>CM060685.1:48130001-49373074 GCA_030686995.1 Artemisia argyi
TTTTTCTCAACCCAATAATCCAAATCGATTCTATCAAAATCAACAACAAAGAAACCCAAATGTTCAAAACCAATTAATTTCGAGCCCCTATGAATCAATTTCAAAATCAAGAGGGAAATTACAATCAAGGTTCTCAAAATCAAGGAAACTTGAATAGAAACCAAGGTTATGGTAATTTCAATCAAGGAAACAATTTTCATGGTAATCAAAACCATGGAAATTTTCAAAATCAAGGTTTCAATCAAAACAACCGAGCTCAAAATTTTTCTCATCAAAACCAAGCCGTTGTTCAAACTCCATCACCCACCGATGAGTTATTGAAACAGTTTATGAAAGCTCAAGAAGAAACAAACAGGTTGTTGATCAGTCAAATTTCTGAACTAAAGAAGTCTTTAAATGATCGACCTTCGGGATCGGGAATGCTACCAAGCAACACGATCGCCAACCCGAAGGGCGATGTAAAGGCGATCACAACCCGTAGTGGAGTTTCTTATGATGGAACCGTGATTCCTACTACCTCATCTTCTTCTCCTCCTGAGGTAGTGGAACGTGAACATGAGGCTACAAAGGACAAAGTGCAAATTACAAGCTCACGAAGTACCGCACACGTCCAACCTCATGTTGTCCCAAAAACCAAGTCCAAACCGGGAATTGTTTTTGAACCTCCGGAAAATCCCGTTCAACCAAAAGCTTCAATACCTTATCCTTCGCGTTTAAATGATCAAAGACTCGGGGTGAGCAAACTAATGATCAAATGAAGAAATTTCTTGAAATATTTCAAAAATTACACTTCGACATTAGTTTCGCGGATGCTCTTCTCTATATGCCCAAGTTTGCTTCCACTTTCAAGAGTCTTCTAAGTAACAAAGAGAAACTATTTGAACTCACCAAAACTCGTTTGAATGAGAATTGTTCGACGGTCCTTCTAAAGAAACTTCCCGAAAAATTAGGAGACCCTGGAAAATTTCTCATTCCATGTGATTTCCAAAAGCTTGAGGAATGCTTCGCCATGGTTGATCTTGGCGCTAGAATAAACCTCATGCCTTTCTCTATTTGGCAAAAACTTTCACTTCCCGAGCTTACACCAACACGAATGACTCTAGAATTAGCAACCCGTTCGGTTACGATTCCGAAGGGTATTGCTGAAGATGTCTTTGTGAAAGTTGGCAAGTTCCATTTTCCTGCCGACTTCGTAGTCGTTGATTTTGACGTCGATCCTCGTGTCCCCCTAATTTTGGGGAGACCATTCTTAAAAACGGCTTGTGCATTAATCGACGTCTTCGAAGGAGAAGTGACTCTAAGAGTTGGCGATGAAAAGTTAGTCATTAACATTGAAAACACTTCAAAAGATCTTCTCGAACTTGAAAGAGAAGAAATTAACCGACTTGATGTCATCGATTTTGCATGCGATGACCATTTTGAAGAAGTGTTAAATGTGCAAGGATCAATCAATTCTACCATTGATGTCTCTCATGTAAAACCTCGCAAAAATATCTATAATTAATAAACGTTTAATTATATATAAATCTCTGTCATTATTTTAATCACCATTTTTATGGGGAAATTTAAAATTTTCCTTATTATATAAAATGGTCACGATTACGATATTGCAAAATTCACCAAACGACAAAACAAGTTCTCGACACAATTAACAAAATATTAACAATTCATTAATCCTAATTAACAAATTAATTACAAAAACCAAACGGGCCTTTAATGTTTCATAAGCCCAACCGGCCCAAAAATTAAATCCATTTTCATTTCAAATTTTATATATATATCGACTAATCTAGCTCCAAATCACCTTGCATATTCCAAATTTTTACACACGACACATATATATTTTTACACCATCTCGTTTACCACCTAGCCAACTATTAGTGTGTCAAATCCCAAGTTCATTGGACGACGTTTGATACGTTTTTAAGTAGCAAAGTGTTTGACGAATATTCATGTCAATCGATATATAATAAATTCAAAACTCAACCGTTTTAATCCCGGTTTGTTTCTAAATGATCCTAATAATATTTCAAGCATGTTTTCATGTTTAATTATGAGTTTCATCAGCTAGAACGAAGCCTCACACGAATTTTCCAAATCTTGTATATATATACATATATACATGTCGACTTCTCTAGTGACTCACAAGACCAAATCCCACATTTTAAGCTCTCACAAACATTTATTATATTCTTAGGAAGAAAAGAAAGTCATTTTGAAGTTGTATAGTACTGACAATGCATAGTTGATTTGGTCTCCTTGAAAAATTTGCACATTACGTATCTAAAAATCGATTCTATATCTACCTAGTTTCCCACTTTGTTTCTTACCTCAAATAAACTCAAAATACTCTCAAATACTCTCTCCTATATCACTAATTCGACCAGGAGTAAAAGAAGGTTCAAAAACAAGTAAGGGTGTATCGAGTTATATCAAATTCGATATTGGGTTTTGTTGCACCGTGAACCAATCTTGTGTTTTCTTCCATTTCACTCGACTCTCTACCACCCTAGAGGTGTTGTAAGTCCTCACGCTCCATTTTCAATTCGTTTCCCACGTATTACATGTCCATGCATCATATATTATTTTTATCGAAAGTATTTAGTTTCACATATATATATATATATATATATATATATATATATATATATATATATATATATATATATATACATACATACGTACAAACATATAGCACCACAAACGTGACTAGCCTCTATCTTGGAAGGCCTAGGAGTCACGTAGCACACATGTTTCACGTTTATTTTTACGTTACATGCATCATACGAACTTATTTTGGACCATATATCAAATGTATAAAAATGTTGCAAAACTTAGAAAATAAACTAAGTCTTTTACTAGTAAAAATCTATCCCAAGTCACTTATAAAACAGCCTTTTATCTCACAATTTATTGTAACAAGCATGTCATATTTTTACACCATCTAATAGACACCATGACTAGCTACAACTTTCATATAAATAACATGTAAAAATAACCACGTCTCGACACTCTAAATCGACCAAAGCGAATTGCAAAACTCGTATATACCATAAATTGTAACACCTCAACCCAAAAAGGGCTAAAGTGTAACATTATGGAGCCAAATCAGAACACAAGTGAAACAGAGATACATTACCAACAAAGTTTACAAGGGTTACAATAGAAAACTAAACAAAATGCAAACTACAAAAGGGCAACAAACTAAACTAAGCTCAACATCAAGTACTTCTAAACGACTCTAAGTCCAGCCAGTAGCTAATCAGGGTGAAGTCTTCTAAGCCCAAAATAAGATCTCTCATCCACAACCCATCTTCCTAATAAACCTGCCGCATGGAAAAGAAAGCGGCTGACCATAAAAAGCTCAGTGAACAGATATGAACAAATAGCAAAGCAATACAATAGAGTAGGGAATAAACAAGGAATTAGGAATATGTGGTATCAAAAAGGGTAATCAAAAGATGACATGGTTAAGTGTAAGGTATAGTGTATGTAAGTTTTCAGTATTTTACCCAAGGCCAATCAATACAATACAATACAATAGTAGCCCAATATGGAGTGATCAACTCCCAATATGTGAGGGGTTGCAATGCACGCATACCCAGTCACCAATACAATATGTAGCAATGTAATAGCTCCAATAATCAATCAATCAATCAATCAATACAATACAAATCTAGGATGCATCCATACGCCCCCGTCGGCCAATAACAATCACAATCAAAGCAGTAGTCAATAGTAGATCGGGGACGGCGTAGTACATCTCTCCAACTACGCTAGAGTACATAACATTGGTGCATCAATGCTATGGTTGTGGCTACTCCACAACAAGTAATACCCCGGGTAAATACTGAAGGGTCAAGTGGTCAAGGTTCAATATCAATGGTTCAATATCAAAAGTTTAATATCAAAGGTCCAATACCCAAAGGTTCAAATACCCAAAGGTCATTATCAATAGATCATAGGTCAATATCAAGAGGTAGGTCAAAGGATTAATGTCAAAGATTCAGTATCAAGGTTCGGTATCATAGGTCAATATCAAAGGATCAATGTTGAAGGCTCAATGTCAAAAGGGTCGATCAAGGATGTAGTATCAATGGGTCAAAATAGAGAGGTCAAAGCCCAAGTTCCCAATCCACAAGGTTCACCATTCCAAGTCCCAAAATCCCATAGTTCATAAATCAAAGTGTCATAATGAGAGTTTAAAACAAAGTTCAATTTAGCGGGTTTCCATCACTAGTTTTAAAGGTTCGTAGTACAATCCCATTTAAAAAGGTTTATAACAAGATTCATTTAGAAAAGATCTTCCAAAAGATGACATTTATAAAAGTGATATTTATTAAAGGTTTTCACCCAATATCCTTCAAAAGTGGTCTGTATGAATTTATAAGGTCCCATAAGTAAGTGGTCTTAAATCATATTAAAAGTGTCGTTATAAAATAGTTCTCTTTTAATTATTTCCATATCATAATTAAGAAAAGAATTTCACCTTCCGTTGTATTACCCCAAAAAAACAATCAAGTCTCACAAGGGTTTTATCTCCCGTTATAATATCCCAAAGAATGCCAAAGGTCTTACGAAGTTTCAAAGATTTAGCTCACAAAAGGTTATCGAACGGGTCACTAGGGTTCAAACGAATAACAATAGGATCACAATTTCCAGTGAAACACATCAATCATAGGGTCAAGTACGAAGGATCAAAACCAAAGCCAACCGGAGGTCATAACACGATAATCAAGTCAAAGACAAGGTCAAGAGAGAGAAAATGTGCACTCCTACTGAAAGAGTACGGAATATCTGTACCTCAGTCCAAAGCAATAACAAGGTCACAAATCACAAAGAGAGAGATGGATCACTCCCGCTTCACTGAACCTAGAAGAGAAGTGGATACGGATTATGAAGAGTTTTAATTTGCTTAAAATACCTCTTTTAGTTACCCTTCCATTTTTAGAAACTTTCCATATTTAGCAGCTTTCTATTTTTTGGTAACTCTCCATATTTAGTAACTTTCCACTTTAAGTAGTTTAAGAATTTTAGAAGACTTTCTATTTTTAGTAAGTTTCCTTATTTAGAAAGTTCCAAATTTTATAAGGTTTCCAATAAATAGCACTTTCCAAAAATAACATGTTTCCATAATTAGCAGATTTCCAAAATTAGTAAGTTCTCATATATTATAACATTCTTATAAGTTAGTTTTGTCCCAATGTCAAGTTTTATGGCATCATGTATTACAGATTTCCTTTTATAGTTATTTTCTTAAATTAGGGTTTCGTTAGGTTACCGAATATGTTCTAAGGTTAAAAGTGTCATTTTAACAAGTTGGGGGTCACAAATGAAAAATAACCCCATTATAACATTCATATAAAAGTCACATAAGCCAAACATATCAGATTTACACTTTACACCCCCATAGTTCCAAAAGTTACAATTAACCCTTTAATTATATAATTTACCATAATTAAACCTTTAACTAATATAATTATCACATAAACACCACAACTATATAAAAATGACATAAACAGCCCTTCAAGTATAAATCAGGTTTGAACATGCAAAATATCTCATATTTACATTTTTAGTCCCACTAGTTATAATATTTACAATTTAAACCTTTTAATTATCTAATTAACATATAAATCACACAATTAACCAAATAAACACATAGGCCCATAAAATATCACAAAATTACAATTTTAGTCCTTTAACATTAATTTGAGCTGAAAATAAGGTATTTACACAATTAGTCCCTCAAGTTACCAATTTAACAAAATAATCCTTTTTAATTAATAATATACCAAATAAACCTTTAATTATCCAAAATTACACATACACCCCTCAAGCATCAATTTTTACAATTTTATACTGTTCCGAAATAAGTTTCAAAAATATCCCACAAGTTTCAATAATTACAAAACACACCCTTATATTTATAAACATGAAATCGGTTTAAACAAAAATTCTACAAACACAAACCATAATTTTTCCACACCATCCAATCAATATTACACAATCATTACATCATTTATTAACCAAAAAAAATCACAAAAACCTTAACCCTAGCCAATTCAATTAGTTTACCCTTTTTGTTTTCTTTTAATTCGGTTTACAAAATAAATCCAACAATGATCTCAAGCTTCAAATAATTATATGCAACATTTTATTCAGGTTATAAACATCATAAAGGAACTAAAAAAAAATCATAAATGAATATATATCATGCAATTCAACCCATTCCTTTTATTTTCTTTAAATTGTCAAAAACATAAAAATTAACACACTGATTACGAAGCTTCAAACAATTAAAAACCTATTTTATCTGAGTCATATGAACATATTGGAACACCAGAAAAATAATAATGAGACCCCAAAAATTTATTCCAGCCGATTCATAATTTTCCTTGTTTTTAGGGTTTTTAATTTCGAACAAGTGATATATTCATCATGGATCAATTTTATTATTTTCAACAGATTATAATAGGTATAAGGGATGATTAAAAAATACCCAAAATGGATAGGATCGAATGGATGAGCAAAAATGAGTTTTCCCCTTTTTCGGCTACAAATCAAACACCAAAAATGAAATCCGATCATCACGAGTACTTATAACACTTGGATCTATTTTTCTCACCCTCCTTGGATCAATAAAAGACTGGGAAAAATGGCCAAAGGCCCTGGAAAAATCGTGGAGGCTATGGGTGAGTTTTAGGAGAGAATTAGGGTTTTAATATGTTTAAAATGGGAAAAATAATTCAAGCCGTGTATATGGAGGAGGGGGAACAAGATTTTTGGCCAAAATTAAGGGGATTAAATCAATTATACTGATTTTCTTACTTTCCATAATTATTTGATACTTATCCCTTAATTATATAAATTTTAAATCAATTATATACTTAGATAAAATGAAATTCAGCCAATGTAACATTTTTTTGTGAGACGTTTATTTTTAGTACACTTTATAAATATTTTAATGTTTATAAAAATTATCGTATATCATATGTTGCCATATCTCATGTGTTTAGGATTTATTTTGTATTTAGAATAATTGTCTTATTAAATTTTAAAAAATAGGGGTACTTTGGTCATTTAAACGTGTTATGAAAATGTGGGTTTTACAACTATCTCCCCCTCAAAAGAATTTTCGTCCTCGAAAATGCAAAAGATAAGGTGGCGAAACAACACGAGGGTTCACCAGACTACGGACAGAAAAAGGATTAGTTAACTCGCATAGACTCAGACTTTGAGAAATTTTAACAAACAGAATGATCATGTTTCTCATGACTTGATCTTATCGATCCAAAGATAGTTTTAGTTTCCCATAGAAGGCACATCGTACAGATTCCAGATCAAAAGAATCACCTACCGAACGTAACCGATGATAATCGTATCCCCTTAAAAGATATTCAAAGAAAGATGTAGGATTGGGTGGGTATTTCGTCCGTGAACAAGGAAATGGATTGATCAAATGAGAATGTATCGAATGATAGCAATCATGAGGGTGATATATATATATATATATATATATATATATATATATATATATATATATATATATATATATATATATATATATATAAGTTTAACTCTTCGGATTTTCGAATAGTTTCATCTTCAATACAACCTTTCAAAGGTATTCTCGTAAAGCGACAGATCTTGATTCTCAGAATCCAAAGCTTCATATTTTAACTCATAACAGATTATCATGAAACGGGTCCATCGAGTGTGAGGAGCGTGTACATAGCAAGGCATAGGTGTAGCTCTTCATAGTAACGAAACAAATCGATATAGACGGAAAATAAGTTGATAGATAACATCAAAAGGCAGGAAGTTCTACAACGGAACTTAGGATTTTTATCAAAACATAGAAGTCAAACAATCGCATGACGAGTATCCAAACGTATCAAAATGTGCGGCGATAAGGAAGATCAAACGTACTGATTGAAAGAATCCTAAAGTCTCACTATTCGCAGATCATCGCAAATGAAAACAGAAATCTAAGTCTCCACTAAGGCACTTCTCAAGACATCCTATGAGCAAAACAAGTGCACGTTATATGATGTAAGTATTATCACGTTGGCCAGGCGTCATAATACTTGCATCATATAAATATGCCCTCATGATGGTCATAATTTGTCTCGATTAATGAAACAAATCTACAATTCCACCTATCAGTCCAACTAACACCTGGGTTAGCCCTATTCAAATATCAATAACAAAACGATGTCGAACAAAACAACGAAGCTCGGAAAAACGTAACAAAATCAAACAATCGTCATCAGAAAGAAACATGTCGCTAAGGCATCAATTCCTCCATCACAAGGTTCGTTTCAAGAATTCATCTCTTAAGAATCTTCTTATGTCCAAGTAGTCAGTCTTCGTCCATCTTCCAGTTTAAGAGTGAAATGACATCATTATCTTGAGTTTGGTTCCTCAAGCCTTCTGCAGTTTCTTCTTGGAATGTGACTGAGCAATGTGAATCTCTGGTACGGTCTTCAATCTCCTCATCATCCAGTCTGCTTCCACTCTTAATTCATCTTAGTACAACCAAGATGAATAGGGAAGTGAGACTGTATGTTCTTCATCAGCTCAGGTTTGCCGTCTTAACCAGGTTCTTGCGTTCTGCACATCCACTCTTCTGTCTTGCAGGGTATGTCATCAACTCTCCAGGATAGTTACCGTTTTCTGTCATCTTCAGGTTCTATCCAGCTCCATCTTCCGATGGAAAACTTGGCGGTTCAACAAGAATCATATCCGAAATTTCAGGGTGCCAAAACATAATTCACATGAAAATGTTCATCTCTTGGTGGACAAAATAGGTGCAAGGGAACTTCATAACCGCGAAGGTAACATACGAGTCTCCAGAGCAATGATGATAGCAAAAGTTTAATGATCGGAAATCATGGTAAGGATTTTCAAAATAATTCAAAACACCAAAGATGAGTCATAGTGGAACAGTCGCCAACATCTCGAATGCTTGGGCAATCGATCTCATATCAGAATCAAATCGAAGCTGACTTCCGAAGAAAGGCAGATTAACATAGCAGATTTTATCATTCCAAAGGGAAAGAGATATTCTCATACTCGTGGTTAAACACCACTCGACTTCTCAAAGATAGAAAAAATGAGTAAAACAAAATCAAATAACGTCAGAAAGCTTACAGAGGATTTACCAAAAGCAAGATATGAACATAGAGTGCTTCAAATACATTATCACCATGCAGATTTTCGGAATGCCCGAAGAGATATCAAAGGATCAACCAACAGATCAGAGATTAAAGATAAAATCAATATAGCATTATGCATTTCCATGCATCTTACATGCCTTCAACTTACTAGTGGTAAACTTAGGCGGTGCAAAGATTTCTAACTCCGACAAGGATGATTCCAAAAAGGCATAGCTAAACGTAAGGCACGAATCAGAGCAATGCGGAAGCAAAGATACATAAGAAAAACCTTAGAGTCTACCCATTCCTTACTGGTCAAAACTTAAGTTCATGTAAGGGATTCCTAAGGCAAGTTCTCAAAGTGGTTTCCTATGTTCCTATGTTCCTACAGTGGAAGCTTAATGGTCCAAAACTCACAGGTCATAGCCAAAGCGCTACGGATGTTGCATCCGCCGATCCAAACCTGTCTCTGATACCATAATTGTAACACCTCAACCCAAAAAGGGCTAAAGTGTAACATTATGGAGTCAAATCAGAACACAAGTGAAACAGAGATACATTACCAACAAAGTTTACAAGGGTTACAATAGAAAACTAAACAAAATGCAAACTACAAAAGGGCAACAAACTAAACTAAGCTCAACATCAAGTACTTCTAAACCACTCTAAGTCCAGCCAGTAGCTAATCAGGGTGAAGTCTTCTAAGCCCAAAATAAGATCTCTCATCCACAACCCAGCTTCCTACTAAACCTGCCGCATGGAAAAGAAAGCGGCTGAGCATAAAAAGCTCAGTGAACAGATATGAACAAATAGCAAAGAAATACAATAGAGTAGGGAATAAACAAGGAATTAGGAATATGTGGTATCAAAAAGGGTAATCAAAAGATGACATGGTTAAGTGTAAGGTATAGTGTATGTAAGTTTTCAGTATTTTACCCAAGGCCAATCAATACAATACAATACAATAGTAGCCCAATATGGAGTGATCAACTCCCAATATGTGAGGGGTTGCAATGCACGCATTCCCAGTCACCAATACAATATGTAGCAATGTAGACAATGTAGTAGCTCCAATAATCAATCAATCAATCAATCAATACAATACAAATCTAGGATGCATCCATACGCCCCCGTCGGCCATTAACAATCACAATCAAAGCAGTAGTCAATAGTAGATCGGGGACGGCATAGTACATCTCTCCAACTACGCTAGAGTACATAACATTGGTGCATCAATGCTATGGTTGTGGCTACTCCACAACAAGTAATACCCCGGGTAAATACTGAAGGGTCAAGTGGTCAAGGTTCAATATCAATGGTTCAATATCAAAAGTTTAATATCAAAGGTCCAATACCCAAAGGTTCAAATACCCAAAGGTCATTATCAATAGATCATAGGTCAATATCAAGAGGTAGGTCAAAGGATTAATGTCAAAGATTCAGTATCAAGGTTCGGTATCATAGGTCAATATCAAAGGATCAATGTTGAAGGGTCAATCAAAAGGGTCGATCAAGGATGTAGTATCAATGGGTCAAAATAGAGAGGTCAAAGCCCAAGTTCCCAATCCACAAGGTTCACCATTCCAAGTCCCAAAATCCCATAGTTCATAAATCAAAGTGTCATAATGAGAGTTTAAAACAAAGTTCAATTTAGCGGTTTTCCATCACTAGTTTTAAAGGTTCGTAGTACAATCCCATTTAAAAAGGTTTATAACAAGATTCATTTAGAAAAGATCTTCCAAAAGATGACATTTATAAAAGTGATATTTATTAAAGGTTTTCACCCAATATCCTTCAAAAGTGGTCTGTATGAATTTATAAGGTCCCATAAGTAAGTGGTCTTAAATCATATTAAAAGTGTCGTTATAAAATAGTTCTCTTTTAGTTATTTCCATATCATAATTAAGAAAAGAATTTCACCTTCCGTTGTATTACCCCAAAAGAACAATCAAGTCTCACAAGGGTTTTATCTCCCGTTATAATATCCCAAAGAATGCCAAAGGTCTTACGAAGTTTCAAAGATTTAGCTCACAAAAGGTTATCGAACGGGTCACTAGGGTTCAAACGAATAACAATAGGATCACAATTTCCAGTGAAACACATCAATCATAGGGTCAAGTACGAAGGATCAAAACCAAAGCCAACCGGAGGTCATAACACGATCATCAAGTCAAAGACAAGGTCAGGAGAGAGAAAATGTGCACTCCTACTGAAAGAGTACGGAATATCTGTACCTCAGTCCAAAGCAATAGCAAGGTCACAAATCACAAAGAGAGAGATGGATCACTCCCGCTTCACTGAACCTAGAAGAGAAGTGGATACGGATTATGAAGAGTTTTAATTTGCTTAAAATACCTCTTTTAGTTACCCTTCCATTTTTAGAAACTTTCCATATTTAGCAGCTTTCTATTTTTTGGTAACTTTCCATATTTAGTAACTTTCCACTTTAAGTAGTTTAAGCATTTTAGAAGACTTTCTATTTTTAGTAAGTTTCCTTATTTAGAAAGTTCCAAATTTTATAAGGTTTCCAATAAATAGCACTTTCCAAAAATAGCATGTTTCCATAATTAGCAGATTTCCAAAATTAGTAAGTTCTCATATATTATAACATTCTTATAAGTTAGTTTTGTCCCAATGTCAAGTTTTATGGCCTCATGTATTACAGATTTCCTTTTATAGTTATTTTCTTAAATAAGGGTTTCGTTAGGTTACCGAATATGTTCTAAGGTTAAAAGTGTCATTTTAACAAGTTGGGGGTCACAAATGAAAAATAACCACATTATAACATTCATATAAAAGTCACATAAGCCAAACATATCAAATTTACACTTTACACCCCCATAGTTCCAAAAGTTACAATTAACCCTTTAATTATATAATTTACCATAATTAAACCTTTAACTAATATAATTATCACATAAACACCACAACTATATAAAAATGACATAAACAGCCCTTCAAGTATAAATCAGGTCAGAACATGCAAAATATCTCATATTTACATTTTTAGTCCCACTAGTTATAATATTTACAATTTAAACCTTTTAATTATCTAATTAACATATAAATCACACAATTAACCAAATAAACACATAGGCCCATAAAATATCACAAAATTACAATTTTAGTCCTTTAACATTAATTTGAGCCAAAAATTAGGTATTTACACAATTAGTCCCTCAAGTTACCAATTTAACAAAATAATCCTTTTTAATTAATAATATACCAAATAAACCTTTAATTATCCAAAATTACACATACACCCCTCAAGTATCAATTTTTACAATTTTATACTGTTCCGAAATAAGTTTCAAAAATATCCCACAAGTTTCAATAATTACAAAACACACCCTTATATTTATAAACATGAAATCGGTTTAAACAAAAATCCTACAAACACAAACCCTAATTTTTCCACACCATCCAATCATTATTACACAATCATTACATCATTTATTAACCAACAAAAATCACAAAAACCTTAACCCTAGCCAATTCAATCAGTTTACCCTTTTTTTTCTTTTAATTTGGTTTACAAAATAAATCCAACAATGATCTCAAGCTTCAAATAATTATATGCAACATTTTATTCAGGTTATAAACATCATAAAGGAACTAAAAAAATCATAAACGAATATATATCATGCAATTCAACCCATTCCTTTTATTTTCTTTAAATTGTCACAAACTTAAAAATTAACACACTGATTACGAAGCTTCAAACAATTAAAAAACTATTTTATCTGAGTCATATCAACGTGTAGGAACACCAGAAAAATAATAATGAGACCCCAAAAATTTATTCCAGTCGATTCATAATTTTCCTTGTTTTTAGGGTTTTTAATTTCGAACAAGTGATATATTCATCATGGATCAATTTTATTATTTTCTACAGATTATAATAGGTATAAGGGATGATTAAAAAAATACCCAAAATGGCTAGGATCGAATGGATGAGCAAAAATGAGTTTTCCCCTTTTTCGGCTACAAATCAAACACCAAAAATGAAATCTGATCATCACGAGTACTTATAACACTTGGATCTATTTTTCTCACCCTCCTTGGATCAATAAAAGACTGGGAAAAATGGCCAAAGGCCCTGGAAAAATCGTGGAGGCTAAGGGTGAGTTTTAGGAGAGAATTAGGGTTTTAATATGTTTAAAATGGGAAAAATAATTCAAGCCGTGTATATGGAGGAGGGGGAACAAGATTTTCAGCCAAAATTAAGGGGATTAAATCAATTATACTGATTTTCTTACTTTCCATAATTATTTGATACTTATCCCTTAATTATATAAATTTTAAATCAATTATATACTTAGATAAAATGAAATTCGGCCAATGTAACATTTTTTTGTGAGACGTTTATTTTTAGTACACTTTATAAATATTTTAATGTTTATAAAAATTATTATATATCATATGTTGCCATATCTCATGTGTTTAGGATTTATTTTGTATTTAGAATAATTGTTTTATTAAATTTTAAAAAATAGGGGTACTTTGGTCATTTAAACGTGTTATGAAAATGTGGGTTTTACATAAACACTTAGAATTTTTCTAAGTCTTTTTACCCAGAAAATAGTTTCAGATCGCGACCAAAATGACCCTTTAAAACTCAATTCGACTTAACAAGCATACAATATTTTTACACAACCTATTTCTCCTTGCTACAAGCTACAAGTTTCGTGTTTATACTTTGTAATAATAAGCTCGTTTAGACCCTTTAAATTGGCCAAAGTAAAACACAAAAACTCAATTTCAAAAACTATTTATTAAGCTTAATGGACTGAAAAGCCCAATAAGCTGAAAATAAGCACTCCGTATAAGCTGGACCAAAAAACTATTTTGATATGATTTTATAACATTAAAATGAGTCTAGGGATAAGCCCAACTTGTCTCAACGCTCACGGATCGTTAAACGCTAACGGGCCTTTAATTTAGCTCGTTAAAGCCCATTTATTGAAAAATAAGCTATTTTTGCAAATAAGCAGTTGAAATAAGTTTTAATAAGCTTCAATAAGCTCCAGAAAATTTAAGATAATTTTTCCCATAATTTTTGAACGTTTGGACTAAAAATGTAATGCGATGACACCTAGAAGGACTAAAAATGCCAAACCGAGAAAGATAAGGACTGAAATTGTAAAAACAGAAACTATAGGTTATAAAATGACATATTATTAATTTCCAAGCTTAGATTGTAATATTGGACATGTAGTGGACCATAATTGTAAATTATATATAAAAAGGACTAACGGTGTAACGCTAACGCTGTTAGTATAAAATGTGTAAAAACTGGAAAAGGACAAGGACCAACATATTATATTTGACATTCTTATTTTATTTTCTATTTTATGGCAACCATCACGTCATATGCATTTTTATTACGTTTTATTTATATATTATTTATTTTTACGTTAATAATATTTATAACGATATTTCAAAAGTTAATATTTTTACTTATGTTTAAAAAGGTAAAACTTCGATGGATAATTTAAAAGAAGTATTTTATTATATCATGCATGGCATAATAATTACACTGCACATCATCTATTCGTCATAACGAATAAATATTATTCGTTATTCGTTCGTATTTACCAAATAGTATTTGGTTATATTATCAGATAAATTTATTTATCAGGTTCCGTATCAAAGACGTTTCCATAATCATTCCCATAAATCTCATCCTACTTTACTTTTCATTATTTCCAAATCAATCCAGGTGAGTCATAGCCCCATTTCCAATAATTGTTTTTAACTCATTTGGGGGAGATACATGCTTACATATACTTTGATAAATTGATAAGTATATGAATAAAATACATAATTCAAATCAATTTCATTATTAATAATTATCTGATATGGTTTAAAATTTAAAGTGTGATATATACAATACTTGACAAAATATTTAATTGAAATACTGATACTCATATGATAATGCTTCTAATTTGATTATTGTGGTATGTGACATATATATATTTTACTGATGAATTACTTGACTGAAATACTGATACTCTGATGATAATGTTTCCAATTCGATTATTGTGGTATGTGATATATATGTTACTGGCGAAATACTTAAACTGAATTTCTGATACTCAAACGATAATATTTTCAAACTGATTTATGTGGTATGATACTTGATTACATGATGTTATTCTGAATGATTCCATTATTACCTTGATATTGCCTAAGTTACCTTATCGCCATAAAGTCCCTCAATCATGAGCCATTAATCACATGTAAAGTGGGCGTGAATATAGTGAACAGCTTCGAAACCTGTTAAGGATTGACCTCCTGTCCCATTAATACTTGACGGAATGCCAATTGCAATTGGTTAGTCGTATTAGTCGTGATACACTATATTCATAGACAAATAGGAATTGGCAAATCACCTATTATTAGAGGGAAAAATTTACCAGTGATTTGATAAAACACCTCTTTTGATTAAGCTTGTGTGTCATGAGGCTTGGGGCAATATCTATAAAGGAAATATATGTTTTCAACATATATTTAGATACAGCTGTATAGGAATTTGACCATACGTGAATTGTATATCTGATTAAATTAGCATCATGAGTTTCCAGGTCATGTTAGGATTATTGATTTCTTATTTGAATGTGATTGAATACTTATATGATTTATTTGTGATTATAGTCAATATACTCAATACTTGTTTCATTACTGTTTATATTTTATCAATACCAAATATTCCTGAAATCTAATAAAATAAAGGGTTTTCCATAAAACTCTATGAACTCACCAAACTTTGTGTTGACACTTTTAAGCATGTGTATCTCAGGTAATTTAACGAAGCAGGACAAGACACGGAGTGGGCATTTATTACTCTGATAAATTAAAATAGTGTAAAAAAATCAAATTTGTCATTTTTACAAGCCTTTATATCTTTTTATAATATTTTAAATCAAATGGTTCATCTTTTATCAAAAATAATATTTAAATGACAAATAACTTTCAAAACGCTTCTTTTAAATCGTTTCATGTGGTTAAAACTTCGATCCTCCCTGTAACACCCAAATTACTTTTCCGCTGCGACAAACTTAAATTTGGGGGTGTTACAGATTGGCATCAGAGCTACAGTTATAGAGAATTAAATGTTTTCAAACATTAAAACTATAACTACATTTTCAAAATAAGTGATTTTACACCATACCATTTTATGCCTCCGTGTCTGAACACTGCCGTGCTCAATACCTTATCTGTTGAGATTATCTTACATGCTTAATAGTTACTCTTACACAATAATTATTTCATCTGTACTGTTATATTTTTAACATACAAAATCCTCATAAAATATTATTCTCGGTTACTACTGTAGCATGTCTTCAGGAACTCCCGTGAATGTCAAAACAAATATCCATAATACTAATACCTCATCTATCAATAAAAATTCTCTGAATACTGAAAATCCTTACATACAAATATCACAACCCCAGCCTGATATAGACCTCACTCAGAAGATTACTTCCATCGTCACCTATTCGTTCACCCTTACGTCAAAAACTCAGAAGAGCTACCGAGTCATATGAAGATTTGATTGGTGGTCAAGCAGCATTCGAAGTTGGACGAAGTTCATGCCAAGAGATGCCATAGAAGAACGTTGAGCCAAATTCTCCGTCACCTTATACTTCATATTCCTCACTACCAAATATTTCCAAATTCTCTATTTCCTGACGTTCCAAATTTCTCGATACAATACATCTCAAACGATGTATCTTCACTCAATTCCCCTGAACAGAAAGTTGTACCCACTAAACCAAAAAGTTTTTGGTTAGTGATGACAGATTTCCAAATAATTCCGAAACTCTCAAAACTTGTAACCGACCTTTAATAAAAAAAATCTCCTTTCGTTATAACCCTTTGTTGTTAATAAATTCTTTACATCATGATACTGTGCATGCATGTAATGATTCCTCATACCTTCATGAAAAATCTCATCATTTGTTACTCTCTTTGGTAGACAAATGACTCTCCTCATATCAATGGAGTATTAATAAAAGATCTTGTATCGTTTGTTTTGCAAAAACAATCAATCAAGTTATTAATATAATGTTGATTATAGTGAATATATTCAAACTTACTGATGAGTGCTCAAACACTCATCATTTTTTGGTCAAATCTGAACTGCAAAACATACAAAAACACTCAGAAATGCATCAAAATACCAAAAATATTTCAAAATCGTGTTTTATATGTTTTAGATGCAAAATGAGCAAAAACAAATGAAAAACGCACAAAGTTTGCAAAATTGGCAGTTTCAGTCCCTCAACTTTTATAAAATTACAAAACTAGTCCCTGGGTATTCAAAATATGGAAAATTATCACCAAAGGTCATTTTGAAATCATAAAATGTCATATTTAGTCCTTTGGTGAAAAATTGGAAAGTTTTGGAAATTTACAAAAATAGTCCCTGGAGTTACAGATTTTGGCAGATTCAGTCCCTGGTGGGATAATTTTGAAAGAAAAATCACTTTTGGTCCTTGGGAAAGTCACAAAAGCCATTTTTAATCCTTGGGTGAAAATTTTGAGAAATGTCAGTTTTGGTCCCTCAAGTTTGGCAACTTGTCAGATTTGGTCCCCGGGTGTTTTAAAATGGAAAACTTTATTTATGATCCTTGTGTTTTTGGTTCTTGGCATTATTGGACCTTATGAGTAATTTTGGAAAATTACATTTTCAGTCCCTTGCAATTTTCAGTTTTGCATAAATGGTCCTTGTGATTTTTAACTTAAAATAAAACAAACAAGCCAAATTCCAAATCCACTCCAATCCCTAGCCCATCCATAAACCCCTAGCCCATGAACCAGCCCATCCCACTTAAAAATAACAAACACCCCCGTTTTTTTATTTTTGACCAAGTCAACCTTCCACCTCCACCCCCACTTGTTCCCTGCTTCACCACTGCAACACACCTCCAACCCCCCTCCTCCAGCTCATTTCTCCCATACCTTGTTCCCCCTCTAAACACTAGCCTCCAAACCACATTTATTACCTCCAAACCCTAACAAGCAATCCCAACTGCCAAATGTCCCTTTCCCGCCAAAAAAATAATCAAACGGCTGTGATCAACCTAGCTCATCCAATGGCTCTGAAAAGTTGTGGGAAAGATGGAGAGAGGATGCAGGGACTATAAAAGACAAAGAAAAGTGAAGAATAGTAGTTAGTTTTTTTATCAGTTAGTGTAATATAGAGTAGTGTAGTGTAGTATGGTTGTTTAAGCTTGATTTCCAATTTTAATTGTAATTTTTAGTTCAAAAACATTGTAAGCAGTGTTTCTAATGTAATCAAAACCTTAATTAACTTCAACTTCAAGTTTTACTAGTTAACTCAGTTTATGCAATTTTTATGAGAAATATGTTTTTACCTTAATTCTTGTTCCATATCATGTTTAATGGTTCTTTAAGCTCACATAAGTCAAATACAAGCTTTCATAAGTACTTTAAGCATTAAAATCCATTTCAGCTTTAAATTCTCAAAATTCTCAAAAATAGGAGTAAATATAATGAAAAATCAAAAATTACAATTGAAGATAGAAGAAGCAAAGAAGCCTGGTCATTTTGGAATTTCATGGTTTTAGTACCTCAAGGGAGGTGTTAGGTCAGTGGTATTCTTGGTTCTTGGTTTGGATCACACAAAATTACATTGTGAGTTTTATTCTAATTTTTTTTGGTAATTCACTGTAAACACACTCATTGCTTGATCATTTATGTTCTTTTATGTTTACTGGGTGTTATTCAGTAATATTATTGCTTAAAACTTGGTCCTTGTTCATTAGAATCATTGGTGCTCCAAACTTCTTAGTTAACTGCCAAATAAGCTTAGTGTAAGATTCTAGGTGCTTGTAGGTTTTAGCTTAAGTTTCTGTGCTTCTTTAAGTTTCTTTAGTCATAATTAATTGTTAGGAATCAGTTTCATAGTCTAATTTACTCAATTGCTTTGAAAATCCAAAAACAAATTAGTTTTAAGGAGTGTTTGGTTCAAGTTGTTTTGATGTGCTCAGGTCTGTTTGTATAGTGGTTCTTGGTTCAGGCATACTCAACTAGGTCACATTAGGTCATTCTAAGCTTAAAACCCAGTGTTCATGTGAGTAATAGTCAAAATCAATAAAATGACTCCCTAATTTGTGCACTGTGGTGACTGTGATAACCATGAACCCTCATTCTAGCTTCTAAGTTGTTATGTTAGCTTAATGTAACCTTATTTCAACTCTTTACATGTTATTCAATCAGTAGATTGAGCCCAAAATCCATAAAAGTCAAAACAAGAGTTTCTTCCAAAAGTCAAATGTGTATGAATTTCAGGTTTTTGCAAATATTCAAAGAATATTATTGATTTTTGTGGTATGAATCAAAGGTTGAAATTAGTTCCTATGTAAAGTCTACCAGTTCAGCTTTCATATTCCATGTTCATTTGATTTTTACAAATTTTCGTGTGGGCCCTACAAAGCCACAAAGTGACCTGCAGGCTCACCCCTGCTGCTGCACAGCAGTTGCACACCCACACCACCACCTTTGTGGTGGTTTTCTGACCACCCAGTGGGTCCCACAGCCCCCCACCTTGCATCCTTAAACCCCCCTCCTACCAGGGTCCATGTTTTGACCCTTGGTTTGACCTCATATCCACTGGGCCCCACCTAAATCAGGACACCAAAATTGTCCCATTTTCTGTGTGGTAACAAGTTTCCAAGTGCTTAATTGAGCTTATTCAGCTTATTTTGTGGACCCCACTTGTTGATTCTAGCTTAAATAAGTCCCATAAGCTTATTTACATCTGAATTACCCATTGTGGGACCCACATAAGCTGGTTCAAGCTTATTTTCTTCCACAGTCAACCAAAGTCAACTGTCTTGACTTTTAGCTTATTCTCAGCTTAATTTTAAGTTCTAAAAATTTTGTTTTTACAAAAGTTTGCTGTTTTTATATGTAAAGTAGGTTTCTAAAATAAAAATCCAGAAAATCCAACTTAATTTCTAAGTGATAGTTTCTATTTAATTTTATTTAAATTTTATTTTTCATTTTTAGATTTTAATTAAGTACTTGTCATTTTTATATTTTTATTAATTACCTATTATATTAAAGTATTTATAGTAATTTTCTCAGATTTTTATTTCATTATTTAGTATTTATTAGAATTAATTTTTGTTTTATTAATCATTAATTAATAATTAGTTTAAAATAGCATAATTAGTTTTCATTAAGTAAAATCTAGTTTTTATATTTTTTATAGCTTTTATATGTTGTAATATAATTTTAGAAATTTTATTAGACTTTTTACTGTTCAATTAGTAATTTTCTTAATTTAAAATAGTTTAATTAGTTAATTAGTAATTAATAAGTAATTAATTAATAGAAAAATCACAAAAAGACAAAAATACTTATTTTTATTTTTAAAACTTATTTTTAGTCATTTTATAATTTTAGAAATTTTATTTTCACCTTTTTAGTATTTAAATAATATTATATTGTATTTTAGTTATTTAAGTATTAATAATAAGTATTAAATAGTTTTTAATTAATATTAAATAATTAAATAGTGTAAAAATTTATTTTAATTTTCTAAAAATTTTCTTTTATCTTATAGTTTGTAAAAAAGTCATTTTCACCCCCTGGGTGTTTTCAGATTTCAGTTTTTACGTTTTATTTTGTACGTTTACGTTTTATTTAAACGTAACGTACGCGTTTTTAGGTTTAAATCGTTTCTGGTTTTTCCTAGCTTCCCATCTTATTCAAATAGCTGGTTTAAGCTATTTCATTGTAGATTCCTTAGTTCAATCAATCATAAACCCCTTTTCATCCAAATTCACCCGATCAAATAACCGTTTGTTTACAATCCACACCTCGTCGGGACATAACGACCCGGGGAAACCCTATATTCTACGGAGCATTGACTCTAGGCCTTTGACCTTGTTGACCATTCCTTGGTCAATTTAGGTTGACGGTTTAGCATCAATCAATTTTTGGCGCCGCTGCCGGGGAGGTTGTGTGCGTATCTAAACGGTTTTTCTGATTAGTGTCTTTGGAATTCGTTCCATTGTACATTTATCCATCCTTTGTTCATATTTTCTTATTTTCAAAACAAAACCGTTCCCGAAAACTTTGTAAAATTAGTT
This sequence comes from Artemisia argyi, assembly GCA_030686995.1. NCBI lineage: Eukaryota > Viridiplantae > Streptophyta > Magnoliopsida > Asterales > Asteraceae > Artemisia > Artemisia argyi. Next base: position 48,151,291 of record CM060685.1, read on the forward strand.
TTCAACGAACACAAAAAACCCAAAAAGATTTTCTTTCTCATATGTACAAAATGTTTATCCAAAAACCCAAAAATACTCACCTTTACCCTCTTACCCCTTTGATTCTCATTTCCTCACCCTCTATACACATTTGATTCTTTCTATGTCTCATCCACACTTTCTGGTTTGCCATTGGTGTGGTAATCCTTATAATGGTGGCAATTGCCCCAGTTGTGGCACGGTAGAATCAGGAAACGGGTCTGTCTATAACCAAGATCCTTACTCCTACCATTACACGACTGACCATCAGTCACCACACCATCAGTCTCAGCAGTTTTACTGTTGTGAGTACTGTGGTGGTTCACACTACAGTTCTGATTGTCAATCGGAAAACACGCTTGTCTATGAGCAATTTCCCAATAACAATTATGACTCTAGCACATACGACTCACAGCCTCAACAGTTTTACTGTTGTGATTACTGTGGAGGTCCACACTTCAGCTCAGATTGTCAAACAGGGAATCCATATCCTTTTGAAAATTTTGACATACCTTATTACGACCAACCTCCACAGTACGATATGAATCAAACACTTCTTCCAGAGATGCAAAATATGATGAAAATCGTTGATGAGCTTAAGGGTTTAGTTCAAGACTTTGCCCAAAGACACACTCATCAAAAATCCATGGAAGAATTGCTTGCTGAAGAGCAGGCTGCTAGAATAAATTCCCAAGATGCCTATGAAAAATCTGTTCGGGAATCCATTGCAAGAGAAAAAGCAGCCAAATCTAGCTGTTTGTTCCGTTTCATTCCTGATGACAGTGATGATGAGGATACACTTGACATCCTTGAATTTTATAAAACTTCAAGTTCATCAGTTGATACCCCAGCAGTTGAGATTCCATCTTAAACAACTGCTATCACACCCGAGGTTCCCACTCACTCTTTGATCATGGGGGACGATCATCTTGACACTGTTCCTGAAAGGGAATCGGACGAATTCATAAAGTCTAGTGTTGAGAACCTTGTTCCAATCCCGAGAGAGTCACAGGGAACTTTGGATCATGTATGTGATATTCCTTCACCCATTGAGTGTCCTAAAGATCAATTTGAGACTTTCTCAGATTTTAGCGATGATTGCACATCTTATGGAGACATCGAGTATGTTGAGGCATCAGTTCTACAAACTGATGCTGATCATCTTCTTGAGGAGTTCGCTGATGAACTTGCTCACATCGATCCACTTTCATTGGAAAGTAATGATGGTCTCCTTGATTTCGAAGCCGATCTGGGAGAAATTGAAAGTCTCCTATATCATGATCCGTCACTCACTTCTTATCCCGACAATCCAATAGAGAATGTTAATCTCTTTGTTCCCGAAACATTCAATACGACTCTCACCAATCCTTTATTTGAATTCGAATCTGAATTCACTATGATTTCTAACAATCCAATCTTTGACGAGGATTGTGATGAGTCCACAATGGAACATGAGTTCACAAATTCACATCTTGTGAATAATTCTCTTCATGAGGAGTTCTCCGGTGAACTCACTCATCATGTCATGACTCCTCCGGAGTTTGATATCCCGGGGGGAGATGCTCTCAATTATGAGAATTTGCAAATTCCCACCCACCCTCCCGGGTTGTTTACGAGCTTACCTTTTGAAATCCAAACTCAGGCTACGGAGCCTGCTTTCGAGGAAGAAAATCATATCATGCTTTTTATCATGGTTTTCTTCCTTTTCTTCACCTATAAGGTGACTTCTTCTCTTCTTCACTCCTTCGGGAATGAAGATACCATCTTTGATCCCTGCATTTTCATGTATCATTTTCTTGAGCCGGATACTTATCTCATCGGTGTGGAACTTTCACGTGCTTCATATGTTTGTCCAAGCATCTTGAATGAAAGTCCGATGGAGATTGTTTCTTCCACATCATGCTTCCCTAAGGACAAATGAATTCGGGGTCGAGTCAAGCTAGCGACTCGGTAAACAAAAACAGTAGCATGATTATAGGGTTTTCACCCTAAGTGTGGGGGAGTCCCCCACAATGGTTACAAATAGAGTGAAAATACAAATGGTGTTTTCCACGCTTAGCTTGTAATGTTGCCCTTTTACGTTCAAAATGTCGGCATAATAGCCGGGATTTTGAATATTGAGGACAATATTCATGATAAGTGTGGGGGGGTATTCGCTATTCTAGCAAATTTTATCACATTTTACTATATAATACCCCCGTTTTAGCCAAAATTTCAAAAAATTTAAAAAAAATTTCACTGGTGCTTCAAAATTTTTGTGGTAATCAGTCCGCCTTGTCTAAGCGACAAAAGGGATTGGCTAGTCCAGGAGCAAACGGCTCTTGGTAAAGACATATCAAATCCGTTGACGGCTGGCAATTTGCCCAAAATTGTATGGTTCATCAACTCCCCGAAAACAAATGAGTTGGCTAGCCCGCAAGATTATGGCTTGTGGTAAAGGCCGTGGAAAACCCATAATTGGTAATCAGCTCACCAAGATGTTAACTATTCCATCAAAGAGCTGGCTAGTCCAGAAGCAAACGGCTTTTGGTAAAGACTACTCAAATCCGTTGACAGCTGGTGGTTTGCTCAAAATCACACGGTTATCAGGTGTGCCACAGTTCTTACACCTGGCTACTCCAGAAGTGATGGCTTTTGGTAAAGAGTTTTTCAATTCCATCAAGTTTTCAAAACAGTATTGCTAGGGACTAGCAATAGTTTAGTGTGGGGGATTGATGAGTGCTCAAACACGCATCATTTTTTGGTCTAATCTGAACTGCAAAACATACAAAAACACTCAGAAATGCATCAAAATACCAAAAATATTTCAAAATCGTGTTTTATATGTTTTAGATGCAAAATGAGCAAAAACAAATGAAAAACGCACAAAGTTTGCAAAATTGGCAGTTTCAGTCCCTCAACTTTCATAAAATTACAAAACTAGTCCCTGGGTATTCAAAATATGGAAAATTATCACCAAAGGTCATTTTGAAATCATAAAATGTCATATTTAGTCCTTTGGTGAAAAATTGGAAAGTTTTGGAAATTTACAAAAATAGTCCCTGGAGTTACAGATTTTGGCAGATTCAGTCCCTGGTGGGATAATTTTGAAAGAAAAATCACTTTTGGTCCTTGGGAAAGTCACAAAAGCCATTTTTAATCCTTGGGTGAAAATTTTGAGAAATGTCAGTTTTGGTCCCTCAAGTTTGGCAACTTGTCAGATTTGGTCCCTGGGTGTTTTAAAATGGAAAACTTTATTTATGATCCTTGTGTTTTTGGTTCTTGGCATTATTGGACCTTATGAGTACTTTTGGAAAATTACATTTTCAGTCCCTTGCAATTTTCAGTTTTGCATAAATGGTCCTTGTGATTTTTAACTTAAAATAAAACAAACAAGCCAAATTCCAAATCCACTCCAATCCCTAGCCCATCCATAAACCCCTAGCCCATGAACCAGCCCATCCCACTTAAAAATAACAAACACCCCCGTTTTTTTATTTTTGACCAAGTCAACCTTCCACCTCCACCCCACTTGTTCCCTGCTTCACCACTGCAACACACCTCCAACCCCCCTCCTCCAGCTCATTTCTCCCATACCTTGTTCCCCCTCCAAACACTAGCCTCCAAACCACATTTATTACCTCCAAACCCTAACAAGCAATCCCAACTGCCAAATGTCCCTTTCCCGCCAAAAAAATAATCAAACGGCTGTGATCAACCTAGCTCATCCAATGGCTCTGAAAAGTTGTGGGAAAGATGGAGAGAGGATGCAGGGACTATAAAAGACAAAGAAAAGTGAAGAATAGTAGTTAGTTTTTTTATCAGTTAGTGTAATATAGAGTAGTGTAGTGTAGTATGGTCGTTTAAGCTTGATTTCCAATTTTAATTGTAATTTTTAGTTCAAAAACATTGTAAGCAGTGTTTCTAATGTAATCAAAACCTTAATTAACTTCAACTTCAAGTTTTACTAGTTAACTCAGTTTATGCAATTTTTATGAGAAATCTGTTTTTACCTTAATTCTTGTTCCATATCATGTTTAATGGTTCTTTAAGCTCACATAAGTCAAATACAAGCTTTCATAAGTACTTTAAGCATTAAAATCCATTTCAGCTTTAAATTCTCAAAAATCTCAAAAATAGGAGTAAATATAATGAAAAATCAAAAATTACAATTGAAGATAGAAGAAGCAAAGAAGCCTGGTCATTTTGGAATTTCATGGTTTTAGTACCTCAAGGGAGGTGTTAGGTCAGTGGTATTCTTGGTTCTTGGTTTGGATCACACAAAATTACATTGTGAGTTTTATTCTAATTTTTTTTGGTAATTCACTGTAAACACACTCATTGCTTGATCATTTATGTTCTTTTATGTTTACTGGGTGTTATTCAGTAATATTATTGCTTAAAACTTGGTCCTTGTTCATTAGAATCATTGGTGCTCCAAACTTCTTAGTTAACTGCCAAATAAGCTTAGTGTAAGATTCAAGGTGCTTGTAGGTTTTAGCTTAAGTTTCTGTGCTTCTTTAAGTTTCTTTAGTCATAATTAATTGTTAGGAATCAGTTTCATAGTCTAATTTACTCAATTGCTTTGAAAATCCAAACACAAATTAGTTTTAAGGAGTGTTTGGTTCAAGTTGTTTTGATGTGCTCAGGTCTGTTTGTATAGTGGTTCTTGGTTCAGGCATACTCAACTAGGTCACATTAGGTCATTCTAAGCTTAAAACCCAGTGTTCATGTGAGTAATAGTCAAAATCAATAAAATGACTCCCTAATTTGTGCACTGTGGTGACTGTGATAACCATGAACCCTCATTCTAGCTTCTAAGTTGTTATGTTAGCTTAATGTAACCTTATTTCAACTCTTTACATGTTATTCAATCAGTAGATTGAGCCCAAAATCCATAAAAGTCAAAACAAGAGTTTCTTCCAAAAGTCAAATGTGTATGAATTTCAGGTTTTTGCAAATATTCAAAGAATATTATTGATTTTTGTGGTATGAATCAAAGGTTGAAATTAGTTCCTATGTAAAGTCTACCAGTTCAGCTTTCATATTCCATGTTCATTTGATTTTTACAAATTTTCTTGTGGGCCCTACAAAGCCACAAAGTGACCTGCAGGCTCACCCCTGCTGCTGCACAGCAGTTGCACACCCACACCACCACCTTTGTGGTGGTTTTCTGACCACCCAGTGGGTCCCACAGCCCCCCACCTTGCATCCTTAAACCCCCCTCCTACCAGGGTCCATGTTTTGACCCTTGGTTTGACCTCATATCCACTGGGCCCCACCTAAATCAGGACACCAAAATTGTCCCATTTTATGTGTGGTAACAAGTTTCCAAGTGCTTAATTGAGCTTATTCAGCTTATTTTGTGGACCCCACTTGTTGATTCTAGCTTAAATAAGTCCCATAAGCTTATTTACATCTGAATTACCCATTGTGGGACCTACATAAGCTGGTTCAAGCTTATTTTCTTCCACAGTCAACCAAAGTCAACTGTCTTGACTTTTAGCTTATTCTCAGCTTAATTTTAAGTTCTAAAAATTTTGTTTTTACAAAAGTTTGCTGTTTTTATATGTAAAGTAGGTTTCTAAAATAAAAATCCAGAAAATCCAACTTAATTTCTAAGTGATAGTTTCTATTTAATTTTATTTAAATTTTATTTTTCATTTTTAGATTTTAATTAAGTACTTGTCATTTTTATATTTTTATTAATTACCTATTATATTAAAGTATTTATAGTAATTTTCTCAGATTTTTATTTCATTATTTAGTATTTATTAGAATTAATTTTTGTTTTATTAATCATTAATTAATAATTAGTTTAAAATAGCATAATTAGTTTTCATTAAGTAAAATCTAGTTTTTATATTTTTTATAGCTTTTATATGTTGTAATATAATTTTAGAAATTTTATTAGACTTTTTACCGTTCAATTAGTAATTTTCTTAATTTAAAATAGTTTAATTAGTTAATTAGTAATTAATAAGTAATTAATTAATAGAAAAATCACAAAAAGACAAAAATACTTATTTTTATTTTTAAAACTTATTTTTAGTCATTTTATAATATTAGAAATTTTATTTTCACCTTTTTAGTATTTAAATAATATTATATTGTATTTTAGTTATTTAAGTATTAATAATAAGTATTAAATAGTTTTTAATTAATATTAAATAATTAAATAGTGTAAAAATTTATTTTAATTTTCTAAAAATTTTCTTTTATCTTATAGTTTGTAAAAAAGTCATTTTCACCCCCTGGGTGTTTTCAGATTTCAGTTTTTACGTTTTATTTTGTACGTTTACGTTTTATTTAAACGTAACGTACGCGTTTTTAGGTTTAAATCGTTTCTGGTTTTTCCTAGCTTCCCATCTTATTCAAATAGCTAGTTTAAGCTATTTCATTGTAGATTCCTTAGTTCAATCAATCATAAACCCCTTTTCATCCAAATTCACCCGATCAAATAACCGTTTGTTTACAATCCACACCTCGTCGGGACATAATGACCCGGGGAAACCCTATATTCTACGGAGCATTGACTCTAGGCCTTTGACCTTGTTGACCATTCCTTGGTCAATTTAGGTTGACGGTTTAGCATCAATCACTTACCTTGATAAATACCTATGATTATTATGATACCTTATACCTACCATGATTAGGCTATAACCATAGAATTTTATAAGACAAATTTTTGTAAGATAACTTGAAGAATAGAGAGAAGGTTATTGAACTTTAGCTTTAGTAGATAAACCCGTTTGTTCCTTAGCAATCCTATACCAAGAGTTGATAAATTATCTAAGATACTACCCAGACATATCTTCAAATTAGATCACCTTAGGAATCTAGTTAACATCATTTCCGACTGAACGATAGATTATTACCACCCTGTAAGAATTATCTCATGAACTTTAAGTTTATACCAAGGATATCCTAGTATCTCCATAGAAATTCCTGACTCATCACCATATTATAAACAAAATTTTACTAAATTCTTTTGAAAATGATTAGATGTCATTCAATCATAGAGACTGAACCATCTTAAACAATTTAAAGAAAAATAAATACCATTGTTACTGAGCCAAGCATCACGTGGAAAACTAGAAGGGGGGGGGGGGGGTTGAATAGTTTTACGTCTTTTTAATCTTATTATGAAAACTTAGTTTAGTTTTAAAACCTTGTTTGCTTTTAAAACTTTGATTCAATCTTATGTGAACTCAAATCTTGAACAATATGAACAACTATAACTAAGTATGAACAATAATAATATAAGCTAAGTATGTGAAATTAACACATGCACAATTATAGCTATATACGAGAGATAAGTAAGTAATCGATTATTTTATAATCCATAGTTATATTTTGTATGAAAACTTTACTTGATCGAAATGATCAATTATATGTATGTTACCTTTTTAGTTTGATTGTAAAAACTTTGTTTTGTGAATGAAACTTTCGTTTGATCTTTAAGTAAAATCAATACTAGCACTATATGAGCAAATGTATATATGCGTCTACGTCTACAAAAGTAATAACGATATAATCAAGATAATAAGTAAGATATGGAAAGATCTAACCGCGAGACAAAGGATTTATAGTGGTTCGGCTACAAGGACACCTTCCTTGCCCTACTCCACTCCTCGAGAGTTTTCTTCACTATGTCAACAAGCTCCCTTATGGCGGAGAAAACCTTACACACCAATTTACACAACACTTTACACACCACAACTTCTTCACAACTTCTACACAACTTCTTCAAGCTAATCTACTTCACAACTAACTACTCCACTCCTATCTTTTTCACACCAATTCACTTCACAACTAACTACTCCACACCTAGCTTCTTCACTACAATCTAATTCCTAACTTTTCTTCTTCACACCAAGCAACTAACTAATCACAAATCTATATATCTTGCACAACTATCTACAATCAAATATACACAACAATCTTCACAAAGAATGATGTAAATAATCTTGATGATGTACCAACAACTTGCATGTGGAGGTCACAACAAGTTGTAATACGTCTTGTCTTGGGGGATAGAAGTATTCTTCTCTTGCACTTGAGAGGATGATGTTTGAATCACTTTGAAACAAAGAATTATGTACTTATGATCAAAGGATTAAGAGAAAGGAAATGTGGATCTAGAACAGAAAGTTTTGGAGTGTAAAAGGTGAGAAAAATCTGTGGAATGAACCAGTATTTATAGGGGAGAAAATATTGTTTGGGAGCGTGGCCGGTCCCCTTAATTGTCTGGCCGGTCCCCTTAATTTACTAGCCGGTCCCCTTAATAATTAAGGGGGCCGCCTAACAAAAAAAAATATTTTCTTCAGAATTTTTGTCTTTTTGTGGGGAAGGTTTTTCCTAAAAAGTATAGCCGTTTTTTGGATAGAAATTTGAATTCAAAATATTTATTTTGAATAAAACATTTCTCTATAAATACAAAAACATTTTGTATAAGTTTAAAAATGTTTGTCCCACTTTATAAAAAATGTAAGGTTTGTAAATATAAAAATTCCTTTGATCATAAAATGCATTAAACACTTTGTTTATTCATACCTTAAGTGATTTGGATGTAAATTGAATATTTATCATTAAATACTTGTTTACGTCATAATTTTTAGCTCAATAGGTTTACGTTTTGTGATTATCAAAACATAGAGATATCGATAAATGTTAATAATGTTTTTAGACATTATTTATATCAACAATCTCCCCCTTTTTGATGATTACAAAACCTAAACTCGTTAAGTCTAAAAATTAATTTTAGACAAGTACTTAGTGAGTTTATATTCACTTCTCCCCCTTTTTGTAGAATCAAAAAGGTTATGCCGTCTAGCTTCATAAATAAAGTTAGATGGTATGAAAGCTCCCCCTTAATGTGTGCTCCCCCTCGTTCGAGTGCACCAAGGAAACGAGATATGGAATTCTCGCAAGAAAAATATTATAAGCACAAGCATATATAGAAGAATATGCAATATACAAATAACAAGCATATCAAAAGAATATTAAGGATACATACAATTAATTCAAAGTGATTATGTTAAAGATCCTAATTTGCCAAAGAGAGCCATCGGACTTGCTTGTAACAAAAGGTTGGTTGATTCGTATTTGAAAGTGAAAATCATAAGCATATAGTATGCTTAGATAGTTGATGATGGAGTGTTTGGATTGAAGATGCTTGAGTTAGGGTAAGGTTGTTGGATTAATGGAGGTATATGTTTAGGTCATGAATGTTGGAGATTTTGGTGGTGGAGAGTTTGTAGCGGAAGAGGTTGATTAAGGTTTTGGATGTTGTTCAAGTGAGGGTATTGGATGTGATCTAGTGAGAAGACATTCAATCCAAGTGAAGTGTTCATTGAATGCAATGGTTTTTAGGAGAAAGATGCAACAAGGTCAATTGTTGACATGCTTCTCAAGTTGATTTATGTTGTGTGGTGATGAGGGTGATCTAGATGAAGGTGGATCCAAATTGCGTTGAGCAAGATGTAAGGCTAAAAGAGCACTAAGCTCATGGGATTCTTTTAGCGCCTCAACTAACATTAAGTGTTCGGAGGAAGGTGATGGTGGTGGAGTATGATAGTTGTCTTGGGTGAGGGTTTGAACATGCAACATAGGAATGGCGTGTGAAGTTGTAGGATGTGGTGGTGATACTCTTGGTGGTGGAGACATGTTTGAGCTTGGGTAATCATGAAAACATGATATGGGTGGAAGAGATTCTTCATGAGTGGATGGTGTTTTTGTTGAATGAGCAACATGTAAAGTGTTGGTAATGAGGTTGGGATTATTGTTTTGGGATTGTGCATGCTCATCATAAGAAGGAGCATTAGTGGATGCACGAATGGATGATTTGTTGTTAAATGGATCATTTGTGTGAGAGTGAGGTTTAGGTGTTGGTTGATTATGAACAACATCGCTTGAGTTGTGAAAATATTATGAGGTTTGAGTGTAATGTAGAAGGATATGGGTGAGTAAAGGTTTTTGATATGTAATGTTGGTGAGAAGGAGAGTGAGGTGTTAGGTATGTAATGTTGAAGACATAGGAGGAATTTGGTGTTGGATGTTTGACAACATCATTTGGTTTGACTGGCTTTTAATGGAAGTTAGGCTTTCTTCTCCAAACGGGTTATTTGGTGGTTTTGGTTTAATGGGAGAGGTCATGAAGAGATGAGTATAGATTGAGAGGAATGAGAGTGTTTATAATGTAGGATTGGTGGGATTAAGGATGTATAAATTTTGATATAAGGTTTAGGATAAAATAGGTTTATGAATTTTGGGAAGTGTAGGATGAAATGGGCTAAAAAGTAGAAAAAGGAAACAACACCTTCGACCATCAGATGGCCGGTCCCCTTAATTGGAGGCCGGTCCCCTTAATAATTAAGGGGGCCGCCTTATGATTTAAGGGGACCGCCCATCTGGTGATTCCCAGATTGCCAGAAAAAGGTTTTTGGTAGTGAATTTCAGAAAGGTTGTATTTTTGGTTTCAAACAAGTCCAACTCTTTGAGGCAATTAAGCATATACTAATTATGTAGGCAATTATGTAGCCAAAGCATGTTAATCAAAGAGATTAAGTAAACAAGCAATTTCATCTAGCATGCAAACATACTCATCAAGCAAGTAAAATATAAGTGCTAGGAAACAATAAGCAACATCAAGTATTTCATAACTACATAACTAGGAGGATTAATCCTAATGTGTATCAATGTGCAATAAGTGGGTAGTTATGATAGCATGGATTTCTAGACTTGTTACAAACAAAGTCTTAATGAACAAACCATGGTCCTCTTTATTTGATTTAGTTCACTTATAAGTGTCATTTATATAAATATAGATGACAAATATGAGATCACCATGCATGATTTTAAAAGAGACGTTTTTAGCATTATTCAACAATGTTTGAAAGTAAGTTTTCACTTAGATGTAAGAGTTATTTGAATAAAATGGATTGGGTTTCTACTTCAAAATGTGTGAATGAATGGTAAAGAATATTTTCCCAATCTTTAGTTTTGATCAAAACAAAATTGTGGATATTGATAGTGAAAACATGTTATTTAAAAGTGTGATAGTTATTTGAACAACTATTTTCCAAAATGTGAGCTTTTTGCATATTTTTAGAGATATTAGATTTTGGACAACAAATATCATAAATCAAATATTTAAAAAAAAATATTTAAAAAAAAATATTTATTAAAGATCTCATGCTCAAGAGGATTGGTTAAGCCTATTATTATCTCATGCTATCGTTTCTACATATCCTATGATCCTAAAAGAAATGAAGACGATAATTTATATGTTAGATGCGAGAGTGTTGAATGGGGTATAATCTAACATCTATAGTTTCTTTGTTTTCGCACGCTTATCTAACTTAATGCCATAGTCTACGAGAGCTTGTTTCATCCATAGTTTTCTTACGCGAGGGATCTAATCCTACTTCTATATTAACGATCGATCCACTTAACTCATTTCACTTCATCACCATGAGTTTGCTAATAGTGGATATAGAAGATTTTCATTTTCTATTTCGTTCGGCAATGAACAATTTTATCTTATTCCTAGGAGAGTCAACCAATGATGTTTCTAGGTTATAAGAATATAAGCAATTATGTACTAAGCATTAATCTAACTAATCATTTATCTAAGCATGCAAATTAAAGTGATGAATTTATAAGAAACGCGTACCTTTTAGTCTTCAATGGAATATCTTCAAGCACTTCAAGTGACCATGTTGACTTATAGAAGTCATTTGTAGATGATATTCCAACTTCTTTCAAGATTGACAACTTAGCCACTTGGTCCCCATTGTCTCATTGATCCAAAGTTGTTTGGTCTAAACATATTTAACATTTGGCACGGATGCATGTATGGTGGTAATATTTCCCAAGGATTGTAACTTGGTTGATAATTCCACATTTGATTTCTAGTGTTACTGTAATATTGTCTATTTTGATTTCTTCTAGGTTGAGGTGTTTTAGATCTTGGATGATGATTGTTAGGTTTTCTTGGTGGTGGAGTTTTAGATCTTAATTTAGGTTTAGAGGATCCTACATCGGTCTTTAAGAATGGTTTATAAAAAGTCTTTACTTTTTCATCATTTGCAATGGGTATTTTTCTATCTTTTGTAAGTATATACTTAGGATTTGATTCTAATGATTTTTGTTTACTAGATTCACATTCAAACTTTATACTTTTATTTTCACTAGTTGAAACATTAGTTGAAGTTAATCCTAGACCGGTTTTATCTCCCGAAGTTTCTTGAACACTTATTATTTTCTTAAGTGGGTTACTACAATTTTTAAACTTGTCAAGTTTGAAAATTTCATTTTTAAGTTTTTCGTTTTCATTTTTAACCTCTAAGCATGTTTTACATTTTATAAAAACTTCTTTTTCTTTTTCCAAATGTTGTAGTTTAATTTTTAATTCGAGTACTTCATTTTCTAATAGATTATTAATATGTTTTAGTGACTTATTTTTAGCTATAACCTTTTGACCTAATTTGCATAACCTATTATATTCACTATCTAGGTCTTTTTCGTCTAATGATAAATTTTTGTCACTAAAGTATTCGGTTTCGGAATGTACCTCGCTTGATGTCTTAGCCATAAGACACTTTTCTTCATTTGTGGTTTCTTTCTTGTCCTCATCGCTATCACTCCAAGCACCTCCGATAAACGTCTTTTGATTTTGATCTCTTGACATCATTGGACACTTTCCGATGAGATGATTTGGATTGCCACATTTAAAACACTTCCTTTCATTATATGGTTGCCTAACATATCTTCCTCGTCTTTTGAAGTATTTCTTGAAGTCTTGTACGGCCATAGCATACTCTTCATCGTTACTTTTGGAGGTTGAACATTCTTCGTCACTAGAGTCCTTTTTAGCTCTCAACGCAATTGATTTGCTTTGCTCCCTTTTTCCTTTGACCATATCAGAGTCTTTCTTTATTATTTCTTCGTAGACCTTTAAGTTGCCGATCAATTCGTCAAGTTGTAGAGTTGACAGATTCCTTGATTCTTCAATAGCCGTGACTTTAGCTCGCCATTTTAGATGAAGAGCCCTAAGAAATTTCCTAACAAAATTCTTACTAGAAGAATTCTCATCAAATGCTTTTAAACTTGTGATAATAGTGTTAAATCTAGCAAAAGCATTATCTACTGATTCATCCTCCGGAATCGTAAATTGTTCATATTGTTGAACAAGAAGATCTATTTTGTTATTTTTAACTTGACTATTACCTTGGTGAGTGATTAGTAAAGAATCCCAAATTTCTTTTGCGGTTTTACACATAAAAATTCTTCCGTATTCTTTACGTGGTAACGCATTGTAAATAACCATTTTTGCTTCATTGTTTTTAGAAAGTCTTCTTTTTAAATCATCATTTTGTTTTTCAAAAGGTACTATTTCATCTTTATTTGTTTCGGGATTATTTTGAGTAGGTAAAAAATCACCATTAGTAATAACATGTCAAAGATCTAGATCTTTTGACTTCACATAAGTTTCGAATCGAGTTTTCCAATATAAAAATCTATCACTTTCAAATAGTGGTGGTCTTTGCATAGATTGCCCTTCTAAATATTTTTCAGATTCCATAGATAGTTACAAGTTTTGAAATACAATATATTTTAAAGATCTTGCTAGACGTGGCTCCTGATACCAATTGTGGAAAACTAGAAGGGGGGGTTGAATAGTTTTACGTCTTTTTAATTTTATTATGAAAACTTAGTTTAGTTTTAAAACCTTGTTTGCTTTTAAAACTTTGATTCAATCTTATGTGAACTCAAATCTTGAACAATATGAACAACTATATCTAAGTATGAACAATAATAATATAAGCTAAGTATGTGAAATCAACACATGCACAATTATAAACAATTATAGCTATATACGAGAGATAAGTAAGTAATCGTTTATTTTATAATCCTTAGTTATATTTTGTATGAAAACTTTACTTGATCGAAATGATCAATTATATGTATGTTACCTTTTTAGTTTGATTGTAAAAACTTTGTTTTGTGAATGAAACTTTCGTTTGATCTTTAAGTTAAATCAATACTAGCACTATATGAGCAAATGTATATATACGTCTACGTCTACAAAAGTAATAACGATATAAGCAAGATAATAAGTAAGATATGGAAAGATCTAACCGCGAGACAAAGGATTTATAGTGGTTCGGCTACAAGGACACCTTCCTTGCCCTACTCCACTCCTCGAGTCACCTACTCGAGAGTTTTCTTCACGATGTCAACAAGCTCCCTTATGGCGGAGAAAACCTTACACACCAATTTACACAACACTTTACACACCACAACTTCTTCACAACTAAGTCACAACTTCTAAACAACTTCTTCAAGCTAATCTACTTTACAACTAACTACTCCACTCCTATCTTTTTCACACCAATTCACTTCACAACTAACTACTCCACACCTAGCTTCTTCACTACAATCTAATTCCTAACTTTTCTTCTTCACACCAAGCAACTAACTAATCACACAATCGATATATCTAGCACAACTATCTACAATCAAATATATACAACAATCTTCACAAAGAATGATGTAAATAATCTTGATGATGTACCAACAACTTGTATATGGAGGTCACAACAAGTTGTAATACTTCTTGTCTTGGGGGATAGAAGTATTCTTCTCTTGCACTTGAGAGGATGATGTTTGAATCACTTTGAAACAAAGAATTATGTACTTATGATCAAAGGATTAAGAGAAAGAAAATGTGGATCTAGAACAGAAAGTTTTGGAGTGCAAAAGGTGAGAAAAATCTGTGAAATGAACCAGTATTTATAGGGGAGAAAATACTGTTTGGGAGCGTGGCCGGTCCCCTTAATTGTCTGGCCAGTCCCCTTAATTTACTAGCCGGTCCCCTTAATAATTAAGGGGGCCGCCTAACAAAAAAAAGTATTTTCTTCAGAATTTTTGTCTTTTTGTGAGGAAGGTTTTTCCTGAAGAGTATAGCCGTTTTTTGAGTAGAAATTTGAATTCAAAATATTTATTTTGAATAAAACATTTCTTTATAAATACAAAAACATTTTGTATAAGTTTAAAAATGTTTGTCCCACTTTATAAAAAATGTAAGGTTTGTAAATATAAAAATTCCTTTGATCATAAAATGCATTAAACACTTTGTTTATTCATACCTTAAGTGATTTGGATGTAAAGTGAATATTTATCACTAAATACTTGTTTATGTCATAATTTTTAGCTCAATGGGTTTACGTTTTGTGATTATCAAAACATAGAGATATCGATAAATGTTAATAATGTTTTTAGACATTATTTATATCAACACATCACATCATTTGGTCCTCAATTATACATAGTCTAGCTACCTATGTATAATTTAGGAAGAATTATGTCATAAATGGAACAGTTACCTTTACATTTTTTCTAAATAACAATCTTCATGTAAAAGCAAAATCTTGAGATTAAATAAACTATTTAAAAACCTCATTTTTGACAAACTCCAATAGATATTTACACTTAATACCCATCACTTTTATTATAGTAAGTCGAGAAGAGTACAAACATTAGAAACATAAGAGTTCACAAAGACTTATGGAAAACATCAATAGTGAAAATTTTATTAGAGACCACGGAAATTAATAAATAGGCATATAATTAGCATAGGAAGTGTTATTATTACAATGATTACAATAGAAAGCATAGAATCTCCAATAGGTTGACCCGGCATAACAATAAGGATTCCTATCAACAGTACCATAGCAAGAACCACCATAGGATGAATCACTCTGATTATTCTGAAAGATAAGTATAAGTACACCATTAGAAACAATAGCAAGACTAGTTCTTAAACATAATGACAAATAAGTTTTATTTCACATTTATTGAGGATTACATAGAAACATAACAAGGATACATTTTAAACAAATCTAACTCAAGACTAGTACCTCCATATCTTATCAACACCATATGATAGAACCGTGAGTGGTATTAGGAACGCCAAAATCCCGACCAAAACTACATAATCTTCATCCGGAACAAAAGTCAAATAGGTGATGGCAACAACGATATATACCATTGCGATAATAGTAATTAGGCTCGGCATTTTCGGAAGTATTTAATGAGAGAAAAGGATTAAGAATAGGAAGTGTGAAATGATAGGAAAATGGTTGATGAAATAATAGGAAAGTAAATGGAGTATTTATAGGCTAAAAATCTAGCCGTTGGGACCAAATATAGCCGTTAGGTTACTATTCACGACCGTTAGTTTTTAATATTCACAACCCTTAAATACATCAGTTACCTTGTCTTGTTTGGTACAAGTAAATCTAACTGAATCACGTTTCCTTAATTTTAGGAATAAAAATCTCTCGACAACCTCTGTTCAAAAATTCTTTACTCAAGTAATCACATTAAATTTGAATTTCGGGACAAAATTCAGAATGACATGTGGGTACTGTAAAACCTCGCAAAAATATCTATAATTAATAAACGTTTAATTATATATATAAATCTCTGTCATTATTTTAATCACCATTTTTACGGGGAAATTTAAAATTTTCCTTATTATATAAAATGGTCACGATTACGATATTGCAAAATTCACCAAACGACAAAACAAGTTCTCGACACAATTAACAAAATATTAACAATTCATTAATCCTAATTAACAAATTAATTACAAAAACCAAACGGGCCTTTAATGTTTCATAAGCCCAACCGGCCCAAAAATTAAATCCATTTTCATTTCAAATTTTATATATATATCGACTAATCTAGCTCCAAATCACCTCGCGTATTCCAAATTCTTATACACGACACATATATCTTTTTACGCCATCTCGTTTACCACCTAGCCAACTATTAGTGTGTCAAATCCCAAGTTCATTGGACGACGTTTGATACGTTTTTAAGTGGCAAAGTGTTTGACGAATATTCATGTCAATCGATATATAATAAATTCAAAACTCAACCGTTTTAATCCCGGTTTGTTTCTAAATGATCCTAATAATATTTCAAGCATGTTTTCATGTTTAATTATGAGTTTCATCAGCTGGAACCAAGCCTCACACGAATTTTCCAAATCTTGTATATATATATATATATATATATATATATATATATATATATATATATATACATGTCGACTTCTCTAGTGACTCACAAGACCAAATCCCACATTTTAAGCTCTCACAAACATTTATTATATTCTTAGGAAGAAAAGAAAGTCATTTTGAAGCTGTATAGTACTGACAATGTATAGTTGATTTGGTCTCCTTGAAAAATTTGCACATTACGTATCTAAAAATCGATTCTATATCTACCTAGTTTCCCACTTTGTTTCTTACCTCAAATAAACTCAAAATACTCTCAAATACTCTCTCCTATATCACTAATTCGACCAGGAGTAAAAGAAGGTTTAAAAACAAGTAAGGGTGTATCGAGTTATATCAAATTCGATATTGGGTTTTGTTGCACCGTGAACCAATCTTGTGTTTTCTTCCATTTCACTCGACTCTCTACCACCCTAGAGGTGTTGTAAGTCCTCACGCTCCCTTTTCAATTCGTTTCCCACGTTATTATATGTCCATGCATCATATATTATTTTTATCAAAAGTATTTAGTTTCATATATATATATATATATATATATATATATATATATATATATATATATATATATATATATATATACGTACGTACAAACATATAGCACCACAAACGTGACTAGCCTCTATCTTGGAAGGCCTAGGAGTCACGTAGCACACTTGTTTCACGTTTATTTTTACATTACATGCATCATACGAACTTATTTTGGACCATATATCAAATGTATAAAAATGTTGCAAAACTTAGAAAATAAACTAAGTCTTTTACTAGTAAAAATCTGTCCCAAGTCACTTATAAAACAGCCTTTTATCTCACAATTTAGCATAACAAGCATGTCATATTTTTACACCATCTAATAGACACCATGACTAGCTACAACTTTCGTATAAATAACATGTAAAAATAACCACGTCTCGACACTCTAAATTGACCAAAGTGAATTGCAAAACTCGTATATACCATAAACACTTAGAATTTTTCTAAGTCTTTTTACCCAGAAAATAGTTTCAGATCGCGAAAAAATGACCCTTTAAAACTCAATTCGACTTAACAAGCATACAATATTTTTACACAACCTATTTCTCCTTGCTACAAGCTACAAGTTTCGTGTTTATACTTTGTAATAATAAGCTCGTTTAGACCCTTTAAATTGGCCAAAGTAAAACACAAAAACTCATTTTCAAAAACTATTTATAAAGCTTAATGGACTGAAAAGCCCAATAAGCTGAAAATAAGCACTCCGTATAAGCTGGACCAAAAAGCTATTTTGATATGATTTTCTAACATTAGAAATGAGTCTAGGGATAAGCCCAACTTGTCTCAACGCTCACGGATCGTTAAACGCTAACGGGCCTTTAATTTAGCTCGTTAAAGCCCATTTATTGAAAAATAAGCTATTTTTGCAAATAAGCAGTTGAAATAAGTTTTAATAAGCTTCAATAAGCTCCAGAAAATTTAAGATAATTTTTCCCATAATTTTTGAACGTTTGGACTAAAAATGTAACGCGACGACACCTAGAAGGACTAAAAATGCCAAACCGAGAAAGATAAGGACTGAAATAGTAAAAATAGAAACTATAGGTTATAAAATGACATATTATTAATTTCCATGCTTAGATTGTAATATTGGACATGTAGTGGACTATAATTGTAAATTATATATAAAAAGGACTAACGGTGTAACGCTAACGCCGTTAGTATAAAAAGTGTAAAAACTGGAAAAGGACAAGGATCAACATATTATATTTGACATTCTTATTTTATTTTCTATTTTACGGCAACCATCACGTCATATGCATTTTTATTACGTTTTATTTATATATTATTTATTTTTACGTTAATAATATATATAACGATATTTCAAAAGTTAATATTTTTACTTACGTTTAAAAAGGTAAAACTTCGATGGATAATTTAAAAGAAGTATTTTATTATATCATGCATGGCATAATAATTACACTGCACATCATCAATTCGTCATAACGAATAAATATTATTCGTTATTCGTTCGTATTTACCAAATAGTATTTGGTTATATTCTCAGATAAATTTATTTATCAGGTTCCGTATCAAAGACGTTTCCATAATCATTCCCATAAATCTCATCCTACTTTACTTTTCATTATTTCCAAATCAATCCAGGTGAGTCATAGCCCCATTTCCAATAATTGTTTTTAACTCATTTGGGGGAGATACATGCTTACATATACTTTGATAAATTGATAAGTATATGAATAAAATACATAATTCAAATCAATTTCATTATTAATAATTATCTGATATGGTTTAAAATTTAAAGTGTGATATATACAATACTTGACAAAATATTTAATTGAAATACTGATACTCATATGATAATGCTTCTAATTTGATTATTGTGGTATGTGATATATATATATATATATTTTTTACTGATGAATTACTTGACTGAAATACTGATACTCTGATGATAATGTTTCCAATTCGATTATTGTGGTATGTGATATATATGTTACTGGCGAAATACTTAAACTGAATTTCTGATACTCAAACGATAATATTTTCAAACTGATTTATGTGGTATGATACTTGATTACATGATGTTATTCTGAATGATCCCATTATTACCTTGATATTGCCTAAGTTACCTTATCGCCATAAAGTCCCTCAATCATGAGCCATTAATCACATGTAAAGTGGGCGCGAATATAGTGAACAGCTTCGAAACCTGTTAAGGATTGACCTCCTGTCCCATTAATACTTGACGGAATGCCAATTGCAATTGGTTAGTCGTATTAGTCGTGATACACTATATTCGTAGCCAAATAGGAATTGGCAAATCACCTATTATTAGAGGGCAAAATTTATCAGTGATTTGATAAAACACCTCTTTTGATTAAGCTTGTGTGTCATGAGGCTTGGGGCAATATCTATAAAGGAAATATATGTTTTCAACATATATTTAGATACAGCTGTATAGGAATTTGACCATACGTGAATTGTATATCTGATTAAATTAGCATCATGAGTTTCCAGCTCATGTTAGGATTATTGATTTCTTATTTGAATGTGATTGAATACTTATATGATTTATTTGTGATTATAGTCAATATACTCAATACTTGTTTCATTACTGTTTGTATTTTATCAATACCAAATATTCCTGAAATCTAATAAAATAAAGGGTTTTCCATAAAATTCTATGAACTCACCAACCTTTGTGTTGACACTTTTAAGCATGTGTATCTCAGGTACGGAGCAGGACAAGACACGGAGTGGGCATTTATTACTCTGATAAATTAAAATGGTGTAAAAAATCAAATTTGTCATTTTTACAAGCCTTTATATCTTTTCATAATATTTTAAATCAAATGGTTCATCTTTTATCAAAAATAATATTTAAATGACAAATAACTTTCAAAACGCTTCTTTTAAATCGTTTCATGTGGTTAAAACTTCGATCCTCCCCGTAACACCCAAATTACTTTTCCGCTGCGACAAACTTAAATTTGGGGGTGTTACATCTCCCCCCTCTCTTACTCCATTTTTGGGAGGTGACTTCATTTTGGAAGAAACTGAAGCTTGTTTGTCCTGTGATCCTCATGTTGATCACGATTCTATCAATCCCGAGGAAGACATACTTCTACTTGAGAAGTTGCTTAATGATGATCCATCATCTCTTCCTCCAAAAGAACTTCATAACTTGGAAGTCAAAGATGTTGAAAAAACTGATGACTTTCCTGAGGTCGAACTCAAGGAACTTCCGCTTCATCTCGAGTACGCATTTTTGGAGGGTGACGATAAGTTTCCCGTCATAATTGCTAAAGACTTGAATGAGGAAAACAAAACCGCTCTTCTCAAGGTTTTAAAGTCACACAAGCGAGCCATTGCTTGGAGACTTTCCGACATCAAGGGTATCAACCCGGAATTTTGTATGCACAAGATTTTGATAGAGGATGACTTTAAACCGGCGGTTCAACAACAAAGAAGGGTAAATCCTAAAATTCATGAGGTTATCAAGCAAGAGGTTATAAAACTTCTTGATGCCGGTTTGATTTACCCTATTTCGGATAGTCCTTGGGTGAGTCCCGTTCATTGTGTGCCCAAGAAAGGTGGCATAACGGTTGTAAAAAATGATGATAATGAGTTAATTCCTACTCTATTGGTAACGGGTTGGCGCGTTTGCATTGATTATCGAAAATTAAATGACGCCACCCGTAAAGACCACTTTTTACCTTTCATGGATCAAATGCTCGAAAGATTGGCGAGAAACGAATACTATTGTTTCCTTGACGGTTTTTCGAGTTATTTCCAAATTCCCATCGATCCTCAAGATCAAGAAAAAATGACTTTTACGTGTCCATATGGAACATTTGCTTATCGACGCATGCCTTTTGGCTTGTGCAATGCTCCGGGCACGTTTCAAAGATGCATGATGGCCATTTTTCACGACATGATCGAGAAAACAATGGAGGTCTTCATGGATGATTTTTCGGTCGTTGGGAATTCATTCGAATCATGTCTCTCCAATTTAGACAAAATGCTTCAAAGGTGTGAAGACACCAATCTTAGTCTAAATTGGGAGAAAAGTCATTTCATGGTTAAGGACGGAATTGTCCTTGGCCATAAGATTTCCAAGAGTGGGATTAAGGTTGATAAAGCTAAAATCGATGTCATTGCTAAGCTTCCTCCCCCCACTACTGTTAAAGGTGTTCGGAGTTTCCTGGGTCATGCCGGCTTTTATCGTAGATTCATTCAAGATTTCTCGAAGATAGCTAGGCCTATGACCCGACTTCTTGAAAAAGAGACTCCATTTGTCTTCTCCGATGAGTGTATCGAAGCTTTTCAAACTCTCAAGAAAAAGCTTACTGAGGCACCCATTCTAGTTGCCCCCGATTGGGACCTACCTTTCGAACTCATGTGTGATGCAAGTGACTTTGCACTAGGTGCAGTCTTGGGGCAACGAAAAACCAAACATTTTCAGCCGATTCATTATGCAAGCAAAACCTTGACTAAAGCTCAAGCTCATTACACCACAACGGAAAAAGAATTACTAGCCGTGGTGTATGCGTTTGAGAAGTTTCGGCCATATTTGATCTTGACTAAATGCATAGTGTACACAGACCACTCGGCTCTCAAATATATCTTTGCCAAGCAAGACGCAAAACCGAGGTTGCTCCGTTGGGTTCTCCTCCTACAATAATTTGATATCATCATTCGTGATAAAAAGAGAGCCGAGAACCTCGCTGCTGACCATCTTTCCCGATTGGAAAATCCTCATCAAGGTGTTCTCGAGAAAAAGGAAATAAATGAAACGTTTCCTCTCGAGACACTTAATGTGATTTCCTCTCGTGGTGATTCTAGTACCCCATGGTTTGCCGACTTTGCAAACTATCATGCGGGGAATTTCGTTGTTAAAGAGATGTCGTCCCACCAAAAGAGCAAGTTTTTCAAAGATGTTAATCACTACTTTTAGGATGATCCCTATCTGTTTAGAATCTGTGCGGATCAGGTTATTCGAAGGTGTGTTCATGGCCAAGAAGCCATGGAAATCCTTAAGGCTTGTCATAATGGACCCACCGGGGGACATCATGGCCCGAACTACACCGCTCAAAAAGTTTTTGAATCCGGTTTTTATTGGCCCTCCATTTACAAAGATGCCCATGACCTAGTCAAATCTTGCGACTCGTGTCAACATCAAGGAAAGATAACACAACGGGATGAGATGCCACAAAATGTCATCCAAGTTTGTGAGATCTTTGATGTTTGGGGCATAGACTTTATGGGGTCGTTCCCGTCTTCACGAGGGAACAAGTACAAACTCGTGGCCGTTGACTACTTGTCAAAATGGGTCGAAGCAAAAGCTCTCCCAACCAGCGATGCCCGAGTAGTTGTAAAATTTTTGAAATCTTTATTCTCGAGGTTTGGAACTCCCCGCGCTATCATTAGTGATCGCGGTACTCACTTTTGCAACGAACAATTTTCAAAAGTCATGCTCAAGTACGGTGTCACTCACCAACTTGCTACCACTTATCACCCACAAACAAGTGGGCAAGTGGAGGTTTCAAACCGTGGGTTAAAAAGGATTCTTGAAAGAACTGTAGGCGAAAACCGTGCCTCTTGGTCGGATAAGTTAGACGACGCTCTATGGGCTTTTCGCACGGCTTATAAAACACCCATCGGGTGTACTCCTTATAAGCTCGTGTATGGAAAAGCGTGTCATCTACCGATTGAGCTCGAGCACAAGGCTTATTGGGCTTTGAAGAATGCTAATTTCGATCTTAAGTCTGCGGGTGATCATAGGAAAGTTCAACTCAATGAACTCAACGAACTTTGTGATCAAGCTTACGAAAACTCTTTAATCTATAAAGAGAAAACAAAGAAGATCCACGACTCCAAAATCAAGAACCGCGTTTTCAACGTTGGTGACCGAGTCCTTCTTTTTAACTCTCGATTAAAGATCTTTTCGGGTAAGCTTAAAACCCGCTGGACTGGACCTTTCACCGGTGCCAAAGTTTTTCCTTATGGTACCGTCGAGTTATCTCAAAATGACGGTCCAAATTTTAAAGTAAATGGGCATCGGTTGAAACATTATTTTGGAGGGGACATACCTCCCATTGTCCCGGACCTCCAAACATTCCCCATGGACCAATGAATTCGGGGATCGAGTCAAGCTAGCGACTCGATAAACGAAAACAGTAGCAACAACATGGGTTTTCACCCGTGTATCTGATTTCTTTCTACTTTCTAACACCCTAGTGTGGGGGAGTGGCCACCCCCTGCAGCTATTTGAGATGTATATATCTTTCCAAAAAAAAATGTGTGTTTGTATAAATAAAGTGAAAAATGAAAAATGACGTTCCCACAGTTAGCTTGTAATATTCTCTTCTTTCATTCAAAAATTGGGCATAATAGCCGGGACTTTGAATATTGAGGACAATATTCAATTCTAAGTGTGGGGGAGGGGAAAATTCTAGCGAATTTTATTAAATTATACCGTCTAGTACCCCCGTTTTCGGCCAAAAAAAATTCACTTTATTTCAAAATTTTTTGTGGTTATCAATCCGCCGTGTCTAAAAGACAAAAGGATTGGCTAATCCAGGAGCAAACGGCTCTTGGTAAAGATAACTCAAACCCGTTGATGGCTTGCAATTTGCCCAAAATTGTATGGTACCTCAACTCCTCATGTCCTTAATAGTAAATGAGTTGGCTAGCCCGCAAGATTATGGCTTGTGGTAAAGGCAGTGGAAAAACCATAATTGGTAATCAACTCACCAAGATGTTGACTGTTCCATCAAGAGTTGGCTAGTCCAGAAGCAAACGGCTTCTGGTAAAGACAAATCAAAACCGTTGAAAGCTGGTGGTTTGCTAAAAATCACATGGTCAACAGATGGACCATAATTCTTACTTGAACCCAAAACATCCGGCTACTCCAGAAGTGATGGCTTTTGGTAAAGAGACTTCAAATCCATTAATTTTTCTCAAAAAGATTGCTAGGGACTAGCAATAGTTTAGTGTGGGGGATTGATGAGTGCGTAAATACTCATCATTTTTAGTCAAATCTGAACTGCAAAATGATTAAAAACACTCAAAACGCACCAGAATACGAAGAAAATCCCAAAGATCGTGTTTTATATGTTTCTGATGCAAAACGAGTGAAACAAACAAAAAACGAACAAAATTTGCATATTTGGCAGTTTCAGTCCCCCAACTTTCAAAATTTTACACAACTAGTCACTGGGCATTTATTTTAAAGAAAAGTCAACCCAAACTCTTTAAAAGTCAAATGATAACACAAATGATCTTTGGGTAAAAAGATTTGGAAAATTACACTTTTAGTCCCTGTACTTTGGCAAACTGGCAGTTTTGGTCCCTGGTGTTTCAAATGTGGCAAATTGTATTTTTGGTCCTTTGGTTTCTCTAACTTGACAAGATTGATCCTTGGTTGAAGTTTGAAAGCTTGGCAGATTTGGTCCTCAAAAAATCAGAATAATACAAGTTTAGTCCCTATGATATCTACATTAACTAAACGGACCCTTGATACTATACTAGCCCACCACCAATGTAATTAATCCTAACCCTTGGCCCAAAACTAACACCCAAGCCCAAAAATAATAACCTGTAGCCCACAACCCCTTTTTGATATTTAATATGATTGACCAGTCAACCCCTATCCCTTTCCTTCATTGCTTCCACCCCGTGACTGCAAAGTCACTTCCCTCCAATATCAACCATCACCATCCCCCCATCACTCTCATCCCTTGTCCCTCTCCACCTCTTCCCAATCCCACTACCACCCCCTCATACTCACAAACCCGTACCTAACCCTCCACGTTGGCAATCCACCACAACCATTTTTGGCGCCAAAAACTTAAATCAATGGCCAGGAGCACTTCTGAGGAAATTAAAAGGTGAGGATTTAATCACAAGGTTCATGGATGCATTTTGAAGCCCTAATCTCAGGGGATGAAGACAAGAAGGCTCAATCCCTACCTACCTCCATTGTAGTATAAATAGAGGAATCTTGTAAGCCCTTGAGGCATCCATCTCTTTGTATCTTTTTGTAATTTAAACTAAACTCTCAGTTGTAATTTCAAGTTTTTAATTTAATTAAAGTTTCCATTTAGTTTATTGCAATTCGTATTTTCAATAAAATTTCAAATTTCTTGTTTGCTTCATTCAAATGCACTTTAGATCGCCTCAGAAGCTTTCATAAGCTTCCTTAAAATTGTTTTAAGTGAAAGAAAGCAAAAACTCAGAAAAAGAAAAAAAAAATACAAAGAAAAATCACAAAAATATAAAAGGTTGAAGAAGAAATGGTAGAAGCAGTAGCAGATATGGAAATGAAGATTGGTTTAGAGCTCTTGGGAGCATTTAGGATTTTGTTATGAGTACTGGTTCAACATTGGTTTATTGCTTTGGATAACTTGTAAGAATTTTTTCCATTTTCTTGCATAATTGCTATCATTGAATTCTGTCGTTGCTTGCTGCTATTTAATGTGTATTTGTGCTTATGTATTGTTAGTATAGGCTTAGGTTTCTGATTCATAGCATAAACCTTGAAATTGTGGTGAAAGACTCCTAATTTTGTTTCATTAGGGGTGTTTGGATTAGAGAATTTGACTGAGCTTTAGGTGTTGTGTGTGGTTAAAATCTGTATACATATCATACCTAGGCTATAAGTAGTTTTATTCAACCAAAAATCTGGGTGGTTTCTAAAACAAAAGTCAACTGTCATTTATAAAACTATAGCAGCTTAACTGTTAGGAGTTTGGGGAGGCAAAACCTTCAATCTAGCTTAGAACTAGTTTGAGTGGCTTAATTTAGGCGCATTTAGAGGTAGTTTAGCTTGTTTAGTTATTTAGGTTAACTCAAATCTCACCAAAGTCAGTTTGTGATAAAAATCTCACAAAGTCAAATTGCATACTTTGTAAGATGGGACAAAGTTTAATCAGGTGCACTAGCTTTATTTCTTGATGAAATTAAGAAATTTTGGATTCTTTGTAAAGTCTACCAGCTTGTTTTCTCAAATTAAAAAGAACTTTTGATTTTGAGATCCATTTGGACCCTTGATTCAGTGTTTGAAATGGACCATTTGACCATGTTACTGTCCTGCACCTAGATTTCATTTTTGACCCATTTTCTTTTAGCCGCAACTAATTCATCCTTGGGGTTTAGGACTTGATTCTTGGAGTTTTGTGGAGCCTGCTGGGGTGTTTTGTTAGATCACCCTTTGTTTGCATTCTTAAGATTGCCTATTAGATTGAATTAGTCTCCCAAGTCTCCCCAATAAGTCATTGTTGCTGCTTATGCAACAGCAGCTCATGAGCTTGTTGATTCCTTATTATTGAACCTGTTATTGTTTCTTGTTGTTGGAATTAATCAGTGTGAACAAGCTCATTTGAACTCATTTGATAGTTTAAGCTCATTTGTATTCCTGTGTTCTGCTACTGTTCATCATCTGAGTTTGTTGATCATTTTTTTTCCTTTACTGCTGCTACTTTGTTCTTTATGGTTGTTCTTGTTTGATCTTGTTGTTATTATCTCTTGTTGTTATTGATCTTGTTGTTTGTTATTATTGAATTAGTTATACAAGCAATAAGCTTGTTTAAGCTTATTTGGTTTAGGTATTTGGTTTGGCAGTCACAAAAAGAAAGAAAAGAAAAGAAAATTTTTCTTGAATACAACCATAAATTTCAAACTGTTTTGAATTTTTGATTCAAATTGAGGTTGTTTGAAGTTTGATTTGTAAAAGAATTTTGTATCCAGAAAGTATTGAGTCTGTTTTGTAAAAGAAAAGTTGAAAATAAATAAATAAATAAATAAATATATATATATATATATATATATATATATATATATATATTTGCAAAAAGTGCAAGAGGTGGGATTCGAATCCTGGACCTCTTGCACCCACGTCTGACACAAACACAACAACTCATACCAGTCGCCCTTGGGTCTTTTGTTGGTTATACATTGCAAAATTTATAATTTAACCTCTAGTTGTTTGGTTAAGGCCAATAAGCTTAACAGCTCTTAAGAGCTTATTGAGTGCTTATTTTGAATTGTACTTATTGTTATATATTTCTCAGCATTGTAATAACTAGTAGTACTTATAAAAAAAGTTTCAAATTTTTAGGAATAGTTTTAATATTTATTAGAATTTAATTAAAGTAAAATTAGTTTTTAATTCATATTAAATAGAATTTTAGATGAAAAATTAATTTTCTTTTTTCAAAAATTTTCTTTTGTCTTTTAGTGCGTTAGAAATTTAATTAGAAACCCGTAGGACCTTTGTAGCTTAAAACTCGCGTTTTATTTTGTGCACTCGCGTCACTTTTAAATAAACGTCACGTTTTTAATTTAGTTAACGTGTTAGGATTCCCGATACCTAATTACGTTTTCCCGTAGTGTTTTAGGATTTCACTAGTTTGTTAGTTGCCTTAGGATTAATTTAATTTTACCTTCGTTCGTTAATTTTCAAGTTTCGTTAATTTAACGTATCGTAAAACCAAATAACATTTCCAACATACAAGATTTTAATCCCAATCTCATTCGAAGTTTTCCATTCACACCTCGTTGGGGTACGACCCGGGAAATCACTTCCCGGTCTCACAATTTGAATATCACTTTCACAAGTTTTGCGAGGTAATCGTTTTCCTAAACGGTTTACTCGTATTACTTCACGTCTATTTGTCTCACGATAAATTAGACCTCACGTTTGTTGATATTTTTTATAATTGTTGTTTGCACACACCAAAACACAACGAATCATACGGTCATAACCGTATCATGCTTTCAAAGTCACCGCTACTTAGCAATCACTTTCATAAAAATATTAATATTTTGAGATAAGAGGTACATATATACGAATATTAATTTATAGAGGTTTTACTAAACAAAATGTTACGTAAATTGTCAACCAAACAAATAAGATAAGTTCGCTTCCAAAGACCTACATCAATTTTATTGTATCAAATATCGTGTCTGGACCATCATTAGATATGTGAAGTTCTCTTTTAGGCAATTAATTACACCACAAATAACCAAATAGAAATTATCAGTCCCTATTCAAATGTCCAATTATTTAACTCATATACAATAATAAAACTAATCTTTTTTATATTTATTTCTGGAGGCAAAAAGATGCGCTAACTTTAGTAATGGGTCAAAGTGAGCATGTTTAACAGGTGTATAGTTGAAATCCAACATGTTCAACCAAAATTGACCCGTTTTCTTTTTACACAAGATTTTGATTCCACCCGTTTATAAGTAAACTAGCTTAAAGACCCGTTGACACTGGGTCATTTTTTAATGAGATGATAAGAAAAAGTATTAAAGTCAATTTGTTTGATTTTAAGAATATGAAATAAGGATTGAGACAATGTGGCGATTATAATATAACAAATGGATTATGTTACAATTACACAAACAAACGTCCAACCTTGGTGTCTCCAAAACTTTTATTTTTTTGTAGCAAAATATGTGAAACAGATGATGAGAAAATGAGTGTGTGACTGGCTATCAATTTACAATCATTATCCTATTGATTTAAAATGAATTTTTAAGACAACTTGTTGCAAATTCGTTGAAGATCTAGTAACCGGTAATTTTAATTTAACATATAGTAATTACATTTATGGGTGTAGCTGATGTGGTGAGAGCATTCAGAATATCAACATCATCCGATAGACGCAAGACAGTGAATACAGGCAACATTTTTTTAATATTGTATTCATCAATAGAGACTTTAAAAGCAAGCCTTTTACCAACCAATCCAGTGATCTCAGATGGGAAGATTTGTTGATCAGCATTCTACACAACAAATTTATAGCATATTAGTAACATCATTTATACTAAACAACCATAAAGATTTGGTCAACAATTCAACATAGTACACAATATTTACCTTCAAGCCATACTTTTCGCAAAGTTGATAGGCTGATCTACCGGTCAACGACTGCACTTCATCATTGAATAGAGAGAGCGACATTGTGCCAGATTCATCTTGAACGCGCACTTGAAGGCGAAATCTACAAAAGGTGAATTTTTAAATGCTTTGTTAGATACAAAGGGTGACACATTGATTGTGCATATGTCATTTATGTGATGGTTAATACTAAATTTGTAAACGTACATTGATCTGATGCCTTTAACAATTTCGTTGCACTTGGTGCATCTCCATTGATCAGCGCCATTTGTTGATTGACTTTTTACATCAGTATCGAGATCAACAAATTCACTTTCTTTCATCACTTTCTTGCTACACTTTCTACATCCCAAATACCACCATCCCTCCTCTTCTTGAATTGCTATGATCGTTCCGACAATAACAGAAGCAGTATTCTACATACAAAACTTTATAAGTATTGATTCGTAACATGAACTTGAAGTCAATCATTTTGTATGTATTATGTTTTACCTTTTCAACATCCAAAAGCTCGACAATATTTTTTACAGGGTATTTATTGAGAAAATCATCCTTTGTTGAGAATTTAGACCCATCAGAAATCTTCGATGCTATGTTCTCAGACGGTTCCGCATTCTGCCTTGCAAACAACCTACAACATTTTCAAATATCACTTGTGAGAAATTTATACGTGTGGACTATATGAATTTCTAAGACATTTTATTTCAGTTACCTTAAACGATAGTGTTCAACATCCTTGAATTCATCTTTCTCAATGGCTTCACTGCCAATGAAGAAAAACAATTTTGTCGCATGATAGCCATTTTGGACACACATCTTGCCTATAAAAAAACATAATAACCGGATGATTGTGTTATAAAGATAACCAAATTGATATACTTTAAAGTAACATAGGAGAAAACAAATTACCATCCCAAGCTTTCATCATTGCAAATTGCACAACAATCATGATTTTACCATGGTCCACAGTTGTTTTCAAAAAGTCATTAAATTGTTGCGCATAAACGCCCCACAACGTACACTTAAGCTCGTTTCCCCTGTCAAACATATCAAGATAATGTTGTATGAATAACATGCTTATGTGTCATCATGCGTATGATATCAACATTTGTTTGAAATTAATTTTAGTACTCACTCATGGTCAATAAGAGTCAACGGCTTCTTTTTGCCCTTATTCCCATTCTTATCATAGTTATCTAACTCTTCACACGCAGTTACGTGTCCAATAACATCTGACGAAATAGTAAAACGAATATCAAATCTTAATATATCGATAGAATACTACCACAATTTTATTTAACATAATCTTAAATTAATGTATGAAACTCACCAAACTGACCATCCTCTTCAATCTGACAATCCGTTATCGATTTATAACTTCTAAAAACAAATCCGTACATCGACCCAGTAAAATCGGGACAGGGCTCAACCGTAGTATTGCTCAAGAAGCTGAGACGCAGAGCATTGTTGACCATCCTAAACCTTGGCTGTATTTCACCAAGTGAGTATCTTTCAAGCGTCACAATTGAGCCTTCAACCAACTTATGCGCGAATTGATTTACATTCGCCATTCTTACCGTGGCCTGCATTTTGGTATCCTGTATACAAAAACATGTAAACATGTCAACTACAAATAAAAACTACCTAATCCAATTGTTATTATAACGAAAATAATACATTAAAAGTAGTGGTGCATACATTTTCATCCATAAGGATCATTTCAAGATTTTTCACATGAGGTTTATTGTACATTACTTGAGTCCAAGTTCTTAAAACTCGGACTCTCAACCGAATGTTGTCTTTCACAGCGGATAGGTCATTGATAAAACCTGAAACAAAAACAACCATGAAACGTGAAATGTAATGAGACAATGAATAGAGAAAAGCTTGAGATGTGCAGCTAACATAAAGACCATGGCATTATATAGGCGGGAAATCAAGAAGTTATTTGTGTTAGGGTTTTTAATTAGGCAATCCAATGAATTCACACAAATTTATTGAATAGTTACCCAGAATACAATTAACCAAATAATTACCATTTGAGAACACCCTACAACATATACCTATCAATTAACCTTTTTTTTTTTTTAATCTAAAGTTTAAATCCTTTTTAGAGTTTAACTAACAACCCTAATAACCATAACACACATAATTTTACAATTTTGTAACATAAGAATAAATCAAATGAAAAGGTAAACAGAATCATAATTGTTAATCATCCAAAAAAGAGACTTACATAGTCAATATAATTGATTGGCATGTTGAGATCTATACCCAGAATAGATCAAACCCTAACACAAATTAGACGCGTAAACTTGATTTTGGAAAGGTTATTCATATCTCGAGATTATAGAGGAGGAGCGTGCCATTAACTCTTATCAAAACGCTTATTTGATTAGGAGCGTAAAATTGAATGACTTACAAAATTAAGAATATGAAATTTGACACCGGTATTATGGTTTGACTTTGTGACCTTTTTAGTCCTAATCTCTTTTGTTAAGCATAATCGTATTGTACATTGTAGGTAATTAATGAGTTTTTTTAATGCTCATGCTTAGAGGGCTTGTGCAAAGGACCTTATCTATACTACTTATAAAGACAAAACGGTCAAAGTGAAAAAGTGAAAACTGAATTTTTGGTCAATGCCGAAAATGCCCTTATCTAAGAATATGGAATGTTAGAACTATATGTATTTTTTATGTTTTGAAGTTTTATTTTAAAGATGTATATATTTATCTTTTAAGCTTTTATAATGAATCAACATGTTTTTTTAGGTATGTTGTTGCTTCCCCCTATTGTTGACTGAATCCAATGCCGTCGATGCCACGGGAATCCTCGACGCTGCCACGAGTAGATGCATGGTTTCTTATTAAAGTTTGTGGGTAATTTTTGTTATAAATTTTATTGTGTATTTTTAAGTTTGTTGGTGACTTGTAATAAAGTTTTTGTATTTTCTGGTTCTTAAGTTTATGAAAAGATTGCGCTATAAGACTTTTGTGTATAAATTCGTTGTAATTTACTTGTGTAAAGTTTGTTGTAATTTAGATATGGTTTGTTTTTAGTTTTGTTATAATTTGTTGATAAGTTGCGGGTAAACCGGTGTAGATTTTTGGTAAATTATGTTACAATTAAAGTTATGTAAATTATTTATAATTTGAGATTTTCTTTTATAAAAATTTGAGATGCCTAAAAATTTTAAAATTTTGAAAATTTCAAACTTTTAGAATTTGAAATCTATACTATATATAAAAAAACCAAAAGTTAGAAGTGAAAAGTTTGAAACTAAAAAAAGAAATGTTGAAAATATATGTTTCAAAAGGAACTATTAAAACATATTGAAAACCGGGTTGACCCGGGACGATTCAAACCTGACGGGTTGACTCGGTTTAATTTGACATGTTTATTCGACCCCACCCGTCGGGATGACCTGGTTTAAATTGACCCACTTTTCGACCGGAACGGCGCAGCCGGTCGAACCACCTGGGTTGAATGGGGTTTCAAAACATTATATTTAATTCTCAAATCTTTAAATTTTTATTATTTTTTGTTTATATAAACCTTTTTTATTACTAAAATTATATGTCGCTATAAAATCCCGTTGCTATGCACGGTTACTCGTCTAGTTGTCTTTTTAATTGTTTTCTCCTAATTTTTAATGCTTAAAATTGTTGTACATTGTCTTCTAATTAAGGAATTTTGGTCACACATTTAATGAGTTTTTTTAGTGCTCGTGCTTCATGGCGCTTGTACAAAACCTTATTTTATTAGATAGCATAGATAGATATAGATATATGTGTTGACATTGCCACTAGTTATTTGCAACCTTACAGAACTAATATATATCCATCAGGTCCAATAACAAGCACAACGTACAAATTTATAAAGCTAAATTTGTACAGATCATCTAACTGATAACCATCACTTACCTAACCTAGCATACTTTGTTGAGGGATCAACAAGTAGTAGTACAAGGCCATTCACGTGCCCGTTGACTACACCTTTTGACCCGATCCTTGGCCCTGATTCAACCTCCACGGATGAACATTGTGGATCATACCAATCTTAGATCTTAAAGGACTTGTATCCGTCTTCCGGGTTTTTCATTCCCTCTTCCCAGTCACCCATTGACCGACCACCAAAAACTACCTGCTGTATACCCAAATACCTGCCAAATAAGAACACACACACAAATAAAATATTGTGTAAATTAGCTTATACGAACTAAAGAATACCTACTTTTAGTAGCAGTATTTTGGGGACATTGTGTTGAGGAAAGATGTACAGGTCACACGGGTTGGGTAATGGGTCATTAATGGATTATGACTGAAACATGTCATTTATTTTAAGTATTGGCAAATATGGTACGATAGGGTTAACCTGAAACCACTTTTTCTTTGTGTTTTTTATGTGGAAACAATTGATGTGCTAACTAGTTGTGAATAGAAGGTAGTATCTGAGCAGTTCACCTTTCGCCTAAACTTTTTGGTTTGACAAAACCCAAATCAACCAATTTATACGTAACAGGTTCGAAATTGCAACCAAAAATGTTAAGGATCGAAAAATACAGAAGAAGATGCTTACTCAGAACTCAATACCGTGAGGCAGTTGAGCAGGACATCAAGAGCAAAGTAATCAGAGGTACCAATGTCTACCCTGTTCGACATTCAAAGGTTGTGATGTTTATCTAAAAGAGGAATGTAATGAAATCCAGCAGCAATAAAATTAAGTTATGTCTAGTTTTATACCAAACCCGTCCCCAATTGTCTTGAAACTCAACATCACCGACATCATGGAATGATGACGGCATCACATTGAAGCCCTTATCCGCGTCATAGAGAGGATTGTATTCCATCGATGTATTTGCCAACTGCAGTATGAAAAACCACTATCAGCACCGCTACATCAGAAAGTAAATATTATGTTTAACGTTCTAATGTTGGATATAAAAGACCATGATTTTGCTTTTCTGATATAACACTGTATAATTCTTTATTTATTTTGACCGGATGCCAACCAACGTAATTCTAGTAATCTATGACCTTGAATACTGATATAAGAGTATAAGACTAAAGTAGTTATGTACAATATCAAAACTTTATTAGCTCATATACTCCCACGTATATAAGGCTATAAATTTTGACGCGACACGTTCATGAAAGCCAACAAATTTAGAAAAGAACCAGAAAGAAATTAACTGCAACAGCTAATTATGCTCTAAACTTGACGGGACAAAAAAGGACACCAAAGTGATGTTGTTACCTGCAAATTAGATGAATTATATGCACCCAAACGTCCCATGACATACCACGACTGGATAACCTGTCACATAGATAAGCCAGATTGCTTTATTTATTCTTCATACCCTTTATAAAGAAGCAAGCAATGCCGATATACAATATAACAAGAGAAGAGTACAACATAACCATCTTGTCAATTTGGGCGAATAAATTTAGAAAGAAATTAGGGTGGGGAGAATCAACATACACTGCCAATGAGGTCAACATCTCGATCAGAAGGTGGTCCATATAACTTGAACCATATATTGGAACCAACAGGACTGAAGCTGAAAATCACATATCAAAACAATGATGTACCCTTTTAAGTTGGTAAATCAAGAAAAAGCACGGAAATATAAAAAAATACAAAGAGATGAGAGGGGCAGGGCAGTTGCTTACTCTCTAAAGGTGACTTTAAAAGCAACAACAGATCCTGTTTTAGCCTTGTGAAAGTCTCTCCCCTTCTTCCGTATCCTATCTTCAACCTGTAAAATCATTAACGTGTTTCAAACAAAACAATCATGTTTCAACCTGTAGGATCATGTCTTTATTAGCTTCTGTCAATCACAATTGTTTCAAATAGTATTGTCAGTTGTGAATCCCCAACTTGAGGGATCAAATTAAAGAGGCAGTGCGGAAGGAGTTAACTATGTCCCAAGAATTTGTGACAAAATGATGAACTCAGAAGAAAGAACAAGTTAGTAACTGCTAATCATCCACCATTGAAGACTCTGACTGCTCCATGGGATGCATGCTTTTGCTCATTCAGGAGTGACAGCAACTTGTAAGAGAATTAGGAGCTTATTTCATTAGCCCAATTTGAAGGTAGATGTTCAGAAGTTCGTTAAAGAATGTGTAATATGTCAGAAGTGCAAAAGTGATCTAGCGGGCTTATTGCAGCCTCAAAGCATTTGGGAAGATATTGCTATGGACTACGCAGAAGGCCTTCCTTCTTCTAAATGGAAAAATACAATCTTGGTGATCTATCCATTGATAGATTGAACAAATATGCTCACTTTTTTGGCTCTTAAACACCCTTGTGGGTCAAGCATTCCTAGACAACAAAGTCAAATTGCATGGGTTCCCTAAATCAAAAGATGTCTACTTCATACCATCCGCAAACAGAACAGGTGCTTAGAAGCATATTTGATGTGGTATGTGTTTTAAAATACCTAGTGATTGGTTACGTCTAGCTGAGTATTTGAAATTGTTTATGGACAAAAACCTCCCCTGCACCTACTACCTTATTTCTGTAAAATTAAAGCTAGAGAAGATACAATTAAAGAATATTTAGTGGCTGCTCAAAACATTATGCAGAAGTTTTTTTTGCTGTTAAAGACCGAAGAAGCTCCCAATGTTTATGGAATACTACATATATTATACGCCCCGCATAGGGTCATTGCCACTTTAAGAAGGCAAAGCAATTAAGAAGAAGAAGTGAAATAACTAACATGAATGTGTAGTGAAAGTCGGATAGGAGGTTTTGTCTAAAGAGAGTTCAAGGGTAAAGCTTGTTAAAAGAAACTCAGTAGCTTAGACATAGATGAAAATGGTTTTTGGATTAGCTTATTTAGTTTTCCATACTAGTACTAATTACACGTGTAAGTAAAACATACTAGTACTAGTAATTATTATGCGTATTAGCTTATTTACCCGGCTTATGGGCTTATTTGACTTTGGAAAAGCCGATAAGCTCACTTTTTAGAGCTTATATAACTTTAGCCTTATTGGCTTAAGCCAATAAGATGAAGCTGATAAGGTCATAAGCTTGAATAAGTGAGCTTATCGGATTTTCCAAAGTCAAATAAGCCCATAAGCCGGGTAAATAAGCTGATCCAAACACCCCATAAGTAAGTAAAACGAACGAATAGTAACAACAACCTTTTGTCGCATCTGGTCGGGGTTGCCAATGGCATCGCCCAAAACGTTCCTTAGTTCCACATCATTCTTAGCTGCATTTTCCTACACCCTATATATAATTCAAAACAACCAAATTAGTAGTACTAACTAGTTATTATTATAAAAAAAAAAAAAAAAAAAAAAAAAAAGTACTTGGCCCAAGAAGGATAGTTATGGAGACGGTCATATTCTCGTTTCCGTTTCTCTTCTCGAATCTTCAACAGCCTCCGTCCCCTTGCCGTTGTGCCTGACCCACTCCTGACGTCATCATCACTTTTAACTGCTGCTACTACTACTCTTTTCATACATTTAGTACTAGTAGCAGCAGGGCTTTTTATATTATGATTATAATTATTATGTAATAATAATAAACTAGTACTTTCTTTAATTGCACTCAGCAGCATAATGAAATGAAATGGTGGATAAGGGTTCTTCTCTGTTCTTCTTGTTGTTGGGGTTTATGGTTTCTTTTTTTCTTTTTCCAAACAGAGTAAATTGCATTTTTAATCCCTCTGGTAACATATTATGAATGTTTTTGCACTTTAAGTAACATTCTTTTGATTTTGTTCAATTAAGGTAACATATTATCATAAATTGTTCAATCAACAATCAAAGTAATTAGTGATGTGATTATAAGATAACCAGTAATTGTTGCTTAATGGCATTTTAGTGGGTTGTTTGTGAGATAACCCGCCTTTTA
Organism: Artemisia argyi; assembly: GCA_030686995.1. Classification (NCBI taxonomy): domain Eukaryota; kingdom Viridiplantae; phylum Streptophyta; class Magnoliopsida; order Asterales; family Asteraceae; genus Artemisia; species Artemisia argyi. The sequence goes on from CM060685.1 coordinate 48,188,659, forward strand.
ATTATTATCATTAATTTTTAAAATTAATGATGATAATTAAAAGCGTAGTAAGTCAAGTATATCAGGAAATAGGGGTAGAATCCGTTTACATTCTGCTTCCTCATACCTACTAGAACCTTTGAAAAAACAATTATACGTACACAATCCTATGAGCACATATGCTTGTGAAAACAAAACCAACACAATAACATTAACTTTGATACCACCACCATGTACACCCAAATGCAAAACCATTCTCTCCAACTTAGGGGGTTGGCAATGGGTGCGGGGAGGAATGGTGCGGGGCGTTTCCCCTGCGGGAACACCGCCACTGGTCACCTATTACCACACGGGGAGAGCAAATTGCGGGGAAGTTTACCGCACGAGAGGAGAGAAAAAATAAACATTGAAGCATTAAAATTGTGACCGTTGGAGCCTTAAACGAAGTGAATGAAGGGTGAGGGGTGTGATGCCAACAAAAAATGGGTGAGTGAAGGAAAAAGTGGGAGAATGATGTGGCATAAGGGGATTGGTTGTAAGTGAGTGAAGGGATTTGGGGTGAGGGGTGTGTTGTCAACCCCTTATAAGAATTGAATCCTTTAGTAAGGAATAACCATATAAATGGTTTATTTTTGTAATTTTCTAATTTATTTATATGGTTGGAATTAATCATATAAATGCAAATGATTTTTAGTACTAAAGTTTTTTTTAGGTCATTACAACATGTTACATTATTATCTCAATTGAACACACACATATATATATATATATATATATATATATATATATATATATATATATATATATATATATATATATATATAGTAGGGATCCAGTAAGAGGTAAATTAAAATAAGAAGTGACCAAAACCACGCATTTGAGATGTAACGACTTGTAATAGATGCATTTCTATTCATATAGATGCAACATCTTGAGTTTCGAAAGTTAATTTAATGTATAGATGGTGCAAATTGATTTTCATGATTTTGACACGTGCAGAGGAACAAAAAATAAGAGAAATAATGAAATGCATCTAATATACGTATATGCATCTGATTAAAAGCTAGAAAACACACTATGGTGTGTTATAATGCATCTAAGATTATATGGATGCATCTAATTTAGGTCGGTGCATCTCGGATTTGTGGTTATAGTTCTTCTTATTCCTTCTTATTTTAAGTAATCTTCTTATTTGATCCTAAAATATATATATATATATATATATATATATATATATATATATATATATATATATACCTAAATTGCAATGTTATGCATACTATGTTACTTAAATTGAACAAATTAAAACTATGTTGCCTAAATCGCAAAAGCATGCATAATATGTTAAACCCAAGAATACAAATTTTCCTATGTAATAAAGCTTAGAGATGCTGTTGACCTAGTCAAACAAAACACAACTAAAAACCAAACAGCCCAAAAAGACAAACAAGAACAAAAAACCCTTTGTTGAAATGAAAGAAATTAAGGTTTAAGGTGTTTCATCTATCGTAAGTGAGTCTTTCAATTTGCCCCAAATTGCTTTGCTTTTTTCTACTACTTTTTATAGCTGAAACCCTTTATGTAGTTCAAAGGATTAATGGAGACTGTGTTAGACTGTGTTGTACCTTATATACACGATGGTGATGACCTTAACTCCATCTCTTTAGTTTCCCGTAAATTCTATCAACTCGATTGTATTACGCGTAAGCACCTAACTGTCCATCTGCATTACGCCCCAAACCCGTCTACTTTAAGTAAGAGGTTCCCTTTTATCGACTCCTTAACACTCAAGGGGCTCCTGACTTCTTAACAATAACAATCAGGGGGGAGCTCATTTTCCACAAATATCGGTCACCCCATGGATTAACAAAATATGTGCAAAGTTTGAGTGTTTGAAAGCGCTTCATATCCGTGGTTTGGTTGTTTGTGATGAACATCTCACGCTGTTGGCTAAAACCCGAGGTAAGGATTTACGGAGTTTGAAGATTTGCAAGTGTCAAGGGTTTTCCGAGGACGGATTAGTGTACATATCTGAGTATTGTAATGATTTGAGAAGTTTGTGTTTGGAATATAATACGGTGGATGGTGAGGTGACTGGCGAATGGTTACGTGAATTGGCTTTACGTAACACTCCTATTGAGTCCTTACATTTAAGGTTGAATTCTGTTAATTATGATGTTGAAATTCTTACACTTGTCGCACAAAAATGTAGCAACTCTTTAGTATCTTTGAAGGTTAGCCCAAAACCTCTAAATCATTTAAGAGATGCTTTTAGCCATGCTGTTAAGTTGCAAGCTTTTGAGGACGCTGTTTTTGGCAAAGATGGGGACTATACTAGTTTCAAGTTTCCCCCAAGAATTCGTAGTTTAGGTATTAGGGACATGCCTGTTACTTCATTCTCTTTCCTACTCCCTTATGTGAATCAACTGCGGGAATTGAATCTTACACGATCAGAAAAATATTGCCAGTGTTTCTTGATTGAAAGGTGTCCCAACTTGGAAGTCCTAATTACAGATGATGTATGTGGAGACATGGGATTATGAGTTATTGGTCGGGTTTGCAAGAAACTGCGCAAACTTATCCATGACGGGGATGTGACTCACATGGGACTTATTGCTCTGGTTCAAGGATGTATCAATTTGGAGTATTTAGATGTTACACTCTCGAATATTTCAAATGAAGCTATCGAGTGTGTAGGAACTCATTTGAAGAATCTTCGTGATTTCCATATGACATTGTTTAAGAAAGCTAGCATACATATTTACTGGGGTAAAAGTGAGTAAAACCCTTTACCAAAAAAAAAAAAAAGAAACAGAAAGCTAGCATAGACAATGGGATCCGAGCTATGCTAAAGGGTTGCATCAAACTCAAAAGGCTATCTCTCAGGCTTGGTGATGAAGGATTGACGGATGTGGGTCTCGGGTACATTGGGAAGTATGGTCATAATTTAACATATCTCTATCTCAATTGTGAAGGAGTGTCTGATGCAGGACTTCTGAAGTTGTCGAAAGGGTGCCCAAAATTAAGAAAGCTACTTTTGTAGGATTGTCACTTTAGCAAGCAAGCTATTGCCACTTTTGTGTTTAAGATATGTATTATTTGAAAATGATCTTGGTGCTACTGATTTGGAATTGGCACTCACTCGTCCAACGTTTACTGCTGAGGTAATACTACTTGAAGCATAACTTTTAATCTGCTATAAATTATCTGATTTAAGAGGTTGTATGAATCTTTTTTCAAAACACTTTCGTCTATTTGTTTTTTCATTCTTTACAAAAGGTTATGCCTTAGTTATGATTACAATAATGATATCATTAGAAAAATGGGCAGCTTGTGCATTAATTATTGTTACTAAGGGTGTTGAAATATGCAGCTTGGTCAGTCTAAGTAACTGGTTAAAACGGACCGGTTTTTTGTCCATTTTTCAGAATACATTATTAGAAACTGATGCGCGAGTACAAATCAATGATTTTACAAGAATAATTTTAAAAAATTTGAGACATGTTCGACCCGTTTCCTTTTTACCTATATAAAATGACCCAGTTTTATGTAAATTGGTTAAAACTGTTGTTTACCACCATCAAATCATTCTGTGCTAACCCCTAATGCCTAAAATAAAATCCCCTAGGTAAAACAATGCATCTTTTGTCTCGTGACGTAAGTGACCCGTATATCATTTCTATCAATATATCTATCTGTAGTTTATTTTGAAATGGGAAATTACAGACCTCATCAAATTTCACCCACCCACGAGTCCTTTAAACTTTGTCAGCTTCAAGCTTTTAACTCCTTGCGTAGGGCGTAGTCTTTCTTTTCCCAAAAGAATAAACCATCTGTTGACGTCATTAGTTATCTGCTAATCTGTTGGTGTTTGTGCGTATCCGTAAGTCCCTTTTATAAATGCCAAAACATTCGTAAATTGTGATTGTAGCTGCAAGTTACGAGTATAAATTAGGACACATCAACCCTTCTTTCCACCCTATAAATTCAAGTAAATTTTATCTCATTTTTGTCATTCACACCACACTAATTTTTATCATGGTGTTTTTTTTCAAGTATATGACATTTATTGGTTGAGACAGTTGGTCTCACTAGTCCTTTTGTCTCTACCAGGTCATTTGGTCTCAAATATATGGTAGGGCATCCTTGTTTGGTTTTATTTAGTGAACATGTGCTTATATCCTTGTTTGTGGATCCTTTATAGCTAGGAATAGAAAAGAGAATCCTTTTTAGTTAGATTGGATTAGTAAATCCAAAACTAGAAGTGTGGATCTTGTTCTTTTTTATATTGTCTTGTTCACTTTGGTTATTAATCAATCTTTGTGGTTTGTTGTTTAACTTTCAAAGATGCAAACATTAGTGGACATCATAGTAACATGAGAATCTTCGCTTTTAGGCCAACATCTAACAAAGGTAGCCTTAGGAGAGCATGTATAGACCCAAATGCAATATAGTGTTCTTTTAAATGGAACATATAGCAACAATATTAATATATGAGTAGTGCACAAGCTCTTTCTGGAAGTTGTTCGGTTTTTGTTGCATAGAGTTTCTTAGAGAATACCGCGAAGATTATTCAAGTTATCAAGACTTTCCTTCTCTAACTACATTTTAGTCCCGACACTAATTTGGTTGTGCACTAATTTTGATGAACTATATTTAATTAATTTTTTATGCAACTGCAACTATAACAACTGATTATTTAATAAACAAGATTCCACATGTTTTCCCTCCATCACCTTTTTCCTAAGCTAGTGATACCAAAGGAGAAAAAACATTCTATAGATACTCAGAGAGAGTTGCAAGAAGAAGAAGAAAAAAAAAAAGATAGGCCAATTTTTGACAAAAAATGGAGTGAAAAAAGGTGCATGTAGTGAAGATGAGGATAACAAGCTTAGAGCTTACGTCCAAAGATATGGTCACTTGAACTGGTGTTTACTCCCCAAGTTTGCGGGTATGGCGCAATTCCAAGTTCCATAGAGTTTATACAATTTAGATTTGGATTCTTCTTAATAAAGTTAGATTAACTACTAAAACACTATGACTAAACCAATAGACATCAACTATTAAAATTGAGCTAAACAAATTGAGTTGTATCATAAACAACGATTATCTTCAAGCTCAATTTGTTTATGATACAACTCATCAATTTTTTTAGCTTGAAAATAAATGTGTCCCCAAGTCTAAATTTGAACAGACAAAACTATAAAAGGTCTAAACATGCCAAAAAATAATTCGCAAAAAAGGTAGATCAGCACGTAAGTGTATGAGATTGAGAGTCATTTCGGTATATAAACACAAAACGTTTATGACATTTTGTTAAACAAGCCATGTGTATGTGGCTTTTTTATTTCGCAGAAGTAATACGCTTTTATACATATAGATACTTGGTGTTCTTTACTAAAAAGTGTCATACAAGGCTAAAATAAATTGTCACTTTAGTTCAGGTTTTGTTTCGTTTGTTTTTAGAAGTTGAAAATGACACGTTTATTTTTGTGATGAAACAAATACAACTGTCATGATGTAATTTTTTGACGGTAAAGCAGTGCAAATATACACATTAGCAGTTTTTGTAAACTGTTGTCGTTGGTTAAATTTGACCAAGCTTGAACATTAAGTGCTTGAACACAATGACACAAGTTTATGAAATTTAATAGACTAACTACTAACATGAATGTAAGCATCCGCTTATTGAAGTCGATGCGGCTGTTGATGAAGGTTTTGGTAGAAGACCCCTCCCTTTATTTTTCTTCTTGCCTGTTCATGTTGTATCTGTTGGAATTATAATATCATGACATGCATATAAATAAACCAATAACATCAAGTAAACACATGCGGAAGCGTTATAACAAGATCATATAACATGTAATTAATTAATTAATAATAAATAGTAAACGTACCTTTGTGATTCTAGCCCGAACAAGAATCAAATGCAATCTTTAAATCAAGAACCCTAATTAGGGTTTATGTGGATTGTAAGAATAACCCCTTACCCTTTTGTTATTCAATCCAAGATATAACCAATAGTGTGGTTATATCACGTTCTTGTACACACGTACTAAATCGAATTAAAGTAATGCTAGTTTTAAATATTACACAAAACAATTTTTGTTTTAAGAAAAATAAAACTAATAGTAAACAAAATAAAACACCAAAATCTCTTTTGTGTTGATTCTTGTTGTCGAATTCAGAAACCAAAAGAAAAGAAGTATATATAAAACTTTTCCCATGCACATGCATGTATCTATGTTTTTGAGATTTCGACTAAACTGAAAGAAAGAAAAGAAAGTTAAGATTTAATATATGTACAAGAGATACAAAAAATAAATCTTTGACTTTGCTTTTATAGGATACAAAACTTAGGGAACAAGTTAGGGCATGGGTTGGGCTTCCCCACCCTTAGCCTGTCGAACATAGCAACCCACAAGGGTTCTAGATCTTTCTTTTTCTCTATTTTTTATCCATAGTCCTTATCTTTGTATATTAGTCAATTTTCATTAATTACTAACGTTCATTATTTGTTTTGTGTAATTAATAATTAAATATAACGTTTATATTAAATTATTAAACTTTAATTCTCATACGTAAAGTGTGCAATCCCGTGATCTCGAGTTCGATCCTAACATACGACTATTAAAATAATGTCCATAATCTAACAGTATCATGTGCTAAGATTATGTCCACATCATTTAACGTCCAGAAGGAACCGATGTAAGCAGCTTGTTCCTCGTAACGAAAGAACATAACAAAAAGATTTGTCTTCTTAACAATCATATTCAATCGGTTGGTTTAACTTAAATTACGATCAAATGAACACAAAACTTCATTATATTCACGTTTGGTGAGTTTGTTTGCAGTGTTTCATGTTGCTTCAAAGTCCGGATGAGACGACCGTTTTAACAAAGTTAAGTTTATTAGCAAGAACAAATTTTGATGATGTATTAAGTTAAGATAGTTACTTAATTAATGAACCATATTAATATAGAAATATCCAAAATGAATAAATAAATAAATAAGTTGTAAGTTTGTGTTTGGGTAGATGGAAGCCTTTTCCGTACAGCTACCTTGGCAGGTCTGCACCCCTGCATTTTATGGTCACGCTACGCTTGTTTTCTTTTGTTTTTTCTTCATGGGATCACCAATTTTCACCACTATTCAAAGTGTAATGTGATTCGCTTGTCTGACTTGTGTAAGTAGAATTTTCAAATCAAATCATATACTAAATACAACATAGCCATGTGTGACTTTATTACACAATATTCATATAGCTATTTTTATCACTATGATATGATCATCAAGAAAAATATCCGCGTACTCTTTTTTACATTCATCTCAATGATGCCATATCATTACTAATTTACTATCTGTCGGGTATACGTTTCTTTTTTAAGAAAGTGTAACGATCACTTTCTTTCAGAACTATGGATTCGGCTAGATTCTCTGAAGTTGTATACAAACAATGTTTAACTTGTATAAATGAGGCTAAATGCAAGAATCGAGAAACCATTTTTGAGATACTCTGAACTATGTGATGTAGTTCAAAACGGCTCATTTTAGATATATGCACTTTTTTTTAACAATACCTATAGTACATTCTTATATAACCACTGTGAGGAGGGAAACAAAAGTGGACATGTAAAAAGCATAGATGATAACCCTTCCATATACATATTGTTGGTGGAGTATGTTATAAATGTTATAAATGCTTAAACATAATAAAGGGAGGTGTTATAAATGCTTAAACAAAAGTGATTCTTTCACTTTAAGCATCAACTCCGTAGGCACGTCTTGTTCCACTTAAATTCAAGCTTCAATGAAACAAAGTTTAATGCGAAAATCAATTATCAAACGCTAAAAGAACCGATTTCCTTGTATAAGAAAGAAGATATAGCAAGTATAGAACTACTAACTTCTTGGGTACAAAGCATTTGACCTCTCAAAACTTCTAAAAAAAAAAATTATTTACTCTCTAAATAAACTTAAATTAATATCTAAAGTGATTTTATCTTTAAGTGTACCTCCTAGTGGGTAAGTTAGTTTATTTTTGTACATTTTTTTTTTTTTCATTTGGGGCTCATCCTTCTTAATTGTCTTGTTAAGAAGGTGGATTGCCTTTTATTTTGTATCTTGTTTGGTTCCGTAATAAAATGTTGCCTTTAAAAAAAAAAAAAAAAAAAAAAAAAAAAAAAAAAGAAAAGGATCGAGCTATTGTATGCTTAGATGATTTTATTTCTAAAATACCGTCTTTAGTGAGAAGTTACACAACATAACATCTTACGAGATAAATAAAGATAACCAAAAAAGAATCTATACTCACAATGAGGAAAATTCAAATGCATACTCTTATTTTGGTGCATACCAATGGACAAATCCCCACCATCCATCTAGTTTGATCTAATGGTGGGGATTAACCTAAGATTAAATGGGAAAACATAAGTCCATGTTTTTTTTCTTTTCTTTTTCTTTGTCTTTTTTATTATTTATTTTTTTACTTTCTTTCTTTCCTTTTTTTTTTAGTTTCTTTTTTTTTCACGCTTCATGGGAATTTTGTTTTTTTTTTGTTTCTTTCTTTTGTTTTCACGCTTTTCTTTTCTTTCTTTTTTCTATTTTTTTTTCTTTTTTTTAATAAACGTTTTTTTCGCTTTCATACATTTTCGTCTGTTTTCATACGTTTTTGTCCGTTTTCATACGTTTTTGTCTGTTTTCGTAGGTTTTCGCTCGTTTTCATATATTTTCGCTCGTTTTCGTCCGTTTTCATACGTTTTTGTCAGTTTTCATACGTTTTCGTCTGCTTTCTTACGTTTTCGCCCGTTAACGTCTGTTTTCATACGTTTTCATACGTTGTCTTACATTTTCATTCGTTTTCATACGTTTTCGTCAGTTTTCATATATTTTCGTTCATTTAAATACGTTTTCGTCCCTTTTATTTCGTTTTTGTCCATTTTTAATACGTCTTCTTCCGTTTTCAGACGTGTTTTTACGCTTTCATACGTTTTCGTTCGTTTTCATACGTTTTCATTCGTTTTCATACATATTAGTTGTTTTCTTACGTTTTCGTTCTTTTTCATACATATTCGTTCGTTTTCTTACGTTTTCATTCGTTTTCATACATTTTCGTTCGTTTTCATCCGTTTTCTTTCGTTTTCGTCCATTTTTCAAATGTTTTTGTCCTTTTCATACATGTTATTACACTTTCATACATTTTCTTCTGTTTTCATACATTTTCGTTCGTTTTCTTACGTTTTTGTCCCTTTTTTCATTCGTTTTCGTCCCTTTTTCATTACGTTTTCGTCCGTTTTTAAATGTTTTTGGCAATTTTCAGATGTTTTCATATGTTTCTAAATATCACAAGTGATATTCTAAATATCATAAATTATATTCTGAATATCACAAGTGATATTCTGTGATATTCTAAATATCACAAATTATTTTCTGAATATAACAAATTATTTTCTGAATATCACAAGTGATATTCTGTGATATTCTGAATATCACAAGTGATATTCTGTGATATTTAGAATATCACAAGTGATTTTCTGAATATCACAAGTGATTTTCTGTGATATGCAGAATATCACAAGTGATACTATGAGTACCACAAATGATATTCCGGATATCATAAGTAATATTCTGTGATATATTACTGGTGATACTACAGGTATGACACTTTTCACTTTTCACATTACCATATTAAACTAAATACCACTCAAAACAAATCCAATGTAGTAGAAAAGATGGTGATGATGGTGAAACTTTTCCCTTGTTTGGACAAGTATGTCTATTATGATCAGTTAAACTACAAATATTACAACCCTTCTTTTGGTTCTTACTTTTCTCAATAGCTTTTTCACGTCCATCCTTAATACGGTCATTCTTATGTCCTTTAGGAAGATTCTTTATACCCATAAAATCTTGAACAATATCACAAACTTTTCAGGGTGGAAGACTTGGCAAATCAGTCTCAACTTTTGACTTTAGCTCTCTCAGGTTGTCTACAAAAGATGTCCAGTATCATAGACAGCTTATCAGTAATTACAACAATAAGAAACAGATTATCAAACATATCACTGGTGATACTACACATATATCAAACATATCACTGGTGATACTACACATATATCAAGCATATCACTGGTGATACTACACATATATCAAGCATATCACTAGTGATACTACATATATATCAAACATATCACTAGTGATACTACACATATACCATCAGCAAAAACATTTATTGTGTTTGTCTATTACAGTGAAAGGCACAAAAATCATCTTGTACATAAAAAATAGGTAATTAATACCTTGGTGTAAAATCCAAAAATGATCTTCATTATATACTCAGCATTAAACTCAGAAACAACACGAAAAATGCCAAGAACTCCATAAGCTTTTTTGGTATTAGTCCATTTTTTTTTGAATATTGTGATTTTCTAAATATCACTTGTGATATTCTGAATAGCACTTGTGATTTTCTATGTTATCGTCCGTTTTCATACTTCGTCCATTTTCATATGTATTAGTCAATTTTTTTACTTTTTCGTCCGTTTTTATACGTTTCTGAATATCACAATTGATATTCAGAATATCACTTGTGTTTTTCTGAATATCAATGGTGATATTTTAAATATCACTTGTGATTTTCTGAATATCTATCACTTGTGATTTTCTGAATATCACTGATGATTTTCATGTTACAAAATATTTGTTGAATATCACTTGTCAAATTCAAAAAATCACTTATGATATTCAGAATATCACTTGTGATACTCTGAATATCACAGAATATTACTTATGATATCCGAAATTTCATTTGTGGTACTCATAGTATCACTTGTGATATTCTGCATATCACAGAAAATCACTTGTGATATTCAAAATATCACTTGTGATATTCAGAATATCAATTGTGATATTCTGAATATCACAGAATATCACTTTGATATTCAGAGTATAACTTGTGATATTTAGAATATCACAGAATATCACTTGTGATATTCAGAATATAATTTGTGATATTCAGAATATCACTTGTGATATTTAGAAACATATGAAAATTGCCAAAAAATATTTAAAAACGGACGAAAACGAATGAAAAATGGATGAAAACGTAAGAAAATGAACGAAAATGTATGAAAACGGAAGAAAACGTATGAAAGTGTAAAAACATGTATGAAAAGGACAAAAACATTTGAAAAAAGGACAAAAACGAAAGAAAACGGATGAAAACGGACAAAAACATAAGAAAATGGACGAATATGTATGAAAACGGACGAAAACGTATGAAAGCGTAAAAACACGTCTGAAAACGGATGAAGACGTATGAAAAATGAACGAAAACGAAAGAAAATGCACGAAAATATATTAAAACGAACGAAAACGTATGAAAACGAACGAAAATGTAAGAAAACATATGAAAACGTATGAAAACAGACGTTAACGGGCGAAAGCGTAAGAAAAAGGACGAAAACGTATGAAAACGGACAAAAACGTATGAAAACGGACGAAAACGGGCAAACATATATGAAAACGGGCGAGAACGTACGAAAACAGACAAAAACGTATGAAAAAGGACGAAAACGTATGAAAACAGACAAAAATGTATGAAAACAAAAAAAACGTAAAAAAACGTTTATTAGAGAAAAAAAAAGTTAAAAAAAGGACACAAAAAGAAAGAAACAAAAAAAAAAGAAAAAAAAAAGAAAAGAAACAAAAAAACCTTTAAGCGTTAAAAAAAAAGAAACCAAAAAAAAATAATAATAAAAAAGACAAAAACAAAGAAAAAGGAAAAAAAAAAATGGACTTATGTTTCTCCATTTAATCTTAGGTTAATCCCCACTATTAAATTAAACTAAATGGATGGTGGAGATTTGTCCATTGGTATATACCAAAATAAGAGTATGCAAAATAAAGTGACTCTCTATACAATACGTACAACTTAATCATTACCTTTGTCATCCTTTTAATTTATGCTTTATTTTTGTAAAGAAATGTTTGCGGACCTTTATAGTAACGTCAATCCACACCTACCGTTCACAACTTCACTTTTACGACTTTATCTAATTACCGGACCTTTATAGTAAAGTCAAACTTTTTATTTTATCTATTTTATTTTTTTATTATTTTTTAATATTTTTTTTAATGTGAAATGATCAAATAAAATACATAGTTTTCAGGTGTGTTCAGAAATTGATCCCGGGTGAAAGATTTTTGTAACATAAGGGTCACGTTTGGGCGAGCCCAAGAACTTCAGATTTTTGTAAATCACTTGGCTTCTTAATTCTAATTTTGTAATATAAGTGTTTAATGAAAAAATATTTGTTTTATTCTAATTTTGTGCCACTATATCATTTGTAACTACCATGATATGATATATGTAAGGGAAAAAAAAGGTTTATTTGGCGTGTAGACTTAGTGAAGGAACTGAATTGAAGAAAATACTAGAATGTTATTTTTTTTAGTTTTAAAAGTAAATGGCCGGAAAAACAAGCAACAAAAAGATAAGAAAATTGACTTTTCTTTAGAGCCGCTTTGTTGACCAGTCAATACGAGTTACATGTGCAACATAAAGTGACGATCATATCAAACACTATTATGTACGATATATTTGATTTGGGTCAAAACTCAAAAGTCAATACATCTTCACATATATTTGTACGGTTTTTATATACATTGTTGTTGCTTTGGTTTATATGTTAAACGAATTACCAAAGTGGACTATATCTTAACCCGATTTACAAGAATGAACTAATTTCTATCACTTTACGAAAATGGACCACGTCGCAAATTATAAACCAAAACGCGCATGTGCGCTGTACTTTTACTACTTTTGCATTAAAAACACTCATGTAGCTTTCATATTCAAGAGAGAGAGGTACAAACACCTTTACCATATCTCTATTTTATCTTTTTTTCATTATCCCATCTTCACCTAACAAACACCTTTATCTTCTCACTACCAATCTCTTTGACAATCTTTGCCAACCTTTTCGACAAAATGTAACTCAATATTTTGGCGCACAAAAAAATAAATTTTAAGTTGTGCACTGTGCGCTTGAAATTTGGATTTTGTGGCTTTGATATTTTTTTTGTAATTTATTTGTGTGCGCTTGGAATTTGGAATTGTGGTTTTGATATTTTTTTGTAATTTATTTTTCTTTTTATAAAATCTTGCGCACAAAAAAATAAATTTTGAGTTGTGCGATGTGCGCTTGGCATTTGGATTTTGTGTCTATGATATTTTTTTGTAATTTATTTGTCTTTTTACTAAATCATGTGCACACAAAAAAAATCAATTGGTGCGCTTGCGATTTGGATCTTGCGGTTGTGCGCTTGTGCACTGTGTTTTTGTGCGTTTGATATTTGTATTTTTGTGTTGTTTTTTGTGCGCCGTTGTAACACATGTCAAAATCATATTCATCAATGAACACATGTCTTTCATTGCATGGTGGCGCAATTTCATAAACCATTTTTGTAAATACCATATGCGCGAACCATTTTCGTAAAATGGTATCAAAAAGAGTTCATTTACATAATTTACTCTTATATGTTTTCATAAACCAAATGTGTAACTCCATGCTGCTATGTGACGTGCGGCCAATGATATAATATTATATATAGTTGCACATTTTCACCATGCAATAAAGGACTCTCCGAGTTTTTGTTATGAATTATGAATTTATGATCATCATTAGCTAAGTATAAATATAAACTCAGTTTGGTTCCATTTTCAAATCGATTGTTAATAGAATAAGGACCTCATCAAAATTATAAATTAACTTTAAAATTACAAAGCGAGGAGAAAGCACATAAGGATCGCTAAACCGATAGATACAGTTGATTAGGCCTTTTTGTCTTACATCTATAGAAGATAAATAAGACAAGAAAAAGTTTAACACCGCTGAAGTTGAGTTCGTTTGTTGGTCTTTGGGAAGTGAGGGCCATCTCATTATAAGCTAATGAACCCAAAATGGACTTGATCTACATTATCGCAACAAAACAAGAGGTGCTCCTACTTTTTTTTACGGTGAATATCTTCAAGTGATAAGAAAAAAATGGTCTAAATGTATCAAGCGATTTACAATTAGTACTAGCTCCTTACTAAGGCGAACATGTGCAATCTTACCTATACTATCATTGCCCGGTGAAAAATTGACTTTTTGACCCAAATCAAATACCGTACATAACATCGTTTGATCCGATTGTCACTTTATATTTCACATCTAGAATTTGTGCATGTGTAGATAGTGTAACACCCCGCCTTATAGACCACAATATTGTCCGCTTTGCCCGAAGGCTCACGGCTTTGCTTTTGTGGCCTTCATGTGAAGACTTCCCGGCAGGTCACCCAAGCCAGTACTACTCTCACATGAGCACGCTTAACCGTATGGGCGATTAACCGTTAGACCACAAAACGCCTTGTTGTCATATAAGGCGAATGTTAACATATGTCCAAGGTTGTAAATATCGCTCGGCGGTACCGTGGTGGTCGACCCCCGAAATCCGCCATAGCCGCCATGGCGCTGCCATGGCGGTGACCATAAATTATAAAGGAATATGAAAAAAAACCCTAGATCTAGGCTAGATCTGAAGTGAATATGAAAAAAAAAACCCTAGATCTGAAGTTAAACGGCGTTGACCGGCGTGAATCTGAAAAAAAAAACCCAGATCTGAAGTTGACCGGCGTTGACCGTCGTTGACCGTCGTTGACCGGCGTTGACCGACCGCCGCCAAGACCGATTTTTGACCGATTTTGACCGCCAAGCTCCGATTTTGACCAAAAACGCCAAGTTAGACCGATATGGGAAATATCGTGGCGGTGGACCACCGAAATCCGCCATGGCGCCGCCATATCGGCCGCCATGGCCGATTTTTACAACACTGCATATGTCCCAACATCACTTCAAGTCACAGCTAATGTGGGATTTGCCTAGGGTATTACATTCATCCCCCCTTAGGGACTCATCGTCCTCGATGAGGTTTGCCCTATATCCCGAGCGGCAAATAGTTATAACACTCAAAGTTTGAAAATCTTCATCATCGTTCGAGACGACAACAATATCATACGATCGAGTTCTAGTCTAATAAATTAGGATTAAGATGCGGATCGAAGTTGAGATAAATAAGTAAAACAGAAAAACAAAGATAGAAGTTGTAGATAATTTTAGAAACACCATAACATTATGGCACGACATTTGTGTCAAAACATAAGTACATATTAGTAATTCAATTTTTTCCTTTTATATATACAATAGTGGAAATAGTGATAATACTACGAAACACTAAAAGCTTGTACGTACTTCTGAATTCACCTATAAATACCCTCCGATCCTTACTCTCCCATAATTCACATACAAGCTTGAACGAAACACTAAAAGCTTGTACTTCAACTCCATTTCTTATCTATTTCAATGAAGAGGTTTGAATATCCTCTTAAAAGTTGTACTGGTTGCAATAAGGCTTTAGTTGTATCCCCATTGGCGGATGAGTTCTTAGATCTAGAAAAAGCGTAGATGATAACCCTTCCATATATATACATATTGTTGGTGGAGTATGTTATAAATGTTATAAATGCTTAAACATAATAAAGGGAGGTGTTATAAATGCTTAAACATAAGATGATGGAGTATATATGGAAGGGTTTTAGCGTTTGAAAGCATGATTCGTACGTAAAAAATTAAGAACTTATACGATTTAGTGACTAATGCATGTCACAGTAGTTATATTATTTTGCTTTATTAACTACATGAAATATCATAAACCACTAAGGGGGTGTTTGATAGCCACTTAATAAGATAATTAAGAGTTCATCTCTTATTCGGTCAGTGAAGAGTTTGTTTGGTACTGACAAAATAGACACTGGATGCTTCAACTCATTTCTGAGTGGGCAAGCATCAAAGAGATGCCCTTTCATTCCGTAGATAATTATTATGCAATCATTTCTTTTATTCATGTTGTACCATGTCACCTCCTCATGATAATTAATGAGTTTTTATTCTTTTTACATATTTATACGATGGATGTTTTTTTTTTGAACGGCACGATGGATGTATTGTTAACTATTGTTAAATTAAAATTTCCATCAAAATAATTATGAAATTACGTATTTTATGTAGTGCTATGTAACTTTTTCTATATTTGTAGCATCATATCATATGATATGTTTATTTATATTGTTCATTAGCTAACTATTGTTAAATTAAAATTTCCATCATGTCAAAATAATTATGAAATTACATATTTTATGTAGTGCTAAATCATACAAAAAAAAGTCACACTAGTAATCTTATTGATCATTTCTTTCAAAATGGTTGTCAAACAATCTGTTTCACTCAGAATCATAATCATTCAGCAACATTGAATCCTTCAGCACTTTTGAATCATTCAGTGCTAAATCATAATTTTTATCAAACAGCCCCTAACATAATACTAATCCCAATTCATATGAGTCATGTTAACCATTCTATATAAGTATGCACAAGTTATCTTCTTTACTCCATGTCAGAATCATGACTAGAAACATGTCGTCGTGTACTATATTTGATTTGTTTCGAAAATTGGAAAGTTTGAAAATTATTTACTTAGCTAATAACTAGTTATATCATAAATTGGGATATCTGAAATTTGCGATTATGCTTTTACGTTAAATATAATATATTCTGTATTTTTTTTTTTTTTTTTTTTAATTTCGGATATCCGAAATTTCAGATAACCTATTTTCTATTAATTTGTTAACTGAGATACTTTTCTCGCGCTACACTCGATGAATAAATTTTTTTATACTTGTTATATTCGGCATTTGGAACAAGAGGGAAAAAAAATAGTAACACATTATAATGTTGGGAAAATGATAAAAAAAAAATACATCGAACTTGACACTTTTTACGATTGTGTGTAGCCAACTATTTTTTTCATTGTAACACAAAACTTTTGAATTTTTGCCATTGTATGTACTATTTCCAGCGTGTCCCAACACGTGGACTGCCATTTACCCCATGGTCTTTGTCGTACTCCTCGGAACTTCCGAACACCCCCGACCATAACAACCGCAGTTGCTCCTCCACCACCACAACCTTTGTGCTTCACTTGTTTAGAACATATCTTTTTACCCCGACCATTTACAACATTAACTTGTGTTGAGGTTGTTGTAGGACAAGGCTTGTTAAAACGGTTCGGATATTAATCTCGTTGACATATTTCTTAACACATCGTGTTCCAAACAGCTCATCCTCGTCATCACTAGATGAGTCAGTAGCATCTGGATCAGTCATTGATATGCGTACAACTTTAGGTAACAAAGTTGTTATTGTTTGATGTCGGCTAGATGGTTTCTTGCACGACGACTTAACCATTGTAGTAACGTTTTTGTGTTGGGTGTATTTGATAGGACGTAACATGTTGTAAGTATCCATGTTTTTTACATACAAGTATATGTATATACGGATTATTTAACACAATCAAAAGAGCATAAAAAAGAGGCTTGAGCAAGAATATCAAAAAACGAATTTCAAAAAGAAGATAGATAGACCCTTAAAAGAAAAACGTGATGGAAGGTTAAAAGATGGTTCTTTTATAAAAAAAAAGAAGCACTAGATTTATGAAGAAGGTTTTATAAGTTGTTGTTGATGATGAACAAAAAACACCATATTGGTGTGGAATCATATTTTGCTAGCATGATCCGCATAAATTCATTTCTATTTTGTGCCAAACAATAATTTTTATGTTTGAAAAGATTCATTAAATCCAAAAGTACCCAACCAAACGGGCCCTTAGGGGTTGTTTCTTTTTTATCTTAGCTAAAGAATTTGGTCCACACATAAATTTAATAGTATTTCTTTTTGGTGCATGACCCACTAATTTTTATTAATTCCTCTAAAAAAATATAAACTCCTCGCTAATAAGAGGTTGCAAGAGATGTGGACCCCATAGCCACTTAATCTGAAAAAAAAAAAAAAAAAAAAAAAAAAAACTCCCTTAGCATTATTAGCACTTGATTAAATAAATGTTAAACTATCCTTTGTCATAAGTAACCATACTCCCATCATTTTTTCTTGATCGTGCTGCATCCTCACCTAAAAAAATTAATCAATTGTTAACTTATGTTAATGGTAATGGAATCATATAGTACAAACAGACTTTAGTTGCAAACGAGCGTGGTAGCCCACGTGTTGCCGCGAGAACGCTTTGTCGATAGTGTCGAGAGTTTTTTCGTGTTTATAGGTGGTTGTTGGTATGTGTAAAGGGAGCGTAAATTTTGTTGGTGTTACTGTGTTGAAAAATTTGGATTAATTTTTTTTATTGAGTTTAGTTTTTTTGTGCTTTTCATAGTATAACATGATGAGGGTTATGTCTCGTTGTTTTACAATGAAAAGTAATTTTACTTTCACAATAAGTTACAAATTCTATAAATTTTTTATATTACTGCACATCTCTTAAGTTAACAATTCAACCACAACACTATCACAAAACCAATCATTTATTAAGCTTCTCATATTAAGGGTCATTACACTCCCAAATGTCACCTTTTTAAAATAAATGGGAATATTAAAAAAATAAAATAATAATAATAAAATAAGGCTACTAAACTTGAAACTATACTAAACACAAAAGAGGTCGCTCCAAACAATCGTTATACATTTTTTCCGAATACCCCTGACCATCCATTCACTTCCTTGAAAGTTACATGTTAAAGTAGAGGAGGAAGGGTGCGGAGTTAGTAGCGTAAGTTTGTTAAAGAAATTGCAATGCGAAGGCACCATGTATCAACATGAATACATCATCTGATGGGGACATCACCTGTGAATATAATACATCTTGACAACACTTCTTGACGATGTAAAGTTCCTAGATTAGTAAGTAACAAATCTAATAGCACATATGTCAAGTACAGAAATAATTTATATAATACATCTTGACAGCAAAAAAAAATGATCTTCAATTAATAGAAGATAGCCTACTAATGATTATGAAAACAAATTTGGTATTTTGTAAACTAAAAACTAATACACTGAAGACAAAATAAGCCAATTCAAAAAAGGTATGCACTTAAACCCATGAGACACAACTAACCTATTTTCTCCTTTCTGTTGACCTCCCAAGTGTACAATCTGATGTAGCTGCCAGTGCAGGTAGAGCGCAAACTGTGCTAGTATAAAATACACATGTGGTTTAAGACATGTCTGATAATGTGGCGCTACCATCAGCAGTTCCTCTAAGCCAATGGAAAGCACTTCGATGGGTCAAAAGCCAAACACTGTGTTGCAGACACTAATATTTCATACTCCTTGAAAACTCGACCTTACGCCATAGCTTCAAGTGCATATCAATCTGAATCAATAAATCTCCAAAGTAATGAAACGAAATCTACATTTTTTTATTGGCACGACTTAGTTGTCACACTGCCCCTGACACAGGAAACCCGATGACACTCCGAGAATGTGGGAAGTCTAAGTTACGGTGTGATATCAGCAACTATAATTTTTAACAGACATAGGATTAAATAATCAATTCAGTGTTAGCCATCCGACACCTGACCTGGTAGACATGGCCTTCAAAATGACCCGCTGACCTCGGTTGCCTCACCCCACTATTTTTCAAAGCGCCACTCGACCCATGTTGCTGCAACAAAATAACTTTACATGTGAGTCGTTTGCAGTGCCGTTCTGTTTTAGAACTATACCAACATAGTCAATTCAAGTTTTTAATCAATCTACCTTTTCCACATTTTTTAAAACCTGGTCATTTAACTACTTATGATAACAGCATATTTAAAATAACTTTTGTATGTGAAGAATACGGTACCATTGTCGCACTTGTAACTCTTCTTTTACTTGTGGGTTGATGACTAGTATTCCAGAAGTTCCTTCCACACTCAATGAAAAACCTGTACAAAGGTACCAAAAGTAGTAAAGTCATGATGTTCATACTATCCTTTAATCGAATAGGAAAACGATATAACTTCAAACAAAAGCGATTGAATGAATCATTATTTGAAAGTGTTATACTTACAGGTAAATTTTAACCTCGTACCTAATATCGTAGGTATTGTGCCAATGGTCCTTACATGTAAGTGACTCTTGAATCGGAAAAATGAGGCTCAGATCTGCCTTTCCTTGGGTGACTCGACACACCCGCCATGGTTGCACCCACGTAACACTCGTGGTTACCCCGCCAAGATACGGGAATGTGTCAGCCACAGTCATGGAAGAGTTAATTTGCAGAAAAATTTATCATTGCCTCGGAAAGCATAAGGTGAACTAAATAAATGAAGCCTTACCCATGTGCACTGCAGTCATCCGGCTTAACACCGAACCGACTTGGGGTTCCATATAAGCACAGGCAAACAGAATGGCCAACCCGCCGCAGCTGCAAATAAAATACACAGCTTATACCGGGCACACCTACTTATGGTGCAACAAATGATAGGCTAAGATCTGTATATAATGGTCAGGTGACTGAAGTATCGAATTCCGCCAATGGCTGCAAAGAAGCCCGGTTGCACGACAGCCACATATGTCATGGCATCCGGTCATTGCCCCGCCAAATGACAGTTGGATCTTGAACGACACATTTCATTTTGGTCAACTCACAACAGTCATCACAGCCTTTCCGGAAAACATTATTAGGAATTAGTATGCAATCCAAACCAATTGTAGGCTTAGGTGAACAATCGACGAGGAATTAGTATGCAATCCCCAGAACGTTGCCAACACCTGTACCAGGAATCCTTTCTAGGAATCAAATACTGAAAGCGGTACCCAAAACCTGCCACGGCTGCAACGACAAAGTTGCCATCCAAGATACATGTTTTGGCAAACAACGCTTTCAAAGTAGGTTCCTTCTGAACGGCATTCACATGCTGTTGTCTCTAACAAAGGAAAAAATTTACACATAAGTGTCAAATAAGAGGTATACATATATCATCTAAAACTGGCGGCAAACTAAAATTAAATTACAGTGTGAAATTTATTACCCTACAAACACAACACGACAAAAGAAACATACATCAGCAAAGGCAAAGTTGTATATCACGAACTCCAATAAAGGGTGGTCGTCTAAGCCAATATTTTTTACTTCTGAGATTAATTTGATCCCGCCTTTTATTTCATAGCAAATTTTAGGACCTCTGAGCTTAATCTGATCTCATCTTTTATTTCGTACTAGCCTATAACTACAAACAAAAGTATTTAGACAATAGAAAAAGTTTTGTTACAGATGACCTGAAAAGTTATTGGTATTCAGGTTTTACAAATCCAAGTGAGTGCAAAAGATCAGGGCAACTGCTATGTTACCAAAATGCAAACGGGCCAAAATATTTTGGAATAGTACTCGGTAAATGTTATGTTATATAACTCTATCATTTGACATAAGGACTACCTTAAAAACAAATTAAGGCCGAAACACCACTTTCCGCAAACTTATAATAAAAACCTCCCAAGAAAACTACTTAGAGGTAAACCGCAGCTTTTCGCAACTAACAACAACCTAAGAACAACTTTTTCAACTAACCGTTGATCCACTAAAACATTAGATAAGAAAACCGCTGAAACATGGCATATTAAAAAAGCACCAACTGTCATAAAAACCACTTATACTAAAAAATTTTGGAATGTCATCAACTATTTGCATAATCTGGTTCAACAAATAGCGTAGAGAGTTGGAACACTTCAATTAAGGCTGTGCTTGTTTTTTGTTTTTTGCCTCTTAACAGCCTCTGAATGGGCACTGTGTCTGAATCGGTCAGACATTTTGACGTTCAGATCGTTTTTTTTTTTTTTTTCGTTCAGACGCGTTCAGATGCAGTAAGATCTTAATGGTTTAGACTTGAGAGGGGTGTCTGAATGTGTCTTGTTGCCTCTTGCTGACACAAATAAAAAAAAAAAAAAAAATTAGTACGAGCAAGCAAATGTGCGGTTCAAACATGATTTTTTTTTTCGTTCAGACGCGGTCAGATTCAGACATTTATGCATCAGATTCAGATTCAGATGTGCGGTTCAGATTCAGATTCAGACCCTCTTAATAAACAAACACCACCTAAGAGTATATATATATATATGTATGCATCTTTATATTTAAAAACTTCAATTAAAAAAGCACCAACATATTCCATACATTGTTCAAAATTGAATTATATAGTCTAATAAATAACGATCTCAGTATAAGCATACCCATTTTAACAAAACCCCAAATTAATAAAACCCCCAAATTAATAAAACCCTAATTTGAAATAAAGATTAAAAACCCATCTAATTCCAATTTAATACAATCCTGACTTCGATACCCAGATTTAACCAAATTATTAAAAACCAAAAAACCCCCAATTCAATATCCCGATTTTTTTTTTTTTTTTTTTTTTTTTTTTTTTTTTTTTTTTTTTTTAATTTACTAACCATATTCAAGCAAACAAACATAACAAAGCAAGAAAATTAAGCAAAACAAAATAAAAATATGAAATAGATTCTTTATATTAAAAGCAGATCTTACCCAAAAAAAGGTGAAATAATGGGAGATTTGGGAAGGATCGAGAGAGATATCTATAGGAAGTTTCTGGTGTTTGAATAGATCAGTGTATGGATATTTATCCACCAACTGAAAGGTAAAAAGCTGGGAAATAGCACCATTACAACTTGATTACGGGTATGAACAGTATCCATAACGGAATAATTAGCTGATGAACAGTGGTTCGCACAGTTCTCCTACGGAACGTGTCACAACTCACCATTTCAGGTCATTTCCCGAACTTTGGAAAAACACTATTCATCAAACACTATTCATCAAAACACTATTCATCAGTTTACTATTCATCATTTTTGGTGTCAGTTTGACATTCCGAGAAGCATTCAGAAATTTTACTATTCACTGAACACTATTCATTGCGGGAAAAGATTTCATCATTCACGTGCATTACACATTTCATCGTAAATTTAGTTTACGAGTATTCAAATTCGCGTAACCGGATTGGTTTAGGTGCGAATTCATTTCATTAGTGCTAAGGACACTGCATACGGACTAGAGACAGTCTGCATATCATCATTATAGCATTTTCATGTTATACCACTCTTAGGATTTTCAAATTTATATATTTGATACATTTAACGTTTTTACGTATAAGTATTTATAGTAAACGTTAACACCCGGTTTATACACGACGAATATATCTAAATATTCACACAATGGTCCCGACATATTTTTATATCCATTTTATCATCATAAAAGTTATAACATTCATTTACCCAGTATTTTGGAAATTTATTTTATTTATAACGTAAGCTTATGAATATTACGACGGTTTTCGTGAAAACTAAACAATAATCACCCGAACACTCAGTAATTGTACCCAACACATTTTTAACATTTTTATGACTTTATTAAGTCCCGGTTAACTTCGTTAACATTTATTTCTATTAAACCCGGTACCCGATTATAACTAATACTTACACTAAACTACAACTAATAATACACTACATTTTCTAAGTGATCAAAACCGATTTTGCTACTTCTTTTCACATTGAAAACCGGCCATATGACCATCTCAAGACCACATGACTTTCATTTTTACCACATGCATACATGTGCTCTTATAATATCTATAAACCTCTAAAACATAAACATGTTTATATCTAAGAATCATAACCTAACTTTTCATAAGCCAAAAAGTTTTCATCTCCTTCTTTCTCCTCTCATACCTCACGACCCAACACCATCACCATGATCCATCCATGATTTTCCAAAGTACAAAGCATCAAAGTTGTTCATTTCATCATCCTAATCAAGAATCTTACAACAAAAACACAAGTAATCCAAGGTTTCTCATCATCTCACCACCTATTATTTCAAAGTGAGTATTCAAATTTATTTTCATGTTTTCATCTAATTAACATATGTATCTTATGGTATTCGTGCTTAATTTCATGCACAAACTAGCTATACCACTTTATTTTTGTATACTTTTTGATCATACAAACCCTAGAATTGGTTTTAGGTGTTCCTTTGTTAAATTAACTTGATTACTAGTCATTAGGAACCCATGGCACCCTAAGAAGGTGTATGGTAGGATTAGTATAGCTTTGTGGTGTTTGCAAGAGATTTGGTTGAAGTAGAAACTAGTTTTGAACATGAAAAATGGATTTGTAACAAGTATATATACATGCTGTCCCATTTTTGTAAATCCAGGAAAATCAGTAAACATAAAGGGAACTTTGGCAAAATTTTTAGAAAATACTTTCAAAAACGAATCCGTAGGCGAAAGAACGGATTAAAAAGAGTTTATAACGAAGAAGTTATGATTTTTGCAAGTTTATTGACGAAAACTATATTTTCTGAAAATTGTTGCTGTTGGACGTTTTTCGTCGGACAAAACGAGACTTTAGACGTAACCCGGAGGAGCCGAGCTTTCCAAAATATATTACTACATACTAAGACGTAACCGTGGATATAAAGAACAAGTAAAACGGACTTATAACGACAAAGATATTCACGTTTGAATATCGGCAAAACTCATTTCATTTTGACAGCTTTTATAAATATTAACGCCAAAACTACGTAGTAACTCTAGATTTCTAAAATAATACCAAGTACCCAATTTTATAACTAATGAAGTATTAGTTATTACAAGTATATTTTATCACTACAAGGCGTTATTTCAAGGATTTCAACCCGAGGATTTCAACACGAACATTGATACATACGATATATATATAAGTATATATATTGCAACTAGCTTTATCTTTCTAATAGCCATATTTTTCCTAAGTCTTGGAAATGTATATTTTTGATAACAACAAGTATTTTCAAGTTAAGAGTGGTATAGGAACATGTGCATGGATATTCATAACATCATTTCATGATCTAAAGTAGATCGTTCATCATTCATATTAGGTTGCGGCTAGTGTGCGCGCCTTGTTTTTCAGCTCATTACATGTTCATGGTACCATCATATCAGGAGAGTCATAGCCCCACTTTTACTGGTTTAATTACTTTACAAACTCTTTGGGGGAGATACATGCTAAAATACTCGTGTTATACCTTTATACGATTTCAAATCCCATGGGGGAGAATACATTGCAACAACTATTTTTGTACATGCCCAAGTATTACAAATTCCATACATTGCTTAAGTTGCTTTACTACCACTTCACGACAAGTCCCCTCTATTATCATGGACCGTTAATTTTAGTGCTAAGCGAGAGTGAATGAATAGATCTATTGAGGGTGACGCCTCCATTCGTGTTTGGGTTGCTCCAACGGGACGAATGCATTTCATGTCTTATCAAATTGAGTGCCTGGTAGACACTCTGTTGGGGCCATTACAAAGTCTAGCTTCGGGGTCATGAGCTTAAGAGACAATGTAGCATTTTTGACATTTATGTCGGTTCACTTTATACTTGTGGCTATTGTACATACGAAAATTACTTATGGAATTACGATACTTTTCCACCACTATTACTACGGAATTACGATGCCTTTGCATCAACCTTATGACTGATTTATTACAAACATATTACATTTGGCAGTGGGTTGTAAACACACAGGTTACAAGTCTCTTATGGCGGGACTTGGAACTGAGTGGATTTACGATGCCTTTGCTGGGAAATCTTCATTTCAATGCATTACATTCTTTTTCACAAGACTCTATGAACTCACCAACCATTGTGTTGACACTTTAGCATGTATTTTCAGGTATTTAGCAATGGCACGCTACAAGAGGTTTTGGCAGGGCATGGCATGGTCATAGAAGACTCTGATTATTCATTTGAGGACCGTTTTTAACTATTTTAATGGCCTACTTCCGCACTACTTTTAACAATGTAAAAAAATCAACATTTTGATTTAACTATTTTATTCTAAATGATTCAAGTGCAAACTATTTTTGAACTAGTGTTGTAATACCAATTGAGTTACACCCCAGCTACATGTATGCTTCCGCTGGACCTGATTTTGGGGGTGTGACAGATTGGTACCAGAGCTTTAGCTATAGCGAACTAAGTGTTTTTAAAACCTAGACTATAGCTACTTTCAAGAAAACTTAACCCTATGACCGTCACGTGCCTGCCTGCCAAGCTGAAGCCTCATTTGTGGTTAGTTGCTGACATAGGTGATGAGATTTGTATCTCATTATCTGATATATTATATTCATTTATTATAGTTGATTACTATAATTGTCTTTCATATAAGCATGTTCACGTATCATATATGTCACCGCATTATGTTTTTCCTTGCATAGTTTCATCATTTGACCTCGCGTTTGGTCACCTGCCTTAGTCTTTCAGAACGTCTTGGTATTTGTGAAGGACATGGTATTAGTATAACTGAGCTGAGTATTTCAAAATTCATGGAACCTTGGTGGGATATAGACTGGTCATCTATATTCAACCCGGGATAGTGAGATATAGGCTGACCACCTATGTCTGACTCAGAAATGAATTTTGCAACACTGAGAATGGTTATAATAAAATTCTGTCTGGAATAAATTCTCAACTCATTTTCCAAATGTTTCATTCATGTGTGTGTGTATACCCTCGTTGTCAGAACATTCATACCTTTCATCACCTCGTGAACCGCCGCTTGGAAGCACGTCAATTGATCATTTCATCTCATGAACATTCACGTCTATGCATTATACACTTACATCACGGTATTTTCTTTTATCACAATATCATTTTGTCACAGTTGTCACAGTCTCTTCCCTTCTCACCATCACTATCATTTCCTTTCCCATCCCCATATATATAAGGAATTAGCTGACACTTTATTGATTCCTATGCCACTCATCGCACACTACTCCCTATATTGATAAGTGGATATTATCAATGACCTCCCTAGGAAAGACTTTCCATACCATCTATAAGGAGAATCTCTCGGTGCATTAAGACCGTTCAAAACTCAACATAAATCTCAGGATATCACAAAACAATTCGAACCCCTATCACTGGCCTGATCGCCAAAATTCCACCATCTAGAAAGTATTGGCTTGACTGAATTACAGGATTATTTTCGATACGAGTGCTCACTAAGCAACACTATAGAGATAAATCCAACCTCTTAACCGAGACTATAGATTGAACATGTCCTCACCAATAGACTTTTTCCAAACATGTTAGACACCTATGCCTTTGTGCAGACATACATACCTGACTATTTTATCCTCTTAATACTTTCACTTTTAAATGAAATTTTTCTCCAAATTACAGTTATACAAAACATATATCTTGTAAGAAATACTTTTCTGAGACACTTATTTTGATAAGCAAATTCCTTTCGGTTAATTCTTTACAAAACTATTGAATTGTTAGGAAATTTTAAACATCGATCTTTGGTAAACCATATTATCCACCTTATATTGAAAACTGTCCTATCTTGCATAACTATTAAATTTTGAAACATCAAGAAAAATGTTACTTGGAAAGCCGTTTGCTTAAACTTGTAGATTCATTTATTTGGGGAAGGTTTATGAACAAAACACAATCTCAAAACAAACTTTGAAAAATCAATCACTATATTACATTACTTATACATTTAGGATTTGGTGATTTAATGACATAGAGCTTGGGGAAAATCTTAGTAATGGAGACTAAGCATCGTAAGTGGAGAAAGACTCAATTTATGACATCCTGCGGAGGATCACCACTTTATCCTAATCTATTATTTTCAACAACACCCTTTGACGGACTTAACCTTGTAAGTTTTCTACAAGATTCATGATATCCATTTCAATTATTTCTAATAGAGGAATTTAATTCACCTCAAACACCTAGCGATTACATTAAGATTTCTTTGGAACCACACCACCTATCATCTGCAGACCAATGGTCAGAATTAGAGAACGATTCAAACATAGGGAGATATGCTCAGAGCATGAGTGATTGACTCAAGAAATGGTTGGACAAACCAATTACCATAAATCAAATTCAGTTGCAACTATAGTTATCGCGCGAGCGTAGGGACTACACCATTTGAGACACTCTATGGTCGAGGTGCCAATATCCATTGACGGAACGAAATTTGGAAAAGCCCAACATACTAGTCTAGTAGGCATTTATGAAATAACCAGAAATTTCCTACAAGTCAAGAATCAGTTACAAGTTCAATAAGTTGTAAACCATTAAAACTTCAAGTTGGTAAGCAGAGTTATGTTGAAAGTTCTGCCTAGGAAAGGCATGATATCATTTAGAAAACCTGGAAAGTTAAACCCGAGATATACACTGGACCATGTAATATTTCAAACAGAGTAGGCCTAGTGGCCGTCAGACTTGAGCCTTGTTAGAGAACAATAGCAACAGGATTACACAACCACGTATTATCAGCTTTTCAGAATTGTCACTCATAATCCCATTTGGAAAGGAATCCAACCCAAAGTCAAACATAAACCTTGCAGGAGAACAAGTAGAAATCATGGACAGTTAGGTCGAACAGTTGAAGCAGAGTCGAATTCCTATCGTGAGAGTCCGCTGGAATTCTCAAATATCATCACTTTTCACCAATATGTTTTCAGAAACCAACATAAACTGAACTTCGGGACGAAGTTCCTTTTAGAGGGGAAGACTGTCACAACTCACCATTTCAGGTCATTTCAGGTCATTTCCCGAACTTTGGAAAAACACTATTCATCAAACACTATTCATCAAAACACTATTCATCAGTTTACTATTCATCATTTTTTGTGTCAGTTTGACATTCCGAGAAGCATTCAGAAATTTT
This sequence comes from Artemisia argyi, assembly GCA_030686995.1. Lineage (NCBI taxonomy): Eukaryota > Viridiplantae > Streptophyta > Magnoliopsida > Asterales > Asteraceae > Artemisia > Artemisia argyi. The sequence continues at coordinate 48,217,327 of CM060685.1, forward strand.
ACTATTCACTGAACACTATTCATTGCGGGAAAAGATTTCATCATTCACGTGCATTACACATTTCATCGTAAATTTAGTTTACGAGTATTCAAATTCGCGTAACCGGATTGGTTTAGGTGCGAATTCATTTCATTAGTGCTAAGGACACTGCATACGAACTAGAGACAGTCTGCATATCATCATTATAGCATTTTCATGTTATACCACTCTTAGGATTTTCAAATTTATATATTTGATACATTTAACGTTTTTACGTATAAGTATTTATAGTAAACGTTAACACCCGGTTTATACACGACGAATATATCTAAATATTCACACAATGGTCCCGACATATTTTTATATCCATTTTATCATCATAAAAGTTATAACATTCATTTACCCAGTATTTTGGAAATTTATTTTATTTATAACGTAAGCTTATGAATATTACGACGGTTTTCGTGAAAACTAAACAATAATCACCCGAACACTCAGTAATTGTACCCAACACATTTTTAACATTTTTATGACTTTATTAAGTCCCGGTTAACTTCGTTAACATTTATTTCTATTAAACCCGGTACCCGATTATAACTAATACTTACACTAAACTACAACTAATAATACACTACATTTTCTAAGTGATCAAAACCGATTTTGCTACTTCTTTTCACATTGAAAACCGGCCATATGACCATCTCAAGACCACATGACTTTCATTTTTACCACATGCATACATGTGCTCTTATAATATCTATAAACCTCTAAAACATAAACATGTTTATATCTAAGAATCATAACCTAACTTTTCATAAGCCAAAAAGTTTTCATCTCCTTCTTTCTCCTCTCATACCTCACGACCCAACACCATCACCATGATCCATCCATGATTTTCCAAAGTACAAAGCATCAAAGTTGTTCATTTCATCATCCTAATCAAGAATCTTACAACAAAAACACAAGTAATCCAAGGTTTCTCATCATCTCACCACCTATTATTTCAAAGTGAGTATTCAAATTTATTTTCATGTTTTCATCTAATTAACATATGTATCTTATGGTATTCATGCTTAATTTCATGCACAAACTAGCTATACCACTTTATTTTTGTATACTTTTTGATCATACAAACCCTAGAATTGGTTTTAGGTGTTCCTTTGTTAAATTAACTTGATTACTAGTCATTAGGAACCCATGGCACCCTAAGAAGGTGTATGGTAGGATTAGTATAGCTTTGTGGTGTTTGCAAGAGATTTGGTTGAAGTAGAAACTAGTTTTGAACATGAAAAATGGATTTGTAACAAGTATATATACATGCTGTCCCATTTTTGTAAATCCAGGAAAATCAGTAAACATAAAGGGAACTTTGGCAAAATTTTTAGAAAATACTTTCAAAAACGAATCCGTAGGCGAAAGAACGGATTAAAAAGAGTTTATAACGAAGAAGTTATGATTTTTGCAAGTTTATTGACGAAAACTATATTTTCTGAAAATTGTTGCTGTTGGACGTTTTTCGTCGGACAAAACGAGACTTTAGACGTAACCCGGAGGAGCCGAGCTTTCCAAAATATATTACTACATACTAAGACGTAACCGTGGATATAAAGAACAAGTAAAACGGACTTATAACGACAAAGATATTCACGTTTGAATATCGGCAAAACTCATTTCATTTTGACAGCTTTTATAAATATTAACGCCAAAACTACGTAGTAACTCTAGATTTCTAAAATAATACCAAGTACCCAATTTTATAACTAATGAAGTATTAGTTATTACAAGTATATTTTATCACTACAAGGCGTTATTTCAAGGATTTCAACCCGAGGATTTCAACACGAACATTGATACATACGATATATATATAAGTATATATATTGCAACTAGCTTTATCTTTCTAATAGCCATATTTTTCCTAAGTCTTGGAAATGTATATTTTTGATAACAACAAGTATTTTCAAGTTAAGAGTGGTATAGGAACATGTGCATGGATATTCATAACATCATTTCATGATCTAAAGTAGATCGTTCATCATTCATATTAGGTTGCGGCTAGTGTGCGCGCCTTGTTTTTCAGCTCATTACATGTTCATGGTACCATCATATCAGGTGACACTACTACAAAAAAGGCTATAAACACCCCTTAATAAAGATCGGTTATAAAAAAACCACAATCTATAAGTAAAAAGTAGCGGGCATGGCATCACAAAGACACTCAAATCGGTTGCGTTGTTAAAAACCAGTCTCTATACATGTTAAAAACACCCGTTCTCTAGAAAAGACGAGTCTCCTTGCATTTTATTATAGTCATTTTATTTTTTAATCAAAATAGTTCTCTGTATCCGCCTTTTATGATGCCGTTTGTTAAACATGTTTTGCTAATATTGTTAAAAAAATTAATATTAGTAGAAAAAAGACAGATTCATAAACATAAACATTTGGTAGCTCCAATTTTAAATTTTAATTTATTTTACCTGCTAGAGTCACACGTTATATTCACGACTAATACATATCATTAGGGTGTCAAAAAAGCCGACTCGGACCCGAACTCGAATAAGCCTATTCGGGTCAGGTTACTCAGGTCAATATTTTTATTTGGGTAACTCGAGTAACCCGAATACTAAATTGGGTCGGGTATCAGGTTGAAAATATTTGGCTAACTCGGATCCGAGTCGACGTGAATAAAGATTTGTTCTACTTTTTTGATATATTTTTTTATAAATTAACTAAGTAAACTTATTGAAATAGGCAAAATTTTTTAATCATTTTACTTAGGGATGAGCACGGTACCAGATTGGTACCAAACCCGTACCGAATTGATGGTACCATTTTTTTCCCGAGCATGAAAGGAAGGTATCGGTACCGTAACGGACGGAATTATGGTACCAGTGACAGGAAATCAGTACCTTTCTGGTTCACCCGTTTTTTGTGGAAAAAAAATCCAAATTTCATGCTAGTAACTTTCTGTGATAATGCTAGTAACCTTCTCTAATAATAACATAAAAAGGACAAAACGTGCATTTTCGAATGATTTTGAACCACAACGTGTCATAAAATGCAACCAACAATTAAATAAACACATCACAAAGATATCTGCAACTTACAAACATTCCAAACTTATAAAATAGGTTAGGGTTTAATTTTTGGGAGGATTTATGATGGATATATATATAATTGCCACAATAGGTTTTTGGGACGCTTGGTTTGTTTCTTTATGTTTTACATGACTATTGTTCGGCATGAGACGGGTCCAATGAGTGTTTGGATAAGTTGTTTAATTAAAAAATATGACTACTCAAATTACCAGAATATTTTCGTTACTATCCCCCTTTGGTACCGGTACCGTTAGTGGTCAATTTTTTTGGCTCGATTAATGGCATTGGTCCCGTACCGTGTATCGGAAGTTGGTACCGTTTCGGTACGGTACCGGTATGGTTTCGGTTTGGTGCCAGGATTCAGGTCGAAATGCTCATCCCTAATTTTACTCATATTTGGGTTGACCCGAACTCGAATAGTCCCGACCCGATTAGACCCAACACGAATAAACCTGACTAACCCGATATCTAAATAGGGTCAAGTTCGTGTATGTTTTACCTGCAACCTGAATTGACCCGATCCCGACTAACATCCCTACATATTAGCCCAACCTCCATTACGTGCCTTGCTCTTTCCCTTTCTATCTTTTTAATTTGAATTACCTATATAACTTTTTGTTCTAAATAGTACAAAATGCGCAGATCTGATATATTTTCTTTTTTGTACGGAGTATATTATACTCAAAAGTTTTTAATATTTTAGTCTCCCGCTATATCCCATAAAATGAAATCATACCGCCTTGATTTTACCCAATGAAAGTTCAATTTTTTGGCCTATTTACCTAAAACGAAACCATCTCACTTCCAATTTCACATCTTCCTATCGCATTCATCCAAAATCGAAACCCTACCAAACGATTCAAAATTCCATATCTGTGATATGGACTACAACAACCATTCATATTTTGCAATTATGAGGTTTTGGTTATCTTTCATACAAGATTTCATAGTTTTATGTAATTTGTTAATTTTGATATTGTCACTAACTTATGTCGGCAATGACCGGTAACTGCTGAATTTTTATTGTTTACTTTTCGAATTCACAGGTTCAGGGCTTGAGCGAGTGAACAACATCTGAAACCCTTATGGCCTAACGTAAATTCTGGTTCTATATTGAATTATAAGCTAGTGGTTATTTTTTTAGCATATTTATAAGGTAGTTCTATGTGAAGCGTTATTGTTTAATTTTTTTTAATACTTTTGGTTAGGGATGAGCATTTCGACCCGAATCCCAAAACCAAACCGGAACTGTACCGATCCCTGATATACGGTACAGTACTGGGACTATGAAAAAAGGTGAAAAAAAATCGGGACCACTAATTCGGTACGGGATTGGTACCAAAAAATGGGGAAAACCCGATTTCCCAGTACCGCTACCGGTATCCGAATCCCGTTCAGTACGGCACCGGTAACACTAATTTATGCTCGGGAAAAAATGGTACCACTAATTCGGTACGGGATCGGTACCGTGCTCATCCCTACTTTTGGCTTTCCATCCCCTTGTCAACCTGCAATGCATCATAATCCTTAGATATCTATAAATTTATTTTTGTTTACACTTAAAATGTTCATTTTTTGAATATTGTGGTTAAGTGTATATCAGGGACTTAATATTCCACATGTGCGAACTATTTATATTTGAGATTCATTAGTGTATTAGTAAAGATACATAATCAATGAATAGTATCTTTGGTGATTCAAGTCAGTAACAATCTAGTGTCACATTGGCCATATCATGCACACGTAGAGTCGTAGACAACACTATCTAGAAACATCCTGCTTTCAGCTACTTGCTCAATATTGGCATCTACACTAGTACATAAAATACCATTTGCTAATATATCATTAATTAGCCCTTTACCGTGAAGTAGCCATTCTGAATGTTAGGAGCTGAATATAACTTTACATGCTATGATAAATGATGGACCGTAAATATTTATCGATATAGAATTCTGTGGCTATGATATAAGGCATGATGCTCTTGTTTGGTTCAGATGTTCACTCTAGGATGAGCAGGAACTCAGCTGAACTGAATATTAGCGGTTTAGTTGACTATTATATACTAGAATTGAAGTTTGGTTTTGGGGATTATTAAGTTAATATATTTATGATTTACATAATTGGCTGTTCTTTTGTAAAAACTGCCAAGCTTTCATTTCTCATCCTAGTTACTTATTTTATAGTAACTAAACTTTCTTTGATTCAATGTCTTTATGTCTTATCCGAGTTTACATTCTCTTTGGCTATAAAATGGTTAAAAGGAGAAGAAAGATTATATGTGTGTCCAACCAGTTAATTTAGTCTATCTTTCGGCTTCTTCCCATTGCATTTTAGATATTAGGAATCAGCAGGAAAACATGTAGTACTAAATTTTATGAGATTGGACACTGATCACTCTTGTTTATATATATTTCACTTTATGTGATATAAAGGTGGCTAATGAGCTGTTAGCATTGTACATATTGGCATATTGCTATGAGATTGTAGTGCAACTGTATCATATGTCTAATGCAATATCAGTATTGAATTTGATGATACCTTTCCATTTTATGGATTTGACTATTCATTAAAAACATATGATAGAATGTTTGGGACAGTGGGTCTGCGCGTTAGTGGTTCGGCAGTTATAGGGGTGTTTGGGACAGTGGGTCTGCATACATGTATTGAATGATTGATTCATTATAGAATTCGGCCCAACTCTTTGATTAAGGTCTGCAATATTTATTACTAAAAGTTACTGTCAAGATTTGTATAAACTTTGGTCTGCAATGCATCAGTACTTTGTTTGCTACAGTCATAGGTAATGTAGTGTCTTTTGTGGTCTTTGTCTCATTTAGTCTGGTTAATTGTGGTTATGTGGGTGGCTCGGGTCTTTTATTAATTTTGGTCGCATGTGACTGAATTGATGGGGACTTGGGTTTACTGTTAGTGGGTGTTTGGTAGAGAAAGGGAATACCTTAAGAATAGATTATTGGATTCCGATGTTTATTACTACGAGAGATTCATGCAAAGAATATGTTGCTGCTTCATTCTCTTGTTCAATACAGTCATAGAATAGCATATATCGGTATATGGATCAAAATCAATAGCCTGATTATACTTCTCAGCCGATACTTGATTGTAATTGCCTTTATAAGTTTTCATTATGTTATACTGATATCTGCAAACTTTAAACTCAGATTTACTTAAATTTTTTTAGGGATAATTATGCAAATGCCCCGGTTGCCCCAGGTCGTTGCTTAACTCGAGCATTGGAGGGTTATGACTTTTATATCACACCATATCTACAAAGGTACCATATATTACCATCTTAATTATCATTGCAATATTGTTAATATGGTTATTATTCTTTTACTAAAACGTGTACATAAAATGCAGCCGTCTCCGTCACTATGTGCTCTTCATAATATGCCCCAAACGTGGAATGGCATTTATTTTGAATTCTTCTAAGGGTTCAAGCACGAATGAGGAAACTTACAGGCTCGCTGGACTTGTGGAGTTGTAAGTCTTAAATTTTATTTAAATAATCATTTGTTTCTATAAATTTCAACTTACACACTGTTGGTTATATCCTTTTTAGTGTCGTTGGTAATCTAAGGTGGGAATTCCCTGCTATAAATCGCCAACCATTTGATTGGGAGTGTCGATTTTATGTAATGAAATGGATGCATGACTTTGTGCTAAAGTATCAAAACGACAATTTCCCGAACATAGTAAGTGCTTGTTAAATAACTTTGTGATTTGTTTCTTGCACTGAAAACCATCTTATTTGTTTTTTAGATTGCTGATGTTTTTATCTCATTAATTTACCTTAGAGTAACGAGCGTCCGTTAGAGAATAAAGAGTTGAACGCTATCATTGGTGCGTGGTTTACCTTGTGGCGTGATTGATTCTATGGCTAGTTACATTGAATTCTAGTTTTTGTCTTTATAGTTTGTTGAATTCTAGTGGTTCAATTTGGATTTTGTCTAGGATTTATGTTTTACTGAATTGAATTATTATTTTAATTTACTTTGTTGATTTTGACATTTTTGGAGTATTTAAATCACTTCAGATATATTTATTTATTTATTTATTTCGTTTATATTTCTTTATTATGGTGCGTCAAATAGTAGATTATGGAATTTTAAAAAATTGATTTTTTTTTTAATAAAAAGATTTACAAAAAGACAGGTTTTGATATAAAAACACATCTGTTTACTTTATATAGAGATAGGTTGGATGGTTTTATAAAGATATGTTGTGGGAGAACCGGTGCCAATGTTCAATAAAAACATGTGTGTTTACTCTAATATGGAGACCGATTCTTAGGAGAAAACCGGTTTTGATGCTTCTAATAGAGACAGGTTTTGAAACCGGTGTCTATATATGTTGATCATGGAGATACCCCCCTTTAGAGAGTGGTCTTAAAACCACTCTTCATGGGCTATTTTGACCTGTTTCTTTGAGATTTTTTGTAGTAGTGTGAGTCATAGCCCCACTTTTACTGGTTTAATTACTTTACAAACTCTTTGGGGGAGATACATGCTTAAATACTCGTGTTATACTTTTATACGATTTCAAATCCCATGGGGGAGAATACATTGCAACAACTATTTTTGTACATGCCCAAGTATTACAAATTCCATACATTGCTTAAGTTGCTTTACTACCACTTCACGACAAGTCCCCTCTATTATCATGGACCGTTAATTTTAGTGCTAAGCGAGAGTGAATGAATAGATCTATTGAGGGTGACGCCTCCATTCGTGTTTGGGTTGCTCCAACGGGACGAATGCATTTCATGTCTTATCAAATTGAGTGCCTGGTAGACACTCTGTTGGGGCCATTACAAAGTCTAGCTTCGGGGTCATGAGCTTAAGAGACAATGTAGCATTTTTGACATTTATGTCGGTTCACTTTATACTTGTGGCTATTGTACATACGAAAATTACTTATGGAATTACGATACTTTTCCACCACTATTACTACGGAATTACGATGCCTTTGCATCAACCTTATGACTGATTTATTACAAACATATTACATTTGGCAGTGGGTTGTAAACACACAGGTTACAAGTCTCTTATGGCGGGACTTGGAACTGAGTGGATTTACGATGCCTTTGCTGGGAAATCTTCATTTCAATGCATTACATTCTTTTTCACAAGACTCTATGAACTCACCAACCATTGTGTTGACACTTTAGCATGTATTTTCAGGTATTTAGCAATGGCACGCTACAAGAGGTTTTGGCAGGGCATGGCATGGTCATAGAAGACTCTGATTATTCATTTGGGGACCGTTTTTAACTATTTTAATGGCCTACTTCCGCACTACTTTTAACAATGTAAAAAAAATCAACATTTTGATTTAACTATTTTATTCTAAATGATTCAAGTGCAAACTATTTTTGAACTAGTGTTGTAATACCAATTGAGTTACACCCCAGCTACATGTATGCTTCCGCTGGACCCGATTTTGGGGGTGTGACAGAACGGGTGAACAGTGCCTGTTATTTTTTGTCCAGTAGGTTTGTGCAACATGTGTACTATGAACAGTAATTTGTACCAGGGATTTGTACTCCTCAAGTTTCAACCACAATTTGGCCTGCAATATTTGTGTAACAATTTATATAATCAAAGTACTGTTTGAAACGCAAATTCTGCCTTTTAGTATATATAATATGCCATTCTTGGCTTGAAAATATAATTCATTCATACTATATAAACATTCACAGTAACAATCAAGCATTGAGATCATCATGCAAGCTGATCAACGAATTCACTCGGATTAATAAAGCAGTCTGAACTCTTTCACAATTGCAAAAACAGACACGATAAACACATCATAAAACCTTCCAATACCATATGTTATATATAGCCAAGCAAATAAGCCAACAAACTCAAATTGTGCCACTTACAAAAAGGATTGATTAACTGTCGTTACTACTTTGATTGGTTTAATTTTTTGATCCACATACAAAAAGGATTGATTAACTGTCGTTACTAATTTGGCAAAATGAAATTTCATCGTAGCCACTAACATAATACTAATCCCAATTCATATGAGTCAACTACCGAGCCTTTTGAAGACGTCATTTTTTAAAATATCACTAATATTTAAAGGTTACTAACAGTTTTAAATTATGTGATCTAACAGTACAGTATATCGAAAAAGCATCGCAGCAACGCGTGGACATCCCACTCGTCATTTATAAAAATAAATTCCATAATTGTGCCCCTGTGTTTAAATTTCAGATATCAAAAATTTCGGATAAAGGTTTTATGTATCCGAATATCAGGTATCAAAATATTTGCAATTTATGTAAAACTTTTATATAAATTCCAAAGTGAAACTTCATATATATCTCAATTTTTGAATCATTTCCAATCAAAATTTCGAATATCCAAATATTGATATATTTTCCAATCAAAATTTCGAATATCCGAATATTGATATATTTGTATCAAACGTTTGGTAAGTTTTCTGGTGGATTGGAGGATGTTTACAAAGCGGGATATGGTGGGACATTGCCGACCGCCAGGGCGACTACATCGATGGCTAATGTTGCCACTGATCTTGATGGTGAAGGATTCGTCCATGAACAATTACCGATGTTGACAGACTCTCATTCCTTTTCTTTGCATGTCATGGATTGTCAATCTGCACGGCCTAGAAAAAGGTAGTAGTTATGTGACCTCTGTTGTTGTTATGAGAAGGTAATTCGATTAAAAGTGAAGAGAGTAAATAAACCACAAAGTATATTATCTTCCTACATCAGATAATTAAGCAATTAATAGTTTCAAATTCTTCATGTATGAGACATACAATACCATTTTTAGATAGCAAAAGTATACTCATATGTATTATCTTTTTAATAAGTAGTATCCAAAAATTAAGGACTACGTACTATCAGCATCTCCAATTTTGAAACTTGTGTCATTTTGGACTAAACATAAAAAATAGGGAAAATTACGAGATTAGACCAGTCGCTCAGCTTCGCTACGTTTTTTGGACCAAAAAAGTTGATTTTACAAAATTAGACCGAGCGACTGGCGACTTTTTTACTTTTGATAAAAATTCAACAAGTGACAAAAAAAAGTAGCTTAAAAGTACAAAAAAGTACAAAAGTCGCTTAAGTACAAAAAGTACAAAAGCAAAAAAAAAGTCGCTTACTTTTTTTGCCACTTGTCGAATTTTTATCAAAAGTAAAAAAGTCGCCGATCACTCGGTCTAGTTGGGGAATAGAGACTTTTTTGGTCCAAGAAAGGTAGTCAATTTGTCTCATAATTTTCCCTAAAAAACTGGATGAAGAAACTTACTACTGGCGTGTTCTCAAGTAGAAAAAGAAAGAAGGAATTAACATCACCTCAAAAAGCCTATTAGCTAGCTAAATAAGTACGTACACCGTTACAATTTAAATTCAGAAGGTATAACATTATTAAACCCATCCTTTAAAAGCTGATTACGTGCTCCACTCTCTCGTATCTTTTTACCCACACAATCTCTTTTCCCATTTCTTGTATAAACCAACAAATTAAGCAAAAACAATGGTTTAGTTTGTGTGATTATAATTTCCATCGTACGTGTAAAATTTACAGTTTCTACAAATTCTTGTGAATTTTATTAGTTTTTCATACTTTGAAGATGATAAAATTAGTAAAGGCCGGCCAAAGGAGAATTACATACATGCACCCTTGTAGGAAAACTGAGTTACTACTTAGATTAATAAATCAAATGTTTTACAATACCAACTGTTCTCAAACAGTTAAACAACCTTGATCTCAATCAGGAAATATAAAGTAATAATACAAAATGAAAGTTGTGAATGTTTGGGATAAAACCCAAGAGAGAACATAGCACCAATTTAAAGAGAGACCAAAGCTTGGGTCGTTTTTCATGGATGAGACAGGAAAATGGCTAACACCAAAGAGAGAACAACAAAGTATCACGGGTATGAGAGTGATGGCTCAACCCTAGGATATAGATCCAACATTAACACTTCAGCCCCTCCATCTTTCCATTCCTTGTCTTGAGACCACAACATGAATAAGACTAAAACCTGAAAAACAGAAGTGACAACATTAGTCCCTGGACTATTTGTTCCAGGTTTAGGGAACCATTTCAACATCCCCCCTTAACCTAAACCTGGAACATATTGATCAATCCCAGTTTTGAAACAAGTTTTTTGTGTTGAAATTTGTCAAGACCTTTAGTAAGAACATCAGCTGTATTTTGATAGCAGCTTGACTATTACAAAAGATTTTGACAGGTAAAAATTGTTCCCAGTTTAGATCCCTCAAAATTTTAAGGACCCAAACAAACTCTAAAGTAACAGAAGCTAAAGCTCTGTATTCAGCTTCTGCAGAGGACTTAGAGAGGGTATTTTGCTTTTTACTCTTCCATGAAACCAAGGAACCATTGAGAAATAAACAATAACCAGTAACAGACTTCCTTGTAACAACACACTTGGCCCAGTCTGCATCAACAAACCCTTCAAGAGAAGCATTTGCAGATTTCCGAATGTGAATACCCAATCCAGGTGCACCCTTTAAATACATTAATAGTTTCAAAGCAATCTTTAAATGAGACTTTAATGGTTTGTGCATGAACTGGCTTAGGCAGTGAACATAGTAAGCTATGTCAGGCCTAGTGTGAGTAAGATAGATTAATTTACCAATTAACTTTTGATACTCAGTTATGTTGTTCAAAACAGGGTCAGTCTGAGATGGTTCATTGGATATGGTAAGATTACTTTCAAGAGGAGTAAATGAGGGTTTACAAGCAAGCAGACCAAACTCAGATAAAAGATCAAGACAATATTTCCTTTGTGAAGGACAGAGACCATGTGTGGTTTCCAAAACCTCAATACCAAAAAAATAATTGAGTTTTCCCAAGTCTTTTATCTGAAACTTAGATTTCAAAAAATCTTTGAAGTTGTTAATTTCATTGATATTGTTACCTGTGATGAGGATGCGTGGGAATTGCACCAGGCTTTACCTCTTGAGGGATCTCGAGAAGCTTACAACCCCCACCAGGTAGTGTACTTGATCGTTGTAGTATAGTATAGTGACAAGTACCGGGGGATTGATCGTTCAACTCAGGAATAGTGTCGCTAGGATTAGAAAGCCTAAAAACTAGGTCTAGAGGTGAGGGATGATTCTTTTTGTATTTTTATATTTTTATAAAAGCAAGTAAAATCTCGGGTTTTGGAAGAGTGGGCGGAATTAGTTGCTAGTCAACTAACCCAATAACTAAAGATGCAATCAAAATAAAATAATAAAAATGTAAATAAACTAAATTACGGGAGAATTGTGTTTACTTAGATTTCACTACTCCCTAGATATCTTTTACAGGTTAATTACTTGTTATAGTTGCGTGAATGACAGGTTATATTTCTTAATACCATTCATCCATTACAACTATAAACAAGCAATCAATCTATAATCAACATCTAGGTTTCATTACATCTAAGCAAACACACAAAAGATCTAGCCTAGCATGTTAAAATCAAGACAAGCATAAGATATATTCAAACAACACATAGACATATTGAATGAATTGAAAGAAAACTTATCTCAATTGAACATGAAGGGTTTCAAGGGGTGAAAACCCTTGAAAATACTGTTACAAATGACCTAGGGTTTATTAGGTTCGGCCCTAGAATTCTCCACACAAGTTCCTCTCTAATGAATGAAAAATAGAAAAGTATTTATAGATTTTGTGAGGTGACGGCATCAAGAGTAAAATTCTGACGCTGTCATCTCGCCGCCAATAAAGTTCTCGGACTGCCTAGATCTGGATCTGACGCCGTCATGTGTATTTCTGCACCAGGCCGTCACCAAATTTACTCTTGACGCCCTACTTCTGACGCCGTCACGTTTTCTCTGGGTCGTCATCCATTTTGCTCTTGACGCCGTCATCTTTTCCTTCTTGATGCCGCCATCTACTGTTCCGAGCAAGGAAAATTAAGACTTTGCCGTTTTCTTCACTTTTATGCTCCAAAAACGTCCAAAATGCTTCCTTTTCCAGAATTCACTCCCAAAGTACCTAAAATCACAAAAGGAACGATTTAGGGCAATATTTGATCAAATAAAGTCAATTCCGGGCTTAAATGACCCCCTAAAAACGGATCATTTTTCGCCTCATCATATACCCTTACACTTGAGATTTGCTTGTCCTTAAGCAAATGCGCTTTTAATCTAGTTAAAATACAAGTTAGGGGTCATTCAACACTAATATAAAAGTAATTACAACAAATAATCGTTCCACTAAAGACCAAAGACAAGCACGGAGGTCATACACTAGCACCTCACAAATAGTGTTTAGATACTCACATCTCTCGGGTGTAATAAAGTAATATCACAATATGAAAATGGAAAACAATCTCTCACTACCTGTCATAGCAAAATAGATTACCATAGGCTTGGGAAATGATCAAACCTCCACCACATGGCGTAAGCACCTAGGATAAACTATCAAAGAGGTCTTTTAAAGGGTTGTAACGTTAGGTGTAGGGATATGGAATACACGGTTTTGTTGGATATAGGCAATCTTTACTGGTGGCGAGTTAATAATCTTGGTCAATTACATGTACAATGTGGCGTTGCTAAGCCAAGACTAGACTCGACTTAAGCTAATAAATGAAAATAACAAAAACATAAAATAAACATAGAATGAAACGGGATGGTAGTCCGTATGTTTTTTCTCTTTTCTTTTTCTATATTATTATTATTATTATTATTATTATTATTATTATTATTATTATTATTATTATTATTATTTTTTATTTTTTTAAAAATTTTTTTTTTGCATACACTCTTACCCTACCATCCAAAATAATACATTATAGGGAATGTACATTCCCCTTACACTTGAATTTTTACATACTTTACAATAAACTAATCTAATGACTCGAATCAAGATAATCAAAACACTTGAAGTACTTCTAAGATTAACACATATGGGGGTAATAATATGATGTTCTTCCCCATTACTCCATAACATAAGTACTTTACCCATGAGTCCCAATCGTCCCAAAATAATATGTACAAGGATATGACTCGACTTAGCAACCATGTAATCAATTAGATAATTAACTAAGGGTTTATACAAATAACAATAATGCACTAAAGATGAGTGCATACACGGAAGGCTAAGGCGATTTGGTTGTACATTTAAGTGGGTTGTAAAAAATTCTTCCTTTAAGTAAGATGCTTAAAGTTAGAAATGAAAAGATAGGCTCGAAGGGGTGTACTAGGGGTTTCGTGTACTAAAAATGAGTACAACGCTAAGCTGTGGGAAAAATTAATTGACTTAACTAGCCAAGTAATATGACTTAAATGGTCAAGTAATTATGATACGGGTTTAACACAAGGGTGATCCTAATGCCTCTTATCATGTAGTAAATCCTACCACACGAATGTAGTCTCACTAGCGGTCTCGGGATGCATCACTAACGCAAGTTCTAGAATCTAAATGCTACCGGTACACTCATAAGCACTAATAATGAATGCTTTTCCTATTAATCTAAAGGCGAACCTCACATATTTGGGTGGAAAATTTTTCTGAATGGTACGGTTTTGTGCTAGTCATACAATCTCCTATCCATGAGACGCTTGCTAAGGCTAAAGTTTCACTCCTAAATGTTGTAAAAAAATTTAAATTTGGCACTAAAATTACACTAACAAGTATTTCTCATAGTTTTATTACACACCTACCATCAAACAAACAAACTCAAGTGAAAGTTTATCTATAAGGTATCATCATTTTACCCTCCCCTTACACTTAGGATGAACATTGTACCCAATGTTCTAGTAAAGATTGTAAAAGTGAAATAGGTAAAAGAATGAAATCAAATACTCCGCTGATTCGCTCGGTATGGATAATATGGTAATAAGGTTAGATCTTCCTCCAAGAAAATGAACAATCAAAGCTTCCCTTCCAGAATATAAATCATCTTCTTGTCAAACATAACCTGTTAAACCTGAGAAAACAAACAAGGCAACCTCGCGTAAAATCGGCGGCAATCTATATATGATAATAAATCCTAGAAAGCAAAGTAAGATATAATGCTTGTGGAATGATGTTTGCAGACTTCCTGGAGATTATAAAACTAAAGATTCAAAAAAAACTTTAAGACTCCGTTAGAAAAACAAAACTGGTAAAATTTCCAGATTTTTACACGTGACGCTGTCAGGAATTTCTTCCTGACGCCGTCAGAAGTGACCTGCAGAAATTCTTATGTTAAGTTTCCGGAAAATTTCTGGAAAAACTTTGTCCCACTTCCTGGAAAATCCTGCAAAACATCATTATGACTCGATACAAGCATTTGACTCTAACAAATACGAATATACATGTTCATTTAATATTGTGGAGAATCATGATCGGTTTTGTTTCCTTTAAAACATATTTGGGGTTTCCCCTTACACTTATCTTTTGCGAAATACCTTTGGATGAAGTTAAGACTAAGCCAAACAACAAAATAAAGTATTTTCACCATTTTAGTTTGAAACATGACCTACCAACAATAAAAATAAAGCATGCATACGGAAACAAATAACAATCAATCAAAATAAAAATCACACAAAAAATGGGTTGCCTCCCAAGAAGCGCTTTTCTTTATTTACGAGTCTTGTAGCTAGACTCAAGGTCATGGGTTACTACGTGACTTCATCATCAAATGTTACATCCTCCTCACTAATCATCTCATTACTATTTTCTTGATAATGTTTTACACGTTGTATGTTGACAGTAAATTCTCTACCTTCATCGTCTAGTAACACAACAGCTCCAGTTTTAGAGGAACTTTTCACCGTAAATGGCCCATACCATCTAGACTTGAGTTTCCCTGGAAGTAACCTTAACCGAGAGTTATACAATAGGACTTTGTCCCCTTCTGAAATTCCTTTGGTTTCTTAATTCGTTGGTCATGCCATCTTTTTGCCCTCTCCTTATATGTAATGGAAGACTTATACGCTTCTAACCTTAGCTCATCAAGCTCGTGTAGTTGTAAGAACCTATTTGTTCTGGCAATTGTATAATCTAAATTACATGCCTTAAGTGCCCAATAAGCCTTATGTTCTAATTCTACCGGCAGGTGACATGCCTTACCATACACCATGCGGAACGGGGTCGTTCCAATAGGTGTCTTGTAGGCAGTCCGGAATGCCCATAAGGCCTCGTCGAGTTTAAATGACCAGTCTTTTCTATTCTGACTAATCGTTTTTTCTAGTATTCTTTTAATGGCCCTGTTCGTGTTTTCGACCTGGCCATTGGTCTGTGGGTGATAGGCGGTGGAAAATCGATGGGACACTCCGTATCTCCTCATGACCTTTTCCATTTGCGCATTGCAAAAGTGGGTTCCCCTATCACTGATGAGAGCTTTAGGAATTCCGAACCTAGCGAACAACGTTTTCAGGAAGTGAATAACCACCCTGGCGTCGTTGGTCCTAAGGGCTTGTGCCTCTACCCATTTTGAAACATAATCGATGGCAACTAAAATGTATTCATTCCCTCTTGAAGATGGAAAGGGTCCCATGAAGTCAATTCCCTAGACATCGAAAACCTCACATACTTGTATAAAATTCTGAGGTGCTTAATCCCTACTTGATATGTTCCCGGCCCGTTGACATGCATCGCATGCTTGTACCATTTCTTTGACATCACGGAAAATTGTGGGCCAATAGAATCCCGCGTCGAAAACCTTTCGGGTGGTGGTGCTTATCCCATGATGGCCTCCAGAGGGGCCATAGTGACATTCTCTCATGATTTTTACTGCCTCACTTTCCGAAACACAATGTCTGATTATTTGATCAGGTTACCTCCGGAATAAAAACGGTTCATCCCAGAAATAGTAGTTTAGTTGGACAAAGAACATTTTCTTTTTGTATCTAGTCATGTGTTCCAGAATGAGTCTGCTTGCGAGATAGTTGGCAAAATCGGCGTACCAAGGCTCAGAATCTGTCATTGACATGAGTTGTTCGTTAGGAAATGAATCCCTGATCTCACTTCTATCGTGCTCATAAAAGGGATTTTCAAGACGAGATAGATGATCTGCGGCCAAATTTTCTGCCCCCTTTTATCACGGATTTCAACGTCAAATTCTTGTAACAACAAGATCCACCGAATTAGTCGTGGCTTAGCATCTTGCTTAGCAAAAAGATATCGGAGAGCCGAGTGATTGGTGAAAATGACTGTTTTTGAAAGGACAAGATATTGACGGAATTTGTCGAATGCGAACACCACGGCTAATAATTATTTTTCGGTGGTAGAGTAATTCTCTTGAGCAGGATTCATGGTTTTGCTAGCGTAGTAAATAGGTTGGAATAGCTTGTTACGCCGTTGGCCTAATACAGCCCCAACAACAAAATCGCTAGCGTCGCACATGATTTCAAACGGTAACTCCCAGTTGGGTGTAACCATGATTGGAGCTTGCATGAGCTCTTTTTTTAGGAGATCGAATGCATCCTTGCATTCTTGAGAGAAATCAAAAGGAGCATCCTTCATTAGCAATTGAGTCATTGGCCGAGCTATTTTGGAGAAATCTTTGATGAATCTCCGATAGAACCCGGCGTGGCCCAAGAAGCTGCGTATTGCTTTAAGAGTCGTGGGATAAGGTAACTTAGATATAGCTTCCACTTTAGCTTGGTCCACCTCAATCCCATTCCCTGAGATCTTATGTCCTAACACAATCCCTTCTTTTACCATGAAATGACATTTCTCCCAGTTTAACACCAAGTTGGTTTCCTCACAGCGTTTGAGCATTTTTTCTAGATTAGCAAGACAGTGGTCGAAAGAGTTCCCGATGACTGAAAAGTCATCCATGAAAACTTCCATGCTGTCTTCCATAAGTTCGTGAAAGATTGCGGTCATGCATCGCTGAAAAGTGGCGGGGGCGTTGCACAGCCCAAAAGGCATTCTTTTGTAGGCGAACGTTCCATAAGGGCCAGTAAACGTGGTTATTTCTTGGTCCTCAGGTGCTATGGGGATTTGGAAATATCCCGAGAACCCATCCAAGAAACAGTAATACTCGTGCCCAGAAAATCTCTCCAACATTTGGTCAAGGAATGGTAAGGGAAAGTGATCTTTCCTTGTGGCATCATTGAGCTTTCTATAATCGATACATACCCGCCAGCCAGTAACCGTTCTCTGGGGTACCATCTCACCCTTGTCGTTCTTCACCACAGTCATTCCTCCTTTCTTTGGTACAACCTGTACAAGACTAACCCACGGGCTATTCGAGATTGGGTAAATTAATCCTGCATCCAGAAGTTTGATGACTTATTTCTTCACAACTTCCTTAATATTGGGATTCACCCGCCTCTGGGGTTGCACGGTGGGTTTATAATTTTCTTCCATAAGAATCTTATGCGTGCAAAAAGTCGAGTCAATCCCCTTAATGTCGGCTACACTCCATGCAAGCACTCCCTTATATTTCCTCAGGATTTCTAAGAGCTTACCTTTTTGTTCATGTTTGAGGGAAGAGTTTATGATTACCGATAGTTGGTCCTCTCCCTGAAGGAAGGCATACTCTAGATGGTTAGGGAGTTCTTTAAGATCTAGCTTAGGGGGTTCGATAATAGAAGGCTTAAGCTTGTTTTCAGGTTTTTGGAGTTCGAGATGTTCAGTGGTCTCCTGTCTAGGGTAGAAGGAGACTGCTCCAACATCCTCCATCTTTTCTACCTCCAACAAGGGGAGAAAACTCTCATCCCGTAACCAGCCTTCCTCGATCTGTTCATCAACACAGTCATCAATGACATCCGTGAGTTCATCGACCTCTCCAATGAAATAGAGCCGGTTAGCTGCTTCGAGAGAGAGGTCCATAGTGTCTTTAATGTCGAAGGTTAAGCTATCAGTTCCTACTCGTAAGGTTAACTTACCGTCATAAACATCAATGACTGCACGAGCGGTAGCAAGAAATGGTCTCCCTAAGATGATGGGTACCAAGTCATCCTCCTCCATATCCAAGATTACGAAGTCAACCAGGAATTTGAATTTTCCAACCTTGACTAGCACATTCTCGCATATCCCTACGGGGTATTTGACTGATCTATCGGCTAGTTGGATATTCATACGGGTAGGCTTTAATCCGGAGTATCCTAGTGATGAGTGTGTAAATACTCATCATTTTTACCATTTCTGAGCTGCCAAAATATATAAAAACACTCAATATTGAACCAAAATAGTGAAAATATCCCAGGAAAGTGTTTTACATGTTTCAAATGCAAAAATATCAAAAATAGATAAAAAACGCACAAAGTTTGCATAATTGGCAGTTTCAGTCTCTCAACTTTCAAAAGTTGTCAAATCTAGTCCCTGGTTATTCTAAAAACTGGAAAAAGTCACCAAAGGTCCTTTTAAATCAAAAAGTTACAAAATTAGTCCTTTGGTGCAAAGTTTCACAAAATGTCAAGTTTAGTCCCTAAACTTTAAAAATTGTCAAAAATGGTCCCTGGGATATTAAAAGCTTTGAGAAAAACAAGTTTTGTCATTGCACTAACCTTTTATGGCAGGATTGGTCCTTGGTGGAAAAGATTGGTGAAATTACACAAATGGTCCCTGAATTTTGCATGTTTGGCAGTTTTAGTCCCTGGTGAAAATAAATTGGAAAAATCATTCCAGGGACTTACACTATTCATACTTTGGCATAATATACCCTTGGAAACAATTTGGAAAAATGCCAAATCTCACCCCTTAACTTTCGAAGAATTGCAAAATTAGTCCTTGTGAATTACATAAACCACACCGGACCAAAACTTTTATCCCAAAACAAAATCCAATCCAATTCACACCACAAGCCCACCCCTTGCTAATTTTTTAGGCCCAATGCACCTCAGCCCATCAACACCCCAAACTAATAAAACCCCGGTCAAACATTGACCCCCCTTGGTCAAATATGGTCAAACGACCATCTCCTTCCCTCTCAGCCTCCCCCACACCCCCACAACCTGCCAAACTCCACCCCCACCACTTGCAGTGTTATCATCACCTTCCCACATCCCTGTACCTACCCTCACATCAACAATAAATGCTGCCACCCCCCAAGTTGCTGTAACAGTCCCAATTGCTCCATTATCTTTTTGGCGCGAAAAAATTCAAATGCTGGGATTTGCTTACAGTGATCCAATGGCTGAGATAAAAGATGGGAAATGATCAGAGGCTCAAGGAAACCCTAAAGGAAGACTATAAAAGGAAGAAGGAAGCAAGGATTAGGATGTGTAGTTTTTTTAGTCAAAATTTAGTGTCGACTTTTAAATTAAGCTTTTATTTCAGTGTAATTTTCAATTCTAAGCATTGTAGTAGTAATCCTAGTGCACTCTGAATCTTTTCAATTAATAAAATCAAAGTCTCATTTCTGTTTTGTGCAATTTCCATTTTCTCAATTTATGCAATTCTAAATAAGCTGAGTTTTGATTCGGAGCAAGAACCATGGACTGAAATGGCTTCACTTAAGTTCCCTTGAGCTTATTTAAGCTTGTAGAGACACTAAAACTCAGAATTAATAGTAAACATCAAAAACACAAAAAAGTCAAACTTGGTCAACTGTTTTGGTTCTAACTTGTTTTCAGGTACTGAGGATCATTGAGGAGCAAGATTGGAGTTGAAGTTGGCCTATCTAAAGATAGGCTTCATAGGAAAACCATCTGTTCATGCTGAGGGTATTCTTGTAAGATTTTGCTTATTTAAAATTTCCACTAAAACTCCTAGTTCTTTGTAGCTTCTGATTGATTGCTTGTTCATTACCATTCTGTGTTCATCTGTGCTAGTTGAATGTTGTTTAAGTAGTTTTTAGATTAATAATCTTTACTTGCTTGTTAGAATATATAGTTACTTATAATTTCATATTTGACTGCCAAATTAGCTTAAGTGTTAAATTTGTGTGATTGTTGTGGTATCCTGTCTTTAAGTGTTTAAACAAGTCTCCCTAGTCATAATCAATAGTTTGGGATCAAGTTTATACACCCTAGTAACCATTTGATTTGAAAATCACAAAACAGTCCCACATTAAGGGGTGTTTGGATTTGCAAAATTTTCTTTGTTGTTATTGATCTTAGAGGGTAATTGTAATTCAAACAGCTTGCCTTAGGTTTCATTTGGAAGTTTAGACTATAAAATCAAGTTTTGTTTCACAAAAAAGTCAAAATCACTAAATTTTGCCCCTCACAGTTAACTGTGAGAGTTTTGGGTATTCAAAGCCATCAAAATAGTTACATAAGTTGTTAAAATAGAATAATCTAGCTTAAATATAGCTTGTAACTTAGTCTTTAATCAGTAGGAGTGATTAGAAATCCAAATAAGTCAAATCTTGTGATTTACTCAAAAAGTCAAATTGCACCTTTCAAATTTTTGCTAAAATTACAAGAATTTTTGTGATTTATGTGTTTGGATTAAGGATCTAAAATTCATTGTAGTTAAACTTTGCCACCTCAACTTCATTTTCCCAGGGTTTCTTTAATTTTGTGAAATTTTCTTGTGGCCTAAATTGCCCTTGGAAGTGGACTGCAGGGCAAGCCTTTGCCCTGTGCACTCAGATCCATATCACTCAGCCCACTTTGGTGGCTGTTGTAGCCCAACCCAGTGGGCCCCAGATGTTCATATTGGTTTTTCCCAACCCCCCCCCCCTACCAGGGTACAAGGGTTGACCCTTGGTTTGATCTAGGATCAAGTGGACCCCACCTGGAATCCACCCATAAGATTGTCCCAAGTCTGTGTTCAAGTTCAAATTGCTGAAGTGCTTATTTAGGTCTCAACAGCTTATTTGTGCTCAATGCTAGTTGTTTTCAGCTTAATTAAGTTTGTTTAACTTATTTGTATAAAGTTTCATCATTGTGGACCCCACCCTAGGTCATTTGTGCTTATTTGCTTGCTCAATCAACCAAAGTCAACTATTTAAGCAAAAGGGAGTGCATACAGCTTATAAATAAGCTATTTCAAAAGTGTTTTCACAAAAGTTTTCTATTTTCAATAGTAAAGTAAGTTTGTAAAAGAAAATCCAAGAAAAACCAATTTAATATTAAGTGATAGTTTCTATTTAATTTAATTTAAATTTTATTTTTCATTTTTAGATTTTTATTAAGTACTTAGTATTTTTATATTTTTATTAAATACCTTATATAGTAAAGTATTTTTAGTAAATTTTTCAGATTTTTATTCTGCCATTTAGTATTTATTAGATTTAATACTAGTTTTCTTAATTATTAATTAATATTAAGTATTAAATAGCATATTTAGTTTTTATAAAGCATAACCTTGTTTTTATATTTTTTATAGCTCTTATATAAGATATTAGACTTTTAGAAAATATATTTTTAGTTTCTACTGTTCATTTTCCATTTTTCTTATTTTAATCATTTAAATTAGATTTAAAGTAATTAAAAGGTAATTAATTAGTGGATTAATTTTTTAATCATTTAAACATAATTTTTAGTAGTTTTTATAATTTTTTAGGATTCCTGTGATGGTTAAATAATTTTATAAATTTTCTTATAATTTTCTAAGTTAATTTAGTATTAATAGTAATTTTAAGTCGTTTAATTAGTTTAATTAAGTTAAATAGTTTTTAATTAATAACAAAACCATAAAAAGACAATTTTTTTTTTTTTTTTTTTTTTTTTTTTTTTTTTTTTTTTTTTATACTTTCTTCAAGTTCTAATTTAAGTTTACAATTTCATTTTCATTTTCAAATTTAAATTGTAACACTTTTACAATTTCATTTTCATTTTCAAATTTCTTTTTAATTTTTAAGTTTCAAAAAGTTCAAAAGCACCCCCTATAGTTTGTAATTTACCAAATCCACTTTTCCAGTCTGATTGCGTGAATCTTAATTGTAAATTTGTGCATATTCCTGTATATCTGATTTTTGTGAATATTATATATGTGTACAAATACCAAAATAACAGTAGCAAAATCAATTTCACATCATCTGGGCTAGTGTCGTCAGTGCCACTCACTCATAAACGATTTCAAACGACACCATTTCAATCTCGTTGGGACTTTAACGACCCTGGGACACACTATACTATCCACGGAGTATTGGGTTAAGCTGTTTTTGACTAGTTGGCCTTGGTCAATTATATCTGACGGTTTAGCCTCAATCACCTAGTTTAAGGAACATGGAGTGAGGCATGAGGTTGATACTCGCCCCTAAATCGGAAAGAGCATTCTTTATCGATAGAGATCCTATGGAACAAGGCAAGGTGAAGCTGCCTGGATCGTCTACCTTTTTTGGTAACCCTCGATGCGTCACCACCGAACATTCTTCCCCCAGAGTCACAAGACCCTCAAGTTTGTTTCGGTTGGCGAGTAATTTTTTAAAGTATGTGCTATATTTTGGCATGTGATAACAAGCATCAAGGAGGGGTATGACGATTACTGAGTCTTTTAGACATGACAAGAATCTTTTATTATCGTTCTCAGTTTTCTGGTTTTTTAATCGGGATGGGAATGGGATTCTCACAGGTTGGTTAGGCGGGGTCGATGGGGACGGGATCTCCAAGGGAGGTTGTACGGGAGCCTCGCTGCTCACATTACCCTCCTCTTCACGAGGCTTGTTTAGATCATGGGTGATAGGGTACGAGCTCGGGTAAAGGGGTCCTTGGTTGTTGTTCTAGCTCGAGTGGTTATCACGAGCATGGGGTCTTTTTGGCTTACTGACGGTGTGTCTAGGTTATCAAAGGTGGAGTTAAGCTTGTTGAACCATTCTCCAATGTCATTCTGTTGCTCATCGACAAGTTAGTCAAGACCTTTTAATTGTAAGCCTTTTTTCTTGAGTGAAGTGACCAAGGTCATCTTCAAAGGTGCTCCTGATTTCAAATTCAGGGCCTTCCTCTCCTTCTTTTCTCCTTACCAGATTTCTCCAAAGGGTGTAATCGTCGTTTTGGTAAAAAGGCAAAAGGGAGGGGTCAGCATAGATGTCACCACCTGACAAGCATGCATGTTCAGTCGTGGGTTCTCCTCTGCATTCCTCTATCTCGTGCGGGCCCCCACAGTAGTTGCAAATTAAGTAAGGATTTAAAATTTGTTTATGTAATTGCGACCCAGCTAGGTATTCCATTCTTTTGTGAATTTTTCTTAGCCGATCTGAAGATGTTGAGATGATTTCAGATATGCTAGCAGTCGACTCAGATTCATCCCAAGTGTCATCCTGGTCTTGAGCATATTCCTCAATCCTATTCCATCCTTCCTCGGCACTAAGATTGGCTAATCTCCCTTTTCTAGAATTGTTGATTCCGTTCCGGTCATTTTAGGAGACATTGTCGTAGAAGATTTGGACTAGAAGCCAGAGTTCGATGCCATGAAGGGGAACTTGTCTTATTAAATCCTTGAATCTAATCCATGATTTATGGGAGGGTTCGTCCTTCCCTTTTCGAAAGCTGAGGATCCTATCTCTAAATGCTGAGGTTTTCCCTGTTGGAAAGAACTTTTCATAAAATTTGGATACGAGTTGCTCCCATGTGAAAATAGATTCAGAAGGAAGTTTATCATACCACTCTTTGGCTTCTTCGTAAAGGGTGAAAGGAAAGAATCGTAATCGGGACGTGTTTCTAGTAGCCGCATCTGTATGGAGGGTGTCCACTATTTTTAAGAAGTCCTTGATGTGTTGAATCGGGTTATCATCATCTAATCCACAAAACTTGCACACACTTTGGACAAGCCAAACATCGGTCGCATGCAAGACCTCATTGGTGTGTTCGTTTGCGTAGACAATGGCATTTGAGAAGCTACGAGGGTTTGGGGAGGAGTAGTCCTTAAGGCGCTTAGGAGTGGGAGTTGAGGGGGTACTCATATCGTTGTTGGATTGGGCGCTAGGGGTTGTAAGGTGATTGTCTGAATTTTCTTTAGAAAGGGGTGCATCAAAATCGATGGCTATGTTGGATGGTTCAGGTGTTGAGTGAGATCGTCTTAACCTACGCATTTCTCTATCAGGTTCTGCATAGGGCAAAACAAGGTCTCTAGCGGAACTACGACTCCTAGTGACTCGAAGGTTAGAGAATTCGTCGGTTGCCATGATGGCGAATGGTAAAGAGTTACGAACAAAAACACGAAGAAATGAGATAGACTAAAGAAAACCTAAAAATAAAAATAAAATCTTACTAGAAAGGGATCTAGCAAGTAGACCTAATAAAAAGAAATCCTAGCCTAGACAATAACTATTCCCCGGGCTGTGGTGCTAAAAACTTGATGCGTGGGAATTGCACCAAGCTTTACCTCTCGAGGGATCTCGAGAAGCTTACAACCCCCACCAGGCAGTGTACCTGATCATTGTAGTATAATATAGTGACAAGTATCGGGGGATTGATCGTTCAACTCAGGAATAGTGCCGCTAGGATTAGAAAGCCTAAAAACTAGGTCTAGAGGTGAGGGATGATTCTCTTTGTATTTTTATATTTTTATAAAAGCAAGTAAAATCTTGGGTTTTGGAGGAGTGGGCGGAATTAGTTGCTATTCAACTAACCCAATAACTAAAGATGCAATCAAAATAAAATAGTAAAAATGTAAATAAACTAAATTACTAATATGGAGTGAACAATATATGAGAGAATTGTGTTTACTTAGATTTCACTACTCCCTAGATATCTTTTACAGGTTAATTACTTGTTATAGTTGCGTGGATGACGGGTTATATTCCTTAATACCATTCATTGGGTGGCGTACTTACTTCCCCAATTCTATAAGCTCCTAGTTCACTCCTATGTCGAGCCGGCTAAGAAGCTCCTAACATGGGATCACTAGAATTCGCTCATGCATTAAATACAACAATAAAAACCTAGTACACATCGGTTCATGTTTCTTAAGACGTTCAAGCAAGTTACACAATGGAGATCTGCCAGTTTTCTTAAGCCTAACATTGAAATCATTCATCCATTACAACTATAAACAAGCAATCAATCTATAATCAACATCTAGGTTTCATTACATCTAAGCAAACACACAAAAGATCTAGCCTAGCATGTTAAAATCAAGACAAGCATAAGATATATTCAAACAACACATAGACATATTGAATGAATTGAAAGAAAACTTATCTCAATTGAACATGAAGGGTTTCAAGGGGTGAAAACCCTTGAAAATACTGTTACAAACGACCTAGGGTTTATTAGGTTCGGCCCTAGAATTCTCCACACAAGTTCCACTCTAATGAATGAAAAATAGAAAAGTATTTATTGATTTTGTGAGGTGACGGCGTCAAGAGTAAAATTCTGATGCCGTCATCTCGCCGCCAATAAAGTTCTCGGACTGCCTGGATCTGGATCTGACGCCGTCATGTGCATTTCTGCTCCAGGCCGTCAACAAATTTACTCTTGACGCCCTACTTCTGACGCCGTCACGTTTTCTCTGGGTCGTCATCCATTTTGCTCTTGATGCCGTCATCTTTTCCTTCTTGACGCTGTCATCTGCTGTTCCCAGCCAGGAAAATTAAGACTTTGCCGTTTTCTTCACTTTTATGCTCCAAAAACGTCCAAAATGCTTCCTTTTCCAGAATTCACTCCCAAAGTACCTAAAATCACAAAAGGAACGATTTAGGGTAATATTTGATCAAAAAAATACCAAATCCGGCTTAAATGACCCCCTAAAAACGGTTCATTTTTCGCCTCATCAGATGATAATATCATCAACATACACAAGCAAGGCAATGAAATTTCCTGAGTCATCCTTTGTAAATAAAGAATAGGCACTTTTACTTTGGTTAAAGCCATTTTCAATTAAAGCAGATGTCAACTTAGCATTCCACTGTCTGGGTGTCTGTTTCAACCCATACAGTGATTTCTTAAGCATGCACACTCTATTATCATTTTCATTAAAAAAACCTTCAGGAAGAGTCATGTAAATAGTTTCTTCCAAGTCACCATAAAGAAAGGCATTATTAACATCAAGTTGAAATATAGGCCAAGATTTTTGAACAGCAAGGTTAATAACACATCTAATCGTAACAATCTTAACAACTGGAGAAAAGGTCTTCTCAAAATCAATTCCTTCCTTTTGGTTGTAACCCTTAGCTACAAATCTAGTTTTATATTTTTCAATTTCACCATTAGACTTGTACTTTATTTTGAATACCTATTTGGAACCAATGGCTTTCCTACCCTCAGGCAAAAACACAATTTCAAAAGTATCATTATCATATAAAGCCTTCATCTCTTTGTTCATTGCCTCCTTCCAGTGCGGAAATCTAGGGGCCTCCTTATAAGTTTTTGGTTCAAAAGATTTGTTTAATTCAGCTGAGAAGCATAATTTCTCAGAAGTTAATTTTGAGTAATTAACAAATTTTTCAAAACCATACTTAACTTTGGAGTTAACAACAAACTCATTGTATTTATTTGGAAAGGTAGAAGTTCTCTCAGATCTTCTCAAAGGCTGAGTTTGAACATTTTGGTTTGTTTCTGTGATGGGACAACTTCCATAGATACCCTCAGAATTTGCATATTCATGATCATTTATAAGGTCCAAGTCTGTTTCACTCTTATGAGTTGCAGACATCTCATCCTCTGAGGAAGAACCATTGGAACCATGAAAATGCCCCAAATCATTTTCATTATGGTCAATTGTTGGACTTCCATTCAAAGGAGAGTTCTTGCCATCTACATAGGGTGCTATGTTATTGTTATCATCACTGGGTATGTCATGATCCTCATACACAGCTTCATTGAAGAAGTTTGTATGATCCAGATCATGACTCATCACAGAAACATTCTTATCTTTGAAAGGAAAGACATTTTCAAAAAAGGTTACATCTCTGGAATATATAAATTGTTTCCTTTCAAGACTGTAAAGTTTATATCCCTTTTTAAAAGAAGCATACCCAACCAAAACACATTTTTCAGAACTGCTGTCAAATTTGACAGAATTATTTAAGATAGTAGGAAAGGACAAACACCCAAACACTCTTAAATGGTTTAAAGAACATTTTCTACTAAAAATTAACTCATAAGGAGATTTCCCATTCAGCATAGAAGATGGCAACCTATTAATCAAATAGCAAGCAGTGAGGATACACTCAGACCACAGATTTAGAGGAATTCCCCCCTGAAACATAAGGTATCTGGCAACATTAAGCAGATGCCTATGTTTCCTTTCCACAATCCCATTCTGTTGGGGTGTGTAGGCATAAGATGTTTGATGTATAATACCATTTTTAGCACAAAAGTCTGAGAACTTGTGATTAACAAATTCAGTCCCATTGTCACTTCTAAAGGTTTTAACATGTTTTTGAAACTGATTTTTTAATCAGATTATAAAAGATAACAATACAATCAAACACCTCATCTTTAGATTTAATTAAATAAACCCAAACAGATCTGGTAAAGTCATCAACAATGGTCAAAAAATATCTAAACCCTTCCTTACTGGCCACTCTATAGGGTCCCCACAGATCAAGATGAACTAATTCAGCGAGAATGGTGGTTTTGTGTTCACTTATTGGGAAAGGTTTTCTAGTTTGTTTAGCCCTTTGTCAAACCTCACAGGGTTCAGTAGCAGAATTATGTTGAAAATTATTATCCTTTTGAAGAATAGTTAAAACTTGATCAGCAGGATGACCAAGTCTAGAGTGTCACAAACTTTTGGATAAAAAACAACTAGACTTGAGTTTTTGGAAACTTAAATCACTACCTTGATTTCCATCAAAGTAGTATAAACCATCCTTTTGTTTACCATTCCCCAGAACATTCATTCCCTTCAAATCCTGAGGTAACACATAGCACTTAGTCTCATCAAAGGCAATGACCAACTTGCTGTCTCTAGCAACTTTGTGAACAGACATAAGGCTAACATAGTATTCTGAAACAACAAGCACATCATACAGAGTTAAGGTTTTGGTTAGAATCATATTTCCAACCTTTGTAATTAGAGCCTCAGTACCATTAGGATGTGAGACTTTAATTCCAAGGTTGGAAATATCTATCAAATTAACCAAAAACTTATCAGTGTATGTTAAATGCTGATTTGCTCCTGAGTCAACAATAATGCCAGTTGCAACAAGTGCAGCCCTGGCCTTACTATTGTTGCAAATTTTTTTTTTTTTGGAAATTTTGTTTAAAAAATTTGTTGTTGTTAAAAACTATACATGCCATGTTGGCATGTACATCATTGCCTTTTTCATCATCATTAACAGAAGTATCTTTTATAAGAGACAAAAGTCTAGAAATCTGGTCATCAGAAAGATTTGAAAAAGAGCTAGAGCCAACAGAGTTGTTATTGTCAATAAACCTTTTGTTAAAGTTTTGAGCACCCTGGTTAGAATTAGTTCCAGTTTTAGTGTTCCTTTTTCCAAAATTAGCAGGGTACCCAATCAACTTAAAACATCTATCCTCAGTATGCCCACTAAAACCACAATGCTCATAGACAACAGTAGGGCCTCCAGCAGCCCTGTTATTCCAATTAGTATTAGGCCTGGGGGCATTGTTAGGCCTGAAAGAGTTCCCAGAGGTTTGGGGCCTCTGAGAATTACCACGATTAGGCACATTGGAGTGAAACACAGATGAATGAGATCTTTGAGAGACCCCAGTTCCAGAAGAACTAGAGACCACAGCTCTGTGAGATTCCTCACTAGAGATAATGGCAAATGCCCCTTTAACATCAGGCAATGGATCTCTGGAAAAAATGTTTCTTCTAATTTGCATATAAGAATCATCAAGCCCCATTAAGAATTGCATTAACTTCATTAACTGATTGTGTTTCTTAAAATCATCAGCAGCATGACAAGTACATCTAGGCAGTTTAATAAGAGCATCAAATTGTTTCCACAAAGTACTCAGCTTGTTAAAATATTCAGCAATGGATGTACCATTCTGAGATAGAGTGTTGATTTTGTGATGTAAATTAAAGGTGATAGATCCATCAACTCTATTAAATGTTTCTTTTAATTCAGTCCAAACATCTGAGGCAGTTTTAGAAAAAATTTGTCCAAGAAACAATTCCTCAGAAATAGAATTTAAAATCCAACCTAGAACAATGGCATTCACTCTGTCCCATTGTCTTCCTAACACATCATCAGTATTAGACCTTCTACAAGAACCATCTATAAAACCAGTTTTATTTTTTCCTTCAAGAGCTAAGAGCATAGCACAAGACCACACATTATAGTTTTCAGTACCTTTTAATTTTATAGATATAACAGTTAATGTAGCAGAATCATTAGGGTGTAAGTGCAGAGGATGACTGATATCAAGTTTACTAATAAGTATAACAGGTGAAGCATCATCTTCCTCTGCATTAGAAGCCTGAATAGAGGGAGGTGGAGTAGTATTATGCAAAGACATAATGAAACAAGTAAGTACTAATCAAAGCTAAACACATAAAGAGGAAGGGAAGAAAGAAGTTCCCAGGCTTCCTTGCCACTAAAGTGGTAGGTCAAGGGCTTTATCTACTAAACAAAGATAAGACAAGCACAAGATCAATACGAATACCACCAATCATATCAATTACAACTTCAACAACCCAAATCCTACTCCCCGTCAATCTAAAAAGAAAAAATTGCAAGAAAAGTAAAGGTACGAGAGGTGTTACAGTGTACGCAAGGCAGAGCAGCAGCGGAATCAACCCTACTACACCCTAGATTCACTTAGTCTAGGAATATAGCAGATGTACACAGCAAACCCAGATCCACCAACCAAGATCCACCAAACCCTAATTTTTTAGATTAGGGCAAATTACCAGAACCACTTGCAATAGAAGCAAATATCACCAAATCAATCGATTAAGGTACTTAATCGACCTCAGGAACCTTTAAATCGTAAAATCCCCAAATTTCCCAAACCATAATTTTTCAAAAAACTTTTTCAGAGCAACCTGGCTCTGATACCATGTAGGAAAACTGAGTTTAACCACTTAGATTAATAAACCAAATGTTTTACAATACCAACTGTTCTCAAACAGTTAAACAGCCTTGATCTCAATCAGGAAATATAAAGTAATAATACAAAATGAAAGTTGTGAATGTTTGGGATAAAACCCAAGAGAGAACATAGCAGCAATTTATAGAGAGACCAAAGCTTGGGTCGTTTTCCATGGATGAGACAGGAAAACGGCTAACACCAAAGAGAGAACAACAAAGTATCACAGGTATGAGAGTGATGGCTCAACCCTAGGATATAGCTCCAACATCAACACTTTAGCCCCTCCATCTTTCCATTCCTTGTCTTGAGACCACAACATGAATAAGACTAAAACCTGAAAAACAGAAGTGACAACATTTGTCCCTGGACTATTTGTTCCAGGTTTAGGGAACCATTTCAACAACCCTATAAGTTTATATTTGTCTTTTATATTGATCCAGGCCTGGATCAATATCAGGAAGGAGTCGCTGGTCTTGTCTTCCTATTCGTGTCCGACCCTATCTCTCTCGAAATTATTGAGTATGTTTATTTTTTCTCTTTAATTAATCATAAGTTTAGGGTTATATAATGCTTTGCACAAGCTGTAGTTTCCAAAATATTTAATAATATATGTTCATCCTGTGTATAGTGCTCTACAATAAATACTGAATCGTACCTTCATAAATTTGCATGCTCTCGACAAGGCTTTACTTCGCTGGGATCCTTCTAGAGCCATTGTATGTAAATAACACTTCCAATAGTTTTTTAACAATGTATATATGTACGGTATTTGTCTATAATAACGTAATTTACTGTTGTTATTGTTGTTTCAGAAACGAGTTTCACCTTCTGAAAGATTATTACTTTTCGCTTATGATGTGCGGGAGCCTCAAACATTTGGTAATATTTTACGCCTTGACCATATTGAAGATGCTGAAGTAGCTGATAAGATACACATCTTATATAATTTAAGACACTCGTTGGCTGTTTTTGTATCACAGGTTTCTTCCAACTTGAAATTACCTATCATCTTGCCATTTGCATTATATTATGTATCAATTGCCTTTTTCTTTTCATCCTTTCAGTATTATATGGAGATTGATAAATTTGGGGAGACCATGACTCAAGATATAGATAAACCGTTTGGGTCCTTGCTAATCATTATAAATGACCATGTTGCACTTTTAATTGCATAAGTCTTGTTAGTATAGCAAACGAAAGACGAAGGACCAATAGTGTTAGTTATGTTAGTTAGTAACTGAAAAGTAGTTAATGGCGGTTACAGAAAGTTAGTTATTGTTAGTTAAATTTGGTTATTACCGAAGGGACACAATGGTTCCATCACACCTTTTGGAAACCTATATATATATGTAGTACGATGTAACAATTTATAGTGTGTCAAATAATACAATGTAACCTTGTTATGTTGCAGTAATAATAGAATAAAATTCTTGTCATTCTTATGTTTATTTCGATCCTGGAATTCACAAATAACCTGTACATCATACCAATTTTCAAAACTAAAAGCATCTATTTGCGCTATTGGTGTAACTACCCTTCAACCGATTTTTAAAACAAGTTGATTGGATGGTTTGGGTAAAATCCAGTATATTTAACGCTCACTTAAACATCTATAGGCTGGCTCTTTCTCGTTTGACAAACTAGCATATTATAAGGAGGTATGGCCTAATACTGATACTTGGGATGAGAAATGGTCCGATGCTAATACTGAGGATGACATTACTTTGATTCATGAAAATCTAAACAAGCTGGACATGTATATATCCATGATGGTAAGTTTATATGTTGATGCACTTTCAATTGCTATTCACGTCTTTTTTAACTGAATTTATGGGGTTGTATACGTGTATGGTGAAAGAATTGTATTTCATATCTTCGTGTTAGAGTATACTAGCTATCTGCTAAAACGAACTATCTTAATTATATTTTTATGCAACTGTAAGTCTGTAACTATAACAACTGATTATTTAATAAACAAGATTTTACATGTTTTGTTTTGTTTTAGGTTTCGATATACCGTAAACCACGGAAAATAACTGAGCACTGGATGCGCGACACTTTTGGGGCTATAGGAATTTCATTATTTTCAGTATGGCTTATACGTCATACTAGACTATCAAGCATCGTTGACAATTGGGTTCTTGCG
Source organism: Artemisia argyi (assembly GCA_030686995.1). NCBI lineage: Eukaryota > Viridiplantae > Streptophyta > Magnoliopsida > Asterales > Asteraceae > Artemisia > Artemisia argyi. Next base: position 48,250,368 of record CM060685.1, read on the forward strand.
GCAAAAAAGATATTTTCAAAAGAGCAAGCGGTGAGATTTCTAATGCCTTCTACTTTAACACATTGTAGAATTGATACTCTTTTAGTTCAGGGTTGCTAATGTCTTGGAAATCTTCTGAAAGTTGTGCTTTACTTTATCATTAAACCTATTTCAAGTTAGTAATTTTCTACAAAAGTTTTCCATAATGCCACACATGTTTTATGAAGATTATAACTTATCTTGTTAAGGCATTCCTTCTTCTTCCCTCTTACAGCTGCAAGAGATGAATATCTCGAGAAAATGAGAAATATGCAGAAGGAACAAGTGCAATCAACTTTTCATGAGCTACACAAGTTTGTACATTTACTGTTTTGTTTTTGTTCTTTGTCTTGGTGAGCTATCAATCAAATATATAACTTTGTAGCATAATGATACTGTTAATTAAGTTGTTAAATAGATATCATTGATTAACAAAAACTTTATTTCTACAAATATATCTTTCAAGTAGAATTGCAAAAAATTTAGGTATCTTAGAATTTCAAATCTAATGAAACGAAACCATGCTTTATTGAATTTAATATGTGTTTTTTAAGCCGATCCACAATTTTATATGTAATCTTGTGTACAACTCCTTCTGCAGTATGTTATGGAACATCAGTCAGGAACCAATCTTTGTTTCGTTTGGTCTTCTCATGATCGATGACACGTACATGGGTCAAACAGGTATGCCACGCATGTTGTATTCTTTTTAATTAGCTATCGGGTGCGGCTGTGGTGTACATGATATATTCTTGTTATCCGATTGGAAAATAAAGCAGACATTAGTTCTTTCTTTTATGAAAACATGGAATCTTATCGGAACATGATTGATTAGCCATGCATACACAATTAAACTATTGGGGATGGTTCAGTTTTCATTGGTCGTTTCCCTCCTGTTTGTTTCTAGTTCAATACATCATGGTACACTTTAGAAGCTTATCACATTTATTGATTTTTATTATGATTCTTCATTCTTGTGTCTCAGACAGAAGCGAAAAGCAGAATTAAGTGCTCGAGTTAAAAGAATACTTTTACTTAATGAACTTGAGGAAAGAATTGTGGTGCTCCAGAATCTATCGCTGTCGGTAAAGTTTTTTTTTTTTTTTTTTTTTTTTTTTTTTTTTTTTTTTTTTTTTTTTTTTGCAAAGGTGAAAATATATTATTACTCCTTTTTTGCAAAGGTGAAAATATATTATTACTCCAAAATATAGTACAATACTTTTGAGATAACATAAATCTGTCATTGGACATGCCCAAGAACAGATACAAACTCATCTACCTTATTCATCCAATATCAGACAAGACTAGAAAAACTTATCTGACAAGACTAAAGTACACATAGCAGAACATGAGATGTCTGCAACAAACATCATTCAACAAACAAGCATTCTTCCAATCACTTTATTCACCTTAACAGCACCATACCATCTAGCTACATTTCCAAAACTCCTTCCACCCAGATCATTCTGCCACCACAATGACCAAGGTAGATAGGAGATTGGCATCACTAGGAACCCATAACCTCTCCACGGCAAGGGCTATACTAATTGTGCTACATTTCCATCTACTACAATGGCTCCAGAATCTATCGCTGTCGGTAAAGTTCTACTTCTCTATTATTCTAATACTAATAATAAGTAATATTAACTTGAAAGGCAGGCTCTTATGACATAATCACATCTGATGAAACAAATTATCACACAAAAAAAACATATTTGTAAAGGTTTTTTTTGGCGGAGTTATAACCTCTACATCCGTTTTCCATCAGTATATACTTGACACTTGTTTTCCGTTTCTTTTGTACAAACTAATGAACTATAAATTAAAAGTTTGTAGTTGGTCATAATATATGAGCGTCTCTATGCATCTGATAAACAAGCTACATTTATTCCAGATTGATATCATATATAGTTCAAAATCCATATTCTCTTAGTAGATATTGCTTTCTGTTTGCAGAACGAACATGGCCATTATGTGAATGGATTGGTTTTGTATACTTTAAACCGCCTTTACAAAGCGCTGGAGAGACATGCAAAGGCATATGGAGAATGGTCATGGTTAGTTTCTTTGTATGTACCCTACTAAACATAGACGTTTATATGTATAGAAACATTGGTGGCTGATTATTTTGGGTGTCTTATGAACTGCAGGGTCAGAGATGATCTCACTAGTTTAGTGGTCCCGTGCCTTGAAACGTCTGATAAGCTCCATGTCATATCGGGTTTGCATAAGAGATACCACTGCTTGCAACCCCTTACACGCTATGAGCTCATTCGACGTAGTTAATTAGAGCAATACACAACATGGAATACGGAGTTGGGTCGGAGAGAGTTTACAGATCCATTTGTTGAATCTCTTAAACTCATGCTATTTTATCTTTGCTTAAATTTAAGTTTTGGCATTTTGCCAACGACAACAGAATTATCAATACATAACCTATCATTTGATGATGATGTTCCCAAAAAAATAAAAACATTATAATCAATTCTTCATTTTGATTGGATGATTTGTTTCCTACAATGAATTGTAATTCATTTATCTTTTAATTATAACCACCGTCTTAAGGGCTGTTTTTAGCAAAACCCTATATGATATATGCCATGACTATAAACTTTAATATAATGTTTCTAGTAACATGTTAATTATATATGTTTTTGCTAAAATATATATAACTAGCTTCATAACCCGCCCGATGGGTGGGTACGCTTCATAAAATTGTTTGTTTAATTTTTTTACGGGTAAAATAAATAGTGAAAAATGGAATATATGTTTAACAAAAATAATTGGAAAACCATCATGTATTATATGTACAAATAACAATCAAAAGTATCATAACAAACTAATTACATGATGGTAACTCATACATGGAATAAAACTTCATACTATACAAATAACACCATGAATTGAAGAAAATGATATAGATACATCATATTAGATTCATAAATGGAAGAAAAAATAAAATTAATTATGTGGAAAGGATTTAAAGTTCTTCAAAAAGATCTTCTCATTTGCTGGAACTATGAAAGTATTGGGAACCAAGTTCAACATACCATGGATTTAAGTTTTTCACGTAATTGAAAGGCAAACTACAGGCTGCAATGAAGAACCTTGATACAGAACTTGCACCTGCCAAAGAAACAACAACGTGAACAAAACGCCTCCAAAATTACCCATAAAATAAGATACAAACTAAATGCCTGAATTTTTAATTACCGAAATTACAGTCCATTGTTGCTGATAAATTATGTTCATCAATAAATTATTTCGTTCGGGCCAGGTCAAACTTAAGCCATTGCATTAGGAAAAAGTCAATACTAAAATGGGAAATCTTTCATGTGATCCAAACTTTTTCCAGAGAGTTGAACTTAGGCCCATCATAGAATAGTATGGTAGGCAACTAAATTTAATACAGAAACAAAATAATACTTCTCATTCTATACCAATGACCCCTTTGCGGTATAGAATAATTAGTTTATCACCCTTATATAAATTTTCATGTGGTTTATATGGACATTAAGTGTCATATCATTGACGGCTTGTGCAGTTCTCCGTCTAACCTTATATGAAATATGTATAATTTTAGTTTGCATATTTCGGCCCTTTTAACAAAAAAATCCATGTTGGTTTGCTTACAAACATCAAACAACATAAGCATATCTATATACTATGTTCTATTGTCGGTTTTATCACTATTGACTATCTAATACAAAATACACAATATCACATAATCAGTTTCAAATGCATAGCCAAACACCCCCAATGTTTAAGAAGAAATCAGCTAAAATTGGAAATATCACATAATCAGTTTCAATTTTACCAGTTCAAACTTTCTAATTCTTCAAGGAAAGCAATACCAGCGCCCTTTGATGAAATAAATTGGGAAGTATCTCCAGCAGGTAATATACAACGCCTTTCTTTTAGAATCTGAATAGAAAGAATAAGCACCTGCTCAGTACAGATTACATCCTAGACAGCAACACTGATTCCAGAAAGAAAAAATAAAGGTGAAGAAGTTACTAATTATGTTAAAATAACCGCAATGCTTGTGACGTGATTAAAAGATCAGGAGCATGAATTTTTTGTACTTACCTATTTATTTCTCAATGAAGATTCAGTATATTTCTTGGGTTGCTTTGCACTATATAACACTTGACACCTCTTCACCATCAACACAAATGACCAAACATATCAAGTTGTAAGCACATAGTCTAATCAACTGGTTCATAAGCACGATTGATATATCCGTTAGCACAATCTTAATCATGGAAAAGGTAGGATCCATTATTGGTGTACTTCAAAATGATCTTCATAAATTAGTTGTGAAATAAATACAATGTAACTTATGTCCGATAGCATGCGAGATGGCACGTAAAATGGCTACTAAAACTTCCCAATAATATGTAAATTATATATTAGCCATTCATCTATTTTGTAGTATTATTTGTTTTTTCTTTCATCTCAGCAAATCAAAGAACATCATTCATATGTATTTTGAGTAAAGCTACAATAGGTCTCTATCCCTTGACACATAGATATGCACCATATTATCCAGATAGTGAAAAACCATGACCTTTTACGAACAAAGAAGAACCATGACCTTGATTAAATTAAAACAACTAACATTTATAATAGACACATAAAAAGGTAAGAATGGTGTTTAGTTTTCAGTAATTCACTAATTCATGTTGATTAAGCAATTCATGTTTGGAACTTTGTTAAACTTTTGCAAACCTTTTGGAGAAGTGTTTGTCAATACATTTTAAAAGTGGTTATAGTAATAAGGTTAACATATATGTGCGTGAGATAGTGTCTGAATTTGCTTATAGGTTATTATAAATTCATTTCTTAAGGATTTGCATGTAAAACATATGATTGGAAAATTATAGTTAGTTTCATTGTGACTAACTAAACTGGTTATTTGACCTCTTAAGTAGCTAATCTAAACTGGTTATTTGAACACTAAAGAGGTCTTTAGGATTGCTTACTAAATTAGTTTATTAGCTAATGGTGTAATCCTAGAGAATTCTATTAATAGCTTATGTAGCAGTTCTTAATCATTTGTGCTTTTGGAACAATTTAGTTTTCTTGGGCACTAATTTATAGAGTTCTGTAAAAATGTCCATTATCCTACGTGAACTAACTCTTAGCCATACAAAGGTATACACTGCAATTCAGAACAATAATTCATAGAAACTGAATCAATGTGAGCACAATTAAGACGAAGTTCAAGTTTACTCAATAACATATCGTCCATGTTAAGATATCAACATATAATCTCTATATAGTCATTAGCAGGGACTGAAAACATGAATTTGGATAACGCTTTGTTGCTGTTGTGGCATTTACGGGTTCTACTTTTACGTTGTGTTTCTTGATTATATAGGTAATTAGGTATTACGTATAGGGAAATAACGCCATGCATTGATGTAGTTAAATATGTTATGGTGTAATTTTGCACTGAACAAAATACTTATGCTTTGAACCATTAAATAGCATCATTGTGTGTTCTTGTCATTCTCACAATCATTGTTTTCCAATAGTGAGCATGTGCAAATCAAAAGATAAGTAGATAAAGGGTCAAATGACAATAGATGAGATATCATATTATACCTCGAATAATAGTAAAAAACCAATTATAAGGGTAATATGTGTTATTGCAACTATTACTAAATTGGTTATGTGATCCATATAGTATTAGCCAAACAAAATAACTAACTATTCGCATATGTTTTGTATTAAAAAAAAAAAAAAAAAAAAAAAAAAAAAGTGTGAGACGCTTCGAATACCTCTTTGGCTTTGCCCCCAAGTAAGATATAGCTGAGAAGCCATTCATACCAATTTCAATAAACCTGTAAATAACAATTGGAAATATATATGTAACCAGAAGAAAATAAAGCAAGTGTCATAAAGAGAAATCATAAAAAAATAAAATATTAAAATGGCAGCTCATACAAACCTTTTTGAACTACATTTGGATTCTAAATCAATGTATATTACATGATCATCCAAGCCTCCATCACCAGAAAACAGTACAGCCAAAAGAGAAAGCTTCAAGCAAAACTGCAAAGCAAAAAGATGATATACTGTACTATGGCCTAAAATATCTATTGAAGGATATATAATTTTTGTCAATGATGAAACATTAAATATGACAGACTCTATTGAGGTTACTAAAAAGGTCAAAGGATAAGCTAAAACTCGAAACCAAAATATACCCAAAGTCAAAGAAGATAATATCATGTCGTTTCCATTCATTCATAACAGAAATCATGGAATTAGTTAGTCATGACTCATCAAAGGTAGACTTGCTTAAATAGTCCAAAACCTTTAAGCACCATGGATTGCATTAGTCAGTCGGAATAGCTTTTCATCCCTACCCGCCGCAGAAGGAACATAATAATTGAAAAAACAAATAATTTCTTAAACAGTCCAAAACCTTTTACGACCATGGTAGCTGTTAAAATGTGTACATGGTGTTAAAGCATGACCATTGTTTGCAACTCCTACAAACTCAGAAAAAAACACAATTTATTAACTAACTGGACATGATCAAGCGTTCTAAAAAAGAACTTTGATTGTGCAATTTTTTTAAAATCGATATTCACGTCATTTTAAGATTTTAAATACACATTTAGGTTAAAGCAAACTTCTGACCCGTTCAGCCTGCTATGCATAACTCACCCATTTTTTTCTGCAACGTTGTAACACCCCCAAAATCATCACGTCAGCGGAAGACTTAAAATGTCAGCGGAAGACTTTTTGGGTGTTACTTCGAGGATCTTGTCACAATCATAGAAAACGACACAAAAGTGACGCTTTAAAGTTTAATTCATTCAAAATACCAAATATTCGAGACATCAAGATGTTTCATAATTTAAACAACAAGTTTATTTGAAATATGTCAAAATGTTTATTTAAGCCCATGCCGGGTTACAAGCCCACTCCGTGCCTTCAAGTTCCTTCTTGTTTAGTTACCTGAGATAAACACATGCTAAAAGTGTCAACACAAAGGTTGGTGAGTTCATAGAGTTTATAGTTTAAATCGTTAATTAGAAAATGAGTGATTTCCTTATCAATTCAATACAAATCAATCCGTTGGTTTGCCCTTCACCGGGCCAACACCAAAATAGTAGTTTGTTTGACCTAATCGGGTCAACACCAAAATAGTAGTTCGTTTGCCAATTATTAATAGTTTTTCCTGCTATATAGTGAGCACAATCTCGTAGTTTAAATAAAACAGTGGGCTACAACATTGTACGCCCTTAACATCAGTCATTGCAGTGCTATATTATTACCGTTCTCTTGCCCTAAGCTCATGACACTCAACGATTAACAGGCATCAAAATTATCCATAATAATGATGTAAAACAATGGCCCTCAAGATAGGTATTTACCAGTAACCTATGAAATCAAATAAAGTGCATTTGGTGGCTTTCCTCTAGCGACCAAATGGGGATTGTCAATCCCTAATAGATCTATTCACAATTATTTACGTTCACCCTACAAGTGATTAAGGCGCATGATCGAGGGACTTTTGGTAATAGGTACTTAGGCAATAGAGATCAAATATAGCATATCGTTGGAAAATCGCTTGTAATCATGTCTATAGCAGGTATTTCCTTATGGGATATAAAAATATGTAAACCAGTAACGTTTATATGAAATACAGTCATGTATTTAGTTAATGAATACTTGTAAAAGTAAAAACAGTAGTTAAGCATGTATCTCCCCCAAAAACGTTTATAAATCATTGTAAAACAAGTAAAAGTAGGGGCTATGACTCACCTGAGAGTTATGATAGGTATAGGTAACGTAATGTCAGAGATAGAATGGTAATGGCTTCAAAGATAACCTGAATGATACGGAAATCCGAGATAAGTTTGACTTTTCGAGAATCGTGATTTGAATAGTGTTCGATGACAAAATGATTTGTGGCAAAGGTGGCTTGCGTGGCAAAACGCTTAATATTCCAAGAGCAAGTTATATACAATATAACTTGTCTTTATGTATTAGTATTCGTTTAATGTTTATATTTCTCGTCATGAATTTATAATATGTATCGAAAGTTGGTGAATGATAAATTATAGTAATTGCAAGTTTACTCCTAGTTAAGTGAATCAATGAGTTTTATTGTAGGAATAACCATTTCTTAATGTGTTCCAGTTAACCAATAATAACGTTAAGCTATATAATTTACGTTACAGTTTATATATATTCTTAAATATATAGTTATTCATAATTATTACTTTGTTATCGTCGAAAAAAAATGTAAGTCTCGTTATATGTTTCTATGATTTAGTTATATAATGTTAACTTGTCAAGCGTACTTAAGTTTCAGGATAAACCATTAAGTTATACGTATTTTATACTTTTAACTCCAAGTAGCTTACATATTTATTTAGCAAGAGTGGTTAACTAATATAAGTTTATTAACTTACGAAAGTGTTTTAAGAAAATGTCAAGTAGTTTAAGGTTGAGGAGTTAAAATGGTAAATTTGTAATATAAATTATAAAACTTATTAAAAGTTCTAAATGAAGTTGTCAAGTAAATTTGAAGTAGTGGGACTAAAATTTTAAAAATGCAACGGTGGCAAAATTTACAAAATGTGTCAACTGCTATGAATCGAGCTCTGGACATCTCGCTCAGAACACAACAACCCAACCAACTGAGCTAAGTGCTCTTTTTACTTTGCTACTTAAATGTATTTAACTAGTTTGTTAACTGTTTTCCATTTTGTATATATTATTCTACCACTGAGCACGCGTTTGTATGAGTTCTAATTTTGTTTCATACATTCTTCCAAAACTAAGTTTTTGTAGGTTCATTATTTAGCAAGTTTCCTGATCAATAATATATGTTGCATGTAATCTATCTTTTCCTTTTCGTAACTGATTCGCAGGCATGAATTTTTATGTAAACCATGTTTATACATTAACTGTTATAGTATATTAGTAACCTCTTTATTTCGTTTAATCATTCAACCACACCAGAACTTCATGGTACAGTAAGCTATTTGGGTTTCATTTTATACATGGCAGGCGTGAAACAAAACGAGTTTAAAGGTTTGCCACACAAGTTTAAGATGCCACACAAGATTGTGAGATGTTTCGAACATGAGGTTTACCTTTATACGTGACCAGCATGGAATGTATATATATATATATCGAGAGAGAGTTAAGTATGAAATGGGTTTAGGAGACTTACTACACCAGCTGTGGTGGTGGACTTAATGAAAACGAGACGAAAGTGAAGTGATGCAAGACAACTCCAATGATATCCAAACATGAAACCCGTCTAGTAGCATCACCAAGGGACTTAGAACTTGTAAAGATAGCGATCAACAATATAAGAAGGAGATTGGTTCTCGATCTTGATTCAAAGCTCATGAAAACTGCCACAGCTTGGTTTACTTCTTCTTCTCGATGGTCAGTAGGCAAGGAAAGTAAGAGAGGTATGTGTGATTTTATGTTGTGTGTGGATGTCGAACAGCATGTACCCCTTATATACATGAGTTGAGGTTTGGACAAATGGCGAGTTGGAGCAGAAAACATGTGTACGCATGTCTCTTGATTGGGGAGGTCTAGAGGTGGAAGATTTAGGGTGGGATTTGAGCAGTCGATTTACATGTTACCTAAATGGAGATCGAATAGCAATTGAGAGCAAGAGATTGTAGAAGATATGTGTCCAAATATTCTTGACAGTTTCTAGAATGCCTCTTGTTGGTTTATGTTCATTGGGGAGCAAAGGCGGTGCATAGGAAACTTACGATAAGTCCTACCATTTCTTATTCTAGGTGATCTTTTCTAGTTTATTTGGGTTGTTTCTAGGGCAATATACGAGTGAGGAAGGATGAGTGACTTGTCATTATACATGTTGAAAGATTTACTTGATCTAACCTAGTCGACCAAGAGAAGGGAACAAGAAAGAAAAGGGGCTTGGGTGTAGTTGCATTGGCTGAAACTCTTTATGTGAATAGGTAAAATACGTTTCGCAAGAGAAGGGTTAACTGAAGGAAATGAGATGTACGTTAAATAGATATATACATGTGGTCGAATAAATAAAAGGGGTGTGTTTGTATGTCGAAAATGTGAGAGGAACGAGCATAGTGAATTTTACTAGTGACTGAAAATAAGAAGATATAATATAAATGGATTACGGTTCATGTTGTAATGTGGCCTAGTGGACTTGCTCAAGAAGCTCAAATGAAAAGAGAATTTGAAAGATTATGGAGTCCGTTTGGTGTAATAGTGATTTATTACGAAGAGAAACAGAATGAAAAAAATATGTATGTCGATGTGTCTATATAAGTTGTTGTATTGGATAAAATATGTATTTCTAGAGATAGGATATAAGTTGTATAAGATTTTGGATAGACTAATTATATTATTTTATAAGGTTTGATTTGGTGTCGTGTGTTTTGGTTGAGGCTCAAGTACATAATTAGGAAGTTTTTAGTGAGCTAGGGAATTTTATATATATATCGTACTTGGTTAATTTATCGAAAGGTATATTTATTAAATATAAACGGTTTGAATTACTTGTGGTATATAGGCTTTTGATATAGTTAGAGTATCGTTAAAATGTTATGATTGTCAAGCATATATAAAAAAAAAAAAATTGTTATGGGTAAAAATGGTTAATTTATGTTGTAATAATATGTTAATCGTAGGAAAATTTTACGGGATGTTATATTACCTATCCGTTAAACTGAATCTCGTCCCGAGATTCTAAGATAAGGTAGTTGTAAAGGTGAGAGGTTAGAGGTGAATAAATAGTTATTCCAAATGATTTATCTTTTGAGCGGTCTTAAATTTTTCCTTCGAGCTTAACGTATCTACTACTACATTAGCTTTTTCCTTGATGATAGTAGTTCTCATAGTCATAGTAGTTCTAATTACTTACGTTGTCTTATGTTCAATTCCTTTTGATTAACTTGACTTAAGAAACAATTCCATTTTGAATGAAGATTTTTATTTTAACATGTTTTGAAAAATAAACATGGTTCACAATATCTTGCTTCGTGAAAGTTAAAATATGTGGGGTAACCTACCCGTTAAACTAGTTGGTTGTTAACAGATTTTTAATAATAAGAATTTTCAAGTGGAAACTTGTTGAATGAAGAGAAAGTTGTTGATCTTCAGCTTTTGTAAAGAGAAAACTTGTTAAATATAGTTTTAAGTGACAACACGGTATTTGGTTCTAAGCTTTTGTAGATGATGAATCTGTTTGTTCCTTAGCAATTCCATATTTTGTATTTCTATTAGAGGGATTTATAGATTTTGATGGATTTTAGGTAAAGTTGTGAAAGGTTTGGAGATGGCTATATCACTTATAGTGCCGGAGAAGTAAGAGAGACCATTGTAATCACATACAATGTCGTGAAAAGGTTTCATATATCGCCAGAATGTAAAGGTAAGTACATGATTGAAGAAATGTGATTGTGCAGTAATGCCTTAGAATTAGACATACGCAGAAGAAAATTGTGAGTCTTTGGCTGAAGTTTTAGTGTTTTATGAACTTTAGTGATCCTTGATTTCATACGCATGCCATTTCAGATACAATTAAGCCCACTTATTTATAATTCGTTATTTACATAGAGAAGCGTCCCAAACGATGTAAATAACGAAGTATAAACTTATGGTTCGGCGGTTTACAATTTCTTTATTTCAATGGAAAGGCGTCCCAATCTATTCAAATAAAGACATTGTAAATCATCCTACTTAAGAATTTCTGACTTAACATTCATACTAGTCGACAAAATAATGCGTAGATTTTTCCGAGAGTACGAAAAGAGTATGTCATATGCATCTATAAAGATGAGAGCGAGATAATTAAAGAGGATTTGTATAGTACTCAAAATAGTTGGGGGAGCATATATATATATATTAATATACTAGAGTGTAGTTATAGCATAAACTATCTAAAAGTCACATAATCGTCAGGCGGATGGAAATATGAAGACACGGTATTTGTAATAATCCCGATTAGTAAATATAAGTCATTTAGCATAATCATAACATGTTAATATATATAAGAAATCATGTAAAAGTAATGTGTCTACCAGATGTTGGAAACGCGTAGGCACGGAGGGCATAAGGTGGTATTTTGTAAAAGTGGTCCGTTTTAAAGGTGTAGTTATAGTCCAATGTTCAAAACACTTGGTTCTCTATAACTGTAGCTCTGATGCCAATCTGTAACACCCCCAAAATCATCACGTCAGCGGAAGACTTAAAATGTCAGCGGAAGACTTTTTGGGTGTTACTTCGAGGATCTTTGTCACAATCATAGAAAACGACACAAAAGTGACGCTTTAAAGTTTAATTCATTCAAAATACCAAATATTCGAGACATCAAGATGTTTCATAATTTAAACAACAAGTTTATTTGAAATATGTCAAAATGTTTATTTAAGCCCATGCCGGGTTACAAGCCCACTCCGTGCCTTCAAGTTCCTTCTTGTTTAGTTACCTGAGATAAACACATGCTAAAAGTGTCAACACAAAGGTTGGTGAGTTCATAGAGTTTATAGTTTAAATCGTTAATTAGAAAATGAGTGATTTCCTTATCAATTCAATACAAATCAATCCGTTGGTTTGCCCTTCACCGGGCCAACACCAAAATAGTAGTTTGTTTGACCTAATCGGGTCAACACCAAAATAGTAGTTCGTTTGCCAATTATTAATAGTTTTTCCTGCTATATAGTGAGCACAATCTCGTAGTTTAAATAAAACAGTGGGCTACAACATTGTACGCCCTTAACATCAGTCATTGCAGTGCTATATTATTACCGTTCTCTTGCCCTAAGCTCATGACACTCAACGATTACCAGGCATCAAAATTATCCATAATAATGATGTAAAACAATGGCCCTTAAGATAGGTATTTACCAGTAACCTATGAAATCAAATAAAGTGCATTTGGTGGCTTTCCTCTAGCGACCAAATGGGGATTGTCAATCCCTAATAGATCTATTCACAATTATTTATGTTCACCCTACAAGTGATTAAGGCGCATGATCGAGGGACTTTTGGTAATAGGTACTTAGGCAATAGAGATCAAATATAGCATATCGTTGGAAAATCGCTTGTAATCATGTCTATAGCAGGTATTTCCTTATGGGATATAAAAATATGTAAACCAGTAACGTTTATATGAAATACAGTCATGTATTTAGTTAATGAATACTTGTAAAAGTAAAAACAGTAGTTAAGCATGTATCTCCCCCAAAAACGTTTATAAATCATTGTAAAACAAGTAAAAGTAGGGGCTATGACTCACCTGAGAGTTATGATAGGTATAGGTAACGTAATGTCAGAGATAGAATGGTAATGGCTTCAAAGATAACCTGAATGATACGGAAGTCCGAGATAAGTTTGACTTATCGAGAATCGTGATTTGAATAGTGTTCGATGACAAAATGATTTGTGGCAAAGGTGGCTTGCGTGGCAAAACGCTTAATATTCCAAGAGCAAGTTATATACAATATAACTTGTCTTTATGTATTAGTATTCGTTTAATGTTTATATTTCTCGTCATGAATTTATAATATGTATCGAAAGTTGGTGAATGATAAATTATAGTAATTGCAAGTTTACTCCTAGTTAAGTGAATCAATGAGTTTTATTGTAGGAATAACCATTTCTTAATGTGTTCCAGTTAACCAATAATAACGTTAAGCTATATAATTTACGTTACAGTTTATATATATTCTTAAATATATAGTTATTCATAATTATTACTTTGTTATCGTCGAAAAAAATGTAAGTCTCGTTATATGTTTCTATGATTTAGTTATATAATGTTAACTTGTCAAGCGTACTTAAGTTTCAGGATAAACCATTAAGTTATACGTATTTTATACTTTTAACTCCAAGTAGCTTACATATTTATTTAGCAAGAGTGGTTAACTAATATAAGTTTATTAACTTACGAAAGTGTTTTAAGAAAATGTCAAGTAGTTTAAGGTTGAGGAGTTAAAATGGTAAATTTGTAATATAAATTATAAAACTTATTAAAAGTTCTAAATGAAGTTGTCAAGTAAATTTGAAGTAGTGGGACTAAAATTTTAAAAATGCAACGGTGGCAAAATTTACAAAATGTGTCAACTGCTATGAATCGAGCTCTGGACATCTCGCTCAGAACACAACAACCCAACCAACTGAGCTAAGTGCTCTTTTTACTTTGCTACTTAAATGTATTTAACTAGTTTGTTAACTGTTTTCCATTTTGTATATATTATTCTACCACTGAGCACGCGTTTGTATGAGTTCTAATTTTGTTTCATACATTCTTCCAAAACTAAGTTTTTGTAGGTTCATTATTTAGCAAGTTTCCTGATCAATAATATATGTTGCATGTAATCTATCTTTTCCTTTTCGTAACTGATTCGCAGGCATGAATTTTTATGTAAACCATGTTTATACATTAACTGTTATAGTATATTAGTAACCTCTTTATTTCGTTTAATCATTCAACCACACCAGAACTTCATGGTACAGTAAGCTATTTGGGTTTCATTTTATACATGGCAGGCGTGAAACAAAACGAGTTTAAAGGTTTGCCACACAAGTTTAAGATGCCACACAAGATTGTGAGATGTTTCGAACATGAGGTTTACCTTTATACGTGACCAGCATGGAATGTATATATATATATCGAGAGAGAGTTAAGTATGAAATGGGTTTAGGAGACTTACTACACCAGCTGTGGTGGTGGACTTAATGAAAACGAGACGAAAGTGAAGTGATGCAAGACAACTCCAATGATATCCAAACATGAAACCCGTCTAGTAGCATCACCAAGGGACTTAGAACTTGTAAAGATAGCGATCAACAATATAAGAAGGAGATTGGTTCTCGATCTTGATTCAAAGCTCATGAAAACTGCCACAGCTTGGTTTACTTCTTCTTCTCGATGGTCAGTAGGCAAGGAAAGTAAGAGAGGTATGTGTGATTTTATGTTGTGTGTGGATGTCGAACAGCATGTACCCCTTATATACATGAGTTGAGGTTTGGACAAATGGCGAGTTGGAGCAGAAAACATGTGTACGCATGTCTCTTGATTGGGGAGGTCTAGAGGTGGAAGATTTAGGGTGGGATTTGAGCAGTCGATTTACATGTTACCTAAATGGAGATCAAATAGCAATTGAGAGCAAGAGATTGTAGAAGATATGTGTCCAAATATTCTTGACAGTTTCTAGAATGCCTCTTGTTGGTTTATGTTCATTGGGGAGCAAAGGCGGTGCATAGGAAACTTACGATAAGTCCTACCATTTCTTATTCTAGGTGATCTTTTCTAGTTTATTTGGGTTGTTTCTAGGGCAATATACGAGTGAGGAAGGATGAGTGACTTGTCATTATACATGTTGAAAGATTTACTTGATCTAACCTAGTCGACCAAGAGAAGGGAACAAGAAAGAAAAGGGGCTTGGGTGTAGTTGCATTGGCTGAAACTCTTTATGTGAATAGGTAAAATACGTTTCGCAAGAGAAGGGTTAACTGAAGGAAATGAGATGTACGTTAAATAGATATATACATGTGGTCGAATAAATAAAAGGGGTGTGTTTGTATGTCGAAAATGTGAGAGGAACGAGCATAGTGAATTTTACTAGTGACTGAAAATAAGAAGATATAATATAAATGGATTACGGTTCATGTTGTAATGTGGCCTAGTGGACTTGCTCAAGAAGCTCAAATGAAAAGAGAATTTGAAAGATTATGGAGTCCGTTTGGTGTAATAGTGATTTATTACGAAGAGAAACAGAATGAAAAAAATATGTATGTCGATGTGTCTATATAAGTTGTTGTATTGGATAAAATATGTATTTGTAGAGATAGGATATAAGTTGTATAAGATTTTGGATAGACTAATTATATTATTTTATAAGGTTTGATTTGGTGTCGTGTGTTTTGGTTGAGGCTCAAGTACATAATTAGGAAGTTTTTAGTGAGCTAGGGAATTTTATATATATATCGTACTTGGTTAATTTATCGAAAGGTATATTTATTAAATATAAACGTTTTGAATTACTTGTGGTATATAGGCTTTTGATATAGTTAGAGTATCGTTAAAATGTTATGATTGTCAAGCATATATAAAAAAAAAATTGTTATGGGTAAAAATGGTTAATTTATGTTGTAATAATATGTTAATCGTAGGAAAATTTTACGGGATGTTATAAACGTATACTTAGATGCCATTTCAACGGCTACACAAAGATGAGTTTAAGCCTCTTCAATCGGCTCATGTGAAATCTACATCGTCGTTAATCGACAATCCTGTTGCATCATCGAATGTGTATCCCTGTAGTAAAAGCAGCCGGTTAACAAAACAAATTTAGACTACTTAATTAGTCCAAAACCTTTTAGGCACCATGGATTGCATTAGTCAGTCGGAATAGCTTTTCATGAAGCAGGATGAACATAATAATTGAAAAAAAAAAAAAATCTTAAATAGTCCAAAACCTTTTAGGCACCATGGAAGCTGTTAAAATGTGTACATGGTGTTAAAGTATGACCACTGTTTGCAACTCCTACAAACTCAGAAAAAACACAACTTATTAACTAAATGGACATGATCAAACGTTCTAAAAAAGAACTTTGGTTGTGCAATTTTTTAAAAATCGATATTCGCATCATTTTAAGCTTTTAAATACACATTTAGGTCAAATGACTTCTCACCCGTTCTATGCATACCTCACCATTTTTTCTGCAACGTATGCTCAGATGCCATTTCATCGGCTACACAAAGATGAGTTTGAGCCTCTTCAATCGGCTCATGTGAAATCTACATCGTCTTTAATCGACAATCCTGTTGCATCCTCAAATGTGTATCACTGTAGTAAAATGGCAGCCGGTTAACACAACAAATTTATACTACTTGCAAGCAAATGTATGGGACCATTAATAATGGCAGTGCATGTTAATAACAAAATGCGCAGCGTGATAGTAACCTTGATTACAGTCATTAATAACACTGGGACCATCCTCATATCAGCAAGCATTCCGAAATGCAAAAGAATCGTCTTGCCTGAAAAAAATCACACAAAAAGTCAAACATCATCTAAAATCATCCAAAATATGAACATTACCGCAACATTGAACAAATTCTTATTATCATCATGCCAGGATTCCCTCTAAAAGGTATAATAAACCTCTACTACGCTACAGTCAAACACCCCGGCTTAACTAAGCATTAAATTAAGTGGGCAAAATTTACTGAAATTATATAACGATAATCGCTCAATGCCATATACATTAGACGCCCTATCATTTAACAATAATCACAACTGCTAGTAAACGTACACCAAATTCCACTAAGAAAAACAGTTTCTCTTCGTAGTCAAACAAATAAAATTAACCACAATACTATGCTCGTATATCTCTATTACTTTATAGCAATTTTATGAACTAACTAACAATTCGTGGTATCTCAATCCGAATCCCCATACATATACCAATCCAATTCCGAACATGCTTTTAAACAAATTTATACACCACACTAACATATTTTCCACAAACATAACTGAAATGAAACTGAAATGAAAAGGCAAAGTGCTGAAATGAAACTGAAATAAAAATTAAGAAAATTATACCCGAGTTTGCAAAACATTTTCAGTCTCAATCAACATCAAACCCGCAACAATAAACCCCTCATCACTCCTACATGCACCTGTCAAAATAGAAAAGTTACAATCTTTAATACTCAACCATATTAAAAAATGCAATAAACAAATAAATACCCATTTTAATTCAGTTAAAATACTAATTAACAAATACCCATACAAAACCGCTTATGATTACAATCAATATTTACAACCAAACTATTTATGATTATATAATCAGTTTGCATGCGAGGTTGATTTGATCATGTGAATATAAAGAAAGATGAACAACAGTATTATTATAAAAAAATACATAAAAAGAATTACACCAGGTTTCCTAAAAAATTACCTCATCAACATATAGTTTCTGAATTGATAACCCAAAATTAAAACCCTATAAATAACTTTTATGAGAGGATAATTATGTTTTGAACACGTTATGTAATCTCTTATTTGTTATTTCGGTTTGAGTTTGATTGTGGTGTGTGTGTGTTTTGAAAACTGAAGATATGAGTAATTGATATTGATTTTTTAATCTTTGTGTTGGTATTGAGGGGTTTTGGTATAGTTAAATGAGGATCACATTTTTAGGTAAATTCAAAACTGAGAAAATCATACACTCCTGCCATTGAATGTGGTGTAAATGTTAATTTGAAAATGCCGAGTGAGTAGGGGATTCTGTTTGGAAATGCCATTGAATGTGGTGTAATTTATTTTATGATTATTGATAATAAGCATCTATATATTGTTTGTAAAGCTTTTAACAAAAACTGTCTATGCTTTGGTGGTTGACATGCTTGTTTTTGTGAGCCAAGACCGGGGTTCGAGTCCCATGAGGGACAATTTTTTTTAAATTGCCGGATTTAGTGCATGAATAGTATGTGCCATGTAGGCAATGACATGGCATAGTGTTAAATATGTGGCGATTAGGTGTCATATGTTAGAGGTTTGTGACCTGGCATGGTAAGCCTATTATATAGTGTAGGATTCGATTTGAGTTTCATAGGATATTGTGTTAATTTCATTTTCAACCGAAGAATATGTTAAAAGATGCTTGTATATCATTTAAATGAAAAAAATCACATTTTAAAGATGACAATGGATGCAAATTTTGTTGATGTCGTTTATTTGTTGTCTTTTGATCATTCTATTAACCTTTAAACCAAGCAATTTCAATGCAATAAAAACCCTCGTTGCATTCTTTAGTATACCTTTCTAGTTTCTTTTTCTCACACCCTAAGTTAATAAATACACCAATCAACACAATTCGTGACGACTTTTTAAGGCTTTTGGCGAGGATGATGAGGCGAAAAATGATTCGTTTTTAGGGGGTCATTTAAGCCCGAATCCGACTTTATTTGATCAAATATTGCCCTAAATCGTTCCTTTTGTGATTTTAGGTACTTGGAGAGTGAATTCTGGAAAATAAGCCATTTCGGATGTTTTTGGAGCATAAAAGTGAAGAAAACGGCAAAGTCTTAAATTTCTATGCTGGGAACAGTGCATGAAGGCGTCAAGAGTTGTTCTTGACGGCGTCAGAGTCCCAAGAATAAAATACCGTAGTTGATGACGGCGTCACACAGGCCGTCATAAGTAGATCAAGGCCGTCCGAGGAAGTATTTGGCAGCGAGATGACGGCGTCACACCCTTGCTCTTGACGCCGTCACCCTTGTTTTCCTATATATAGTTTTCTAATTTTTTCACATTAGGGAGAGAAGTTTTGGAGAAACCCTAAAGACGAATTTGGTGCAACTTTTACAGGTTTTTCAAGGGTTCCAAACCCTTGATACCTTGCATTGTAATTGAGATAAGTGTTCTTCTAATTCAATCAATATGTCTATGTGTTGGTTGTCTATATCTTGTTCTTGTCTCAATTCCATTATGCTAGGCTAGATCTCTTTTGTGTTTGCTTAGATCTAATGAAACCTAGATGTTGATTATGTGTTGATTACTTGTTTATTCTTGTCTTGGATGAATGATTTTATATGTTAGGCTTAAGAAAACTGGTAGATCTCCAAATGGTAACATGCTTGAACGTCTTAAGAAACATGAACCGAGGCGTACTAGGTCTTTATTGGTTGTATTTAATGCATGAGCCACTGTTTACAATCCCTATAGTTGTGCCGGGTCATGGTGTAAGAGGAGATAAGAGCTCATAGAATTGGGGAGTTATGTATGCCACCCCATGAATGGTATTAAGGAATACAATCCGTCATCCATGCAATTATAACAAGTAATTAACGTGTAAAAGATATCTAGGGAGTAGTGAAGTCTAAGTAAACATATTTTCTCCAATTACTGCTCTCAACCTTAGTATAAATTAGTTTAATTTCATTTTTATTATTTTATTTTGATTGCATCTTAGTTTTGGGTTAGTTGAATAGCAACTAATTCCGCCCACTCTTCCAAAACCCGAGATTTTACTTGCTTTCATAAAAATATAAAAATACAAAAATAATCATCCCTCACCTTTAGAACTAGTAATTTAGGCTTTCTAATCCTAGCGACACTATTCCCAAGCTGAACGATCAATCCCCCGGTACTTGTCACTATACTATACTACAATGATCAGGTACACTGCCTGGTGGGGGTTGTAAGTTTCTCGAGATCCCTCGAGAGGTAAAGCCTGTTGCGATTCCCACGCATCAAGTTTTTGGCGCCGCAGCCTGGGGAATAGTTATTGTCTAGGTTAGAATTTCTTTTTATTAGGTCTACTTGCTAGATTCCTTTCTAGTAAGATTTTATTTTTATTTGTAGGTCTTCTTTAGTCTATCTTAATTTCTTTGTGTCCTTTGTTTGTAAGCTATTTCGATGGATAACAATAACATTGATCGTTTGATTCCTGTTATTCGTGTTTTTCATCGTAGAATTTTCCAAATGCCTTCCCCGCTCCCTTTAGTTGAGAACGAGAACCCACCTAACCTTTCACCAAACCACCACTTTGACAATAATTCTGAGCTAAAAGAGTCTGATCATGATGATGACCGTAGGGCTAGTCCTTTTTACTATTCAGACTCCGATGAGGATCTTGATGATGGTGATGTGATTAATGAGGATAGAGTGGAAGAGGAAATAAACCCTCTTAGGTATGTTGACCCTAGAACTAGGATTGAGTGTGATAGTTCATTTAACATGCAATTCCCTTGTAAGATTGGATTTAAGAGCTTTAACGCCTATCTCAACTCATCTCTTCCAATGAACATAATCTCACGTAATGAATACAATAAAATCATGGTAGATGAGTTAGAATACAAAGGAGAAAACATTGTGGCTAGGGCAATACCATTGCGTGTGCTTGTTGGAAGCTTGGTTTATCTTGTTGAGTTCATGGTTATGGAGAATCTAGGAGAATTTATTGATGATAAATTGACCCAAGTTGTGTTTGGAAAACCCTTCAAACAGTTGACCAACCTTGATGAAAAACTCATAGAAGGGTTAATTACATTCTCGGATGGGGAAGAAGGTTTTGTCTATCAAATGCCCCGCACACACCCTAGGTTCAAGGATTTTCCCATGGAAAAGTGTAGTAGGTATCCGCCCATAGAGATGCTAAGTGAGAATGATAAGAGAAAAGGACTTAAGTATACTCATGAAAAAAATAAAAGATACTATCGCGGATGCTTAGAGTTAGGAGATGAATATAAGAAAGATGAGGCGACTATTAGATGGCTCACACTTGGTTATGTGAGCATAAGCAATACACGATAACCCATAGCCTTGAGTCTAGCGACAAGACTCGTAAATAAAGAAAAGCGCTTCTTGGGAGGCAACCCATGTTTTGTGTGATCTTAATTGTTTGTTTGTTATTTTCTTCCGTATGCATGTTTATTTTTATTGTTGGTTGATCATGTTTCTCAATTAAAATGTGGAAATACTTTACTATGTTGTTTGGCCTAGTCTTAACTCCAACCTAAAAGTATTTTTGCAAAAGATAAGTGTAAGGGGAAACCCCAAATATGTTTTTAAGAAACAAACCGATCATGATTCTCCACAATATTAAATGAACATGTATATTCGTATTTGTTAGAGTCAAATGCTTGTATTGAGTCATAATGAAGTTTTGCAGGATTTTCCAGGAAGTAGAACCAAGTTTTTCCAGAAATTTTCCGGAAACTTAACATAAGAATTTCTGCAGGTCCATTCTGACGGCGTCAGGGGTTTACTCTTGACGGCGTCAGGAGTCAAAAATCTGGAAATTTTACCGGTTTTGTTTTTCTAACGGAGTCTTATGGTTTTTGTGAATTATTAAGTTTTATAATCTCCAGGAAATCTGCAAACTTCATTCCACAAGCATTATATCTTATCTTGTTTTCTAGGATTTAGTAACTTATATAGGATGCCGCCGATTTTACGCGAGGTTGTCTTGTCTATTTTTGTCAGGATTTACAGGTTATGTTCGACAAGGAGATGATTTATATTCTGGAAGGGAAGCTTTGATTGTTCGTTTTCTTGGAGGAAGATCTAACCTGGCCAACCTATAATCCATACCGAGTGAATCAGGGGAGTATTTGATTTCATTCTCTTTACTTTTTCACTTTTACATTCTTTACTTGAACATTGGGGATAATGTTCATCTTAAGTGTAAGGGGAGGGTAAAAAGATGATACCTTACATATGCACTTTCGCTTGAGTTTGCTTTGTTTGATAGTAGATGTGTAATAAAACTATGAGAAATACTTGTTAGTGCAATTTTAGCGCCAAATTTAAAATTTTTTACAACATTTAGGAGTGAAACTTTAGCCATAGCAAGCGTCTCATGGATAGGAGATTGTATGACTAGCACATAACCGTATATTCAGAAAAATTTTCCACCCAAAATTGTGAGTTCGCCTTTAGATTTGATAGGAAAAGCATTCATTATTAGTGCTTATGAGTGTACCGGTAGCATTTAGATTCTAGAACTTGCGTTAGTGATGCATCCCGAGACCGCTAGTGAGACTACATTCGTGTGGTAGGATTTACTACATGATAAGAGGCATTAGGATCACCCTTGTGTTAAACCCGTATCATAATTACTTGACTATTTAAGTCATATTACTTGGCTAGTTAAGTCAACTAATTTTTCCCACACCCTTAGCGTTGTACTCATTTTTAGTACACGAAACCCCTAGTACACCCCTCCGAGCCTATCTTTTCGTTTCTAACTTTAAGCATTTTACTTAAAGGAAGAATTTGTTACACCCCACTTAAATGTACACCCAAATCGCCTTAGCCTTCCGTGTATGCGCTCATCTTTAGTGCATTATTGTTATTTGTTAAACCCTAAGTTAACTTTCTAATTGATTACATGGTTGCTAAGTCGAGTCATATCCTTGTACATATTGTTTTGGGACGATTGGGACTCATGGGTAAGTACTTATTTTATGGAGTAATGGGGAAAAACATAATATTATTACCCCCATATGTGCGTTAATCTTAAAAGTGCTCCAAGTGTTTTGATTTTCTTAATTCGAGTCATTAGATTAGTTTAATGTAAAGTATGTAAAGATTCAAGTGTATGCACAAACAAAAAAAAAAAAAAAAAAAAAAAAAAAAAAAAAAAAATCGAAAAAACAAGAAAAAAGAAAGAAAAAAAAAGAGAAAAAGAGAACAAAAAACATACGGACTACCATCCCGTTTTTATTCTATGTTTATTTTATGTTTTTGTTATTTTTCATTTATTAGCTTAAGTCGAGTCGAGTCTTGGCTTAGCAACGCCATATTGTTCATGTAATTAACTAAGATTGTTAACTCGCCACCAGTAAAACTTCCTTTATCCAACAAAACCGTGTAATTCATATCCCTATACCTAACGTTACAACCCTTTAAAAGACTTCTTTGATAGTTTATCCTAGGTGCTTACGCCATGTGGTGGAGGTTTGATCCTTTCCCAAGCCTATGGTAATCTATTTTGCTATGACAGGTAGTGAGAGATATCTTCCATTTCCATAATGTTATATTACTTTATTACACCCGAGAGATGTGAGTATCTAAACACTATTTGTGAGGTGCTTGTGTATGACCTCCGTGCATGTCTATTGGTCTTTAGTGGAATGATTATTTGTTGTAATTACTTTTATATTAGTGTTAAATGACCCCTAACTTGTCTTTTGAGTAGAATAAAAGCGCATTTGCTTGAGGACAAGCAAATCTCAAGTGTAAGGGTATATGATGAGGCGAAAAATGATCCGTTTTTAGGGGGTCATTTAAGCCCGAATCCGACTTTATTTGATCAAATACTGCCCTAAATCGTTCCTTTTGTGATTTTAGGTACTTGGAGAGTGAATTCTGGAAAAGAAGCCATTTCGGACGTTTTTAGAGCATAAAAGTGAAGAAAACGGCAAAGTCTCAAATTTCTATGCTGGGAACAGTGCATGAAGGCGTCAAGAGTTGTTCTTGACGGCGTCAGAGTCCCAAGAATAAAATACCGTAGTTGATGACGGCGTCACACAGGCCGTCATAAGTAGATCAAGGCCGTCCGAGGAAGTATTTGGCGGCGAGATGACGGCGTCACACCCTTGCTCTTGACGCCGTCACCCTTGTTTTCCTATATATAGTTTTCTAGTTTTTTCACATTAGGGAGAGAAGTTTTGGAGAAACCCTAAAGATGAATTTGGTGCAACTTTTACAGGTTTTTCAAGGGTTCCAAACCCTTGATACCTTGCATTGTAATTGAGATAAGTGTTCTTCTAATTCAATCAATATGTCTATGTGTTGGTTGTCTATATCTTGTTCTTGTCTCAATTCCATTATGCTAGGCTAGATCTCTTTTGTGTTTGCTTAGATCTAATGAAACCTAGATGTTGATTATGTGTTGATTACTTGTTTATTCTTGTCTTGGATGAATGATTTTATATGTTAGGCTTAAGAAAACTGGCAGATCTCCAAATGGTAACATGCTTGAACGTCTTAAGAAACATGAACCGGGGCGTACTAGGTCTTTATTGGTTGTATTTAATGCATGAGCCACTGTTTACAATCCCTATAGTTGTGCCGGGTCATGGTGTAGGAGGAGATAAGAGCTCATAGAATTGAGGAGTTATGTATGCCACCCCATGAATGGTATTAAGGAATACAATCCGTCATCCATGCAATTATAACATGTAATTAACGTGTAAAAGATATCTAGGGAGTAGTGAAGTCTAAGTAAACACATTTTCTCCAATTACTGCTCACAACCTTAGTATAATTTAGTTTAATTTCATTTTTATTATTTTATTTTATTGCATCTTAGTTTTGGGTTAGTTGAATAGCAACTAATTCCGCCCACTCTTTCAAAACCCGAGATTTTACTTGCTTTCATAAAAATATAAAAATACAAAAATAATCATCCCTCACCTTTAGAACTAGTAATTTAGGCTTTCTAATCCTAGCGACACTATTCCCAAGCTGAACGATCAATCCCCCGGTACTTGTCACTATACTATACTACAATGATCAGGTGCACTGCCTGGTGGGGGTTGTAAGCTTCTCGAGATCCCTCGAGAGGTAAAGCCTGTTGCGATTCCCACGCATCAGAGGACTTGTCCTCGCTAAGCCTCGTCGCTAATACCTTTTGCAACAGCGGTTTGAGGCTTTTGGCGACGACGTGTGGAGCGCACAGAGTTTCTCAGTCAAAGTTTATCAATCGGGCACATGAGACCTTTAGGACACATCCTCATTATTGTCATCATTTTAGTGATTACAATTACATTCTATAGTTATTAATTATTGCAGCAAAGGAAAAGCTCCGAGCAGCCAACACAACATCTATAACTATACCACTTCGTATCTCTTGCAATTAATGTG
Source organism: Artemisia argyi (assembly GCA_030686995.1). Classification (NCBI taxonomy): domain Eukaryota; kingdom Viridiplantae; phylum Streptophyta; class Magnoliopsida; order Asterales; family Asteraceae; genus Artemisia; species Artemisia argyi. The sequence continues at coordinate 48,275,756 of CM060685.1, forward strand.
AAACACATTCAAAAGCATTTACTCATCGAATTTAACTTGGGCCGTTGAACATTCAATGAGTAAGTATAAGTTCATACCTGAACCATAACTTAGGTTTTGTGTTTAAGTTAGAGAGAAGATCACCTCAATTGTCATTCAACTAACATTGTTATTTAGCAAACAATCTTTGTCAAAATTTTTGATTAACTTCTTATAAGAATTTTAAACGTTGAAAAATTTTGTTATGTAAAATTTGTTTAAACCGTTTTACTTGTCTTAGCTTTAAACCATTTTAAATTAACTCAAATGCGCTCAAAAAGCCAGTGTTATATGCTTTGGGTTTAAACAATTAATTATTAAATTAACTCAAGTGGATGACGTCAATATATCATATTCTGTCTTTGGGACTGGTAAGTACTTGTTAAACTCGATTCAATTTTTCTAAAAGCACTTACATCAATAACCTAAGTTAAATCTTAACTCAACGTCACATCAGCTTTAACACTTTCACTTTAACTCACAGAAAAGCACCCCCATTCATAACTCAACTTTAACTCAGCCTTAACTCAACTATTTTCAAATTCAACCCCTAAACTAAAACTTACAATTCATTTAATAAACCACATAACATTAAATCTTAAACATTACAATACGAAATATAAAAAAAACATAAAATAACAATAACAACGACTAAAAAAACAAAACATTGGAAATTAAACCAAACAAATTAAAACTAATTATTCATCGTCTTCTTCTTCGGAATATTCTTCTTCATGTTGTTGTTGGTGTTGAAGACGTTTCTGCCAAACATGCTCCATAAGGTCGCGTTGGAGCTGAGAATGCATTTCTGAGTCGTGCAATTCCCTTGACTTGCGTTGCTGGGTATCACATCTGTCGATCCATGTTTGTTGCCTCAAATTTGGTACCGGATCCACAAACAATTTGTTATAGTCACAGAGCGCAAACTTTTAATCTTTCAATATCATGTTATGCAAAATAATGCATATATACATGATTCGTTGTATCTTGACAATTTCATAAGCACGTGCCGGTTGTTGTAGTATACCCCACCTTCCTTGGAGCACACCAAAAGTACGTTCGATATCCTTCCGTGCACTTTCTTGCTTCCTTTTGAAACAACTATGTTTGTCGTGTGTCGTTGCCGAGAAGGATTTGACGAAAGTTGCCCACTGTGGGTAAATTCCGTCAGCCAAGTAATACCCATTTTCATACCTTCTTCCATTTACCATATAGGGTGCCCTTGGGGATTCATCTTTTAGCAAGTCTTCGAACAAATTAGAGTTATCCAAAATATTAATATCATTATTTGCCCCTGCCATACCAAAAAATGCATGCCAAATCCACAAATCTTGTGAAGCAACAGCTTCAAGCATTAACGTTGGGTATCGTTTATCACCCCTACCAAATTGCCCCTGCCAAGCCACCAGACAATTTTTCCACGCCCAATGAATACAATCAATGCTACCAAGCATTCTCGAAAACCATGTTCCCGTTCATGCTTTAGGTAAATACTTTGAATGTCCGCCCATTTTGGTTTTCTTAAAAACTCAGGCATAAACAAATCAATAACACACATGTTAAAATTATCAAGACATAAACGCATAGTACTCGAACCCATTTGCAAATACTCGTCAAACACATCGGGTGCATTGCCGTATGCCAATTAGCGTATGGCAGTTGTACAATTCATAATAGCACTAATACTCCCTCGACCAGTACAATCAAGCCCTGACTTAAAGTATTGAAAGTGATCTGGAATAAAATTGGATTCATAAGATTCAATACATTTGACTATTTTTAGAAATAATTTTTGGCGCATGCGAAACCTTCTACGAAAATTACGAGGCGTATATTTACAACCCTTAACAAAATATTCGTTTAGCAAACGTTCTTCAGCAAGCTCGCGTTCACGAAATATTTGGGTACGAGGCACCTGAGGCTGAGGATGAGCTTCTTCTTGTTCTAAGCGTTGCTGATACTCGTACGTAGCAATCATAAACTCTATATCTTCTTCGTCATCTATGTCTGACCAAGTCTGAGATGATCCGGCATTTTCATTTGGGTCCATTGTGAATGAAGAAGGTTTTTTTATTTTTATTTTTTATTTTTTTATTTTTTTTAGAGAGTAAGTATAAAGAGTTGAGAATTAGTAGTGGATGTGTGAAAAAAAATTATGTGTTTAGTTGGTATTTATAGTGGTGGATATATGATTTTGATTTTTTAAAAAAACTTTGAAATATAGCCGTTTGGTATTAAAGTGGAGGGGTGGAATTGAATATTTTTTAATCCAACGGACGAAATAGTAGCCGTTGAGGGGCTTAAAGTGATTTTTTTACACTTTCTCGCCTTTAACCGGCGTTACTCCCTTCACGTAGCTCGTTAACGCACGGTTAACGCTGGAGGATGCATCGGTACACTCCACTTTAACGCACGTTAAACCCAATTTAATGCCATTGTAGCGTTACTGATGTAAGTGCTCTAAGTATATTTTGCTAATCAAGAGCTTATAAATAGATAAAACTAAAGGTGAAATAATCCAAGAAACTAAATGCGTTATATGATACTAGCCATGGTTGTCAGGATACCGATCTTGATCTTAGGATCTTACAATTTTACGATACCGCAAAGCAAAAATGATCCGGATCTTACATAGGATCTTTGAAAGCTTAAGATCTTATAGGATCCCGATCTTGACCATAGGATCTTAAGATCTCATCCGATCCGATCTTACTTTTCTCGGATAACAAACTAAAAAATTGCAAATTTATAGATTATTTTTTGTATAATTTAAAAAACAATATGTTAATCTTATTAAACATTTCATAATTAACCATAATTTAGGACAACATTTCGATGAAACATTTATATAATTTTGTGTCTATGATATGTAATAATTTGTAAATTTGTATAATATTACAAAAACTATTAAGAAAATGACATTATAGTAGGATCTTAAGATCTCGATCTGATCTTATGATCACGATCTTGCAAAAACAAAAACGATCCTAGGTAAGATCTTGATCTTAAAAACCTTGATACTAGCGACTTGAAATAGTTAGTTGGTGGCATTTGCTTAATAATATAATGACAAATCAGATGGATGCGGAGTAGTTGGTGTTAAAGTCTTTAATTAACGATTCATCACTAGTTGTTGTTTTCTTTTTTCCATCTGCCATTTTTATGGAAATAAGATGGTCTAGTCTTTTCGCGAATTAGACAAACTTTTATTATTTTAAATCTTGTTATGTTGCTCTCTTCAGTTATGACTCATGACTAATGTAAAATAATAAAGTAGTGTATACTTAAAAATAACTCATAAACGCGAACTAGACGAACTTTTTTTAGGCTAGATTGGCTATTTCGACTGTCAACTAGATAAATAGTGTCAACTCGAACTTAATACGAAAAAATTACGTGAACTAAGCAACCATGCTTCCAAGTTAATATAAGGATGTGCAAGTTCAAGTTAAGTTACCTCTTTAATGTAAATAGATAGATAACTAAGCCTTACATAAAAGAACATTAAAGTTTTGTAATTAGAAAGTTTAGATATACCAGCAAACAATAAACACTGTCAACAAAAAATTGAGTCAAATAAGGTAAGTTCATCTATTTTCTATGCTCCTATTTTAATCTATTTTCTATGCTCCTATTTTAATATATCCTCTCTTTTGCAGACAAGACCATTGCAAAAGTAAAGCAATGAAAAAACAATGTCAAGAAACCAAATATTAATAGGCATAACCTAAATAATCTAACAGAAACAATTTGGATCAGCAAAAACAAATTGAATATCAAGATAAACACCCAATTTGCTACTATTAGACTATTAGTCATTCAAATGGCTTGTTTATTTTGCTACTGTGATAAACTATTCCAGGCCATTTGTAACCTTCATGTAATATTGCAAGTATATAAAAATATTAGAAATGCAAAATAGCTTTGTGTTATCTTTGTGAATTCTTAGCAAGATTGCAAGTATATAACAATCCAATGAGACCTCTCAATGCCATTTGTCATGGTTAAAAGTTAAAACGCAGTGAACAAAAAGTATGCATGAGCAAGTACCAAATGTATATTCAAAGTGTAGTGAACAAGAATTATAAAAGTATGCATGAACACAACTGTGTAAACCTATAAAAGTGCAAAACTATATCTTCGGTCCATGTGGAAATTATAAGAACACTAGGATTGAATCCAACCAACCACCCCTTGATTCAAAGTAATGAGTTATCATATTTACAATACAAGAAAAGAGAAGACCAAGATTGTCACCAGATGTAAACAATAAATACAATACTAATAAGATAAGATCAAGATGATTGATCAGATCTCAACTATACAAGAATAACTAGAGAATATCAGAGACTTCGTTTGAGAGCTTTGGAGAGAATGAGATAGCAACTATGTAACCCTAGCTGTAGATGATAGCTTAAATAGACTGCAACTTTGCTCTTGTTCACCTTAGGTCCCTGCACAATACAAAACATACCAAACAAAGATAGAAAGACATATTAGAGTTAGATAAGTTATGTTATTAACAGAACCAGTCCCTGTACTTATGAAAGAAGGTTTGATCAAGTTATTCAACACCCTCCCTCAAACCTTCAACCTTAAACATATCCACCATACCAAGCTTATCACAAAGAAACTTGTGTTGCTCAATACCCAGAGCTTTAGTTAAAACATCAGCAATCTGCTGAGAAGTATGAATTTTCTCAGTTTTTATAACCCCAGCAGAAACTTTTTCTCTCACAAGATGAACATCAATTTGAAAGTGCTTAGTTTTCTCATGAAAAACAGGATTACTAACAATCTGCAAAGCAGAAGTATTATCACAATACAAAACTACGGGCAACAAGTTTTTAACACCCATATTACCAAGTAAGTTTGTAAGCCATATAATCTCACAAGTAGCAGAAACCATGCTTCTATACTCAGCTTCAGCAGATGACCTGGACAAAGTAGATTGTTTTTTACTTTTCCAAGTCACCAAAGAATCACCCAAATACACACAATAACCAGAAACAGACTTTCTGGTAACAGGACATCTAGCCCAATCAGAATCAGCATAAGCTTTAAGCTTAAGATTCCCATTCTTATTAATCTGAATGCCATTACCAGGTGATCCTTTTAAGTATCTCAAAACTCTAAGAGCAGCATTCAAATGAGATTGTAAAGGAGCATGCATATATTGACTTATACAATGTACAGAATAAGCAATGTCAGGCCTAGTATTAGTCAAATATATCAATTTCCCAACATGTTTTTGATAATTACCAATATTAGGCAAAGCTTTATCATTCTCAGACTCAATATGATTTAATGTAGTGTTCTCAGGTAAATGAGATTCAACTGGTTTAGCAGCAAGTAGACCATATTCATGTAAAAGTTCCAGACAATATTTCCTTTGACTGAGACACACACCATTATCATTATCTAAAACCTCAATTCCAAGAAAGTATTTCATCTTTCCTAAGTCTTTGATTTGAAACTTAGTTTTTAAAAACACATTAAACTTTTCAATTTCATTAACATCATTTCCAGTTATGACAATATCATCAACATACACAAGCATGATCAAAAACACATTCCCAGACCTCTTGGTGAATAAAGAGTAATCAAATTTAGATTGCACAAAACCATTTTCACCAAGAGCTAAAGTCAACTTAGCATTCCATTGTCTAGGAGCCTGTTTAAGACCATATAAAGGCTTATTAAGTTTCACAACTTTAGATTTATGATCATCAAAGCCAGGAGGAAGAGTCATATAAACATCCTCAGTTAAATCACCATAAAGAAATGCATTATTAACATCTAATTGAAAAATACTCCAATTATTACAAACAACAATATTAATCATACATCTCACAGTGGACATTTTAACAACAGGACTGAAAGTTTCCATATAATCAAATCCCTCCCTCTGACTAAAGCCTCTGGCAACAAGCCTAGCTTTATATTTATCAACTTCACCAGTGGACTTATACTTGATTTTCCATAACCACTTACTACTGACAGTTTTCCTTCCTTTAGGAAGTTCACACTCAGTCCAAGTGTTATTTCTTTTTAAAGCAGTAACCTCATCATTCATAGCATGGATCCAATTAATGTTTTTAGAAGCCTCTTCATAAGAAGTAGGCTCGACAGATTTGTTTAAAGTAGTAGAGAAACAATAATTAGCACGACTCAGATTAGAATAGCACACATACTTCTCAAGACCATATTTCATACTACTATTCGCAACAAAATCATTAACCCTAGCAGGCAACTTAGAATCCCTACTAGACCTTCTAAGAACAAGTTGATCATGACTAGTGTTCTGAGTTAAAGGAGACTGAGTTGTGTTAGGATTAGAACTCGAAGGGGCACTTCCCTCAGATAGAGTATTATCATCTATAGATGTTCCCATACCATTATTCTCACCATCTTGAGAAGTATTTATACTTCTAGGGCATGAATAGGCACCACCTTCATCATAAGATGTATTAGAACCTCTCCTTTCATCATTGGGATTTAAGTCACTTTGTTTCTCATTAAAAAAATTTAGATCATTTAATAATGAGTCATGAATCTTATCAGTTTGAAGTTTAGTGTTCATTTTAAATGGAAAAACAGTTTCATAAAATTGAACATCTCTAGAATAAGAAATAAGTTTAGATTCAAGACTATAAACCTTATAAGCCTTTTTTGTTGTAGAAAAACCAATGAGAACACATTTTTCAGATCTAAAAGAAAATTTATCAGAATTGTTAAGAATAGAAGAAAAACACAGACAACCAAAACATCTCATATGAGACAATTTTGGTTTTGTACCATACACAAGCTCAAAAGGAGATTTATCACTCAGAACAGAAGATGGCAACCTGTTAATTAGATAGGCAGCAGTTAAAATACATTTAGGCCACATACTCAAAGGAATACCACTTTGAAACAACAAACTTCTAGCAACATTTAATAAGTGCCTATGCTTTCTCTCAGCAATACCATTTTGATGAGGAGTATAAGCACAAGTAGTTTGATGAATAATACCAAGACTGCTAAACAGATTACTCATTTTATTATTAACAAATTCAGTACCATTATCTGATCTCACAGTTTTAATACCACATTTAAATTGATTGAGAATCAGATTAACAAAATTAATAAACAAGTTATACACCTCATCTTTAGTTTTAACAAGATATATCCAAACAGCCTTGGTAAAATCATCAACAATGGTCAGAAAGTATCTAAATCCTTCTCTGCTAGTGACCTTGTAAGGTCCCCAAAGATCTAAATGAACAAGATCACCAATAGCAGAACTCTTATGATCACTAAGAGGAAAAGGTTCTCTGGTTTGTTTAGCCTTGTGACAGATGTCACAAGGAGACACATGAGACCCTTTAGTGAACTTAAGATCAGATTGTAGCATGTTAACAGCTTGATTAGAGGGATGACCAAGTCTATTATGCCACAAATATTTAGAAACATAACAAGTAACAGACATATTACCTATTGTTTGATGTTTAGAAGTAATAGGAGATGGTGCATCAAACAAATATAGGCCACCATTTTCACTACCAGTCCCCATGATTTTGTTTTGAGTCAAATCCTGAATGTAACATTTAGATTCATCAAAACCAACAAACATTCTACTATCCTTCGTAAGTTTATGCACAGATAAAAGACTAACACGATATTCAGGAACTACCAACACATCATATAAAATGACTTTATCAGAAAGTTTTAGATTACCAATATATTTAATTTTAGCAAGGGTACCATTAGGATGACCCACAGTAAGATTTAAACCAGAAATATCAACAATACTAAACATATTAAGAGTTTTAATAATCATGTGCTGGTTTGCCCCTGAATCAATAATCCATCCAATACTGACTTTACATAAGGCAGTATTGTTATTATAGAACTTATGAAAGTTAACATTGAATAAAACATTATTATTCATAAAACTTGGTATACCTGCCATATTGGCTTGCATACTGTAAGAGGGCATATCATTTATAAGACTCATTAATTTCATCATCTGCTCATTTGTAAAAGTCATAGAAGAACCATTTTCGACATATGTAGTACAAGAATTAGCATTATAAGAAGGCTTGAAATTAGTTTGTTTTTTACTAGGATTTTTGTTATAACCAGGAGGGTATCCATTAAGATCAAAACATCTATCAACTGTGTGACCAATTTTACCACAATGAGTACAAAGTAAGTTTGGATTAGGCCCTTTGTTCCCATTATTAATATTCCCAGTATTAACAAACTTTTTATTATCAGAGTTAAAAACCTTTTTATTATCAAATATCTTATTCCCATTATTAGTCCAATTGGTTTTAGAAGTAAAACCAGCAATTTGAGATTTAGAATCAGAATTAGTAGAGGATGAAGAAGAAGAGGCAATGCCCCTGTGAGACTCTTCTCTAGAAACAGTAACAAAAGCATCTTTAACATCAGGAAGAGTCTCTCTAGAAAGAATACTGCTCCTAATAGGCTGATAGACTTCATTAAGACCTGCAGGATACTCATGATGATAAACACGTATGGAAATGTGGTTATGGTTCGAATTTGTATAAGAAGTTTAGAGATGAAGAGAAGTTGGGAGCCTTTGAGAGAAATGTGATATTAGATTAAATGAGTTGAAATGTCCAACCCCTTCCAAGCTAGGGAAGGGGTATTTATACTTACAAGCAAACGCCCCCTGAAGTGGGCTGTGGAGCAAGTTGACAGTGGGTAAAGACCCGACCCGACTCCACAAATACTAAACTACGTTCTAACTAATATGATAAATACTACGAGCTATAATATGCTAAACTACACTCGGGGTGACCGAGTCTTCATATGAATAAACGTATTCCTAATAATCTCCCCCAAAGGGAGGTCACCCCAGAAGATAAATATTGAATCATAGCATTCAAGTCTTTGTCAACATCTTTGTAGCTCGTAGCCTTTTGATTTTTCAATGTTGAGATCTTTGTGCATCACGTGGTAGACTCTAGATGACACCTTCAATGTGATGGATGATCTTTGGAAATAGCTTCAACTTCATCATCCAAATGAGTGTCTGACGGTCATCTTTGAGCAGTAACATCTCCATGTGATATGAACATCTTTGTGTTGGCATGCCCACACTTTTCAGGATCATGATCTTTTGCATCAGAGTTATGGAAGCATATATGGGGCCCAATCAATGACCATGATTTCTTAGATTGTTATGTTGAAGTGTGAGCATGTGTTGATGGATCAACATCTTTTCAGCAATCAACTGCAACCGTCAGAAATTCTTGCAAGCAAACAGTTAGCAACAAATCATCCGGTGCTTATAGATTTGGAATTAGAGATTGTCAACAGTATAGTGTAAAGACCTCTTCTAACCCTTACCAAGACCGTTCCCAATTGGCAAACCCTGAATGGATTTACACGAACTACCTAAGTAGATCAACGATTGGGTGAGTCACTGGAGATCACTCCACGACTGTTGACCGTTAGTAACCATCGTGACCACTAAGCGTAATCCACAAGGAATTACCTAAGTGACCTGCTTTCAGGGTTGTTTGATGTTGACCCTGGTAGGAATTTCCATTCAATCACTCGGAGTTACAATAGCAACATCCCTCATAAATGTTCTGGCAGATTGCTAAGATCTGCGTAGGACTCATAAGTTTACCACTGGTGTCCTTAATGTTGAACAACCAAGGTAGAAGTATCACGTGTTTCTATGAGATCTTTTTATGCATCTCGAGGCTCTAGACTCAATAAGTGCATTTGTTTTTCCTATGCGGAGATTAGGGAGAGGTCTCCTGCTTCAATATCAACCATCTCTAAGAAATAAGTTGATAGATTACACCGGTTCCCCGTGAGAATGAAACAAGTTCTTTTAAGAGAACTTGAGTGGCTAGAAGGTTTAGTGCAGTGTGTCATTGGGTCCATGACGTCTTGTCTTCAATACCAATGTCGCCTTAGCAACCATCAGTAGATTATGAATTGAACCCGGTTTCTGCCCTAAGGTTGAATAATTTGAGGGCTATTTCTTTTCACCCTTTCTCATTTCGTTTCCTTTTAATTCTTCAACCCCTTCTTTCTCCATTCTCACATTTCTCCTTTTTTCATAATCATACCTATGGACTTGCTAATAATATCTATTTGGTATTGTCCATGGGTAGATCCCTCCGGCTCTGGCGGATCATAGGACGGTTTTCCTAACCTTAGCCAATATCCTATGTTGCCATACACCAAATCATTGAAAATTCTCTCAACGTGTTTATGACTGAGAAACATATTTTGTTAACACATTAATAGTTTTGTCATTTTCAAATGCTCCCCCTTAACATGTGCTCATATGTTTTGATTAGAAAATTTGCACATTGATGCGTGGGAATCGCAACAGGCTTTACCTCTCGAGGGATCTCGAGAAGCTTACAACCCCCACCAGGCAGTGTACCTGATCGTTGTAGTATAGTATAGTGACAAGTACCGGGGGATTGATCGTTCAGCTTAGCAATAGTGTCGCTAGGATTAGAAAGCCTAATTTACTAGTTCTAAAGGTGAGGGATGATTATTTTTGTATTTTTATGTTTTGTAGAAAGCAAGTAAAATCTCGGGTTTTGAAGGAGTGGGCGGAATTAGTTGCTATTCAACTAACCCAAAACTAAGATGCAATCAAAATAAAATAGTAAAAATGAAAATAAACTAATTATACTAAGGTTGTGAGCAGTAATTGGTGAAAATGTGTTTACTTAGACTTCATTACTCCCTAGATATCTTTTACATGTTAATTACTTGTTATAATTGCATGGATGACGGATCGTATTCCTTAATACCATTCATGGGGTGGCATACATAACTCCCCAATTCTATGTGCTCTTATCTCCTCCTACACCATGACCCAGCACAACTATAGGGATTGTAAACAGTGGCTCATGCATTAAATACAACCAATAAAGACCTAGTACGCCTCGGTTCATGTTTCTTAAGACGTTCAAGCATGTTACCATTTGGAGATCTGCCAGTTTTCTTAAGCCTAACATATAAATCATTCATCCAAAACAAGAATAAACAAGTAATCAACACATAATCAATATATAGGTTTCATTAGATCTAGGCAAACACAAAGGAGATCTAGCCTAAAGTTAGAAACGAAAAGATAGGCTCGGAGGGGTGTACTAGGGGTTTCGTGTACTAAAAATGAGTACAACGCTAAGGGTGTGGGAAAAATTAGTTGACTTAACTAGCCAAGTAATATGACTTAAATGGTCAAGTAATCATGATACGGGTTTAACACAAGGGTGATCCTAATGCCTCTTATCATGTAGTAAATCCTACCACACGAATGTAGTCTCACTAGCGGTCTTGGGATGCATCACTAACGCAAGTTCTAGAATCTAAATGCTACCGGTACACTCATAAGCACTAATAATGAATGCTTTTCCTATCAAATCTAAAGGCGAACCTCACATTTTTGGGTAGAAAATTTTTCTGAATATACGGTTATGTGTTAGTCATACAATCTCCTATCCATGAGAAGCTTGCTATGGATAAAGTTTCACTCCTAAATGTTGTAAAAAATTTTAAATTTGGCGCTAAAATTACACTAACAAGTATTTCTCATAGTTTTATTACACATCTACCATTAAACAAAACAAACTCAAGCGAAAGTGCATATGTAAGGTATCATCTTTTTACCCTCCCCTTACACTTAAGATGAACATTGTCCCCAATGTTCAAGTAAAGAATGTAAAAGTGAAAAAGTAAAGAGAATGAAATCAAATACTCCCCTGATTCGCTCGGTATGGATTATAGGTGGCCAGGTTAAATCTTCTTCCAAGAAAGCGAACAATCATAGCTTCCCTTCCAGAATATAAATCATCTCCTTGTCGAACATAACCTGTGAAACCTGACAAAATAGACAAGACAACCTCGCGTAAAATCGGCGGCATCCTATATAAGTTCCTAAATCCTAGAAAACAAAGTAAGATATAATGCTTGTGGAATGAAGTTTGCAGATTTCCTGGAGATTATAAAACTTAATAATTCACAAAAAACCATAAGACTCCATTAGAAAAACAAAACTGGTAAAATTTCCAGATTATTAACTCCTGACGCCGTCAAGAGTAAACCCCTGACGCCGTCAGAATGGACCTGCAGAAATTCTTATGTTAAGTTTTTGGAAAATTTCTGGAAAAACTTGGTCCTACTTCCTGGAAAATCCTGCAAAACTTCATTATGACTCAATACAAGCATTTGACTCTAACAAATACGAATATACATGCTCATTTATTATTGTGGAGAATCATGATCGGTTTGTTTCTTAAAAACATATTTGGGGTTTCCCCTTACACTTATATTTTGCAAAAATACTTTTAGGTTGGAGTTAAGACTAGGCCAAACAACATAGTAAAGTATTTCCACATTTTATTTGAGAAACATGATCAACCAACAATAAAATAAACATGCATACGGAAGCAAATAACAATCAAACAAATAAAATCACACAAACATGGGTTGCCTCCCAAGAAGCGCTTTTCTTTATTTACGAGTCTTGTAGCTAGACTCAAGGTCATGGGTTACTACGTGATCTCATCATTGGTTCCACTCTCTAGGTCGTCTTCTAAACCAGTTTTGTATTCCGGACCTAGTTGCAAGCACTCTTTGTAGAAACCAAGCATTCTATTTCTAACATACTCTACTCCCCTACGTCTATCCTCCTCATTCCTATAATAAGCCGCTTGCTTGTGTTCTTTTTCGAAATTAGAGAGAAGGCGGTATTGTTCGATCTTGTAGGGCATTTGATAAGCAACCTCATCATTCTCTTCCTTAAATCTAACTATCCCTAAAGTTGGATCATAACTCATCCTAGTGGCCTCAACAAATGGTTTTTCGAATATTATTTGACTTAGGCAAGCATCTATCACCGGACGAGTGTCTTCTACTATCATGAAATCGATTTCATAGGTAAGATTTCCTATAATCACATGCAATCCCTTCACTCTTCCTGCAAAATTATTTATCAGATTCTTACCGGGCATCATCCTAAAATTGAGTTGCTTCTTCATCACCCAATTGTAATAAGTCCTAGTCATGATGTTCACGGGTGATCTAAGTGTTGGGATCATACTTTAGTATTTAGTCAAGTCTCGGTCATTACATTTTGTAATAGGTTGCTTAAGTATTATTTCTTATTATTGTTTAAGTTAATGGGCAACATGTTAAAGCCCAAGAGGCCTTAAAGCCCACGTTAAAAGGATAAGGGAGGAAGGGTGTGTTGCCCTAGCTCCTCCCTTATAAATAGTAAGCTTATGTTACATTTTATTTTGTTGGTTATTAGATTACCTTAAGGAAACTCTTGCACTTTTATCTTTCTTATTATCTTATAATCAACCAAGTCTATTTCTCATCTCATTTCTCTTTATATCATACTTGTGTTTACTAAATGGTGACCTAACAAGTGGTATCATTCGCCTACTAGAAGTTTGAAGTGTATTTCTTTTGGTTACGTGGGGATTTGGTGCTTATTCTTCATCTTTTTGCATTTTTCTTTGTTTCTTTCACTCAAATCTTGAAGCTTGGACAAGTTTCAAGGTTGATATAGTGATTTGAAGCTTAGTTGTTGCATAAAGTTGTGTTTTTTAAGGTTTTTTTAGGTTTTATAGCTTCTTTGATATTGGAAAACTAGTTTTTGGTAGTTACATCTCATAAAGTTAAGGTTTTCTAAGTATTGGTGAAGTTATTTGATCAAAAGTACCTTATTTTTAAGCATTTTCTCTTCAAAAAGTCATTATTTAAGGTGAACAGTACGTTTTACGCGTAAAGTGGTCGGAAAAGTACTATTTCCAGCTGTCTAAAGTGTTTTTTGGTCGGTTTACGCATAAAATAAGCCAAAACCCTTTTCTTACGCGTAATATTTGCCAAAACCCTGATCCTACGCGTAAAGTGCTCCTCTACGCCTTAAATCCTACGCATAAGTTGAATTCTACGCGTAAGTCAGAGTTACGCGTAACTTGCCAGAGTTTACGCGTAAGCTTCATCAACGATCTTCTTCTTGTGCTACGGTGACTCAGTACTTCCCTAGCTTGGATAAGTTAGTGGAATACTTCGACTACGGATATCTTTCAAGCTTGGATAAGTTTGAAAGATTTGTTTGGTTGTTTCAACCTTACGCATAAGTCTAAACTTACGCATAAGCATAAGCTTACGCGTAAAGAGGAAACTTACGCATAAACTAGAAAGTTTACGCATAAACCTACTCTTTACGCATAACTTAAAGTTTACGCGTAAGATTAAGTTACGCGTAAGATTTAAACTTACCCCAAGGATTTTGCTACTTTCACAAAGGAACGTGCATTTCAATCTTCTACAAAGATCCATTTCTACACAAGTGTTCTAAGATGTCTCAACCACCTAATCACTACTTCCCTCACTCTTATCCTCAGCAACAACAACCTCAGCAGTATCAGCAACAACAACCTCAGCAGTATCAGCAACAACAATACCTTCCGCACATAATGAATCAACAACCTCCTAAATACAATCCACAACAACATTACCTGATGATGCAGCAACAGCTCATTCCTCAACAACAACCATATCAAGTGCCACAACAAAACACTCAGTTTTCCTCCAAACAACCTCACTGGTTTGACAGAATGTGTGAAGTTATTACAACTCAACAATCCCGACATGAGGCAGGATCACTTGAAACACCTCCAATGCTAACACCTGGTAACTATGTGCAATGGTCAAGTCGATTCCTACGCTTTCTTGAACTAAAGAAACCTCATGGGCACTTCTTAAAGCAAGTGATACTTGAAGGACCATTTGAGTGGCCAACAAGATTTGAAGCTGGTGATCCTAATGCTGATCCTCCACGTCCTCCTGGTGATAGACCCCTTCCAGAAACTGCACTCACTGAAGAACAGAAACTACATCGTGAAGCTGATCAGTATGCAATGGCTTATATACTTCAAGGTATACCCAATCCGATATATCGCAGTGTCGATGCTCAGAAAACAGCCAAAGCTATGTGGGAACACGTTCATCTCCTCATGGAAGGCACTCAATTGAATAAAGATGACATGGAATCCAAGCTTTACATGGAATACACTGACATCACAATTGAACCTGGAGAGTCACTTGAATCCTACTATCATCGTTTCACAAATGTTGTCAATGATCTGGAACGTCACAAAATCACTGTACCAAGGATCGCTGTGAACTCCAAATTTGTTGGTAGTCTTGGCCCTGATTGGCATAAATATGTGACATTTGTTCGTCAAACGAAGAATCTTCATGATGCTCCATATGGCTTGTTGTATGACTTTCTGAAACACCATGAACCTGAAGTGGAAAAAGATCGAGCTCTACGAGGAGGTTACACACCCACAACAACACCAAATTCTTTGGCTCTCGTAGCTCAATCTCCCTATGCTCCACCACCACTGTCAAATCATGCATATGTTCAAGAGCAGAACTACTTCAGTTATCCACAATCTTCAACCTCGAACCAAATGGTCTCTTATGATTCATCTCCACAAGATACTTCTACTCAACTTGTTCCGTCAAACAACAATGATGCTGTGTACTACTCCAACTGCAATGATGATGACGATGATGACTTTAATACGTTGAATCAGGGACTTGCTCTTATTGCTCGTGCTTTCAGCAAATTCTCCAACAAAACGAACAACCGTCAACGTTCATCTTCTAATACCAGGAATCAAGCTGTTGTAAATGATGGAAGAGTGGAAATTCAAAATCGTAACTATGGTAGATCTGGTTCAGGAAGTTCTTCAGGAAGTTATGGGAATGATCAGAGGTTTGGTAACAATGCAGGGTTCAGGAACAACTCAGCATCTTCTCAACAAAGGTCTGACTCAGTTGCTACAAGGAACTCAACCTCAGGGAATGCAGTTTGGTGCTACAATTGTAATGAACAAGGTCATATTGCTACAGCATGTCCCAAACCGAGAACTCGGGGTAGCAAGTTTCACAAGCAGGCATTACTCATGGCTCTTCAGGATGAAAAAGATGGACATTTCCCTGAACAGGACAACAATTTCATGGCAAATGTGATCAACGATGATGACATGGAAGATCTGGAAGCCAATGCTGCTGTGATGCTTATGGCTAACATGCAGGAACTTAAGCTCAATGATTCAGGTCCAGTGTATGACACTGACAGCTTGTCTCAGGTACATGACTTCAATGAATGCTTTATTAATGAGATAGTCTCACCTTCTGCTTATGAATCAGATATGGCGCAAGTTGTTCCATCTAAATCATCTTCATCATCTCATACAGATGAACAAATAAACACAGTTGTCATATTCGATGATGACACAGTTGTTTCATTTGATGATCCTATTGAGAATGATAAACATGATCATTTCGAACAACATGAACCATCATTTGATCCAGACCCTGATCTCATATTGTTATCAAAACAACTGGATGCTCAACAATTGCAAATAATAAAGTGCAACGAGAAAAACAAAGTTTTGAAAGAACAAAATGCGTCACTTGCAAGAGATATTGAATGTTATAAAATTCAACTTTCTAATCAGGAAGACAAGATTAAACATGCAAAAAGTTTTGAAAAAGCTTTTCACGATTCCTACAACAAAGAACAAGATCTTCAACGCAAAATGCAAGATTTAATCGAGTCAAACGGAAAGTTGATTTCAAAACTCGAAAGTGAAAAGAGTGAATTGAAAAAGCAAGTCGAACGTCTTCAAACAGAACTTTCAAAAACAGAAACAGAATTGTCAAGTTGTCAAAAAGATTTTTGTGAACATAAAATACGAAAAAGGAAGTATATAGATAACTTACTCGGTGATATTGTTGATCTTGAAAAACAATTGAAAGAATTTCGTAACATTGTTTACAAACACGGGAACTCTGTCACTACAATTCAGAAATTTACTTTAAAACCGAGACCCGGTACTGGATTTGCACTTGGCGATTACAATTCAATGTTTCTTCACAATGCATTCAAAGATGTTCCAAAAATTTACAGTATGGACTATTTGCTTGATAATACGATTGTGCGTGCTGTTGTTTTTGATACTGAGGAAGAAGAAGAACTTGAAGACGAGAGTCGGTCAAAAATGAGTAATGTTGAATATTGCACACCATATGACTATTCAAAAAATCCAGTCAAGTTCGTTACTCAAAAGGATTTACCTGAGAAATCATGGTTTATCGAAGAGTCGTATGTTTCATCTCACAATGAGGCCCCTGTCCAAACTGTAGCACAAGTAAATGGTCCTTTACCATCATCCGGTGAACTTACACGTTTACCAAAATGTCGTGTCTTAAATTATTTCAAAACTTTTATGGAAGACATTGATATTTTGGAGGAAACAATTGAACGCAATTCTGAAATAAAAATTGAAACTTTTCAATCCGCTTACGAGCGAGAAAAGAGAGATATTTTTCAAAAACAAATGAAACCAATTGTTCAACACCTCCGTCTCTGTGCTACACGTTGGGATCAGGAACTTCAAAAGGAGGTCAAAAATATGATAAACGTTTTTGATACTGCTGAAAATGAGATTTTGGTTCAAAAGTTACAAACTAAAGTTTTCAAAAATGATGCTGATCGACTCTTGGAACAAGTTCTCTGTGCTGATATTTTGTCTGTTATCATGAATGATCTCTATAATTCTGGTACTTCTATGCTTAAGCATGATCATTATGTTGATAATAACTTGTTGAATGTGGAAATTGAGACACTGAAACATGAGAATGATAATCTGAGGAAAAAGAATGATGATGTGACAAAACAGTTTTCAAAACAAATCTGTCTACTCAATCAAAGGCTTGAATGGTGTCAAGCTAAAAGTCTTGAAAGGGAATTGAAGTTTCAAAGTCACAATGTTTCAAACTCTTGTCAACTTTGCAAAAACATTGAGTCTTTAAAAGGTTTGTGTCTCAAATACGAGAAAGAAATTGCGAAGTTAAAAATTGAAAATGACGAATTTCTACAAAACCACATAGACATCAAATATTGCAATGGTATACTTGAGTCTACTATTCAGGATAAGAATCACATCATCATCGAGTTAAAAGAGAAAATCAAAATACTTGAAAAAGGAAAGATGGTTGACACCACGGTGATAGCACCAGGAATGTATAAATTAGACAAAACTGATAAAGGAAAGGTTGTTCAAAATACTAATGTTGCAAACTCCACTTCTACAGGACTAGTCTCCCCTACTAGCGTTAGCAGACCCAAGCGAAACAGTAAAAAGAAGAATAGGCTCTGGCAACGTAAGAGAGGACAACTAGAAGCTCAAGAAGTAGAAGACCAACTTAGGAATTTGAATAAAACTCATGTTGCATCAGATTTAGATTCTAATCTGGCAAATTGTAATCAAAATCTAAATGTAACGAATGATGAACCTTTGAATGTTTTGAATATTAATGCATCTTGTGTGTTTTGTCGTAAAAGCGTTTCATCTGGTGATCATACTAAATGTATAGCTAATTCTCTACTTCATCGTCATAAGAAACGTAGGACACGCATTTCTTCTAGGCCCACTACTGCCTCTAAGTCTGTCTTAGGAAAGCCGCCTTCTACGGTTTCTAATGAAGTTGATGTTACCCCCATAGGTGCAGAGAACAAGTCTAGGAATCAGCCAAACACTAGTGAATACACCATTAAGAAAGCTCGAACTAGTTGGAATTGGCAACGTTGGTTACAACACAAACCTGATTTTAAATGGATTCCTAAATTATTGAATACTTGTGCTTTTAACCAACTGGAACCCGCAGTTTCTTTGGGTTCCACCCTTACTTCTGTTCCATCCGTGTCCTCTTCTTGTGATGCAGGTGGTGCAGATTGTTCTCTGGATTGTTGATAGCGGATGCACCCGACATATGACAGGCAATCTCAAACTGTTACACAACTTTGTCTCAAAGTTCATTGGTACTGTCAGATTCGGGAATGATCATTACGCTTTAATCATGGGGTATGGTGACTTTATCAGTGGGAACATCGAAATAAGCCGTGTTTATTATGTGGAAGGCCTTGGACACAACCTTTTCTCTGTTGGTCAATTCTGTGATGGGGATCTAGAAGTTGCATTTCGTGAGAAAACTTGCTTTGTTCGTGACTTACAAGGAAACGATCTTATGTCTGGCTCCCGTGGCTCCAATCTTTATACAATTTCAATGTCAGATATGATTGCAACATCTCCGATATGTCTTCTCTCCAAAGCAGAATCAACTAAATCTTGGTTATGGCACAAACGTCTTTCACACTTGAATTTCAAAACTATGACTGACCTTGCTCGTTATAAACTTGTTGAGGGATTTCCAAGATTCCGTTTCACCAAAGATCACTTATGTCCAGCCTGTGAACAAGGAAAAAGTACTCGGGCTCATTTTCCTTCAAAACCTGAACACAGTACGAATCATGTTCTACAACTGCTTCATATGGATTTGTGTGGACCGATGTGTGTTCAAAGTATCAACGGTAAACGCTACATACTAGTAATCGTCGATGATTTTTCCAGATGGACTTGGGTTTATTTTTCTACGAAGTAAAGATCAGGCTCCTTCTATGATCATCACCTTTCTCACTAAAATTCAAGTTCAGTTACGCAACACGGTCCGAATAGTCAGAACTGACAATGGAACTGAATTCAAGAATCAGACACTTAGGTCTTATTATGAGAAAGTGGGAATTGAACATCAAACATCTATTCCTAGAAGCCCAGAACAGAATGGAGTTGTTGAAAGACGCAACAGGACGTTAGTGGAAGCTGCTAGAACTATGTTGATTAATGCTCAATTACCTGATTACTTGTGGGCAGAAGCTGTTTCAACCGCATGCTATACTCAAAACCGTTGTATGATCACAAAACGTCATCGCAAAACACCATATCAAATTGTTCACAAAAGGAAACCGAACATCGATTACTTTCATGTTTTTGGAGCACTCTGCTATCCGAAAAATGATCGTGATGATTTAGGTAAACTTAAAGCAAAGGCTGACATCGGAGTGTTCATTGGATATTGTGAGAATTCTAAAGGTTTTCGGATTTGGAATCGTCGTACTCGTGAAATTCAAGAAACCATTCATGCTAATTTTGATGAGCTCACACAAATGGCTTCTGAGCAACACAGCTTAGGACCCGAATTTAACCGTCTTAACTCTCCAGCATCTTCGGCTGAACCATTGCCACTAAACCGCAAAGAATTGGAAACCTTGTTTGCTCCACTGTTTGATGACACAATTGAATACCGTCCTACTGAGGTCCCACCAAATTCCGCTGCTCAACCTGACAATATTCAAGTACCAGACTCACCTCAACAAACTTCAACAACTGTTGAGAGAGGCGGTCCTCCAATTGCTTCACCATCTACAGTAGAACAAACTGTTTCTAACTCCCGCCACTCAGCTGAAGATCCAACACCACTATCAGTTCCACAATCCGCAGAGCATGATCCTGATGCGTTCTTCAATACGTTTGCACCAGCTACTACAGTTCCTGATATAGCTGAGTCGTCAACACGCAACTTGGATCCTGCCAACATGCGAGATACATATCAACTACACCCTTCAACACACAAATGGACCCGAGACCATCCTCTAGTTCATATTATTGGCCATCCAGATGCACCAGTTATGACAAGACAACGACTTCACACAGATGGAGAAACTTGCATCTACGCACTCACAGTTTGTCATGAAGAACCCAAGAACATTAAAGATGCAATGACTTATGACAACTGGATTGAAGCTATGCAAGAGGAATTTCAGCAATTCATACGATTAGAAGTCTGGGAATTAGTTGAAAGACCTGACGGAGTCTTTGTCATTGGGTTAAAATGGATATGGAAGAATAAGCTTGATGCTGAAGGAACTGTCATACGGAACAAATCACGTCTGGTAGCAAAAGGATACTCTCAACTGGAAGGTCTAGATTTTGCTGAATCCTTTGCTCCAGTGGCTCGACATGAAGCTGTTCGGATCTTTTTGGCCTATGCTGCACACCGGAACATGGTAGTCTTCCAAATGGATGTCAAAACAGCATTTCTTAATGGAGATCTCCGTGAAGAAGTTTATGTCAGCCAACCTGAAGGCTTCGTTGATCCTGAGCGTCCTAATCACGTCTACCGACTCAAAAAGGCTCTCTACGGACTCAAGCAGGCCCCACGGGCGTGGTATGACAAACTGTCCACTTTCTTACTGGCCAATAAGTTTTCTAAAGGATCGGTGGATCCCACACTGTTTACTAAAACCTACGGGGAGGACTTACTTGTTGTTCAAATATATGTCGATGACATCATTTTTGCCTCAACAAAAAGAAGTTTCTCTAATGATTTTGCAAAATTAATGAAAGATAATTTTGAAATGTCCATGATGGGTGAACTTTCGTTCTTTTTAGGACTACAAGTTCATCAATCACCCCGTGGAATTTTTGTAAATCAATCAAAATATGCTCTTGAAATTTTAAAGAAATATGGAATGATGTCTTGTGATACCTATAATACACCAATGGGCTATACCACAAAACTAGATGCTGATTTACATGGGACTCCAGTTGACCCTACCAAATACCGAAGTATGATTGGGTCCCTCATGTATCTCACAGCTAGTAGACCTGATATAGTATTTGCTGTCTACATGTGCTCCCGCTATCAGTCCAGACCAACTGAAAAACACCTCAGTGAGGTCAAGAGAATCCTTCGATACATAAAGGGAACCATTAACTTGGGGATCTGGTATCCGAAGGATTCTGGCTTTGAACTAATTGCTTTTTCAGATGCTGATCATGCAGGATGCTTAGACACACGCAAAAGTACATCTGGTGGATTACAGTTTCTTGGAGACAAACTTGTGTCATGGCAATCTAAGAAGCAGGACTGCACGTCTTTGTCATCTACAGAATCTGAATACGTAGCCATGTCGGCTTGCTGTGCTCAAGTCATCTGGATGAGATCACAACTCAAGGATTATGGCTACCTGTTCAACAGGATTCCTATCTACTGTGATTCAAAGAGTGCAATTGCTATCTCCTGCAACACTGTGCATCATTGCAAATCCAAACACATCGATCTCCGATATCATTTCATCAAAGAGCATGTGGAAAGGGGTACAGTTGAGCTTTATTTTGTTGGAACTGAGTACCAATTGGCGGACTTACTTACCAAATCCTTGGCACCATCCAGGTTTGCTAGTTTAGTTCACCAAATTGGTATGCGATGTTTGACTCCAGAGGATCTGGAAAAGTTCTTAAAACACAAGTGATTGTCAAACATCAAAACCATCTTTGTAAATATTTTTTCTCAAAAAAAAAAAAAAAAAAAAAAAAAAAAAAAAAAAAAAAATGCAAGTATAAAACTCTTTCAACACTATTTTTTCTAAAAAGTCTTCAATCATTTAAAATTAGTGTTGAGGGGGAGGAAAAGT
Organism: Artemisia argyi; assembly: GCA_030686995.1. NCBI lineage: Eukaryota > Viridiplantae > Streptophyta > Magnoliopsida > Asterales > Asteraceae > Artemisia > Artemisia argyi. The sequence goes on from CM060685.1 coordinate 48,298,173, forward strand.
AACATTTTTTTAATTTCTAAAAATTATTTTACCTTTTATATACTTGCATTTTACCAAAAACATTTACATTTTAACAAAAATAAATGAATTTTTTCTTAGTGTTGATTCAAAAGGATTTCGGGTTACTCTCCTTGATCAAAACCAGTTAATTTTACCATGATTCCAAGGTCGAGGGGGAGTATGACAAGTTGTTCTTTTCATATCGTGGTGTTGACTAACGAATGTTATATGTGAATTAGTATGTTAGCATTTAATATGAATATTAGTTAGGGTTAAGGGACTAAAAGTGTCAATACATGAAAAATGAATTCACCACAGTCAAAACCCTCTTTGACCATTCACATTTACGTTTTTTCACCAAACACATTTAATACTCTTTCACCAACCAAATCATACGGCCACTAATCATTGAACTAATCCAAGAATCTTGCATCTAATCTGAAGAAGGTAACATGTTTTGATCATAATTCTTAACATAGGTTTTTAATTTTACAACAATCCAACGGTTAAATCAATCACAATTGATTAATTTGTTCTTGAGTTATGCGTAAAATTCAAAACCCAGAAAGATGTGATGATATGATTGAATTTGGTGATGGGATTTGTTCTTATGATGATATTAAACATGTTAGTTAACTCCAATCTCACCCAGAATCATCATCTGAGTGATTTGGTGAATTAGGGTTCATGCGTATGAATTGGGGGTTCTTGAGTTTGTGCTATAGGATTGTTATTAGTGATGGGGATAGTGTTAGTGTATGCCTAGGATCATTCGAATGTGGTTGAATTAAATCTTAATCATGTTTTTGCTCTTGAATCTAAGGTTTAGGGTTCGTAGGTCAATAGCAGATTCAATCTTAAGATTGGGTGGATAATTTGTGTTGTTATTTGAAACATATGATCCTTATGATGTTTGTATCAATTGCCCCATGCCTAATCGTACCCAGAAACACTTTTGATTAATGATGTGATTGAGTGTTCATGCGTGTTTACGCATGAAGTATTATTAGGCATGTTTACATGTTATAATGTATGATATATGTGTATTGGATTGATGTTTGATCAGTGGTAATGTTTGTGCACTTTCAGGAAACTCATAACTCAAATTTCAAAAGGTGAATTTCTAGAAATGACGATTTTACGCGTTAAATGTTCATCCTACGCGTAAGATTGAATCTTACGCGTAAGATTCGACACGTGGACAAATTGTGTCTTGGATAAGACACAGTTTACGCATAAAATTGTTCTTACGCATAAGTTCTGATCTTACGCATAAGTCTAGAACTTACGCGTAAGTCATTACCTACGCATAAGTTACAATTTACGCCTAAGGGAAATCCTACGCGTAACTTCAATTTTTACGCATAAGACCTATCTTACGCATAAAATTGATCTTACGCGTAAGTTTCATTTTACGCGTAAAGTTCTAACTTACGCGTAGATTTTGCACTTACGCCTTATTTCTTAACTTACGCTTAAGTCAGATTACGCGTAAAACAACTACTTACGCGTAAACTTGTCAAAATTCCAAATTTTTCCTAAGTGTTGGAAATTTCCAATGTGTAACTTGTTGTAAATGATAAACTTTGGTTGGAATTGAATTGTTTTATGTTTCTAACAAATAAAATAACTCAAGTTTGTCACATAACATAAGTTTTAACACACACAAACCCCCACTGATCATCATCAAAACATTATAATCTATATGAACACATGCTTAATGAATGCTAATACTAACATCATCAACAATTGCCATGTTTGTGTGTTTATGATCAATTCAGATGGCAGAACACAATGACATCCCATACGGACCAGAACCTGAACCCATTCGTGCATGGGAAGACACATTTCCTGAAAACTACTCCAGGAAGATTGGAAAGAACAACCTAAGAGTCAACTTCAACAAACTGACATGCAATGAGTCTTCTTGCCTTGTTGCTGTTGATGCTCTCATCTATCACCCATGCAAAGTTCTACTCACCAAATCTGCTGCAGTGGCATGCTTCTACATACATCAGTTTTGGCACACAATCCACCTGGACCTCCTGGAAGAGTCCTTTACTTGTATGCTTCACATGAGACAAGTCACGGTCGACAAGGATCTTCTCCGTAGTGCTCTTGGACTTCCCGAACTTGAACCGAATGAAGAGTATGACCAAGTTCCCACTGAAGAAGAATTGATAGAATGGCTGAGAGACATTGGGTATGATGAGTCTGAAGGGGTCATTACTAGTCACTCTAGGGTCAATATCAGATTTCTTCCACAGCCTTGGAGAACTCTCTACATCATAATTGCCAAGTCACTATCTGGCAGAGACACAGGCCATGAACACCCTAAGCTCCAACATCTCAGGCTGTTCTGGGCTATTGCTAATGTCAAGAAGGTTGATTATGCCAGCATTATCTGGGAAGATATTGTGTGGCACATACACCGCAAGACTACCAATATTCCTTTCGTCCGTTTCACCAAACTTCTTATTGCAAGCTTCCTCCATGAATATGATGACATTCCTCAAAGATTGAATGATGAGTTTCAGCACACATACAAGAATGAGGACACACTGAAGGTCATCAAGAGAATGGATACAAGTACAAGGAAACAAGGAAAGAAACTTCCAGATAGCCTCTTAACTGACAAAGTCAAGGCTGGCAATAACTACAAGTACTACCTACAAGCCATTGAAGCAGAGAAAGTTGGGTTCTTGGACGAAGCTGCTCTACCTTCATACATGCAGAAGAAAGGTAAGAAAGTTAGCAAATCGGGCAGCTCAGAAAGTTCTACTAAGTCCAAACCTAAGAAAAAGCCATCATCTAAGGTCAGAATTCCTGCAAAGAAACCTACTGCTGAACCTGGCTGGTTTCCCTCACCTCCACCTTCTCCAAAACCTGCTGACTCTGAACAAACCGAATCCGACGAAGGTCCTATTTACAGTGAAGCCTATGCCAATATCACCAAGAAAGTCAATCTTGATGAAATTGACGATAAGGATTTGACGTTCGAAGATTGGGATAATATTATTGACGAATCTGCTGATTATGCTGAATCCCCCGCACACCTCTATCAACGTCCATTCACCAAAGCTCAAACAATTTTGGAAGATGAAAGGATTAGAAGAAAAAAGATGAAGGAACCAGTTACAGCTGTACAAGAGCCTGAAGGCCTTTCAGTCGAAGAAGAAAATGAACGGGCTCTCAACCTCGGTCTCCTTCACAGCCGAATTGATACATTCAATGCTGATCAACCTCCACCTCCAGTGTTCTCTCAGACCACCGAAGCTGGCGGATCTAGCAGCATTCCTGAGCCTACCACAGGAATCTCCTCAGACTTAGTTGCTTATGATAATCCCTCAGTAACTCCCACCGATATTGAAATGACTATGGAAGAGGAAGAAGAGGAAGATCCTATGGATACCGATGCTCCAAGACTTATGTCTATGGAAGAAATGGAGCGTAGAGAACGGGCTCAGGAAGAAGAACTGAAAAGAAAACAAGAAGCTGAAGAGGCCAGACTTGAAGAGATTGCTCAAGCTAAACTGGAAGAAACAATCAGAATGGAAGTAAGCAGGAAAGCAGAGGAGGCAGCCAAACTGGCTGAAGAAAAGTCTAAGAAGGAAGAAGAAGCCAGGCTGGCTGAAGAACTAAGGCTTAAAGCCGAAGCTGATAAGCTGGCTGAAGAAAAACTAAAGAAAGATGAAGAAGCCAGGGTTGCTGAAGAACTAAGACAGAAAGCTGAAGCTGAAAAACTGGCAGAAGAACTTAGGGTGAAAGAAGCAGCAGCCAAAGATAAGAAAGTTGTACTACCCGAACTACAGAAAGGAGATGTCAAAGACACAACCACCATTATTGAATCATCACAGTCATCACCTCCTGCATCTGAATCAACACATGGCAAATCAATCAAGAAACCGAGCTCTAAAGCCTCTGCTGCATCCAAACTACTCAAATCTGCTTTCAAAAGAGTGCATGATAAGAAGAGAAGCAAACTAGAAGAACAGGTTGCTAAACTTGCAACCCAGGTTGCTGAACTATCTAAGCTGAACACGAACGTCAATGAGCTACAAGATAAGGTTGACATTTTCCTAGCTAAAGACGTAACAGAGAACTTGGAAGCCGCACTAGCAGCTCAAGCACAGGAATACATGGCACAACACTTAGTGGCTGAGCTGAAAGATCTACTGGCACCAATGAGAGACGAACTCACCAAGTTCGCTGAGCAAGCAGTAAAGAAAGTTATCCGATCAACAACCTTCACTCTTCGTGCCGACAAGTCCACTGCTCCTCTACCAGGACTTTCTCTGGATGACTTAGAAGCTCAACTCCTAGAAAAGCTTGCAAACAAGTTCACCTTGACTCCTGAAGAAGCAAAAGTCCTGGAAGCACTGAAAGACAAAATGAACAAAGAGTCTTGCAGCACAGAGGCCGATAAGCTGAAACGTCAAAGAGATGATGAAGACAGGGATCCTAATTCTCAGGCAAAGAAATAGAAACAAGCCGAAGGACCCTCATCTCAGTACAAATCACCGGTAATCCCTCCTACCACAACAACTTCCTCACAACAACCGAAAGCATCAAGTTCTGCTCCCAAGGCACACGACCATTTCGTATACACCGGTGGTGACGACATACCTCAACCCGATGAAGTTCCAGAACCGTCTCCTAAGAAGAAGAAGAAAGATAAGAAAGGAAAGCATCATCAACCCACACCAGACACCTCATCAAAAGGCACCGAACCAAAGAAACCCAAAACCGTCCTTAACTGGCTAGACCAAGACAATAGTGCCGAATACTCCTGGTTTGAGAAGATGATCAGTTCGCAACCACCACTGGAAGACAATCATGAACCTCAAGATGGTCGAACAGTGGAATATGCTCAAATGATTCAGCAAAAGTTTAAAATGAAAAAGATGAATAAGAAAGAGCTGCGAAGAATCAAAAATGATGCTTTCAATCTCCTGAAAGATCGGTCTGCTAACTCAATCGAGCTCGAATACCATCTGGAAAATATTGCTCGAGCTATGTCAAGCAATATTGACTGGATCAATCCTGAATCATATGTCGATCCGGTCACAAAGAAAACCGCACCTTACATTACTGACTGGTCCAAACCACTACCAATGATTGGGAAGCCTAAGGAACCAAAGATCCCGTACAAGTTCTTCTACAACACAGACTTGGAATTTCTGAGACTTGGCAGCAAGATCGAAAAGAAGTACGTTACCTCACTCGCCTTTCTCCCTGCAGCTCGATATCTCAACAATGCCATCGAAGAAGAAGCTTCAGCACTATTCGTCGACAAAATTGTTGAATATGACCGGAATGCACTTTATGGTATTCATCACTGGCCAGACAACAGGGCACAATACTATCGAAGCAGCAGACTTAACCAAACGATGGGTGAAGTAGAAAGTGATTTGAAGATCGTCTCGATTCAATTTATTTCGACTGTCACTCACTTTGGGTACCCCTTCCTCAGCAAAATCACACTTAAAAGATTTGATGAAAAGGAGTACGATATTTCCGAGTCTGACTTTCCACGACTACGTCTCAACGACATTGAAGACATGTACTTGCTCAAAGTTCAAGGAAAACTCTGTGGCTTGCCCAAAAAGATGCAACTTGCCTTCATCCAAGCTCTACTCATCTTCATCAGGCAGATAGTCGTTAGAGAAAGAGTCGAAGATCTTCAGTTAGGAGTGGAAAGTTACCAGAAGAAGCTCAATCTCACCAAACCAAACCTGTTTGACATCCCCGACCTTCAACATCTACCTCAATACTCCTTGATCAGACGACCATTTGGGTTCACCTACCGAAGTGTTAACGGTCGCAACTGCTTTATGGGTTATGAAGAAATTCATAAGTTCTGTGATGAAACTCTTAAGTTCGTCAGAGATGGGATCAAAGGCAGAGTCAATGACATTGAACTAGGAAAATCCAAAAGGTGGAACACCAATGAAGCCCGGGATGCTCGCAGATTCATCTTAAGGATTGAGAACAGATTGAAGCGCAGGGATCAGTTCCGAAGGTTGGAGAGTTATGTGGGAGGCAGATCCAAATTTTCGGTGCTGACATTTCAGAGGCCTGATTGGTAGATCATTGTAAGAATTTGATTTGATTTGTCAATAATTTACTTCACAATGGTTTGTGCACGCATATCAGTGTACAACCCGATCTTGTAAAGAAAGGACCCTGAGGTACGCATCAGTGCCTCAATCCTGATATAAGGAGCGAAGGCTTCTTACTTTTGAGTAGAATTAATCAAACATTTATGTTTTTTCACAATTCTGCTCAAAAGGACAAGTATTTCACCTCAATAAGACCTAATCACTTGTTGAGGGGGAGCACTTGTCAAAAACAAAATACTTTGCTTATAATCAAAAGTTCTTGGTGAATCTCCCCGTAAGACTCAAAAGGCATATTTTAATCTAAAAGATTATCAAAAACATCATTTTATATGCTATTTTTGAGGGGGAGAAAATGAATAAGTGATTAAAATATACGAAGTCAATGCTTAAAAGTTGTATCATGTGCGAGCTAGACTCAGTTTTAACCCAGGAATTGACGAGGCAATAAATGTTAGTAATATCGAAAAGACTTATCCTCGACGGGTAATAACATCAAGTTAGATATTAGAGCTAGTTGTCACCTAAAAGCTGACAATGTATCTCTTTATCTAACCACGTAAGCGTGTCTCGAAAAGGATTAGTCTTAGTAGAAATGTACCGTCTCGAGAAACTTTCTGTGGACTTGACCAGGCCGGGTAATAACTTCAAGCTAGTTTAACTAGTGATGTAAGCGTGTCTCGAATCGGTCCTGTTCACAGAAAGTGGATCAATTCAAAAATGATTGCTCCTCCCGCATGTGCAAATTTATTAAATACTTATGAGCACATGTGCAGGGGGACCCCTTCAAAAGTGTACGCAAAACTCTCAAAGTGTTAACCAAAATATTTGATTATCACCAACACTTTGAGAGATTTTTCAATCAAAGGTTTCTTGGCTACTGTCGGAGTTATAAGGTGATTAAGATAGGAATATCCGTCCTATGATCCGCCAGAGCCGGAGGGATCTACCCAAGGACATCACCATTAGTTAGAAGTAGAAGTCCTTAGGTATGATACGAAAAAAAAGGAGAAATGAATGAAAGGGAAAGAAGGAGTTGAAGAATTAAAAGGAAAAGTAAAGAAAAGGGTGAAAAGAAATAGCCCTCCAGATGATTCAACCTTAGGGCAGACACCGGGTTCAATACGTATGCTACTGGTTGTTGCTAAGGCGACGCCGGTATTGAAGATTAAGTCGTCATGGACCCAGTGACGCAATGCACTAAACCTTCTTAACCACTCAAGTTCTCTTAAAAGAGCTTGTTTCATTCTCACGGGGAACCTACGTAACCTATCAACCTATCTCTTAGAGACGGTTGATATTGAAGCAGGAGACTCATCCCCAGTCTCCGCATAAGAAACCTAGGTGTGCACTTATAGAGTCTAGAGCCTTGAGATACATCAAAGATCTCTTAGGAACACTTAGTATTTCTGCAACTGGTGTTCTACATCAATGGGCATCAGTTGTAAACTATCGAGTCCTTCGCAGATCTTAGCAATCTGCCGAGAACGTTTATGAGAGGATTACTTATGTATTCCTCAATGATTGAACGGAAATCCTGCCAGGGTCAACATCAAACAGCCCTGACAGCAGGTCACTTCGGTAACCCCACAAGGGTTACGCTTAGTGTTTGCGGTGGTTCCATTACGGTCTACAGTCGTGGAGTGATCCCCAGCGACTCACCCAGTCATTGAGCTACTTAGTAGGTCTCGTAAGCTCCTTCGGGAGTATCTGATATGGGAACGGCCTGGATAAGGATTAGAAGGAATCTTCACAATATGCTGTTGATGAGCTCTAACTCCTTATCCGTAAGTACCGGTTGTTTTATTGCTAACTGTTTACTCGCAGGTACCTCACTTCCATGATGATAGATTCCAACATGCTCATACATACATCTTGAAGTCAAAGAAAGCTCCCCCAAAGATCTTAGCAACACAAAGTTCAAAGAAAGATTCTACGGCAATTAGAAGAATCTACAAAGTATAAAGTCAAAGATCTCAATGCATGAAAAAGGAACTTCTTGTAAGTGAAAGTCTAAAGATGTATGAGTATGTTGGAATGGCGTACAACCACCACAGACGCAGGAGTGACGAACGGCAGACAACTTCATAATCCAATCATTACATCATTACCAAAGAACAAAGACAAAGAGCAAAGTACATTCACTATCATTCATTCATTTTGAAGACGTCTAGAGTTTTACATGTCACAAGTCAACGACAAAGATGAAGACGTCAAGCAACCGTGATGACCGACCCTTAGGGGGAGATTGTTGGGATCATACTTTAGTATTTAGTCAAGTCTCGGTCATTACATTTTGTAATAGGTTGCTTAAGTATTATTTCTTATTATTGTTTAAGTTAATGGGCAACATGTTAAAGCCCAAGAGGCCTTAAAGCCCACGTTAAAAGGATAAGGGAGGAAGGGTGTGTTGCCCTAGCTCCTCCCTTATAAATAGTAAGCTTATGTTACATTTTATTTTGTTGGTTATTAGATTACCTTAAGGAAACTCTTGCACTTTTATCTTTCTTATTATCTTATAATCAACCAAGTCTATTTCTCATCTCATTTCTCTTTATATCATACTTGTGTTTACTAAATGGTGACCTAACACTAAGGTCGATGTAAGCTTTCCATATATGCATGTGCCCAATATTGCATGGGATGTTAATGTTAGAGGGGTCTCCTATCTTGATAAGGGGGTCGCCAAAGATATATGTTTTCTCGGGACTATCAAATAAATCCTTATGGTATTCCCGTTCTTCCTTGGTTGGCAACTTATCAAAGTATTCTTCTATAGGTTCTACCTCCTCTAGTTCCTCATCCTTATTAACCTCAACTTCCCTACTCTCATCCTTACTATCGGCTTCTATTCTAACTTCATCCTTGTCACTCTCCTCAATCTCCTTATCTATTGGCTTAATGGTGACAACATTGACAAAGTGGACATGTTTGGATGATGAGGGGTCCTTAATTTGGATTCCACTATTGGTGTCCCTAGTGTCCTTCCTAGGTGTGATTAACGCTTGGTTGTTGAGGGCTTTCAACAAGTTGTCAATCTTGTTGGTCATCTCCATTTGTTGTTGGTTGAATTCGGTTTCAAACCTAGCTATGCAGGCATCTTGAGATGCCATGGACTTTGACATCAATCCTTCAAGATTGTTGGTACTACCATAGTTGTTAGAAGGATTGTTGTTGAAAGTACGGTTGGATGGTGGACCGTTTGGTTGGTAACGATTAGGTGGGTTGGAAGAATTGGGTTGATTTTGTTTCCACCTAAGGTTTGGGTGATTTTTCCATGAGGGGTTGTGTGAATCACCGTAAGTGTTAGGCTCGGGCTTGAAAGTGTACCACTTATCTCCCGCTTCGTCGGTACGCGTGGATGCGTAATCCGCAAAAGCTGTTCCGGGGAGTTCCACACAATCACGAGTGTCATGGGGACCACTACATAATTCGCATGAAGAAGTGATTTTGTTCACTTGGCTTGAAGGCTTCGGAGCTTCGTAAGATTTCATGAGAAACTTGACTTGGTCCTCAAGTTCCATGATCCTACGGTCGGGAGTGCTAGAATTGTTCGAAGGCAAAGATATTGCCTTGACCGTTTTGTTCAAGTCACGGGGATCATTCCAACTTTCGTTGTCATAGAGAGCAAGATCTTCTATGAGTTCCCATGATTGTTCCGCACTAAGATCACGTAGTTTACCACCGGCCAATTGGTCAATGGCTCGCCTCGTGGAGATGTCGATATGGTCATAAAAAATTTGGACTTGGAGCCAAAGATCTATGCCATGATGAGGGACTTTTTGGAGTAAGTCCTTGAAACGAGTCCATGCTTCATAAAGAGATTCATTTTGACGTTGTTGGAACATCAAGATGTCATTCCTAAGCTTAGTAGTTCTCCCCGGTGGGAAAAATTGAGCAAGGAAACGAGTGGTGAGATCATCCTATGTGGTGATGGATCCCGCGGGTAAACGCTCAAGCCATTGACTAGCTTGATCCCGTAGAGAGAATTGGAATAGGCGTAAACGGGTAGTCTCTCTAGTTTTAACACCTAGGTCTATGGAATCTACGATTTTGAGAAAGTCCTTAAGATGTTGGTTTGGATCTTCGGAACGAAGTCCATGGAATGCACATCCGCTTTGCACCAACCGGATGGTGTCGGATCGTAAGGGGGTCACATTGGCTCCGGTGAGCTCAATGGTGTTTCGGTAGCCTTGATGGCTAGGTCGGGAGTACTCTCCTAAGGTTCGGGGCCTAAGGGGTTCTAGTGGTGGGTTTTGTTGTGGTGGGATGACGGGTTCAAAGATGTTACCACCTTCCATGATGTCGGATGGTAAAGAGTGACGAACAAAGGCACGAAGAAATAAGATAGACTAAAGAAGACCTAAAAATAAAAATAAAATCTTACTAGAAAGGAATCTAGCAAGTAGACCTAATAAAAAGAAATCCTAACCTAGACAATAACTATTCCCCAGGCTGCGGTGCCAAAAACTTGATGCGTGGGAATCGCAACAGGCTTTACCTCTCGAGAGATCTCGAGAAGCTTACAACCCCCACCAGGCAGTGTACCTGATCGTTGTAGTATAGTATAGTGACAAGTACCGGGGGATTGATCGTTCAGCTTAGGAATAGTGTCGCTAGGATTAGAAAGCCTAATTTACTAGTTCTAAAGGTGAGGGATGATTATTTTTGTATTTTGATGTTTTTTAGAAAGCAAGTAAAATCTCGGGTTTTGAAGGAGTGGGCGGAATTAGGTGCTATTCAACTAACCCAAAACTAAGATGCAATCAAAATAAAATAGTAAAAATGAAAATAAACTAATTATACTAAGGTTGTGAGCAGTAATTGGAGAAAATGTGTTTACTTAGACTTCATTACTCCCTAGATATCTTTTACATGTTAATTACTTGTTATAATTGCATGGATGACGGATCGTATTCCTTAATACCATTCATGGGGTGGCATACATAACTCCCCAATTCTATGAGCTCTTATCTCCTCCTACACCATGACCCAGCACAACTGTAGGGATTGTAAACAGTGGCTCATGCATTAAATACAACCAATAAAGACCTAGTACGCCTCGGTTCATGTTTCTTAAGACGTTCAAGCATGTTACCATTTGGAGATCTGCCAGTTTTCTTAAGCCTAACATATAAATCATTCATCCAAAACAAGAATAAACAAGTAACCAACACATAATCAATATCTAGGTTTCATTAGATCTAGGCAAACACAAAGGAGATCTAGCCTAGCATAATGGAATTGAGACAAGAACAAGATATAGACAACCAACACATAGACATATTGATTGAATTAGAAGAACACTTATCTCAATTACAATGCAAGGTATCAAGGGTTTGGAACCCTTGAAAAACCTGTAAAAGTTGCACCAAATTCGTCTTTAGGGTTTCTCCAAAACTTCTCTCTTTTTAATGTAAAAACTAGAAAACTATATATAGGAAAACTGGGCTGACGGCGTCAAGACAACCATGTGACGCCGTCACCTCGCTGCCAAATACTTCCTCGGACGGCCTTGATCTACTTATGACGGCCTGTGTGACGCCGTCACCAACCACGGTATTTTATTCTTGGCCTTTTGACGCTGTCAGGATGACTTTTGACGCCGTCATCAACTACGGTATTTTATTCTTGATGTCTGACGCCGTCAGGATGTAACTCTTGACGCCGTCACCTAGTGTTTCCAGCATGGAAAATTGATACTTTGCCGTTTTCTTCACTTTTATGCTCCAAAAACGTCCAAAATGGCTTCTTTTCCAGAATTCACTCTCCAAGTACCTAAAATCACAAAAGGAACGATTTAGGGCAATATTTGATCAAATAAAGTCGGATTCGGGCTTAAATGACCCCCTAAAAACGGATCATTTTTCGCCTCATCACACATGTCGGGAAGAGTTGCACTTTTTGAATTAATCCTCCTTAAGTGAATATGACCGGGCATTCGAGACACGCTTACATCACTAGTTAGACTAGCTTGAAGTTATTACCTGGCCCGATCAGGTTCGCCAAAGGTTTCTCAAAACGGTACATTCTACTCAGACAAGTCCTTTTCGAGACACGCTTACATCACTGGTTAGACCAGCTTGAAGTTATTACCCGTCCAGGACAAGTCCTTTCGATTCAAGACAATTGTGTTTCGTCAATTCATGAGTCAAGTCTGAGTCTCGATCTCTTAAAATGCAAGGATCCTTTTTCACAAATCATTTGCTCCCCCTCAATATGTGCATTGATATACAAAGGAGTTTAGCACATAGGGAAGAGCATACATTTGGGTTCAAAACATCACATTTTAATCAGTTTTTCATATTTAAATCACATCTTCTCCCCCGATCAAATATTTCAAACCAATTGAGATTTATGATCCCAGGTGATTTAAATAAGTTTAAAGATTTTGGGAGAAAGATGTGTCATATTTAAGAATGACTGATTTTGAGACGACATTTTAACTCCCCCTCAAACCTTGAGGGAGTATGTTATGTGTTAGAGATGATGAGTTTATAAATAATTTTGAGTTTAGCGAGAAACTCATGAAAAAGTCATATACTAACGCATAACAATCACACTTAATACACTGTATTTATGCACAAAGTTCTTGTTTTGATGATATATAGTTTTTGAAATCATTCTCCCCCTCAATCGATGACGCATTTAGAATTAAATATTTTGCACAAAGTATTAATCTTTTAGCATCGATTGAGTGGCAAATTTTAAACAACATTTCAAGTTTATTTGATCTTCAAAAACCTTGGTACCACCAAGTTTGGAGCAAATACTTTCCCGAAGAATCATTGAAGGGAAAATATTTGAGATGTAAAGAAGACTTCTCTTCTTTTACCAGAAATGATGCACTTGAGTGTACATCAGATCGGAAAGGCACGAATATAAAGTAATTTATGCCTTTGTTAGGAACAGTCGTCTTTTTGGCGATGAACTTTCCCCAATACTAAGACCGGGTTGCTATCTGAAGTAATAGCAAACCATATTGAAAAATATTTTTAGAAACAACATGTTTTATAAAAACATTATTTAAAAGAAAAACTCTTGCTCAAGCATATGTATGTTTTCGTGTCATTATTGAATGACATTTCTAGAAACGTACATAATATTGATTACACAAGAGACATGTCGTGAGAAGAATATTTTTAGATTTTTTGATTTTTATGGTTTTTGTAGGTTTTATATTTTTCTATTTTCTTTTTGTTTTAAAACTATGTACAATGGATATGTGAAGCAAAACCCATTACTCCTCATTAACTTCCTGATGACGTATGAGTGATTCTGGCTTAAAACTCTACATTCCAAGGCACTGGCGAATAAATTGAAATCGTTCTCTTAAGAGAGCCTTAGTGAAGAAATCGGCCAGCTGAAATTCTGTCTTCACAAAGTAAAGTTCCACTACCCCTTTCTCAACTTGTTCCACCACACCTTTGGAGAATCCGTTTGCCAAGAGAAACTTTGACAGTGTATCGTACCATGCCCTAGGCGCCTGCTTTAGGCCATAAAGAGCCCTTTTCAGACGATAGACATGGGTCGGACGATCAAGATCCACAAATCTTTAAGGTGACTAAGATAAAGAATTTCATTCAGCTCGCTATTTAGAAATGTAATTTTCACATCCATTTGATAGATCGTCATGTTCTGACTTACAGCATTGGTGAGAAACATTTTGATAGCTTCAATACGAACAACTAGAGTGAAAGATTCCTCTAAATCAATGCCTTCCTGTAGACGATATCCCTTAGCAACAAGCCTTGCCTTGTTTTCAGAACGACATCATGCTCATCAAGTTTCACTTTGAAGATCCACTTAAGAGCTATAATCATTGCGCAGTCTGGAGATAATACCAATTCCCATACTTTAAGTCGATCGAACTTGCAAACTTCATCTTGCGTCGCATTAACCCAGCAGTCTCTAGAGATAGCAGTCTTGAAGTCTTTGGGTTCGACTTTGGATAGTACGGAATTATAATAGCACCACAAGGCAAAGGTGGTAAGTTTCCTTCGTGTGAACACCGATCGAGAAGGATTCCCAATAATGTTGTCAATCGGATGATCATCAGTCCGTTTTATGAGATTGTGATGTGGTTGATGGTAGGAACCTGAAGACGCCGTGTTTGTATCCCTTGAAGAAGATGTCTCAGTGGAAGATTCAAGAGCAAATTGGTTTTTGAACGGAGCATCTTCAAGAGGAGCAAATGAATTCACTTCACAAGAATTGTCGACTGCGGTACCTAGATGTACAGAGATGTGCATCTTCATCAACTCAAGTAGACACTCATGGACCATTTGAGTTATACAAAATCGGAGCAGCAGCGGCTGGTGGTATCGGTGTATCATCAGTAGGTGTCTCAACATATTCTTCAAACATTGGGTCAAACAAGATCTTCAAATGCTCATTTATAGGTGATACATAAGGTATATGCAGGAGTGGGATTTTGTACACGACCTGAACTAATTGGTTCAGGAGACAAAAGTTTAGACGCGGGTCCTGCACTGATGTGTACAGGAGCCATATGATCAGCTCAACGAATGTGACGTGAATGGTTTCCAGGATTTATCGGGTTCGTTTGTTGTAGATTTGGTATCCCTTACTATCTGGAGCACAACCAACGAAGAATCCAATACCAGCTTTAGCTTTTAACTTTCCCAGATCTTGACTGTCATTTTGTAGGGTAGCATAAAGCACCAAACACAAATAAAAAGGAGAGATCTGGTTTCTTGCCATGTATCAGCTCATATGGAGTTTTGTTGTGAAGAGTATGTATCAAGTATCGGTTTTGGGTGTAACAAGCTATAGCAATTGCTTCCGCCCATAGGAACATCGGTGCCTTGGAGAATATTAGTGTGGTTCATACAGCTTCTACAAGAGAACAGTTTTGTCTTTCAACAACTCCATTCTACTGAGGAGTGCATGGAACACTTTTCTGGTGGGTGAAGCCAGTACATTCATAAAATTGAACGATTTTTTTGTTGATAAACTTTGTTTCATTGTTTGTCTGGATGATTCTGACGGTTTTGTTGAGTCTTACTAGCAGTTGTTTGATGAGTTTTATGATAACTTCTGGAGTCTCGTCCTTGGTTCTCAAAAACTTCACCCATGTAAACCGAGAGTATTCGTCGACAACAACGAGTACATATTACTTCCCATTTATACACTATACACTCATTGGTCTGCCTAGGTCCATGTGAAGGGTGTAAAGAACTTCCATGTTAGTGTTGACAATTTTGGGTTTGCGAGTATGCTTCTTTCGTTTACCTAGTTGACAAGCCAAACGAAGATGTTCCATTTCGAACTTTAATCAGGGTAGACATTACACAAAATCCTTGCGAGCAAGATCATTGATGGTACCAAAGTTCAAGTCATTTAAACATTGGTGCCATAGACATGATTTGTTCTTTGAGACCATAGACTGCAAGCAAGAAGGAGAAGGCCGCATCATGTCTTCAAATGGAGATGGTGTACAGGTTAGTGCCACGACTATTTTTAAGAAGATCAACACCATCCAATTCTCCAGGAAATTAGCTGTCACCAGAAACATAATCTCCATAACCCACAATTACCCCAAAATGGTAGTTCCCGAATCTAACTGTCCCGATAACCTCATTCAAGAAATTCTCGAGCCCTGAACGATCCCCAATCATATGTTTTGAGTAGCCTGAGTCCAAATACCAAAGGACGAAATGTACGACCTGCATTTGAAAACAGACGAGAGCAGAAGATTTGAAGTGTTGGATCCCCAATTTGAGTTGGTGATGAGGCGAAAATGATCCGTTTTTAGGGGGTCATTTAAGCCCGGAATTGACTTTATTTGATCAAATATTGCCCTAAATCGTTCCTTTTGTGATTTTAGGTACTTTGGGAGTGAAATCTGGAAAAGGAAGCAATTCGGACGTTTTTGGAGCATAAAAGTGAAGAAAACGCCAAAGTCTTAATTTTCCATGCTGGGAACAGTAGGTGACGGCGTCAAGAGTAACATCCTGACGGCGTCAAGAGCAAAATTCCATGACGGTCCAGTAGAGAATTGACGGCGTCACGAAGTAGGGCGTCAAGAGTAAAAGTCATGACGGCCTGGAAATGATTATCACATGACGGCGTCAAATGTAGATCAAGGCAGTCCGAGAAGAGTTTTGGCGGCGAGGTGACGGGGTCACAAGTTTAGTCTTGACGCCTTCAGACCCCTTTTCCTATATATAGTTTTCTAATTTTCACATTAAAAAGAAAGAAGTTTTGGAGAAACCCTAAGTACGATTTTGGTGCGAATTTTACAGGTTCTTCAAGGGTTCCAAGCCCTTGATACCTTTCATGTGTAATTGAGATAAGTGTTCTTTTAATTCAATCAATATGTCTATGTGTTGGTTGTCTATATCTTGTTCTTTTCTTAATTCCATCATGCTAGGCTAGATCTATCTTGTGTTTGCTTGGATCTAATGAAACTGTATATTCGGAAAAAATTTCCACCCAAATATGTGAGGTTCGCCTTTAGATTTGATAGGAAAAACATTTACTATTAGTGCTTATGAGTGTGCCGGTAGCATTTAGATTCTAGAACTTGCGTTAGTGATGCATCCCGAGACCGCTAGTGAGACTACATTCGTGTAGTAGGATTTACTACATGATAAGAGGCATTAGGATCACCTTTGTGTTAAACCCGTATTATAATTACTTGACCATTTAAGTCATATTACTTGGCTAGTTAAGTCAACTAATTTTTCCCACACCTTAGCGTTGTACTCATTTTTAGTACACGAAACCCCTAGTACACCCCTCCGAGCCTATCTTTTCGTTTCTAAATTTAAGCATTTTACTTAAAGGAAGAATTTGTTACACCCCACTTAAATGTACACCCAAATCGCCTTAGCCTTCCGTGTATGCGCTCAATTTTAGTGCATTATTGTTATTTGTTAAACCCTAAGTTAACTATCTAATTGATTACATGGTTGCTAAGTCGAGTCATATCCTTGTACATATTATTTTGGGACGATTGGGACTCATGGGTAAGTACTTATTTTATGGAGTAATGGGGAAGAACATCATTTATTACCCCCATATGTGCGTTAATCTTAAAAGTGCTCCAAGTGTTTTGATTTTCCTAATTCGAGTCACTAGATTAGTTTATTGTAAAGTATGTAAAAATTCAAGTGTGAGGGAAATGTTCATTCCCTATGTTATATTATTTTGGATGGTAGGGTAAGAGTGTATACAAAAAAAAAAAAAAAAAAAAAAAAAAAAAAAAAAAAAAAAATCGAAAAAATCGAAAAAATCAAGAAAAAGAAAAAAAAAATAGAAAAAGAAAATGAGAAAAAACATACGGACTACCATCCCTTTTTATTCTATGTTCATTTTATGTTTTTGTTATTTTTCATTTATTAGCTTAAGTCGAGTCTAGTCTTGGCTTAGCAACGCCATATTGTACATGTAATTAACCAAGATTGTTAACTCGCCACCAGTAAAACTTCCTTTATCCAACAAAGCCGTGTATTTCATATCCCTACACCTAACGTTACAACCCTTTAAAAGACCTCTTTGATAGTTTATCCTAGGTGCTTACGCCATGTGGTGGAGGTTTGATCCTTTCCCAAGCCTATGGTAATCTATTTTGCTATGATAGGTAGTGAGAGATATCTTCCGTTTCCATATTGTAATTTATACTTTATTACACCCGAGAGATGTGAGTATCTAAACACTATTTGTGAGGTGCTAATGTATGACCTCCGTGCTTGTCTATTGGTCTTTAGTGGAACGATTATTTGTTGTAATTACTTTTATATTAGTGTTAAATGACCTCTAACTTGTATTTTGACTAGAATAAAAGTGCATTTGCTTGAGGACAAGCAAATCTCAAGTGTAAGGGTATATGATGAGGCGAAAAATGATCCGTTTTTAGGGGGTCATTTAAGCCCGGAATTGACTTTATTTGATCAAATATTGCCCTAAATCGTTCCTTATGTGATTTTAGGTACTTTGGGAGTGAAATCTGGAAAAGGAAGCAATTCGGACGTTTTTGGAGCATAAAAGTGAAGAAAACGCCAAAGTCTTAATTTTCCATGCTGGGAACAGTAGGTGACGGCGTCAAGAGTAACATCCTGACGGCGTCAAGAGCAAAATTCCATGACGGTCCAGTAGAGAATTGACGGCATCACGAAGTAGGGCGTCAAGAGTAAAAGTCATGACGGCCTGGAAATGATTATCACATGACGGCGTCAAATGTAGATCAAGGCAGTCCGAGAAGAGTTTTGGCGGCGAGGTGACGGGGTCACAAGTTTAGTCTTGACGCCGTCAGACCCCTTTTCCTATATATAGTTTTCTAATTTTCACATTAAAAAGAGAGAAGTTTTGGAGAAACCCTAAGTACGATTTTGGTGCGAATTTTACAGGTTTTTCAAGGGTTCCAAGCCCTTGATACCTTTCATGTGTAATTGAGATAAGTGTTCTTTTAATTCAATCAATATGTCTATGTGTTGGTTGTCTATATCTTGTTCTTGTCTTAATTCCATCATGCTAGGCTAGATCTATCTTGTGTTTGCTTGGATCTAATGAAACCTAGATGTTAATTATGTGTTGATTACTTGTTTATACTTGTCTTGGATGAATGATTTATATGTTAGGCTTAAGAAAACTGGCAGATATCCAATTGGTAACATGCTTGAACGTCTTAAGAAACATGAATCGACGCGCACTAGGTCTTTATTGGTTGTATTTAACGCATGAGCCACTGTTTATAATCCCTATAGTTGTGCTGGGCATGGTATAGGAGGAGATAAGAGCTCATAGAATTGGGGAGTTAAGTGTGCCACCCCATGAATGGTATTAAGGAATACGATCCGTCATCCATGCAATTATAACAAGTAGTTAACGTGTAAAAGATGTCTAGGGAGTAGTGAAATCTAAGTAAACACATTTTCTCCACTTATTGCTCACAACTTTAGCATAATTTAGTTTATTTTCATTTCTAGTATTTTATTTTGATTGCATCTTTAGTATTGGGTTAGTTGATTAGCAACTAATTCCGCCCAAATCCTTCAAACCCGAGATTTTTAATTGCTTTCTAAAAAATATAAAATACAAAAATAATCATCCCTCACCTTTAGAACTAGTATTTAGGTTTTCTAATCCTAGCGACACTATTCCTAAGCTGAACGATCAATCCCCTGGTACTTGTCACTATACTATACTACAACGATCAGGTAGACTGCCTGGTGGGGGTTGTAAGCTTCTCAAGATCCCTTGAGAGGTAAAGCTTGGTGCGATTCCCACTCATCAGTTGGGTTCCAGTTGGTTTGTGCAAATAAGTTCTGGAGCCACCAAGACCTTAGGTGCATTCGTTTCAATGGTGGAAATTTCACTATTAGATGCAATGGGCCTAGATAAAGGACATTGGGTCTCCAAAGCGAAAGTTCTACCAGTTGGCTTCCATTCCTTAATAGGCACTACTTTAGAATTATTTATCCTAGTTAAAGGGCACTGTTCTCCTAAAGTGAATTTCCTTCTAGTGGGCTTCCATTAACTAACATTGGCAAACAGTTTTCCTATTGCTTTCCAAACTTGCTTAATTTGTTTAGCTCTCCAAACTTTCATAACTGGGGGTTTGTTAAATGACTTCAGAAATTTCTCAACACATTTATCATGATTACTCGAAATTAAACATTCATTACATGTTTTGCAAAGTGAATTAGGTTTTGAATTATGACTCATTTTGCTCAAGTTGGACTTAATGTTCCTCATGTGGTCGTCTACTTTCTTTTTAGGAACACTTTTAGCAGGTGAAGTCCTATAATGTCCTTCTATTTCTTCTTGGTTTAGACTCTCCAGCTTTAGTGTTACTATTTACTCCTGTAGACGGACTAATGGGAATTTTAGTCTTTTTCACTTCCGGTTGTAGAACATGTTTTGATGTATTGAGATCTGAAGTTTCCAAGGGTACCTCAAAGGTGACATGCTTGTACTTAGTCATAGATGATGATGCAGTAAACCTATCTCGCTTGTTTTCAGTCTTAGGACATGTGCCAATAATATCCCTATTATACTTTTAAAGAATGACAGAGACGATCCCACTACTAAGCTACTTGAACAATAGAGCAATAGTAGTTCCTATCACTTACAGATAACACACCAGACACATATATAAGAACACAAAACCTACACATTATACTCATCATGGTATGCAACATCAACATATGAATGCACAACACATCAAACTATTAGGATCATACATCATGATGTACAACACATCAATTGTAACACAACACAGATTCATAGATCAGTATTCACTCTCCCCCTCAATCAATGACCTGAGTTCTAGGATCTAGAATAAAGGTTGTTGATTGACTGAGAAAAAAGTGTGAGAGATGCATGACAAAGGGAAATAGAATGGGTTGCTATATGAAGTAATAGCAAACCATAATGACATGTTTTAAACTTCTGTTCGAACTTCATTTAACGCCCTGTGCCATTGTAGAATGACATTTCTAGGACCGTAAATGTTATCGATGCCAGAAGACATGCCAAGGCAAAAAATAAAGTTGAGTTAACCACCAAGAAACCTGGTGAATTAACTTATTCTATAAGTTAAGATATATATACAAAGGATACTGGATGAATGAGCATAGACGTTCATTTATATCACCATCATTGATGTCCGAGTCCTAATAGGAAATTATCAGGAGTCATCATGCACCTTCATCACTGTCTATTTTCTTGAGTTCCCATTATGAGAGAATTCAGTCCTTTTGGTCGCCAAACTTTGAGTATCTCTGTGGAAGAACCTGCACATAAGACGGAAAACCCTGCACCAACATGAAGATTTTGCTTGTATTGATATGAGTTAGTGACATTAGGCTCCCGTCCTGGGGGGTTTACAGATAACCTTGGTATTTCTAGTAGAACTCATTGGTGTCCACTTAAGACCAATCAACTTAAAGATTCTACCCGTAGGTACCCACTTAAGGCAAGTTTTAGAAGGTTTACAACTCGACGTTCCTAGTCTTATGGAATTCTGCCTTAAAGATTGTGGAGTACGCCTCTTGAGATCTCTAGTCTTAAGGGATGGGGGCTTCGCCATATCCTGAGTAGCTACATTCATTGCACTAGCCTTACAAGTATGATCCTTAGAAGGAGACTTGACATTATGATTATTCTGCGAAGTGACTGGTTTTGACAAAACTTGTATCACATTAACTTGGGTGGCACACCTTGATTTAGAAAACTTTGGTCGGTCCATTCTAAAAGCAGATGGTTGTCTAGCAACCCTTGGTTTTCTAAGTGGTTCTGAAGGAGGTGTTCCCAAGATAGACGGTTTGTCAAACTTAGTGTTCACATTATTTCTGGCTAATTTTCTAAATTCATTCTTTAAGGCCATGATTTTGAAGTCTTTCTCCTGAAGTTTAGCTTTGAAATCATCATTACTTACAATCAATGAGTTCGTGTTTTAGCAATTTTTGATCTTTCTTCTTTGAGAAACTCTTTTAGGGTTTTACTATGTCTTTTCAAAGTTTCATTTTCATTATGCAACACAGCTGCCATGTGCACTAATTCAGTAATGGTTATAGAGTCAATGTTGCTATCATGTGTGGCTTTGGCCTTAAGGTTACTACACATATCATTCATCTCTTTAATATGATGTTTAAGTCGGTTGATTGTCAAGTCTTTGGTTTCAATTTGAGCCTTTAAATCATTAATCATGAAGTATTCATGGAGCTCAGGGAGTTCCGAGTTCTTGCATGGTTGGTTGATTAGAAACTTTTCTTCATTTTGTTGCATTGCAATTTCAAGTGAAATACAATGCTTTTCTAGTTGAGAAAATCTGTTTGAAATTTCTTTGAAGACATGCATATCAACTGTTTCATTTGATTTTATGAGTTTATTTGAAACCAAAGGATCTGACACATCACACTTTTAGCATCCTGGTCACATTTTTCCCCAATATGATTCATATAGATTGAATTAGACATGGCATCACTATCAGTCACTTCCAATGGATATGAATCATAGATGGGCAAAACCTGATCAGGATGCTTGTCATAATCAGAGGGCATTGAGAGTTGATCAAAAACATGAACCTCTGGAGATGAGTGTTGCTCCTTGACTTGTTGATGAGCAGTATCCACAACAGGTGTAGAGAACCTTACAGAAGATTCATTAGTAATCCTCTCAACAACAACGGTGTCATTGGATTGCTGGCAATGTGCACGTGCCTCAATAAACTCCTTGACATTCCCAGTGAGTTGGAGTAATGAGACTCTGAATGCATCCACTTCGAAACCAGTATGATCGGCAAAAAATTTATACGTCATTTTACAATCATAATCATACTCCATTGTGAATTTTGAATCAATGAACTCTTGGAGTTGTTTGAGAATCACACCGTATGCTGTAGTGCAGCAGCTTTCAGAGAAATCCGCCTTGTCCATTTGTTGTTGCAGTTGATCCAAGTACAGGGTCATTGTGACTGTAAAGGACTCAATATCTTGCCCAAAAAGTGTCTCAAATGCGCGTCTATACCCTCCTGAGTAACCTGATTGTTCAAAGAGATTTTTTATGTGGGAGTGAAGTAGTTTAAAGCATTCTATGCTACTTTCCTCTGCATAATTGGGCAATTTTTTGTGGCTGATGAGGTTCACTCTCGGATCTCACAGAGTCAGAAGTGATGGACATAAATGAAAAAAGTGAAAGTTGAAAGTTATGTTGAATAAGAGCTTATGTATAAATAAGTTGTTGGCGCTTGAGGTGCATGTGTTTGATTAGTAATCAATCACATGAGGTGCACGTGTAGTACTCCACAACTTATATCTATGATGTTGTATGTACCAAAATTCCTTGATGTGGACCGAATTTCTATTGCAGTGGTTCTTAAGAGAAAATGAATAACTATTTATCGTTTAAACTTAGGTATCACTATCGGACTAAAAATTATTGAAACGAGAATAAATGAAGCAATTCATTTCTCAACAAAATAAAATATTGAGATACAAAACCTAGGAAATGGGAGTAAGGAGTTTCCACAAGTAACTGTAATGAGTAGTGTTAGCATCTAATTTGTAGATAAGCTGTGATCTCGTTTGTACGTTTAGTTTGGGGACTCGTGAAAAATCAAGGATGACGATTTTTATCCGTATGGTCACTTCTTAAATAGAAGTGTTTCTACTCGTTGACCCTAAAAATTATTGCAAAATAATGAAAGTTCAACAAACCGTCACAAGTATGAAGCATGAAAAATACAAAAATAGAAGTGTAAATGGAATAAAGGAATAAAAGGAAAATTTTGGAAAATGAAGCGTTTGCGGGAATAAATGATTTTGTAATCTCTTTTGAACCTCCTTGCTACTTTACAAAGTTAGTAGGAAGAGTTTTGAAATTATTTATCCCAAGAGCGTGAATTGATCAGAATTGCTAGCCCAACTATCCCCCGAAATTCCCTACCCGCTTTGTGAATTTGTTTCACAACACTCCGAATGTATATGCGTTAGTTGTATGTGTTTGCTTGGTTTCTAAAGCTTTCCCATAACATCATTATTCCCGCATATAGAAAAGTCGCAATATCTTACCCATCAAACACTTCCCCAAAAGTATATGATTTTGACAAATCAATATTATATTAATTGAAATAAAGGTTAAAGTTGTAAAAATTTAAATCAAAATAAAATAAACCAACTAAAATCTAAAAACTAAAAACTCATAAAAATATATCAAAATGGATGTTGAATTAAAGAACACAAAATTTTAAAAAATATGGTGAAATTAGATCATAAAAAAATATATATATAAAAAGATATTTCAATTTGAAAATAAATGTGAATTTTAAGTTGAGAAGTGACACATGTCACCTTATGATTGGAGCTTCTTATCTTAATTTTTGGTTATAAGTTAGGCTTGCAGTTAGTTGAGAAGTGACACATGTCACCTCATGATTGGAGCTCCTTATCTTAATTTTTTGTTAGGAGTTAGGCTTGGAATTAGATGCATTATATAATAGTATAGATAACCAAAAGCATTACTGTTACCTTTAATCGAACACGAAGCTAGCTTTACCGATAACTTTTCCGGCGCAACACCTAGCTTCCTAGACAAAACACTTTCCAAGAGACCAATTTTCCGGCAATCACGACCAATTTAACCAGAGATCATACCCAATTCATAAAAACAAAAACACAAAGGAACCCTAATCTTAATTTACAATAGAAAGCAATACTCTAACCAAATTAGAAAATCAGACCTTCTGAATTATTTTTAAGTGGAAGCGAAAGATTGCAGTTAGTCTCTTCCACAAATTGGGGTACCCCCTCATCATCCTCAGCCATCGCACCACCACATAACCAACCGACCGTCGCATCACTTGTGGATGAGCTGAAGATTCTGGATCCAGCTATGCTTTTGTTGCAGGTATGTGTGTGTGTGGCGATGATTCTGGAAGATAAGGGCGGCTTTATACAAGCCACACACATACCGGTTTGGTGGATCACTTGGGCTAGGAAAATAGGCTAATGATTTGGGCCACATTTTGGCGGGAAAAAAAGACGCAAAACAGCGCCTTATGCATCGTGGTTTAATATAAATTTATAATATTTCATTCTAGTATCGTTATGCGTAAGTTTCAGTGTCTTGGCCCAAAAATGGACACCCATAAATGGAGAAAAAAGTTCATAAAAACACAACAAATCCAAAAGACCAGCCACAATAACATACTTAAGCCCAAACAACCTAGTTGATAAACCAAAAAAAAAAAAAAATGCTTGTTAAGTCGTTAACTCAACTAGCACCAAATTTATATCAACTTGATCTAAAATATCTTTAAATCAGACACCAAACCAGATGAAGCTACATCATAGCACAAAAGAACAATATAGAACAACTTGGATGTTTTATTCAGCTAACACCACAAAAATAGTTAAAATGCGCACGTTTATTTATCCACGGATTAAGAAGTGTGGACTTTATTTAGTTTTGTACATGGAATAAGTGTGTTTAAGATGTTTAGAATAAACACATTTTTAGGTATGTAAAAGCAATAATAAGCCACACTCATAACTACGTAAAAAAATAACACACTAATAAGTTACATCAGATATACTCATGGTTAAAATAAGCCAATAAGATTATAGGTTCCAAACCAACGAATAGTGCATGTGACTCTTATTAAAATTTACGATCGTATAATAAGATGAAATCACTGATTTTAAGCATTTTCTGGATAGTTAAACATATTAAATGATGGATTAACAATGCCTAATCCACCATCGATAAACAAATTTTGTCCGCTAATATACTTTGCCTCATCACTGACCAAAAAAAGAGCGGCTTTGGCAACATCATCTGTTTTGAGTGTCACTCCTTTAAGGTTCGCACGTGAGTTCATTACATTTTCTAGCGCTTCCTCTTCAAGCTCGACGAAACTTGTGGCTAGTGGTGTGACCATTGCATAAGGTGAAAGGCAATTGACCCGAATACCAAATTGACCAAGTTCCACAGCTAGATTCTTGGTTAAACCGGCTACAGCGTGTTTTGAACAACAATAAGCATGTGAGGCTGCACCACCAATATTAGAAGCCAGGCTAGCTGTTGATATTATTGAGCCAGATTTTGCTGGAACCATAACCCTTGCAGCATGTTTCATGCTTAAAAAGACACCTGTGACATCGATACTAAGCACACGCTCAAAGTCTGCTTTCTCATTATCAACGATGCGTGGTTTGTTAGGATCTGCTATCCCAGCGTTACAAAACATGATGTCAAGTTTTCCATACGTGGCCACTGCAACATCTACTGCGTTTTTAACATCTTCTTCATTGGTTACATCACAATGGACATATATCGAGTTTGATGATCCTATGGCCTCACAAACAGCTTGACCAAGTTGTTCCTGGATGTCCGCAATAACGATTTTTGCTCCATGTTCAGCAAAGAGCTTCGCCGTACACTCTCCAATACCACTTGCTGCTCCTGTAATCAATGCTACCTTACCTTCTAGCCTGCACATAGTGTAAAAAGATCATGATTCATGATTCATGAATATATAAGATGCATAACCAACGTAAAAAAAGCACAATATATATATATATATATATATATATATATATATATATATATATATATATATATATATATATATATATATATATATATATCCTGGTTGGTTCCAAGTAAATAGACTTCTTGTTAAGATGTAATAACATCAAAATTAAAAATAAAATAAATGACAACATATAGAAGGGTTTTGCTAGATATTTTAATGTTAAGCTTATACTATATAAACACATGTAATAAAATTAAATACCCAATAATCATACTAGTATTTTTATTATAATCATACTAATTAACCAAGCATTTTTATTATAAACTGTGAAACTCATTACCATATTCTTTCGATTTTACCGTGTTTGACTGATGTTTAGGCATATCAATTTGTCACAACAATCCTTTCTCTAGATCTTACAACAAATTCATCTGTAACCTTAGTAAATTTTACTAAACATGCTTTTTTTTTTTTTCTGTATAGAGAAATGTTATAGTATGTTTCGACTGATTCCATGATCCTTTTTTGCTCAAGTCGCATGATATATTAGACTTGGTAAAAACGGCTTTGAATACTGACTGATCAGCTATATATAGAACCTTAGTAACTTTTTTGCTCAAGCCATGTTTACATAAAACAATAAAAGTTGTAAAACAAAAAGATCCACAATATACATGATGTAAACACTAAAATATATACTCTAATAAGTTATGGAAATAGAGTAGCATAAATAGAAAAGGCTGTTAATTTTACTTGACATGTTAATTGGTTAGTGGTTTAGTGTTTACACTATTCTTTGTTCTTCCCTTATTCACATTTATATAGTACTATAAAACTTATTCATAATAAAAAGTTGAATACAATGATTAATAGATTGATCAGTATAAAAACTAACCTTCTTGTAGAGCTAGTCATTTTCTTGCCAGAACAAGAGGAAGAGAGATGGCTTGAATGAAACATGAGACTGATCAAGAGTTATATAGTGGAGGTTAATTGACAATCTTTATTCTCTTTAATAATAAAATATAATTGACTATATATCTTTAGACATGTATAATAATAGAAATACAGTTTTCTTGAAAAGATTTTAACTTAAAGTTATGCCTTTACCTATATATTCATATTTTACTATGATTCTTTTGGTTTATTACTACTGAAGGCTACTTTAACAATGTATTGATGTGATCATCAAATATTTTACTTATAGTCGTTGCAATTAGTGTCATTTCATTAGCTAATTTTTTTTTTTTGGAATTTATACTAACCTTCAACCCTGATGGAGCGTGAGTTTGAATCATTATTGTAACTGACACTAGGAGGTCTATTTGTTTGATAGTACGTTGTTATATAAAATAAATAAAGAGGGTTGTACGTTTGCAAAATCATACGAGCTTCTATTAATGTAGATGACCGTTATTTCTTTGTACTTGGTCGATTCATCAATTATCAACAACATATTTTAACATTTAATCCAACCTGTGGTCCAGTCCTTAATAGGTAACAAACAAAACCACATATCATGAACAGGAATTTTTAGAAATCAAAATACAATAATTCAAACCTGGCGGCGGGATCAATAATTTAACGAGAACTTGCATATATATCGCTTCAAAGCTTAAAATTGCATGCGTATATACAACTTAAACTAATAATTGCTTATATATTCTACCAAAAGGTTAAAAATTGTATATATATTCAACTTAAACTACTAATCACATATATATCATTTCTTAACTTTCGTAATTGCATTTATATCTTTTCTAAACCGTTAATATGTCATATATTTCAAAAGAATTATTGATATATATATACTAAATAGCATTTGGAACGATGTCGATTATGTGTATGGCTCCCCGCTTTTTTTTTTTTTTTTTTTTTTTTTTTTTGACCTGCTAGATTTCCGATCCATTGTCGTCTTTAGCCCAACAGTTTTCACCACCTTTAAAATATAGAACACACACAGATAACTCCCGAATATTCGAGAGTGCTTGCATCACCGACTTCTACACAATTTCTGGAATCATCAATCGGCCACAGAAATTGTAGATCACTCGGATTCTCCCCGACATAACAAAATTAATTTTAATAATCAGTAACACAACTATACGGAAGTTGTTGGTTGTTGTTCCGGCGAAAACTCATCAAAAGGTGTGTACATGCTTTGGCTTATAAGTGGCTTATTTTTTTTGTTTGTGTTTTATTATGAAGAAAATTCAACTATCAGTTACGAATCATGTTTTAACAAATGGTTTATCTATTATGTAAAAGAAAATTTATTCAATAATACCTCACCTTTTCTTCTAAATGGTTTAAACCAAGGTTTTCAAGATCAGGATTTTACCTAGGATCGTTTTCGTTTTTGCAAGATCGTAATCGAAAAATCGAATCTGGGTCCTAAGATCCTACTATAATGCTATTTTTAAATGATCTTTGTAATATTATTCAAATCTATAAATTATTATATAATATGAACATGAAAGTATAAGAATATTTTATGAAAATTTTGTTCTAAATTATGATTAAGAAATGTTTAAGAAGAATCATATGTTGTTTTTTAAATTATATAAAAACAAAAACCATAAATTTGTAGTTTTTTTGATTTGCGGCTTGAGAAAAGTAAGATCGGATCGGAGTAGATCTTAAGATCCTACGGGATCCTATAAGATCTTAAACTTATTAAGATCCTACGTAGGATCTAGATCGTTTTGGCTTCGTAGAATCGTAAAATCGTAAGATCCTAAGATCAGGATCGGGATCTTAACAACTATGGTTTAAACTATATATTCCATTCTAGCGTCGTTTTGGGTTAGTTTAGTGTCTTGGCCCAAAAATGGACCCATAACGGAGAAAAAAAGTTCATAAAAACACAAAAAATCCAAAAGACCAGCCACAATAATAACATACTTAAGCCAAAACAACCTAGTTGATAACCCAAAAAAAATGTTCGTTAAGCCGTTAACTCAACTAGCACCAAATTTATATCAACTTGATCTAAAATTTCTTTAAAACATGAACCAAACCACATGAAGCTACATCATAGCACAAAAAAGCAATATAGAACAACTTGGATGTTTTATTCAGCTTTGTGTTAGATGATATAATTGATAGAATTGGTATCTATAACACCACAAAGATAGTTAAAATGTTCACAGTTATTTATCCATGAATTAAGAAATGTGGACTTCTATACAGTTTCTTTTACATGGAATATGTGTGTTTAAGATGTTTAGAATAAACACATTTTTAGGTATGTTAAAGCAATAATTAAGCCACACTGTTGGCATAAAAAAAATGACACTTATAAGTTATATCTACGATACTCATATCAAAAATTAGATAATAAGAGTATAGGTTCCAAACCAATGAATAGTGTAAGTGTCTCTTATTAAAAATTAAGATCGCATAACAAGATGAAATCACCGATTCAAGCATTTTCAGGATACTTAAACATATTGAATGATGGATTAACAATGCCAAATCCACCATCGATAAACAAATTTTGTCCGCTAATATACTTTGCCTCGTCACTGACCAAAAAAAGAGCGGCTTTGGCAACATCATCTGTTTTGAGTGTCACTCCTTTAAGGTTCCCAAGTGAGTTCATTACATTTTCTAGCACTTCCCCTTCAAGCCCGACGAAACTTGTGGCTAGTGGTGTGACCATTGCATAAGGTGACAGGCAATTGACCCGAATACCAAATTGACCAAGTTCCACAGCTAGATTCTTGGTTAAACCGGCTACAGCGTGTTTTGCACAACAATAAGCATGTGACGCTGCACCACCAATATTTGAAGACAGGCTAGCTGTTGATATTATTGAGCCGGATTTTGCTGGAACCATAACCCTTGCAGCGTGTTTCATGCTCAAAAAGACACCTGTAACATTGACACTAAGCACACGCTCAAAGTCACTTTTTTCATTATCAACGATGCGTTGTTTGTTAGGATCTACTATCCCTGCGTTACAAAACATGATATCAAGTTTTCCATAAGTGGCGACCGCAACATCGACAGCGTTTTTTACATCTTCTTCATTGGTTACATCACAATGGACATATATCGCGTTTGATGATCCTATGGCCTCACAAACTGCATGACCAAGTTGTTCCTGGATGTCCGCAATAACGATTTTTGCTCCATGTTCAGCAAAGAGCTTCGCCGTACACTCTCCAATACCACTTGCCGCTCCTGTAATCAATGCTACCATACCTTCCAGCCTACACATAGTGTAAAAAAAAATTATGAATATATAACTTAAGATGTATAACCAACATAAAAGAACACAATATCTATATCTGGGTTGGTTCCATGTAGATGGACTTCTTGTTAAAATGTAATAACAACAAAATCAAAAGTTAGAACAAAAGACATGTTGAGGGCTTTTGCTAGGAGTGTTGATATGCACATCATTTTATTTGATAAACATCATACTATACAAGTTATATAGCACACCGTACAATACTGTAATGCACAAAATGTGGTGTGTGCATCGAAAGAAGTAGTGTATGTATCAACCCCTTTTGCTAGATTATTATTTATCTTATTAAGTTCATAGTGTTAAAAAAAATAAAAATAAAATAAAATAAAAAATACTCCAGTAATATAATACTTTCTAAAAAAACCCTCTTTTTGTATGTTTTGATTGTTGAACTACTCTTTCAAATTTGATATAGTAACTATTTTCAAATTAAATACTCAGTTATCCTACTAATTAACCAAACTTTTTTCGTAAACTGTGAATTCATAACCTTGTTATCTTTGTTTTAATCTAAAACAATAATTATTAATAAGACTTACATCACATATGATTTAGGAGAATGCTAAACCCACAAAAACAAATTCACAAAACTCATTCATAAAAGGATGTGTCGCTCCATGATAAGTTTAATTAAAAAGAAGAGGGAGAAACTAAAAAAAATAAAAATAAATAAACCAGTCAAAGAGTGACACCTCCTTTTATAGATGTTTTCGTGGATTTATTTTCATGGGTCTAGCATTTCCCTATGACTTAATCATTTATGTTTAGTAATGGATTGCCAACCTAATTGGTTGGGTATACCATAAAAAATAATAATATTTTAATAAAAATCTTTCCATCAATTAAGGTCGCATATCAATTTAGTTTGATAACCTCCAAATCTGTCACATGACAACCAATGAATGGCTATTTGTTTTTTTTTTTATTTTTTTTTTTAATACTTATTATTTTATAAAAGAATAGATTAGTTGTATGTATTGGTTGGGTTGGTTGTTGATAAATAGTAAGGTGCTGTTTGGTTGAGGGGTATTGGAGGGAATTGAATGATAGAATCTTATTAATTGTTGTTTGTTTTTTATTTTAGAAATAAGATATAGGAATGAGGAATGAAAAATCAATCCAGAGGCATACGGTGGTATCATATTTTCTTTCAATTAATTACTGACAAAGTGGGCTACAAATTGCATAGTGTGGTTAGTAAGTTGTGGATTTTAGTGAGCGATTGTCTTTTTCTTTTTTTTTAAACATTTATATTGTTTTTATTATTTAGTAAATAATAATACAAAATATATTTTCTCTCTTTATATCAAATCCAAATTCAAATACAAATCTAAATTCAAATCTAAATCCAAATCCGAATCCTAAACCCATATACAAACCAAACGGACCCTAAAATAAATATAGTTTGGTTGTATGTATAAGTTTTATAAGTGGATAAATAAGAAAATAATATTTTAATGAAAAATTATGTTGGATAAGGTTGTGAATAAAAATAGTCTTAGTCTCTAGATTTTACCGTTTTAGATTGATGTTTGGGCATGAATTTGTCACATCAATCTAGGGCCGATCACGGTCTGAAAATCGGACCGGACCGAGACCGACCAAAACCACGGACCGATGACCGGGCCAAATATATTCGGTCCGGTCCGGTCCAAGAAGACATTATTGGTCGGTTGTACGTAAAATCAGACTGGACCGAGAACCGAACTTAAGATAGAGTGTGGACCGAAGACCGAATCGGTTCAGTCCGGTGTCTCGATTCGGTCCGGTCAACGGTCTCATATGCTAACCCCTGATCAATCATTTCTCTTACAACAAAATCATCTCTAAACTTTAGTAACTTTTACTAACACAGCTTTATTTTTAAGATAGAGAAATATTATAGTATGGTTCCAATGATTCCATGATCTTTTTCTGCTTAAGTCGCATCATGTTGTAAACACTAGAACCTTAGTAACTTTACTAGCAAAGCCATGTTTACATAAATCAATAAAAGTTATATAACAAAAAAGGTCCACAATATATAAACATAATGTAAACAGTTAAACACTAGCATATACACTCTAATAAGTTATGAAGATAGAGTAACATAGAAAAGGCTGTTAAAAAAAGGATATATAAATGTTAACTGGTTAGTGGTTTAGTGTTTACAGTATTCTTTGTTCTTCCCTTGTTCACATTTATATATAGTACTATAAAACTTATTTATAATAAAAAGTTGAATACAGTGATTAATAGATTGATCAATATAAAAGCTAACCTTCTTGTAGAGCTAGTCATTTTCTTGCAAGAACAGGAGGAAGAGAGATGGCTTGAATGAAACGAGACTCAAGAGTTGTATATATATAGTGGAGGTTAATTGGCTTAATATACTCCGTATAACCTTAGGCCGGCGGCACTCTATATATTTTTATATGCAGACATAGATTAAACCAAAACAAATGCACATGGCTAATCTTTATTCTCTTTAATAAAATGTATATGACAATCTTTAGACATGTATAATAATAGAATTACCTGAGTTTCTTGAAAAATATTTTACCTTAAAGTTATAGCGTTACCTATACATTCATATTTTACTTGGTCTCTTTGGCATGATTCTTTTGGTTTATTGTTACTGAAGGCTACTTTAACAAATTTATTGTTTGATACTGCGTTGTTATATAACTAACACTGCGTACGTGTATGATGAGGTCTATTTGATAGATATGAGTTTCTATTAATGTAGATGGTCGTTATTTCTTTGTTCTTGGTCGCTTCATCAATTATCTACAACATATATTAACATTTAATCTAACCTGTGGTCAAGTCCTTAATAGGTTACAAACAAAACTATGTCATGAACAAGAATTTCTAGAAACCAAAATACAATACATCAAACCTGACGACGTAATCGATATTTAAAATCATATCAGAAAAGTATACTATATAATGCAACAATATAACATTTAACTATTATAAGAAAACGGACACTTAAACAAATATAAATAGAGTCGGACAAATTAAAGTTGATCGGCCAACCTAAATTAATTGCACGAAGGAATCTTTTCTTGTATTTGTAAATGTAAATATACCCAAGAGAAAAGTTTTTTTTGGATCTAAGTTTTTTCTGCAAACTTAGGGATAAATTATCGCCATTTATGTAGTTTGATCTAATGGTGGAGATTAACCTTAAATTTTTCATGGAAACCTAAGTCCATGTTTTTTGTTTCTCTTTTTTCTTTGTCTTTTTATCTTTTTTATTTATTTACTCTTTTTTTTTTTTTTTTTTTTTCTTTTTTTTTTTTTTTTTTTTTTTTTTTGCTTTTTTTTTTAAGTAACGTGATACTTTTTTTTTTCTTTTTTTCTTTTGTTTTTTTAAATAATGTATTCTATAAATCTAGTTTTTTTTTTCCTAATCACGTTTTTTTAAATTAAGTTTTTATTTTTATTTTTTATTTTTTTAAATAAATTCATGTTTCTTTAACTTTATTACGTTTTCGTCTGTTTTTGTCTGTTTTCACATGTTTATATACATTCTCAGATGTTTTGTCCGTTTTTAGACGTTTTTGTCCGTTTTCAGCAGTTTTTATATGTCTTCAAACGTTTTTGTCTGTTTTCATGTGTTTTCATCTGTTTTTATACGTTTTCGTCCGTTTTGGTACGTGTATGTCCGTTTTTGTCCGTTTATAAACGTTTTCGTCTGTCTTTATGTATTTTTGTCCGTTTTCATATGTTTTCGTTTGTTTTCATACGTTTTCAGTAGTTTTATATGTTTTTGGGCAGTTTTTATACGTTTTTATCTGTTTTCATCAATTTTTCATATGTTTTCGTCCATTTTTAGGCTTGTTTTTACAGTTTCATGCGTATTTGCTCGTTTTGTTATGTTTTCGTTCGTTTTCATATGTTTCTGAATATCACAATTGATATTCTTAATATCACAAGTGATTTCCGGTGATATTCACAATATCACTTGTGATATTAAGAATGTTATTCATAAACGTATGAAAACAGACAAAAACGTATGAAAACGAACGAAAACAGACGAAAACGTAAGAAAGTGAAAAAAAAAACGTGAATTAAAAAAAACGTGAAAATCACTTGTGATATTATGAATATCACTTGTAATTTTGTAAATATCACTTGTAATTTTTATGTTACAAAACATTAGTTGAAAATCACTTGTGATATTCAGAATATCACTTGTGATATTCTGAATATCACTTTTGATTTTCTAAATGTTGCTTGTTATATCCTGAATATCACTTGTGATATTCAGAATAACATTTGTGATTTTCATATTACAAAACATTTGTTGAAAATAACTTGTTATATTCAAAATATCACTTGTGACATTAAACGAACGAAAATGGCCAAAAAGTTATGAATACAGACAAAAACGTAAGAAAATAATAAAAACGTGAATTGAAAAAAAAAACGTGAAATCACTTGTGATATTCAGAATATCACTTGTGATTTTCATGTTACAAAACATTTGTTGAAAATAACTTTTGATATTCAAAATATCACTTGTGATATTCTGAATATCAATATCACTTGTGATATTCAGAATATCACTTGTGATATTCAGAATATTACAAGTGATACTCTGAATATCACTTGTGATTTTCATGTTACAAAATATTAGTTGAAAATCACTTGTGATGCTCAGGAATATCACTTGTGATATTCAAAAACATATGAAAAATGTCTGAAAATGGCCAAAAATATTTTAAAACGGATGAAGATGTAAAAAAATGGACGAAAACGTAAGAAAAATGGAGAAATATGTAGAAAAATGGATGAAAACATCTGAAAAACATACGAAAATATATAAAAATGGACGAAAACTTATGAAAACGGTCGAAAACGTATGAAATAGACGAAAACATTTGAAAACGGATGAAAACGTATACAAACGGACTAAACGTATGAAAATGGATGAAAAACGGACGAAAACAGATGAAAACGTATCGGTCGTAAAACGTATAAAAACGGATGAAAATAGACGAAAAAGTAAGAAAATGGACGAATATGTATGAAGACGGACGAAAACGTATGAAAACGTGCGAAAACAGACGAAAACGTAAGAAAACGTATGAAAATGGATGAATATTTATGAAAACAAACGAATATATCTAAAAATTGATGAAAAAGTTAGAAAGTGAAAAAACGTGAATTAAATTAAAAAAATATGTGAATTAAAAAAAATACTCGTAAATTTAAAATAAAAAGGTGTATTTTCTTTTAAAAGAAAGAAAAAAAAAAAGTGAAATTTAAAAAAAAAAAAAAAACATGATTTTTTTTTTTTAAAATAATAAGAAAAAAATGCAACAAAAAAAATGCAAGAAAAAAAACGTAAATAGGAAGGAAAAAAAAGACAAAAAAAGAAAAAAGAAAAATAAAAGTGAATAAAAAGAAAGACAAAAAGACAATAAAAAAACATGGACTTAGGTTGTCTATTAAATCTTAGGTTAATCCCCACCATTAGATCAAACTAGATGGATGGTGGGGATTTGTCTCTCAGTTTGTAACAAAAACTTAGTATGTAAAATAACTCACCTCATAAACCACATAAATATTTACATGTCTCCGACAAGTTGCGTTAATACTAAAGGAGGTGATTTGCACACTCCCACATTTGATTGGAACACTCCAAGCAGTGATAAAATTGTGTACTGTAAATATAAACTGTTTTAACAATTTGTACATTGAGTGTCCCAATCAATTTTTTGAGTGTGCCGATCAATTCCCTAATATCATGTGATTTTTTTATTTTTTTTAATTTTATTTATTTATTTATTATTTATTATTTTTATTTTTTTTGGTAAAGGGCCACCACCTGATAAAATATATGACTCCAAAAACAGTTACGTATAAAGGAATGTGGCTGAAATATTACATTAACCTCAAGCAACCGGAACAACCATTATATCATTATAAATATATACATTCCCCGTGAACTTATGTGAACAGTACTGTAGAAAAAATAGTAGCTTCCCTTCTTCCCTGTAGCTCTTTTGGGCCAAATGGGTTATCCCTAACTCATACCCACACAAATTGGGTGGGTTTTTTTTTGAGCCAGATCCATGTGTTTAGATATATGTAGCTTCTTCTGGATTCTTCATGTTCCAGAAAACACAGATACACACACACACACAATATGTATGTTATCTCTGAATCTATGAACTTCCGGTAGGCGTCCAAAAAAAGGTTTGATTTTTATTTATGGTGATTAATTTTATGGTTTTAAAATTTAGGGTTTTAAATTTTTATGTTTTTTATTATTTTTTTTAACAAATTAGGGTTTCGTTAATTTGGGGGTTTGGTTGATTTCTTTTGTAGGATGCATTGCTGATGATGTTTGCAACAAAGCCTTTTGAGGTAATTGTTTTCATCTAATTCATGTGCTTTCGATCAGATTATATGTTTATGATGCTTGGTAACTTATTTTATTTAAATGAATTATTCGGATTTAGATGGGTGATAAAAATCAGAAGTTGTGATTTAGAATGGCAGGGATGGATTAAAAAAACGAGTATGTTTGAATGTTGATTAAAAAACAAATATATTTGGATGTATAAAATTTGTTCTGAAAGTGATACTTAAAATATAGGCCTTAACGTATGTGTGTATCGGTGCGAATAAGCATGAAATTTCATGTGAAGCTGATTATTGATTGTTGAAATATTTGCAACCATGGTGACATAGGCTTAGTTGTTTTCGTTCGCACCACATATGTGTGCAAACATGGTTACCTAAGCTTTGTTTTTCTAGGTAAGTGTAGTTTGCCCGAAAAACGTACTTTAGCGGGGTGACCATATGGTTGCAGCTATGGCATTTTACGGGTACCACTTCCATTGTCGCTGATCTGAGCTTGCTTAAAATTGAGGCGTTTTTTGGGCTGGTCGTTTTTTATATTTAACATATCTGATTAAAATCGAGTATGCATCATCAATGTTTCTGGGCGATGATGAAGAGGTTTTCGCCTATTTAATGCCTAACACATACATATAGGCAATGATGATAAGTATCCGTGTTTAAACTTTTTATGACCTTGATTTAGCAAAACCGGTATCTTGGCGGAGCAACCTTACTAGATTGGTAGTTGCAGCCATGGTTGGTGCTCAGTTTTGTTGCTATATTTGCAAGCCTGGGTTATTCACCATGATTACTTTGGCAGCGTCAGTCTCTTGGCGGGGAAACCTTACCCGAGTGGTGGTTGCAGCCATGGTTGTCGTTCGCCTTTGGTACTATATTCACACGATTGAGCCATTGTGTGATGATCATCCACTTTTGGTACAGGAATGTATTGATGGGGATGTGAACGTATGCATGTATGTGTTGTGTGCAAAACTAAAGTGCAAAATATTGCACGAAACCAGAAGGCCTGCACCAACAGTTTCGATACTATTCTACCTGTAAAACAGAGGGGTCTGCTATTCATTATAGTTTACAGTCTAGCATTCCATCTTTTGAATTCGATTCTTATTTTGATTCTCAAATGGTGCAGAGAGTTATTGGACGTGGCTTTGTAATAAGATCGAGTAGGTAGATGACAATATGTGGTTATGATATCGTTATAATCGGCTCAGAATGGTTTTTTGTATCGTTATAATCGGCTGTAATTTTTATTGGAGCATATATTTTCAGGATAGAACCTGTCAGTAGCTTAAGAATGGGTCAAACCTATGTATACAACCTTCCTTGGATTATCAAATAATCCTCTCTTTATCTTTTTCTTTATTGAATTTCTTATCATCTATTGTTTTTTTTTTTTTTTTTTTTTTTTTTTTTTTTTTTTTTTTGAAAATGGCTAAATCTTTATGTTTTTTTTTATCAGGTGAAAAGCTGATTCAACTTGAGAAGGAAAAGGATAGTGTTGCTTATTTCATCATTACTCACGGGTGTAACAATCTTTCTTATTCATAATTGAACGGGTTTGAAGCTGTAATGAAATGTGAGCAGCGTGGGAGTGCAGCAGTTGAGTGTATTTTCTTTTCTTTGAGGTGGTTTTGGATAGCCATCAACTCGAAGAAAAGAAAATACACTCAACTGGTGCATTCCCACGCTGCAAATGGGAATCTTGAGGTGAAATTGTTGTTTTTTGCTATATGAATCCTCGGTCCAAAAATTGCACCCAGGTTGTTTATTCATTTTTTTGAACGTGGATCTTCTTCACCAACTTTAGTAGACGAAAATTCTTTGGTAAATGCATCTATTAGATCAAGATGTAAAAATATAGTCTAAAAATATGCATTTAAAATATACTTATAAGCTATTGTGTGTGGGGAACAATAAGCACACACAGTAACTTATTGTAAATATTTGTATTCGAACAAAAGTGTGCGCTGTGTTTTTTATTTATGTTTTATTAATGATTTGTCGATTCCTGTGTTTTTGCTCAGGTTTTGCTGCTGTATATTCAGCTCTTGGAATGATAACACACACTTCAAAAGAAAAGTTCCTTACTCATCGAGCACAGGTAAGGCAAACTGCTATCAGTGAAGTTTAGTGATGTACTTTATTGTCGTTAAGCGAACAAATCGAATATCTTCAAGTCGATCACTCAATCCTGTTTGTGAGACCAATTGGTTCCTGAAAAGATCAGGGGTGTGTATAACCATAGGTATAATAATCTATTGGATGAACATAACGAGGTCGAATTAGAAGAAACTTATAAGCAAAAGTTTAGCCACACAGATTCCATCACTTTAAAAAAAATTTGTGTTTTTATACTATTTTATTTGTAATACAAAGTGTGTAATTAATTTGGTGATGGTCAAGCGCCTAAAGTGGTTGTTTTTATTGCACCTGTATAAAATAACTTGAACTATATTATTTCTTTGTAAAGTGTTAGCTTTGATGTTTTACTAGAAGATATCTAGCATAATTGTGTGGTTATCAAATTGCAAGCGATAATTAGCATAATTGTGTGATTATTAAATTTCAAGCGATATATTATTTCTTTGTAAAGTGTTAGCTTTGATGTTTTAGGACTACCAAGTGCTTGCAATATCCAAAGAAACTTGCAAACACTGGTAAGGGGAAGACAAAAGTAGGCAAGATTTACCATGAATGTGTTCGCACCCCTACACATATTTTGCAGGCTGATTCAGGTAGACGTTTTTTTTTTTTTTTTTTTTTTTTTATTTATTTATTTATTTATTTATTTATTTATTTTTTTTTTTTCAGATTCTCCTGCACAATTTTGTACTATTTGCTCATGCCACTATATCGTGGTTTGTTGTTTTGAAAAATCCCGCGGCAACGCGCGGGTTCAAATCCTCGTTCATGACATGCCATAAATAATCCAATTAGCTAATCTGATTAGACTTGATACACGCTTTCAGTGAATTGAAGTTACCAAAATAATAAACAGTTCACATGAACTATTTTGCAAAAGGTGATAAAAGGTGTGTCCATTGCAAAAGGTGATAAACAGTTCACACGAATGCCAAATTGTCCGAGCTCCACAGCTAAATTCTTAGTTAAACCAACTACATCATGCTTTGCAAAACATGTGATGCCACACCACCAATATTTGAAGCAAGGCTAGCCGTTGAGATTATGGATCCAGCTCATGCTGGAACCATAACCCTAGCAACACTTCATGCATAAGAAGACGCCTGCAACGCGCGTTAACACTAAGCACACGTTCAAAGATTATTTTTACATTGTCCATGATGCGGGCATGATCATTAAGATCCACAATCACTGCACTACAAAACATGATATCAAGTTTTCCAAATGTAACGACTGAAAAATCCACAAACTCTTAAACATCTTTTTCGTTGGTTACGGCTATGTTTGTGTCACAACTCACCATTTCAGGTCATTTCCCGAACTTTGGAAAAACACTATTCACCAAACACTATTCATCAAAACACTATTCATCAGTTTACTATTCATCATTTTTGGTGTCAGTTTGACATTCCGAGAAACATTCAGAAATTTTACTATTCACGAAACACTATTCATTACGGGAAAAGATTTCATCATTCACGTGCATTACACATTTCATCGTAAATTTAGTTTACGGGTATTCAAATTCGCGTAACCGTATTGGTTCAGGTGCGAATTCATGCATTATCAGTAAGGACACTGCATACGGACTAGAGACAGTCTGCATATCATCAGTAGGTCATTTACATGTTATACCACTCTTAGGATTTTCAAATTTGTATATTTGATACATTTAACGTTTTACGTATAATTATTTATAATAAACGTTAACACCCGGTTTATAAACACGACGAATATATCTAAATATTCCCACAATGGTCCCGACATATTTTTATATCCATTTTGTCATCATAAAAGTTATAACATTCATTTACCCAGTATTTTGGAAATTTATTTTATTTATAACGTAAGCTTATGAATATTACGACTGTTTTCGTGAAAACTAAACAATAATCACCCGAACACTCAGTAACTGTACCCAACATATTTTTAACATTTTTACAACTTTATTTCATCCCGGTCAAGTTTGTTAACATTTATTTCTATTAAACCCGGTACCCGATTTTAACAAATAACACAAACTAGCATCTAAACTACACAAGATTTCTAAATAAATCCCAAGTACCCCTACCCCCCTCCTCATCCACATGAAATCAGCCATAAGTCCTCACTAGGCCAAAATATACAAAGTTTCCTAACCTTATGCATTAATGAGTATATATTATACATTATAAGTTGCAAGTATTTACATAAACCATTTTCACAAAATTATACATAATCCTAAAGATCAAAAAGCTCTCATTTCTTCATCCTCATCTCCAAACCCACGACCTCACCACTATTTCATGATCAAGTGAAGGTTTTCAAAAGTTTAAAGCATCAAAGTTGTTCATTTTGTGGTTCTAATCAAGAATATTGCATCAAAAACACAAGAAATCCAAGGTTTCTAATCATCCAATCACCTCATATTTCAAAGTGAGTATACAAAATTATTTTCATGTTTTCTTCTAATTAACACTTATATCTCATAGCATTCATGCTTAATTTCATGCACAAACTAGCTATACCACTTTATTTTTGTATACTTTTTGAACATACAAACCCTAGATTGTGATTTAGGTATTTCTTTGTTAAATTAACTTGATTACTAGTCATTAGGAACCCATGGCACCCTAAGAAGGTGTATGGTAAGATTAGTATAGTTTTGTGAAGTTTACAAGAGATTTGGTTGAAGTAGAAACTAGTTTTGGACATGAAAAATGGATTTCTAACAAGTATATATACATGCTGTCCCATTTTTGTAAATCCAGAAAAATCAGGGGATTCCGGGTAACTTTGGGCTAAAGATTTAGAAAATACTTTCAAAAACGAAGCCGTGGGCGAAAGAATGGATTAAAAAGAGTTTATAACGAAGAAGTTATGATTTTTGCAAGTTTAACGACGAAAACTATTTTCTGAAAATTGTACATGCTGTCCCACGATTTTCAATGGGCAATCTGAGGTGTAAAACTTGATCTAGCCATCCCAACTTATCAAAAATATATTAGTATGTTGTCCCACGATTTCGGGGATATAAAGAACGTAGAAAACAAGCTTATAACGACCAAGATATACACGTTTCAAAATCGGCGAAACTCTATTT
The DNA here is from genome assembly GCA_030686995.1 of Artemisia argyi. NCBI lineage: Eukaryota > Viridiplantae > Streptophyta > Magnoliopsida > Asterales > Asteraceae > Artemisia > Artemisia argyi. The sequence goes on from CM060685.1 coordinate 48,340,142, forward strand.
ATTTCCATCAGCTTTTTAGCAAAATATTACTATAGAAAAACAGTTTTTGTAAGACATCATGTTGAGAGCCAATTTACTCATTGATAAACTCATTTCTGGAAAATTTACATCATTGACAAAAAGTTAGTTCACCCAGCCTAGTTGTCAAAACATCCAGCCGTTTGTCAAAAGGATTTATAACGAACAACTTATGGACTTCCAAACTTTCCCAAAAACTGCCCAGAATCTGCCAAAACAGCCCAAATACCTCACTTGACGGCTAATTATCTTTATGATCGAGACCTGTATGGACAAACTTCACTTTTGTGACTTTTTATATATGGTGAAAATCTTCTCAAAACTACTGAGCTTCTTTCCTAACTCTTAATATTCACTATTTCACGACTGGTTTTATGAGACCGTTTTGTCACTAATAGAAGTAATAATACTTCTACGTACTAAATTCTAGATTTTCTAGAAATATTAACCAAGTACCCAATTTCATAACTAATGATGTATTAGTGATTACAAGTATATTTTCATTAGTACAAGGCGTTATTTCAAGGATTTCAAACCGAGGATTTCAACACAAACATTGGTACATACGATATATATATAAGTATATATATTACAACTAGTTTATTTTTCTAATAGCCATATTTTCCTAAGTCTTGGAATATATACTTTTGATAACAACAAGTGTTTTTCAAAGAGTAGAGTGGTATAGGAAACATGTGCATGGGCATTCATAACATCATTTCATGATCTAAAGTAGATCGTTCATCATTCATATTAGGTTGCGGCTAGTGTGCGCGCCTTGTTTTTCAGCTCATTACATGTTCATGGTACCATCATATTGGGTTGCGGCAGCTAATTGTTCATTGGTGTTCATTTCATTTCATCACAGTTTCATCAGTTAAGGTGAGTTTTCATAGCCCCGTTTTCAATTCAACATTTTTGATTGTTTTCAAATCCCACGGGGGGAATACATTGCATCAATCATTTTAGTACGAGCCCAAGTATTCAAACATGTACATAGCTTAAGTTACCTTGCCATGTGATAAGTCCCCTGTAATATCATGAACCGTTAATTTACCGTTAAGCGAGAGTGAGTGGATAGATCTATCGAGGGTGACGCCTCCATCCGTGGTAGTGATTACCAACAGTAAGCGGATGCATGTCATGTCTTTTACATTTGAATGTTTTGGCAGAACATTCGGGAGGGGCATAGAGTTTCATCAGTCATAGCTTCGGTGTCATGAGCTTAAGGCTATTGTACAATTTTCATGAGATTTTTATCTTGCACTTTTACTTGTGGTGGCCGTACATCATTACATTTTACAAACCTATGGAATTCACCAACATTCGTGTTGACGTTTTAGCAATGTATTTCAGGTTATTAAGGTAGCTCATGTGACATGCATTTGGACCTTCATGGAGTCGCGGAGTCGACGCGTCTCATCATTATTTCATGCACTTATGTAAACATTTGATCTAGTAGGACTTGTTTTCATAAACTTGCAACACATTTTGGGGACCTCATTTTGTAAACTCTGGATTATTTCAATGATCAAATGCAGTATTTTCCAAACGACACTTTAGGTCGTTCAATGTAACTGTAACTGTGGTGCTATGACAGACACCCCCAGGTATTCCATTCCGCTGCAAGTTAGGTAAATTGGGGGTGTGACAGATTGGCATCAGAGCTAAGGTTATAGCGAACTAGGATGTATCTTGGACCCTAGACTATAACCACATCAGCATAGCATCTCATCATTTCATCATAAGTGCATAATCATGATACATGTTGTTTCATACATACCCTGTGCGAGTTATTTATACTCATATCCGTATATGTATATCATTTTATTGACCTGGTTCACAAGTGACATGTCTTCAGATACTCACCCTGACATCCTTTTATCGGATTCCGACATTGAAGATGCCTTGTCATCTTCCACTACCATTATACCACCAGTTGCATTTACACCACCATTAGTACTATTGATTTGCCATAGGAACAGGGTTTTCCTATCATTCAGCCCGTACATAGAATGCCTTTTGGTAGTGTATTCAGAATTAATCTTAATGGACTTACTAGGATGCTTATTGCAAGGAAGATAGTGTGTTTTCTTTCCATCACTAGTAGGGCACTTACTACTCAGGTACTATCACCACCATCAGTTACTTATTACACTATTGGCCTTCCCACAGTGTGTACTTTAGTTTTACCATTTGGATGTCGCGAGGTAGCATGAAAGAGGGTAGTATTTCATTCACTGGTACCATCATTGTCATTTCCTTTTCCATTCCCACTTGCCATGAACTAGATGACATCTAGTAGATAATACCAATAACACGGACTCAACAGAAACATCCGCAGATTCTTCAGGAATGGTTCAGAACCTACATTATCTAAGATTTGATAGATGCACAACTTCAGACACCACTTCAGGACTATCTCGACCTTATGATGCCACAAACCTGATTTCACACAGAGGGACACCAGGAAGTCCCTAGACCAGATTTATATCCTCACTAGCTTTTACTATTATCCTAGCCACAGAAGGTGTGGGACATAGTCTAAAGAACTTGTTGTCTTTTGATTGTTGTACAAACAAATATATCAAGTGTGACTCTACTATGTAAGAAATGGTTGTGCTATTTGTGATACCGGTTCACGTAGACCGAAATTTTCATGTATTATATTCATGTGTTGTGAATATGATGACTTTGATTACCTATAGATCCTCATGGTCACTTATGATTTGATGAAGAGAACAGTCAGGATATTAGCAACATCAAGGATAACAACAATGCTTCAGCAGGAGGAGCTTTGTTTCAATATATAAACCGTAGTTCGAGCCCTTTTGGGTTGTATCTTTCCTTTTGTACTTACCGTTGGTACAATGACATGACCTAGTGGTATTAAGCACTTTCCTATCCAATGTAGTATCTATCCTTTGTTACCTCTGTGATAATCATAACCATCGTTTACTCCATTTTCTATCCCAAGTGCTCAGACTTCAATCGTTTCGCAACATTATAGCATTGTCTCATCAAGAATTAGGTTGATTTCGTTTTTGACGAATTAGTAGACTATTACCATTCGACAAGATTCACCCACGTATCCAATACACCATTCAAGCTATTTTACTATCACATGGGGAAATTGTTTTACAGAAAAATTTCTGAAGTAAGCTATTTTATTAACATCCTATAAATTGATTTTCTGTCATTACACCAAGTATTTACTATTGTTACGCGAAGCAATTTTCATGTTACTTGAAAGAAAATATCAGGACACCATTTTTATAACAATGCGTTGAACACCATCTAAAACTTTTGATAAAAGTTATGATATTTTGACAAAATCCAACATCGCATCATTAGTCCTCAATTGTACATAGCCTGATCACCTATGTAAAATTCAGGAAGGATTATGCCATGAAGGAAATAATTACCTTTTCAAAGGATTGTTAATAACAATCTTCATCCAAAAGTTTTGTAAACAAAGGAACTCTTTCATAAACATCCCTTTTGCCGAACTATCCCTGGATACTTACCCCACCAGTCACTCATTCAGACATTAAGTTGGATTTTCCCATTGACTTCCCTAAGAGAGACTTTCCATATCAATTACATGCAGGATTCCTCTATACAATAGAAGCAACGAAAGGATTACAGAACTACTAAACAGAACTAGAGGTATATAGTGAGAGAATTCATAACTCAACAACAATCCTAAGATACCGCGAGACCATCTGAATCACCATCTCTGACTTAGTTGTCAAATTCTATCATTTAAAGGTACTAGCTAGACTGAGCTACAGGATTGAACTCAATATAGATGTCCGTAGGACAACACAATAGAAATAAACCAAGCTTCTAATTGAGACTATAGAGCATTTCATTTAAACATGGCATCATCTATACAAAAACTTTCCTGCAGTAAGTTTTCACAAAGGACAATTGTTTGAATCAAGAATATCGATGTAGATTCCTCTAAGGCCTTATGTCACTAGAAATTTCAGATAACCTCACCTTCATACCAAGCAAGGGATCAAACCGGAACATATCTCCTCATCTACATGGGAAAACAGAATAGACATTCATCGACACAACATCAAGTGATACCTTCGTCTTGCCAATTACAACGATAAAATATTTCAAGACTTAAGTTAGTCTAAATACCTATGCTTGTAGTTATGCCAGATAACCACCAATAGACATTATCCAACCTCAGGAACTAAGTGTTAGACATCTATGCATTTAAGCGAACATTTCCTATTCTACCATTTTATCCTTTTCAGTGTTTTCACTTTTAAATAAAGTTGATGCGTTTACATAAATCACATACCTTGTGGAAAAATGATTTCTGAAATTCCTATTTTGAACAAGTACGATTCTTTTTGGTCAATCTTTAGCAACACTATGGTACAATGAGAAATATATATAAACATCAAACTTTGGTAAGCAGTCTTAATCACAACATGTTTGAAAACAGTTCCTATTTCATAACTACTGAATTTTGAATCATCAGGAAAAATATTACTTAGTAAATCATTTGCTCCATTTTTCTAAGTTCGTTTATTCAGAAAAAGATTTCAACCAAAAACTCACAATCGCGAGACAAATTTCCAGAACCAACTTCCCTACAACATCGCTTATGCATTTAGGATCTGTGACTTGACAATAAAGAATATTTGGAATATGTGATGAAGGAATTAGGAAGGACATCACAAATTAATCACGAACATCAGTAGTGGAGACCAAACCCACTAGACAAAGAAAGACATATGTATTATCATCCGTTGGAACAAAACACAAGGAATCAAACTGTTACCTATGTTCTATCCCTTTCAGATAACGCCAAGTTCGAAGGACCGAACGTTGTGGAATTAGTCACAAAGGATTATTGTACCCATTTCAGTTATTTCTGTTAAGGAAACCGATTCACCTTGGACTTCAGGTAATCATTTCAGAATTTCCTTCAGAAACCCATTTAGATGGAAACATCACTTATCATCCTCAGACCGATGGTCAAAGCGAGAGAACAATTCAAACATAGGAAGGTATGCTCAGAGCATGAGTGATTGACTCTAGAAATGGTTGGAACAATCATTTAACATAAATCAAATTCATCTACAACAATAGTTATCACACCAACAGCGAGAAACTGGCAGAAGTTAGATTGGTACATAACACATATCATTTGGATTGGGTATCCTGAACAACAAACCATCCAGATTCAAGTGGGAGAACAAACTAAGTTAAAAGCTATGCCTTGGATTGGCATGATACAAATTGGATAACAAGAGAAGTTGAACCTTTAGCATATTGGACCATTTAAGATTCATTTTAGAATCGACCAACTAGCATACAAACTTGAGTTCTGGCAGAATTCAGCAGTATATATTACCAGTATCACATTTAAAACATTAAGAAGCGCAGACCATCGATTGATGGGCCAAACTTGGAAAAAGCTCAACTCATTAGTTCAGTAGGCATTCATGAGATAACCAGAAATTTTCTACAAGTCAAGAATCAGTTACAAGTTCAATAAGTCATAAACCATTAAAACTTCAAGTTCTGCAGAGTTAGCAGAAAGTTCTGCCTAGGAAAGGCATGTTATCGTTCAGAAAACTTGGAAAGTTACACCATTATACACTGGACCCTTTATATTTTGACAGAGAAGGCATAGTGGCCGTCAGACTTGAACATTGTCAGAGAACAACAGGATTACACGAACATATTTCACATTTTCAGATCCCCAAAAATGACTTTCAGATGAGTCACTCATGATTCCATTGGAAGGGATCCAACCCAAATGACAATCTCAGACCTTGTAAGAGAACCAAAAGAAATCATGGACCGTGTGGTCAAACAGTTGAAACAGAGTCGAATTTCCTATCGTTAGAGTTCGCTGGAATTCTCGAATATCATCACCTTTTCATCAATACATTCTCAGAGACCAACATAAACTGAACTTCGGGACGAAGTTCCTTTTAGAGGGGAAGACTGTCACAACTCACCATTTCAGGTCATTTCCCGAACTTTGGAAAAACACTATTCACCAAACACTATTCATCAAAACACTATTCATCAGTTTACTATTCATCATTTTTGGTGTCAGTTTGACATTCCGAGAAGCATTCAGAAATTTTACTATTCACGGAACACTATTCATTACGGGAAAAGATTTCATCATTCACGTGCATTACACATTTCATCGTAAATTTAGTTTACGGGTATTCAAATTCGCGTAACCGTATTGGTTCAGGTGCGAATTCATGCATTATCAGTAAGGACACTGCATACGGACTAGAGACAGTCTGCATATCATCAGTAGGTCATTTACATGTTATACCACTCTTAGGATTTTCAAATTTGTATATTTGATACATTTAACGTTTTACGTATAATTATTTATAATAAACGTTAACACCCGGTTTATAAACACGACGAATATATCTAAATATTCCCACAATGGTCCCGACATATTTTTATATCCATTTTGTCATCATAAAAGTTATAACATTCATTTACCCAGTATTTTGGAAATTTATTTTATTTATAACGTAAGCTTATGAATATTACGACTGTTTTCGTGAAAACTAAACAATAATCACCCGAACACTCAGTAACTGTACCCAACATATTTTTAACATTTTTACAACTTTATTTCATCCCGGTCAAGTTTGTTAACATTTATTTCTATTAAACCCGGTACCCGATTTTAACAAATAACACAAACTAGCATCTAAACTACACAAGATTTCTAAATAAATCCCAAGTACCCCTACCCCCCTCCTCATCCACATGAAATCAGCCATAAGTCCTCACTAGGCCAAAATATACAAAGTTTCCTAACCTTATGCATTAATGAGTATATATTATACATTATAAGTTGCAAGTATTTACATAAACCATTTTCACAAAATTATACATAATCCTAAAGATCAAAAAGCTCTCATTTCTTCATCCTCATCTCCAAACCCACGACCTCACCACTATTTCATGATCAAGTGAAGGTTTTCAAAAGTTTAAAGCATCAAAGTTGTTCATTTTGTGGTTCTAATCAAGAATATTGCATCAAAAACACAAGAAATCCAAGGTTTCTAATCATCCAATCACCTCATATTTCAAAGTGAGTATACAAAATTATTTTCATGTTTTCTTCTAATTAACACTTATATCTCATAGCATTCATGCTTAATTTCATGCACAAACTAGCTATACCACTTTATTTTTGTATACTTTTTGAACATACAAACCCTAGATTGTGATTTAGGTATTTCTTTGTTAAATTAACTTGATTACTAGTCATTAGGAACCCATGGCACCCTAAGAAGGTGTATGGTAAGATTAGTATAGTTTTGTGAAGTTTACAAGAGATTTGGTTGAAGTAGAAACTAGTTTTGGACATGAAAAATGGATTTCTAACAAGTATATATACATGCTGTCCCATTTTTGTAAATCCAGAAAAATCAGGGGATTCCGGGTAACTTTGGGCTAAAGATTTAGAAAATACTTTCAAAAACGAAGCCGTGGGCGAAAGAATGGATTAAAAAGAGTTTATAACGAAGAAGTTATGATTTTTGCAAGTTTAACGACGAAAACTATTTTCTGAAAATTGTACATGCTGTCCCACGATTTTCAATGGGCAATCTGAGGTGTAAAACTTGATCTAGCCATCCCAACTTATCAAAAATATATTAGTATGTTGTCCCACGATTTCGGGGATATAAAGAACGTAGAAAACAAGCTTATAACGACCAAGATATACACGTTTCAAAATCGGCGAAACTCTATTTATTTCCATCAGCTTTTTAGCAAAATATTACTATAGAAAAACAGTTTTTGTAAGACATCATGTTGAGAGCCAATTTACTCATTGATAAACTCATTTCTGGAAAATTTACATCATTGACAAAAAGTTAGTTCACCCAGCCTAGTTGTCAAAACATCCAGCCGTTTGTCAAAAGGATTTATAACGAACAACTTATGGACTTCCAAACTTTCCCAAAAACTGCCCAGAATCTGCCAAAACAGCCCAAATACCTCACTTGACGGCTAATTATCTTTATGATCGAGACCTGTATGGACAAACTTCACTTTTGTGACTTTTTATATATGGTGAAAATCTTCTCAAAACTACTGAGCTTCTTTCCTAACTCTTAATATTCACTATTTCACGACTGGTTTTATGAGACCGTTTTGTCACTAATAGAAGTAATAATACTTCTACGTACTAAATTCTAGATTTTCTAGAAATATTAACCAAGTACCCAATTTCATAACTAATGATGTATTAGTGATTACAAGTATATTTTCATTAGTACAAGGCGTTATTTCAAGGATTTCAAACCGAGGATTTCAACACAAACATTGGTACATACGATATATATATAAGTATATATATTACAACTAGTTTATTTTTCTAATAGCCATATTTTCCTAAGTCTTGGAATATATACTTTTGATAACAACAAGTGTTTTTCAAAGAGTAGAGTGGTATAGGAAACATGTGCATGGGCATTCATAACATCATTTCATGATCTAAAGTAGATCGTTCATCATTCATATTAGGTTGCGGCTAGTGTGCGCGCCTTGTTTTTCAGCTCATTACATGTTCATGGTACCATCATATTGGGTTGCGGCAGCTAATTGTTCATTGGTGTTCATTTCATTTCATCACAGTTTCATCAGTTAAGGTGAGTTTTCATAGCCCCGTTTTCAATTCAACATTTTTGATTGTTTTCAAATCCCACGGGGGGAATACATTGCATCAATCATTTTAGTACGAGCCCAAGTATTCAAACATGTACATAGCTTAAGTTACCTTGCCATGTGATAAGTCCCCTGTAATATCATGAACCGTTAATTTACCGTTAAGCGAGAGTGAGTGGATAGATCTATCGAGGGTGACGCCTCCATCCGTGGTAGTGATTACCAACAGTAAGCGGATGCATGTCATGTCTTTTACATTTGAATGTTTCGGCAGAACATTCGGGAGGGGCATAGAGTTTCATCAGTCATAGCTTCGGTGTCATGAGCTTAAGGCTATTGTACAATTTTCATGAGATTTTTATCTTGCACTTTTACTTGTGGTGGCCGTACGTCATTACATTTTACAAACCTATGGAATTCACCAACATTCGTGTTGACGTTTTAGCAATGTATTTCAGGTTATTAAGGTAGCTCATGTGACATGCATTTGGACCTTCATGGATTCGCGGAGTCGACGCGTCTCATCATTATTTCATGCACTTATGTAAACATTTGATCTAGTAGGACTTGTTTTCATAAACTTGCAACACATTTTGGGGACCTCATTTTGTAAACTCTGGATTATTTCAATGATCAAATGCATTATTTTCCAAACGACACTTTAGGTCGTTCAATGTAACTGTAACTGTGGTGCTATGACAGACACCCCCAGGTATTCCATTCCGCTGCAAGTTAGGTAAATTGGGGGTGTGACAGTTTGGCGCAGAGCTTTTTTGGAGCTTTTTGGGGTAATGAGCGGTGAGAAAGAGCTTTTTTATTTTTGATGTTTGTTTGGTATGAGAGCTGTGGGCTTTGCTATTTTTTAGGAAAGCTCATTTTCCCAATGCTTCTTTATGAAGCTGTGAGCTTTTTTTGCTACTGCTCACAGCTCACAGCTACTGCTCACAGCTACTTTTGCCAAACATAGCCTACATCTCAATAGACATATGTATAACATTTGATGAGCAAATGGCCTCACAAACCGCCTACATCTCAATAGACATATGTATAACATTTGATGAGCAAATGGCCTCACAAACCGCTTGACCAAGCTGGTCTTCGATGTCAGCGATAACAATTTTTGCTCCATGTTTGGCAAAGAGTTTTGCAATGCATTCCCCAATACCGCTTGTTGTACCGGTTATCAATGCTACCTTCCCCCTCTAGCCTATAGAATTTTAATCAAAAACTTGTATTTCTGTACTGTCATAAGATGCAAGGAAACATTAAAGGACTCGCACAAATATTTTGTTACAGTATCATCACGACTACAAAAGAAGACTAATGCAACGAAAACTTGCAATGGTAGATTTCCATTGCAAATTTGCAACCGTAATGCAATGAATTACCAACCGAATAGCAACGATAACGAAAATGGTTGCAAAATATAAACTAATTTCTTTTACTTCCATTTTTATTTTTTCGTTGCAAATTATAAATAATTTGCAACGGAAATGCAACGAAAAACGAAAATTAAATCTAAAAGAAATTAAATTTATTTTTCGTTGCAATTCCGTTGCAAATTTTTATAGTTTGCAATGGAATAGCAACCGAAGAAAAATTTTAAACCTAAACGAAATTATCATTTGTTATCCGTTGCAATTCGGTTGAAATTTTTAAAATTTGCAACGGAATATCAACGAGAGACAAAAATTAAATCTAAAACAATTTATCACTTATTTTCCGTTGCAAGAAACAAAATTTGAAAGGAAAAACAACGAAAGGCATAATTTAAATATAAAAGAAATTATCGTTGATTGTCGTCGCAATGATCAATGATCCTCGTTGCAAGGATATGCTCACATATACTAAATAAGGGTATGTGTATATATGGTGTGTTAAATGATGAAGATGACTATGTTCTTATGAACAATCATATCTAGTCACAATGGGGCATTATTGTTTTGGATAAACCCTTAAAGGGTGATATGATGGTTTAGATTGCACCGACCATGGTCATCCATCATGAAAACAAGATCGTCGCATATTTGGTCTAGCACAATAAGGAAGAAATCCTTGGAGATTCTATAATGGTCATAACTCTAAATGTCTTTAGAAATCCTAAATACCATCATTATATATGGATGGGCTTCATCCGTTTATTTATATCGTGTTACGGTATAAAGCTTCCATAAGTAGAACTGAGTTCGTATTTGTCATAACAGGTTGTGGTATGTTTATTTAGCTGTAATGGTTTAGTAGGTGTATTTAGTCCTAATTGCGTAAAAATGAGGTTTAACTTGAGATGGAGTCAAGCTTGCAACGAGAAGATATCGAGTAACTCTTTAAGGTTGGGCTCTTTTACACCCTTAGGTTATATTGAGATTATGAGTTAGTAACATCTCATACGAGTTATATTTTAGTTACCCTAGTGAGAAGTTCTTTTCTCATATCAGTGTCCAATATGTACTACAAGACATATGGGAGATATGATCTTTCAAACATGATTCGATATCACGAGTATGATACGCAGAAAAAAATGATCTATAGTAAAATTCTTATCTTGATATCCTTGGTACTCAGCTTTTTATTGGTTAAAATGAATTATTACACGTATGTCATAAAATTTGTAGTGGCTCAAAAGCATTGAGATGAGTTGTATCGTGCTTTACTAATTGTAACGGCCAATTATTGACGTAAGGTTATTCATTTGTACCTCTCATTATCACCAACAGATTACTGACAGAGTCTACGGTTCTATATATTTTAATGTAATACACTTGTTTTTAAGCCCTATATATATATATATATATATATATATATATATATATATATATATATATATATATATATATATATATATATATATATTTGTATAGATGTAAGTAATTGTAAGTTTGTATATATATATATATATATATATATATATATATATATATATATATATATATATATATATATATATATATATATATATATCCTATTTATGGATTCCTATTTATGTGTAACACTTAAGGGTTCACGCACCTCATCCTCAGTTTATTCCTTGTGATCTGGGAACTCGAGCATAATTCAAGTTCCACACGTTCGTAACATCTTCAGTATTCGTCAATGGCTTTCGGTTTGAGTGCTAATAATTTAAGACGTGTAATACGAATAATGACATCAATCAGTTGCTTCATCAAGCGCGACTTCCTCTTTTAAACAAACGACTGTCCCGTTGAAATAATTGTTGCTGCAGAGGTAGCTAAATTACCTATCCCCTATAGACGGAAAAGCCATATTGTGGCATACTAAAATAAAACTTGGTTGAAAAAAAAAATGTTGTAAAAAGAAATTATTAACCTTAATAAATTAATTCTTCTTTGTCACTGCCATTAATCATAGTATATCTCTTATCCCTTATTATTATTATTATTATTATTATTATTATTATTATTATTATTATTATTATTAGAACGACAACTAGCTATCTCGCGAAATAAACATCATACGCTGTCTAACAAGTACTAAGCAGGATTTGAACCCACAACCATTTGATTGGGGAGCTTCTCACACAACATGAGATACTATTGAGACACAAACACCTTGCTTGAGATTTTTTTATGTGAATGTTTATACATGTTGTTGATACCATTGAGATCATTAATCTTGAGTTTTTGTTTGACACTATCATTGATCTTAAGAGCTTTTGACAACTTTTTGTTTGACGTTGAATTTTTTGGATAAAAGGAGGTGACTAATGAATGTACCAGGTCCTTCTTTCTTAGCACTTTAATCATATCATCTCAACTTTATTTTTTTGAATGTACAGGTTCTATATATTTTAATGTAATACACTTGTTTTTTATTTTAAGCCCTATATATATATAAAATAAAAATTTTATTTTAACATGTTACACCTTCGCAACGAACATTTAATTATCTTTTTATAGACGAATACCTTGATATACTTTCGACATGGATGGATAGATTGGAATACAATGTAGCCAAAAGTTCTTTATATATCCAATTTTTACCATAAAACCTATCAAGCAATTTTAGTCACTCATTTTTTTTATCAAAATAAAAAAAATAAACTTTCACCCTTTTTATAAAACATAAATATCTCGCAAACCGTAAATCGGCAAGCTACAAAAAAATACCATCGCGATGAGAATTAAATTATCTTTCGATAGACATGCATTGTTATATACTTTCGACGATTTTTTTTTCAAAATTTCTGCCCAGAAAAATCATATATGATTTGTAAAAATCATATATGATTCGTAAGAATCATATATGATTTTTTTAACGAATCATATATGATTTTTACAAATCATATATGATTTTTCTGGGTAAATATTTTGAAAAAAAAAAAGTTCGCCGAAAGTATATAACAATGCATATCTATAGAAAGATGATTTAATTCTCATCGTGATGGTATTTTTTTTGTAGCTTGAAGATTTACCGTTTGCAAGATATTTTGTTTTAAAAAAAAGTGAAAAATAAAAATAGGTGTCTATGATTGGTTCATTAGTTCTATGGCAAATATGGGATCTATATTGATCTATTCTCATACAATGTAAGGGTAGATTAGCAAATAAAAGACCTCTCTCCTACACCAGTTTTTTTTTTTTTTTTTTTTTTTTTTTTTTTTTTTTTTTTTTTTGATGCTAAATCCCGCTAAATATTATTTTGTTACATTGTTTTTTAGCCGTCATTTGCAAATTACTTATTACTAATATTCGAGATGTTTTGTTCTCACATTCGTCGGTTTATTACGGATGTCTAACTATAAATCATGTTTCAAATCATCTGCATTTTACGTTGCTATCCCTATTGTTGTTAAAAACTATCGTTGTTATACAAAAATACAAGGGTTGGTGTTACTTTGGTTATCAAAATTAAACAAATAAAAATCATGCTCAAATTATCGACAAATTTATCCACAAGTGTTTGCGTTTCAACACCAAATTAAAATAGGCCATTCTATGTTTCAATTGCAAATATGCTTTTTTTTTTTCCTGTCATACTAATTTGTTTTAGTTCTTCCATTTTGTTGCGTAGCATATCAACATTATTTGTATCTATTTTTGTAACGATTCTTTAAAATATTCGTGAATTTCACGGGTCTTTTAGCTAGTAATGTTATGTGTGAGAAACAACGTGCCCAACTTCACCGTTCAAAAGTTGGGTTAGAGGACTAGTAATTATAAGGAGTACTTTCTTAAAGAATTTTATGTAGTTACACCATTCGGGTTGTATTAACATGATATTTAAAGATCGTAACATAAAACAATCATTACCTGACCCATTAGTCCATTACCCATGAGCAGAAGGTGTGGTAACTCAAGTTAAACTTTCACTCAGTGCTACCTAAGTGACACATCAGCTTAAACATTTTAACCGTTAAAAAAAAAAACTTATAATAACTCAACATTGGGCCCCAATATATCGCATGCTCTTAGCAAGTTACAATCCATATGATACCACGTGCTTCATTTGGGAAAAAATAGTTGATGCCCAATTTGTCATGTAGCCGAATATACAAAGTTCACCAACCCACCTAATATATTTGGGAAGAAATAGTTGATGCCCAATTTGTCATGTAGCCGAAAAGTTCACCAACCCACCTAATATATTCCTGGATCATCCAAAACGACATACCCACATAATACTGTAATAGATGTAGTTTAGTGTAGGGGTGACCATCGGACCGGATCCCGACCCGATCCGACCCGACCCGATAAGTACCGATACCGACAAACCAAAAAAACCTATCCCGATACCGATACCGACAGAAGTCAGGTCGGTTCGGTTTTAGTCGGGCTAAGTCGGGTCAGTTGTCGGTATTTACAATTTGTCCCGACTTTTTTTGCATTCCGTGTTTTCAGCCCATCAAAGAAAAGCCCAAAAGAATAAAAACCTAAATATTATTAGGTCAAGCATATGTTTCACCGCCCCCATCAAGAATATCACGTAGATCTCTCTATCCACTCATCACCTGCTAATCTGCTAATCTTGGTTTTGAGACGTTCCGTGTTTCTGAGTTGTGAGTTCTGAGCACTAAGAAGGGGCACTTATTTTTCTGACTTGTGTTTCTGACTTCTGAAACCATAGAAGATAATATGTGTTTCTGTCTTTTTGAATCCATCTGCAAGTTTTGTTTTGTAGCCATCAGTTGTAAGTTTGATTAATCTTCAAAGAAAATGAGATCCTTTAATTCTTATTGGGTAATCAAAGAATGATTTTGATTGGTTTAAAGAATTAATGTTTTGGTTATATTTGAATGTATTAGTGCATCTGATTTGAAGCCATTATATGTATTTCTCGGGCTGACGGGCTAAATCGGGTTGGTGTCGGTTTTTATCCCGACCCGACCCGATATCGATAAACACCAATTTTCAAAACCGACTACCGACCCGACTATCACTAATTCGGTATCGGGATACTCGGTTTCGGTCGGTTTTTCGGGATTATTCGGTTTCGGTCGGTTTTGCTCAGCCCTAGTTTAGTGTTATTGAGAAGAGATCCCAATTTACTTCTATCAAATAAGAGAGATTTTTAAATGAAAATGCATTTATTTTTATATATGCATATAAAATTTGTGATTGTGTTTTCTTCTCATCTCTCTCATTTTAATTTTTCTTCTTATTTTATATTAACTCAATTGCTATTTGTTAATAGATTTTGCTAATATATGCCAACACATGCTTAGGTGTGGAAAATGTTAATTTTGAATTTATTATACTAAAAATTTATATTTATTCAAATTAATATATGTGGTTAAATAATGTTTTAGAATAAATTGCAAAGATTGTTCACGTGTTTTGACCAAATTACTTAGTTGGGTTAATGATGTTGATTTATGTATCAATAGGTTTTGATTGATTGATGATGATGATGTCCTTGTTAAGCTTAGCTTGGACTCAAGGTAAGTAAACCGGCTATAAGATGATATTATGGTGAATTCTATGCATTATGTGTTTATGTGTTTATATATGTTAAAGTTTATAAATGGTTTGTATGATGATGTTATGTGAAAGTAAGTGTAAGGACTTGTTGATGTGTTAGACAAGAGTGTATTAAGGAAAAGGTAGGTTAAGGCTTTAAGTGGTTAAGGTATGCGGTTATGATTAATGTTGTAAAGGATTAAAGGTTATGATGCATAATGTGTGAATGAATTGTAATGTTATATTATACCCGCTTTACTTACTAAGCATTCGTGCTTACGGTTTAAGTGTTCAATGTTTTGTAGGTTCACATGTGATGTTATGGTTTGGATTAAGGTTAAAGGATTAGATATGCAAGGATAGAAGGTAGTATGCGTGTAGGAGCTTAGGTAGATACCGAGCTCAAGATCGAAGTTGTACCCCCGTGAGTCATTTAATGGTTTGTAATGGGTAAACAAGTGTCAAAACGTATGTCAAGATTGGTATAATGAATTGGTGGTCAAACGATGTATCAATGTATGTTTATGTGTTTCTGGGTAAAGTTAAAGGGGTGTTTGGTTCAAGGTGTATTTCTACCAATTTTGGGGTCAAACGGGTCAAATGGCTATGAAAATGATGTATTGTGTTATATTAAATATTTCTAGAAAGTTTTGTTAAGTTTCGAGTCTTGGAAGTTGTCTTTTTGGAAATTAGAGTAAGTTGCTAAAAGTTATGTTTTTGGTAAAATCTGGAAATGGGAGCATAAGGCCTTCCGCTTCTAAGAATAAGGCCTTCTGCAATTAAAAGTGGTTTTATGTGTTTCTGAGTTCAGGTCATATGCCCTCATCATACACCCTCATGGCCGGGCATAACGCCTTCTGCCTTAAAAATGTGTTTTCATAGTTTCTGAGTACAGACCATACGCCCTTATGGACCTTAGGTGTAAGGGCGTATGGTACAAAGGTTGTCTTGGTAGATTTTTGTCAATATTTGAAAAATCATATCTTTTAGTCCGCAAGTCGTCACGGGTTGCGCCACCCGGCATTTCGAAGGTAATTGAGTCTACTTTCATATAAAAATAGTCTCAAGAGTTGATTTGTAATAGATTTTTATCTGTTTGCAAAAGAATTAAAGAAAGTCCGTTAAAGTCAAGTCATTTCCGCGTAAAAGTTTAAAATCTTGGTCAAAGCGATCACGGGGTGTAACAAATTGGTATCAGAGCCTCGGTTTAAGTGAATCAGGTTTCTAGTTTAGGTTTCCTAGTCTTAAACCACACGTAGAAGCGTTGAATGTAAGTATAAAAAATGCGTAAGATAAATGTTTAAGTTAAAGGATGAATCTGTGATGCGTTATGTGAATTCAAGTTAGTAAGTATAATGAATATGTTTTAAAGTTTTAATGTGTATGTGATATGAGTCCGTAGAGGACTTGAAATGTTTAGATGAATGGTTTGTCGTGCACATCGGTTGGTGTCGGTGATTATATTGAGATATATGAATGTATGCTAGAGTAACGGTAATGGAATGCGAGCAGGAATGATAAGTGGTATTAGCTATGGGCTAGCAAGTGAATTAAGTAATGACGCTTTAAGTGTGGCCCGTAATGATATTAAGTGTGCTAAGGTATAATGCATAAAGATAAGATAGGATTGGAACACTAATTGTTAAACATTTATTGACATAAGGTTAAAGAATGAGGTTAAGGAATTATGAGATGAAAGGATGTATGAACTGTAAGGTATTATTGACCAACATATGGTCTCACTATATATAGTGGCTAACGAATGACTTTAAGGTGGTATAGAGACGGGTTAATGGTAAGGTATGGTATATGAAGTTGAGACTTGGTGTATGTACTTGAATGTGTAATAATGACACCGATGTTATGGTGTGTGGTAATGAAAGTAATAATGACTTCGACGTATTGATTGATAAGCGTCTTATAGTATTATGAAAACTAAGGAATGAGATTGAAGTATGAGATTATGTGAAGAGGAAACATAAAAGATGTAGTTAAATGCTAATAACTAAAATGAGATAAGCATGTATGAAGTTAAGATAATGACTCGAAATTATTATTATCACGGCTAATGTGCCTCATTAGCGGTGACTATTAAAGTGAAAGTAAAACATGTTTAAGATGTGAAAGGTTAAAGATGGGATAATGTGTGTGTTGCAATGTTAATGACTTGGATCCGTGATTGAAATGTGAAAGGTTAAAGATGGCATCCTTCAGGATGACCGAGTTAATGATGATGAACGATGGTATCCTTCGGGATGACCTAGCTAATGAATGTTAAAGGATCCTTCGGGATGTGTAAAAGATCCTTCGGGATAAAAAGTATTGCCTTCATCGGCAAAGGGTTGCCTATAACCTCGGCATGTAAAAATAACCCCAAAGCGAATGTGGTAATGGTACGAATCCAAGTCTAAAAAGTTAAAAGGTAACGTAAAGAATAAAAAGAACGAAAAGATTTAAAAGCAAAATATGAAACGGATAGTACGAGTGTTATGTCGGAAGTGTATAAGTAGGATGGTTTATGGTTTCTTTATTTAAATGGATTGGGACGCCTTTTCATTTGAATAAAGAAGTTCTGAATCACCGAACCATGAGTTTGTACTTCTTTATTTACATCGTTTGGGATGCCTCTCTGTGTAAATAAGGAAGTATGAATGAGTGGCCTTATGTGTTCCCGACAAGGCATGAGTGGGGTGAAAGGGTAGAAACGGGAGTCTAGAAATAGCTATGGTTATAAGAACTAAGATAGATGGATAGAAAGTAATTTGGATATCGACGTTAGGTGGGAGATGTCATGTGAACTTATAACTTAGGTGTCTAATGGGTAAAGTTGAAACAATTAAGGAAATGTAAATCAATGTTACAAATGGATTTGTAAATTGTTGTAATGTGAGAAAAGACCGTAATGGTCATAATGCGAATGAAAATTATTGAAAGAAGTAGAGGTAACGAAATGATATAGTATAAATGTTAACGGAATAATGAAATGACTATGGAAGTATTGGCAATGAAATTTACTTATGTAAAGACAAGTTGGTAGTTGCTCAAGCGACATGTAGTCCTTGACGGGAAGGTTGGAATGGAAGGAGTTAGTAAGTCGCGTAATAGTCATAGAGATGATTAAGTAGTATACAGTAGCGGTATGAATTATGTCTCGGATGACATAATGATGAAGTAGAAGCTTATGGTTAGACAAGTTAAGAAAGAAATAGAATGAGACAAGGGTATGAAATGGGCTATAATGTGCCTTATGTTGCGAGATCAATTAGATCGTTGCAACGGAAGGTTAAAAGTAATGGAAAGTGGTAAGAACGTGAGTATGACAAGACTATGCTTTGGTTAGTTTAGACAAGAGATTTCGATGACGAAATCTAAATAAGGGGGTAGAATTGTAACACCCGTTCCCCGGATACAAATATTCCCCATCATAGATGGAATTTGCTAAGGTATAACGTGATTGGCAAGTCAACGAATGTTATGTGGAAGTCAACCCCGTTAGTCAATGAATGAGTTATAAGGTTACGAAAAGTACTATGTGGCACAACTAGAATGATGGAGGACTTAAAGGACTAAAGTTGCTTAGTATTAAAAGTGTTATAATATGTAGTGTGACCAAAATAAAAGGAAAGGAACTTAAGGGACCAATTATGTCATTTGGCCAAAGACACAACCTAACTAATAATAACTAGGGAATTCTAGAGAATTCCACTATTATCTTGGGTGTGTTTGTTGTGTCCGGTTATAGAGAGAAAGAAAGGATGGAAAGAGTATCATTGATTGTTTAGGAAGATGATGATGAAAGTATTATGCTTATGGTCCTTCCTAGCTAAGGTTACCACAAGTAAGTAACCCCAATCTTAAGCTAATAATGATTATAAGTTTAAGGTGTATAGGTAAGTGGGAATTCATCTTATGATCAAGATATGATCATAAGATGACTATGAAAGAAAGATGGGTTATATAAACCCTTATTAATGATGTTGATTTATGTATCAATAGGTTTTGATTGATGATGATGATGATGATGATGAGGATGATGATGAGGATGATGTATGAATAGATATGTATGAATATAAGGAATGGGTTACGAAGTCCAAGGGAGGATTCTAGATCCTTAGTATTTAACGGAGAATGACTAATGACCGTTAGATGAATATAAGGAAAGTAATATGTATGAATTATTGGCAAGTCAAAAAGGATCTAGAAGCCTCACTTGTGCTTCATAACCCATTCCTTCTCTTGAGCTCCAAGTATTCATTCACTAT
This sequence comes from Artemisia argyi, assembly GCA_030686995.1. Taxonomy (NCBI): domain Eukaryota; kingdom Viridiplantae; phylum Streptophyta; class Magnoliopsida; order Asterales; family Asteraceae; genus Artemisia; species Artemisia argyi. The sequence goes on from CM060685.1 coordinate 48,360,030, forward strand.
AAATACAAATCAAGGGTTATTGGTTTTACACACTTTTGTACACACACAATACCCTAAGATTTGGTTTTCTTTTCTTGATTTTCATAAGCTCAATCGAACACCCTCTTTATAAAGGGATTCGACTTTTGTTTTTGAGAAAAACGTTTTGTGTTTAATTTACTAGCATAAACTTTTACTTGGTATTAGTACGTGTGTACAAGAACGTGATATAACCACACTACTGGTTATATCTTGGATTGAATTACAAAAAGGTAAGGGGTAATTCTTGTAATCCACATAAACCCTAATTAGGGATCTTGATTAGAAGATTGCTTTTAATTGATTCTTGTTCGGGCTAGAATCACAAAGGTGCGTTTACTATTTATTATTGATTAATTAATTACATGTTATATGATCTTGTTATAATGCTTCCACATATGCTTACTTGATGTTATTGGTTTATTTATATGCATATCATGATTATATAATTCCAAAAGTGGCATCATGAGCCGTTATAATGTGTAATTAATTATCGAAACGCATAAAAATTGAATCTTGATTTGTTTTATTACATGTTTTGTCGATTTTGGGTTTTCATTATCCTATTCCTAACCCTAATTTTTTTATGGGTCGATTTACCCTAATAGGCTTTTAGGGTTTTGGTTTTGATTTTTAATATGATTAGAAACCCTAGGATTGTCATGTAATTGTTTATGCGTTTAAGTAAATGATCTTGGTGCAATATGTTAATTGTTAAGCATAATCCATGAAAAGTGCATATTTGCATGGATTTTCTTGTGTAATGATTTAAATGGTTTAAGTTGTATATATTAATTAATTGTTAAGTTATATCAAAACATGTAAATTTATTAATAGATGTCGAATTAGGGAAGACTCCAATATTAAGTAATCAATTACGTGCTATGTGGTGTTTGTTTAGTTTTGGCTTACACAATCGATCTATCGATGTATGTGGATCTTTTTCCTTTGAAGAAGAAAACCCTAATTGAATAAATGCATTATACACCTAGATTGATTATTAATAGGATTATTGAATAAATTTGCATGTGGCTACATGTTTATACATATTTAATTGTTATGTTATGTATATGTTTATTTGGTTGTTTATTTTTATTATGTATTACTTGTTTTTTTGTTTATTATTATGTGAGACATGTTTATAAACGAAAAAGGGTAATTTTTAATAGAAAAATAATATGGACTAAATAAATAGCGAATTTTGTTTTGGTTTTGACTGTAACACCCCCAATTCATGGTTGCAGCGGAATTCGAACTGGGTGTTACTCGACGGCACAATAGTCACAATAATAGAAAACGAACTCCAATTGAGTCGTTTTAAAAGATTTATCATTCAAATTATATAAATATCAGAGATTACAAAATGAGGTCCCAAATGGTTTCATGTTTACAATTTACATTAAATGAGTTTTTGAATGATAATAAAATTTATAGCTCTCTTGAGTATCCGTGTCCTTCCGTGCCATCCTTGATCGTCATGAACCTGAAATACATGCTTGAGAGGTCAACACAAAGGTTGAGTGATATTCATAGAGTTTGTTTAATGTTTGAACACAATATGTTGGTAGTGTGAGCTGTAGACTCACACCAATGTTTGGAAAACAAAACAGGTAGGCTACGTTAATATACGCCCGGTATGGTTATTAATTCACTAAGCTTATGACACCAAAACGTTAACGGGTACCAATATCGATCGGCGGAGTTATCCCGGTAGGTACTTTGCCGTCATATCTAATGTCTCAAATATTAATGCATTTGTTTGAACTTAGTCAATACAAATGGGATTCGTCAATCCCAATAGGCCTATTCACAATATTCGCGCTCACTATTTCTAGTGATTAAATGGTTCATAATAAGGGATCTCGGTTTGGCAAGGATGGTACTTAGTGATAATAAAACAATTAGGCAAGCATACAATTTAAAAACATTGTGCTCGGTTAAAAATAGCATGTATTCCCCCCAAGGGTTTGTAAAACAATTAAGTAATGGAAAGTGGGGCTATGAACTCACCTTAAGTTGGATGATGTATAATGAGAATGATGGATATGCCGTAAGAACTTCTACGAGCAACCTAGAATAATTGTTGTAACTTAGGTTTGGAATAATGTCTAAGGAAACATAAACATGCCAATATATATATCTTGCATTTAGTCCATGATGTGGTATGATGTATATTGTATGTCTTTGAAAGAAAAGATTCATGAACATGTATGTTTTGTATATCGTTTACTACCGTTTGGGCTGACATATTTCAGAAGTCATGTTAGTAAGCGTTCGAGGAGCCAGGACACTTTAACTCGTAAATCCACAACTCATCTCGACGGCTTACATAATAAACTCCTCACATGAGGCTCCCTACTATTGTAGTAGTTGATAAAGTATATAGATATAAGTTTTTATCCGAAAAGTTACATGTCCGATATTTGAATAAACTTAGGAAAGTTTATTAGTACATGAAGATTGTTATTAGGGGTAGTTTCATAAGTCTTGAATGACCATTTTCTCTTGGTAATATCTCATGGTTTCCTTTTAGGTGAAGTAGATCCAAATTGCTTGTTCATGTTATCGCCTAATTCATTGTTTCATGTTTACGCCTATGTAAGTTGTTATGGTCATTTCGTCATGGCCTAGCCATGACCTTTGGTCCTTGTTCCAAGGTCATGAGACACAACCTTGGCTCTAGCCATGGTGGTGGTCTTGATTATTGGTCATAAGACCTCTTGTTTCTTTTAAAGTATAACCATAATCTAGTGACTTATATATATGTAAATAGCTGTTAAGAAATTGAGAAATATCTCACTCAGAAAGTGTTTTCAAGGCTCGAGCTTCTTTGTTTCTGAAGGAAAACGTGATTCCGGACAACTTTCGTGTTTTAACTTTTTGATGAATCGGACCAGAAATGCCTCTTTTTGCGTGTTTAATGTTTCTGTAACAGAAAGTTTTGGCAGTTTTGCCGGAAAGTTTTGATAACTTCAAATCGGCGTAACTTTTGACTCGTATACTCGTTTTAGGTGGTTCAAATTGCTATGGTTTCCTTGTTAAGTCCTCTACTGTATTATGTAATAATCCAATATCATATTTTTACCATTTTGATCAGGTTATACCAACAAAGTCACTAGTTTACTTGTTTTAGTAACTTATATTAACAATCAATTACAACAACTTGTTTTGCTCATTTTTATACATCATGGACTTGCATACAAGACATAATATAGCAAGAATAATAGGTAAATAACATGAACATGGTTATTTAACAAGAAACAAGTTAGGGTTTGGCTCACAACTTTTGGCTTTCAAAGATGAAAGGAAGTTAACATGTAAGGTTAGGACTTTGATAGACTTGCTTCAACCCACTTCACTTCATGCAATCTTTCTACTCTTGTAATCTTGAAAGATGGATGATGAAGGTTGAGGTGACTTGAGTGGATTCAAACTCAAGAGAAATCACCAAGTATATGAGGTTATGGAAGTGTTTGATGAATGATAACCTATCTAGGGTTTCTACCTTGAACTAGCACTTGAATCTTGCATGAAACTTGGAAGAGAATGAACAAATGAGATGGGTTTGGTGTGTGGTTATGGTGGACGGCCAAGGAGAGGAAGGGGGTATTTATATGGCTTGGAGGAGGTTAGAAATGTTGACTTGTCAACCCTTGGAGGCCAAGGTCAACACATGGATGAAATCTAAGTGTTCAATGCATAAGATTGAGCCACATAGTGTGAATCCCCCCTCCTAGAGGCAGTTCATGAGGCTTGGGGAACAAGAGTTGGCTTGTGATGATATTATCCAAGATATCTAGTATGTTTTGACTCCGTAAAATGCTAACCGTAAGTTGTTACGTCACAAAACGTAAAACCGGGTATCGTAAAAATACGAAACTTGGAGCAATGATTAAACTTGTCAAAATACTCCATAATAAAATATAAAATGAGTGGTAGGTTCCATTTGGGTGGTAAAACCCTGCTAAAACTGGAAACACGGGTCTAAAACGCGTAATACGTAAAACGTACGAATATTGCGTAAAATTGAGAAAAGTAAAATGTTACTTTTCTAATAGGATAATATTGATTTAAAATGACTTATAATGTCTAGACTGGGCTCAGTCTAGTGTCGGTTGGTATTAAATGTCTTTTAGACATCAAACCGTAAGCCTAAAAATCATGAAATGACTTATAAAATCAAGGAATGGTTTTTTGTCAATGGAGGAGGGAAAAATATGTTGACTTTTTCTAATAAGTTGAAAACTCAAATCTTTTTAGAAACGCGGTGCAGGTATAGGCTAAGGTTACGGCTGAGTAAAAACGCTTAAAACTGAAAATTCCAGTTTTTCACGGCCGAGGTTTATTTTGGTCATGTTTTTCTCAGTCATGATTTATTCTCAAATAAATCATGAGTGTGTCAAACATTTTTCTGATACGGGGAAAATTAACGCGACCGAATTTCGTTGTACGTAGAATTTTTGAATGACGTTTTACCCTAAAACGTGTAATTCCGTGTAATTCCTTAATAACTTTCACGAAAATGAGCTTATGAATGTCAAACTTTTAATTTGCCATGGATATGATTTATCACTTCAGCCCAAGAAATAAAAATCAAATTTCGGGAAAATTTTCGGGAAAAATGAATAGTAAAAGTGAATAGTGAAATTTTTCGGGAATAGTAAATATCCTGAAAATGCGAATTGTTACATTGACAGTCAAAATTTCAAAGGTTTATTGATTGATGTTTTTGTACGTAATGGTTAACTAGGCTCGACCGAAGTTTACACACTATAAGATGGGTATAAGGTTGGTTTCACATTAAATTGTGGCCTTAGAGAGATAACACTCTGTCTTTCCGTTCGTTTGTGTGTAAATTAGACTTACCGAACAACCATTACATGTATACTGTCATCTTAAGGGTGAATTGACCACAATTCCACAATGATTAACCGAAAAACTAAGCCTTAGGGCTTATGCCAAAGTACGATATAAGTGGACGATAATTGTTGGTAATTCTTTAATTGGTGAACTCGATACCTCAATTAAAACTTTGTTATTTAACTCTTAGCAAATTGGTAATAAAAATGTTTTATAAAACCAATGTTATGAAGTTGTATGCATGCTTCTTCATACATTATTTTGATCAAACGTCAAAATTAATACCCTCAAAAAATTAAGTTAAATGCCATCTAATTAAGAATACTTGAAGTTGTAGTTTACGTCGTGTGAGAGCTTGGATAGATTGCAATGGAGTGGTAAATTTCATAATTTCATTGCTAGCAGATCAACTGATGTAATGGAATTATGGGTTTGCAGTTTTTAAGTTAGACGGCTTAAATTGAGTAGGAAGTGAGAGCTTGGACTCAAGGCATTAAGATGGGGATCAAACATGCTTACATTACAAAAGTTTTATGATTGTAAATCACATAAATCTAGGAATTGCAATATGATATTGGCAATTATTGTTCGACAATTACCTTGTTGAATACTATCATTACTAGCAGATCAACTGATGTAATGGTACTATGTCAATTAGGATCCTAGCTTTAAGAAAATACTATAGTTTATATGAATATTTACCAATGGGTATTTTATTTTCTTAAAGATCTAATTATCGAAAATACTGAAATTGAATTTTTTAATTCGTTTTAATGTATTAATGCAACGTTCAAACCGTAAACGCACTTTGGGCTTTGGTAAATTGATCTAGTTTTGTTTTCAAATAAATGTTTGATTAAGAAATATTTACTTAAAAAACAAAAGAAGTCTCCTTTCTATGAAAGAAGAATGAGATAGAATCCTATTTCTTTTCATGAATGAAAAAGGATAATTAATATTAGATATATCTAAATTCTAATATAACTCGTAGCAAATATTTTTTACAGTTAAGAAAATTGTGAATACTTTTCATAGGGATTTTATCATCCTCATTTGGTGATTAAATTCTTAGTAACAAATATGATATTTGGTTAATAGAAAATTATGTATGACATTTTATGAGTTATTATAATTAGAAGCTAGACTAATTACCGCAAAATGTTTAAAGACAAACTAGTTTATTCATCTAGTTGTTTTGACTATTTAAAAGGTGCTACATACATTGTAGGATGGTAGACCTGTTAAGGAAGAAATTGCATGCCCAATTTTTCAAGTTAAACGCATTTGATGGATAGTCCATCATTTAAAAAGTAGAATACACTCTTTAGTGCATAAGTAATTCTTACGTATGGACATTCAAAGGTTTAGGAAAGTTAAAAGCACATTATTTTCTTTCACTGGATATGAAACATTTACAATGTTGTCAAATTCAGTGGGGGTATTGTTTACTTATTACTGAATAAGGAATTATTGTAATGATCTTTAATTCAGTGGGAGTTACAAGCTTTGACATCTTGGTAGCTAAAGATAATTACTTTCCAAGTGTAGACACTCTTGCTTTTAAGGATAGTCTTGTAGGTTTCCTTACTAGACATTGTTGTTCTACATCTACTTGTTATGCTAAAATCTATGACACAATCATATTGATCACATAAACAAATGCATGGCGTGTTGTTTATCAACTATATGAGGTTGTCCCATGCACAAGTGGGAGAAATGTTATCTTTAATGTGTGCAAGAAACAACTCATAAACATATGATTTAATGGATTCTCTTGACTGCAAGGTAAGAGAATAACATTCTAATGTGAATTATACTAATCTAATTCAAGAAACACTTGGTGTTACAATTTATGTTATGTGAGAGCTTAGTTAGATTGCAACAACAAGGCGAATTTTATATTTTCATTGCTAGTAGATCGACTGATGTAATGGAACTATGAGAATTTGCAGTTTGTTGGGAAAGTAGTTTTAATATTTTGTCAAGTCTCGGTCATTTGTAATAACGTTAGGTTGCTTAGTTATTGTTTACTTTCATTTATGTAATGTTTCATGTTACTAGGCTTATGCAATATTGTCCATGGGCCTCCAAGCCCACGATCTAGAAGGAAAAGGGAGGAAGGGAGTGTTGCCCTACTCCTCCCCTATATATACTAAGCTTAGGATACATGTAAACTTGTTGGTTATTATGATTTCCTAAAGAAACTCTTGTATTTTTGCTTCTCTATTATCATTTAATCAACCATCTCTCATTCTCATCTCATTTCTTTCATTGAAAATCTTGTGTAATCAATATGGGCACCTAACAAGTGGTATCATTCGCTAGAAGAAGGTGTAGTGTTTTGTTTTCATTGAATTCGAACGAAATACCATCTTTTTACTCGTTATTTTTGAAAGTTTTTGTACTTTCTTGTTTGTGTCTTGGCTTCTATCACATCTTTACTTACAAACTTGTGTTACAAATCATTACAAACAAAAAAGTTTCAAACTTTTCATCAAAATCATAAGATTCGTATTTTGTACTATTCTTCGAAAATACACATATTTTTGAAAATTTTCTCAAGTTTGCTACTTTCGTTAAGTTTTCATCATTTTAAGGCTAGTTGTACAAGAATCTTGGATTGAAAACTTGTTCTTGGATTTCTTTCTTTGAAAACAAAAAACTGCCAAAATTTCGAGATCCTTGATTGTACTATCTTTCGAGAACTCTCATTGTCACATTTTCGAGAATACGTCTCTTTGCTCCTAAAGTGTTACCGTTTGATCACTCAGTGGTTTCTCTCTTATATAAGAAAGAAAACACTTCGACTTGGTTAATATTTTTGAAATTGTACAATTCTGAAAATTTTGTGTGTGGAATTCTCGAAAAAAAATTTATAACAGTTTCGAGAACAGAATTTCGAGAAAGTCCAAACTTTCGAGATCACACATTTTCGAGAACCTTCACTGTTTTGTGACTCCTCAATTTTTCGAAAACCATCAAAAGTTTCGAGAACACAAAATTTTTCAAAAACCATCAAAAGTTTCGAGAACACAACATTTTTCGAAAACCATCAAAAGTTTCGAGAACACACTAACTTTCGAGAACCTTCAGAATTTTTTTTCGAGAACACAAATTTCGAAAATTTTCTAAAGACAAAGTTTCGAAAATTCTTTTGGTGCAAAGTTTCGAGAATTGGCATTACATCTATACATTCTACAAGATCCATTATTACACAAGTTTCTTTCTAATATCTTCTTACTATTTAAAAAAAAATGCAAGTATATCGCTTCCTTTCAACACTTTGTTTTTCTTCCTATTTTACAAGTGTTGAGGGGGAGATACGCTTAAAATTTTTACCTTTTAAAATTGGTATACTTGCATATTTCCAAAAAATGATACGTGGTTTCACAAATGATGGAAGTTTCATGACCTTTCCTACGTCTCGTCCCGTTAAAAGTTTCATATAAGATATCGTAGGGAGTATATCTAATATAGTTGCCATTGGTCATTAACTAGTATCAAGTTTAGAGGACTAGTGATGGAATGTAAGAAGTTAGGGGACTAATATTGTCAAAGTTTTAAAGTTCAATATATTTAAACTCTTACACACAAACACCCCTCTATTTTTCTGAATATCTCAAACTACCAAACACCCTCACATTATCGATCTAGGGCTCATATTCATCTGAAAAATCCGTGCTACAAATCATAAAAATGTAAGTTCACACATGATCTTTAGGTCATTCTAACGAATGGTTTTTGATGAATTGTAATTCTAACGGTTAGATGTCTTGGAATTGTGATTTGAAGTTCTAGGGTTTCGAAAATTTCGTAAACAATCAAAACGAGTTTGGTTGTGTAATCTTTCATAGGGCTTTTGTTCTAAAACGTGTTCTTAACTTGCCAATAACAGTTAATCACAACCAAAAACTTGTTTATATGATTCTCGAAATCTAGGGTTTTAGTCCAATTTGGGTATTGTTGATTCTGGTTTTGTTTAATTGATATTCTTGGTGGGATATGATGTTATGTGTGCTAGTAATGTTATGTATCACTTTGATTGTGTCTTAATCCATCTATGCATAATATTCGAATATTAGGGTTTATGTTCCAAATGGGTTTTTCTCGTCTGATGTTCTTGTGGTCAATTAAGTGTGTTGTTCATGTTCTAAGTGAAGGATATTAATGTGTGAAACTGAAACATGACATGTTATATCATTTCTTTGTGATTCTCGATAAGTGGTAGAACTCATATTTCGCAATTCTTGAATTTGTGGTACTCTTGTACATTGATTGATTGTTTCTCATTCTATACTAACAGGATATCATCTTTGGAAACTCAATATTGCAAGAAAAAGTACGTCTACACAATTTTGAAAATTCTTGTATAAGAATTTTTTCGAGAACTGTTTTTCGAGAACACCTGACATGGTAAAATTTTTCGAGAATACACATAACGAGTGTTTGCGAAATATTTAAGGCTTGTATTTTTCGAAAAATATAACTTTTTGAGAATGCAATTTGAAAATACTTCAAGAATATAGATTATATGTGTTTTCGAAATTTTACCTTAGTCATGTCTTTCGTGAACAGCTTTTCGACAACCAACTTGGTGGAAAATTTCGAGAACGCATGTTATGAGTGTTTGCGAAAATTTTCCAAAGTTTGTATTCTCGATAAAATAATTATCGAGAACACACTTAGTTAATTTTCGAAAAACCTTCTTAATATACATTTTCGAAAATTTTCCCTAGTACCTGTTTTTCGAGAATACACTTAGAGATTTTTTTTTCTAGAATGTAAAATATATACATTTGCGAAATTTGTCCTATTTGCAATGTTTCGAGATCTATGTTATATTGTATTTTTGAAATCATGTATTTGTGGAGCTTCTTCTCATTTGAAATAATGTGTGTTGTAATTATATAACTCGTATAACCTTTGATGTATTTGTGCTCATGTGTATGACTAGTGTTTTATACTTGATTTCATGATTCAAATAGATCAATTTTATCTTGATTACATCATACGTCATTTCACATATGTTAATTGTACCATCCGTGCTTACATGTTCTAAGTGTTTATCTTTAATCAAACTTGTGATTGTGCTAACAAGTAACAAATCTGGATGTTTGGTTTATGATAATACCTTTTCAGATAATAATGGCTGAAGACACAGAGAATGTCCCTGAACAAACTCTTCCATTACTCACACTCAATGACATTGTCCCAGCTGATTACCACATCACCATTGGTAGAAATAATGCTCGAGTTGATTTCGACAAACTAAGAAATCATGAGGACTCGTGTAAGATTGTCAAAGATATACTCCTGGCTCATCCATGCAAGCATTTACTTGACAAATCCACTTCAGTTCCAACATTCTACCTTCATCAGTTCTGGCTTACGGAAAAGGTTAATTTGGATGATGAATCCTTCACTGTCACTCTGAGCCGACAAGTCTATACCGTAGATTTGGACGTCCTTCGTACAGTTCTCCTCCTTCCCAGACCTGAGAATGAATATATTCCAATATTGCCTGAATTGGAGATCCTAGATTATCTCATTGATCTGGGATACGATGTTCAAGATGACTTACCTCTGATTAAGCATTCAAGATTCAATGCCAAACAAATGCCTCAGCCGTGGAGAACCTTCTTTATGTTGGTCGTTCGCTCAATATCAGGAAGAAAAAGCGGTGATGAACATCCAAAACTTGAACATTTGCAAGTATTTTGGGAAATGGTCAGCATGCTACCAATTGACTTTGCAAGATCAATAATGAGCGACATGGTCTACAACATCCAAATTGATCGTGAAAAGATAATGATCCCGTTTGTGAGATTCACCAAGTTACTCATCGAGCAATTCTGTAAAGATCAACCTGAATTCACCAAAAGAATGCAAGACCCTAATGAACCAAAAAACCTCTACCAGGATGACTTCACAATTGCTTTTGTCAAAATGACCATGTCCTCCACAAAACAACAAGGCAAAAGGATTCCGGACTATCTCCTTGACGACAAGATAAGAAACACAAAGAGCTTTGAACTTTATGAACAAGCTTATCAAGGAAGAAAGGTGGGATACATAGGAGAGATTGTAGCACCTCAAGAGAAAAGACAGACACTAGCAAAAGGGGTGGAAAGACATGGAGTACGAGCAGCACTACAAGTTCACTAAAATCAAAATCAACTCCTAAACCTAAGCCCGCTACTAAACCAAGAAATAAAATCACTCCTAAACTCGTCATTCAAGATGAACCTACACCACCACCTTCTGAAAGTGAGTCAGAATTCGACACCGAAACTGATGAAGAAGATTTTGAACGAAGAGAAAGAGTAAATGAAGAAGAATTTCCAGAAATGGAACTTGCCGAACAACAAAGCTTGGAAACTCTTGAAATGGATGAAAGGAAAAGACGAGGGATTACCATCACTGAATCGAATGTTGGGGTCAATGATGATGAAGAAGACGAACCAATAGTTGAACAATTGGTCGACAAGAGAAAGTTGAAAAGTATTGTTGTCGATACAAGGGCCCAAGAGAAGCAATTTCTAAAAGAACAACGGGAAGCATCACTCCTCAGCAGACTTCATCCACAACCATCACCACAACCTGTCATTGAACTGGAACATGAAGTCGCCTCTAGTAGTATTGTTCCACCCATTGTGTCTTCTACTTTAGAACCGGTTATTCATCCCAGTGACAAAGAAGAAGATAAAGATGGAGAAGGAAATACTATTATGAAGGAAGCTCCAACAGTTGAGGAGAAAGTTGCAGAGGAAGAGAATTTCTCCACTAATCAGGAATTGGATCAACTCGTCAATCCCGAAAATCTTGCACAAGAAGAGGAACATGGAAGAAAAGAAGGTGAAGATAAAGAAGAGAATGAACAAGAACAACAATTCGACACTAACATATTACTTCAATCACCTTCACACTCTCTTTCACATCTCTCATCATCGTCAAAGAAAACACCTCCAGAGAAACCTCCTCTTCCCAAAGGCTCACCTTCTAAGGATCCTACTCCTCCAGCTTCTTCTTCAAGCTCACACAACGAATCTTCTTTAGAATCATCACCAGAACATTCATCTCCTCCACCATCTGAAACTGCATCTAAACAACAATCAATCAATGAACCCGCAAATCCAGTTGATCTTCAGGAGCAAGTGAAAAGTCTCACAACCATGGTTACAAATCTTGCAAAACAAGTTGAAGATTTTCAGGAGGCAAAGCAGGAGATTGATAGGTTCATGAAAGCGGACTTAGAAGGAATAATCAAGACTTTCACCTTTGATTACCTTGCAGAGAATCTTGTTGATATTCTCACTTCTCAAGTGGCAAGTCTTGTAGAACCGATTAAGGATAACTTGGAGCACATGATTAGAAGTTACGTAAGAAAAATGCTGTCAACAACACCGTTCACTCTTCAACCTGCAAAAGCTTCAACAACAACTCCAACCGTTCCAGAACCATCAGTCGAAGACTTGCTTGCTCAGCTCTACGAGAAAGTTGCCTACAAAACCACTTTGACCGCTGAAGAAACAACACTTGTTGATGCCATTGCAGCTAATTTGTCTAAAGCTCAAGACAAGGATAAATCTTCTAAGTCAAAGAAATCTAAGAAAAGAAGACGTCACTCATGGATCGACAATGATGACTGTAGGATCATAAGTTTATGTTGATATTGTGATTCGGGAGGTCGGGTTTGGTGGAAGAAGAAGAAAGCCATAGTTAGAGAGAGAGAGTAGAGAGAGAAAGGTAAACTTGTATGTGTTTTATTGAAAGAGAAAATGTAAATGACACAAATGCAAGCAATACCTCCTAGTGAAGTCTAGGAGGGTATAAATAGGCCACCAAACACATGACTTTACATAAATGACGGTTTCAGTCCATGTGTTTGTGCCTTACAAGATAACTAGTGTAATCCCGTATATGACGTTCCATTTACGTGTTAGGATTATAAACTTTGATCCTAACAATCTTCCCCCAATGGGGCGACATAAGGGATTACTTACAACATTTCCTACAAGTACAAATACAAATAAAGAAAGGTCTTCATCGGCTCTTCAAGTGCTGAGGATCACTACAGTTGACGCTCTTTGTCTTCATCTTGTACCTCGTCTTGAGAACTTTATCTTCACTTGTAGGAAAAATGATGTAATATGCATGAAATGGATTAACTTCCCCCCAATTCATGCTGCATGTCTTTAGCGGCTTCTTCGTACACTTCTTTTTGGCGAAGTTTTTGAATCAGCTTCCCCCCAAACTGACAACCGTCTTCAGCAGATTCGAAATTTTGATGTAGTCAACATGTCTTCTAACTTTTGAAGTTTTAAGTACGCAGCGGAATTTGTAGAAAACACCGTAAACCACACCAAGCAAATCTGACTAGTTACTTAATCACAGTTATGCTCAACGCGGAAGCTCCGTTCGGGGGTAACATGCAAGAAATCAGCAAGATCTTCTCACTTAAGTAGGCTACTTCGTACTTCACACCCCACGAGAGTTGAAATGATTACACCAAAATCACAAAACTGAACCACTGATCATCTCTGCGGACGTCTCTCCGGTAGTAATAAAATTGTAAGCTCGATCATGTGAGTCTATTATGCGTCCCTGATGTGCACATTTCTTCCCCCTAATTGCAGAACCTCGTGGAAAATGAGTGTTTTCGCAAAGACGTCAAGAAAAGTCAAAGAAGCAAAACAACACCCACTCTCTCTTCCCCCACGATGTCTTCGCGAAATCGAAAGCATACACACTATGTTTACGATGGAAACGGAGGCAACGTAACCCCATATGTCTAACTAACCGATTATGTGTGAAGTAACATAAATAGGCCGTGAGAATCAACTGCTGATAAACATCTCTACTCTTTTATACTCCTCTCAACTAACTCTTTACCGACCCCATTATCATTCTGACGGCATTTTGTAGTGACTACTGATGGAGAAAACTCAATATGACGAACTTGAGACTGAAGTAAAATAACCCAAACTTGTGACTTAAACTTGCACTAATGTATGACAAAGAGCGGTGTAGAGAGTTCGCACCCCATCGAATCCCTAAGTACTCTATACTCATCAACCAACCAACCATCAAGTATAAGATGTACATCACCTCTTGATTATCCACAACTTCGTGTGACACTGAGCACTACAACGTAACTCCTTAAAGTGATAGTTATTTGTGGTAACATAGAGGAAGAATCACAAAATAACTAGATATCCAAGTCTTCGTCATTGTAAAGTTTAAAAGCTCGAACAAGGATCTCGAAGAATCATCATCCAACCAACCCCGATATCTTCAGATACTAAGTACACGTGCCCGTGAAATCCCACCTCAACCTCAAATAAATAATAATGAATTAACGCCGTAGTCACATCTTGCGGTTAAATGCCCATAACTAGCCTTTTTGACGTTTAAAATGAACTTTGATAATTGTTTCCCGATCTTGTCAAAAATGTATCCCCGTGAAAATTTGTAACCACCAAAATACCACTCATGATACTAATACTACGAAAAATTAGTAACCAATATTTTGTAACAAACAAATCATTTGAATAACAAATTTCAGTTGTCATTATAATCGACCCACTGGGTTAGTCCAATGAATTGGATATAATTTTAACAGTAAAGCCCAATAAAAATAATGTGATCCAAATCCATGTTCAGCCCATAAAAATGAATGAGGCCCACACAGCAATATACGGTTGTGTTATAAACCTAAACACACTCTCATACCACTTACCCTAAACACACATATCATAATATGCGCCCCCATCACACCTTATCACATCCTCTCACCCAACGAATAACTCTTAGGTCACATCTTCTCCTACTCATCAAATCTTTCCAATCGTATATCTCATAGACATCGTCTATCATCCTCAATCCGAATCAAACATAAACACCGCCGAACCTTTTGTCTTTCGGCTCAGTACCTTTCGAACCACCAAAGAAGTCAAGAAGCAAGAAGTAAGAGGCTTCAAGTTCTTTTGAAAAAGGACTCAGGTAGGTTCAATTGTTGTTGTTGTTTTACGTTTTTGCACATAACCGAACAAAGATGAAGGATGAACCAGCTTTGGTTTTGTTCTATCTCAGATTTTCGGATAGTGAAAGATGAAGCTTTGCTTCACAAAGATCGATGATGTGTTTCATCTCGTGTTTAGTTGACATCAGGTCTTGATAAAATTTTGAGTACCACGAAATGATGAACTGAGATCAATCTAATTATTGTTAAGAGTTGGGGAGTGAATGGTTGTGACTCGTTTAGGCTTTGATATGGTTTCGTGTGTTTGGTTTTGTTAGTAAACAGATCGTGGGCCTTCATCTTCATTTCAACACGTATTTATTTAATTTTTGGCACTTGACTGATGATGTACAAGGCTGAGGTCTTTATGAGTCTTGGTATTTGGTTTAGTGGTCTTGGTCAAATCGAGTCTACTCTTCATCTTCATTTCTTTTTCATTTCGATACTTTTCAAACAATAATTTTTCGAAACTTTGCACATCTTAAGTTTTCGAAACTTGTAATTTTGTATTTGCGAAACTTTGCATCTTATATCGATAATACTTATCGAGAACAGGATTTTTGAAAACATGACATTATCGAGAACTTACATTTTATCGAGAACATGATTTCGATAAATAGGGTATTGTGTTCTCGAAAACTACTCACGTTCTCGAAAACAAGTACTTATCAAAAACTTCTTATACAAGAAGTTCCGACCAGATTCCGGCGAAGTTCCGACATGAGATTCCGACCACCTTTTTGCAGATACCGAATATTAAGACCATGTATTAGCCTTCATTTTGACCACAAATATTCCACGGTATATGGTCCAAAAGTCATAAAGATAAGTTACATGAACTGTTACCGTGGTTAGAAACCAGATCAATGCAACTGATGGTGAAAGCTGGGAACTTTAAGACCATTGACACAAATACTTGTAGTAAACTGTTAAACCAACATAAATGATACAAAATATGAATAAAAAACTTTGGTAAAACAGCTTCAAAAACAATACAGATAAAAAAAAATCCGATTTTTTGACAAGAAAAACACCACAAATCAACAAAGTAATAACCTTGGCTCTGATGCCACTTGTAGGATCATAAGTTTATGTTGATATTGTGATTCGGGAGGTCGGGTTTGGTGGAAGAAGAAGAAAGCCATAGTTAGAGAGAGAGTAGAGAGAGAAAGGTAAACTTGTATGTGTTTTATTGAAAGAGAAAATGTAAATGACACAAATGCAAGCAACACCTCCTAGTGAAGTCTAGGAGGGTATAAATAGGCCACCAAACACATGACTTTACATAAATGACGGTTTCAGTCCATGTGTTTGTGCCTTACAAGATAACTAGTGTAATCCCGTACATGTCGTTCCATTTACGTGTTAGGATTATAAACTTTGATCCTAACAATGACACACCAGAAGATGACTGGTTGACTGAATTGGTCAAGGCTCAACCTCCTCTCGAAGATGAAGAACCACTCCCGAGTAATACACTGCAATACACTCAGAGTATGATGGCTGGACTTCAGATTGAGAAACTTACAAAGGTTGAGTTGAGAAGAATCAATCGGGATGCACTTGATTTCCTCAAGTCTAGATCTGGAAACAAGATGGAACTCGAATTTCACATGCAGAATATCGCTAGTGCAATGTCAGGCATGTTTGACTGGCTAAACCCAGAGGCGAATTTCGACATCCACTCAGGAAAATCTGACAAGCCATACTTCACCGATTGGATCAAACCATTACCATTGCAAGGATTTCCAGAAAAACCTAAGATACCTTATCGTTTCTTCTTCAACAAAGATCTTCATAACCTCCAACTCACACAAGAGAACTCTAAATAAAGATATGCTTCATCATTGACTATATCAGTGCCAGGTGCAAGATATGATGTTCCTGCAATTGAAGAGTCAACTCTGATATTTAGCAACTCCATTTTCACCTACGACAGAGATTCTTTACATGGGATTCAGCACTGGCCTGAACGTCGTTGACTCGGGTACACTCACAAATTAGACATCAAGTCAATAGAGAATGTGAAGCATAAATCAAGAATCATTGTTATCTTGGAAATTCAGGAGTCGAAAAGGTTTAAATACACTTTCATGAGCGAGATTGTCGTCAAAAGACAAGATGAAAAGAAGTACAAGTTCTCAGAAGCAGACTTTCTCGACCTTTATCTAAATGACATTGAAGACATGTATCTAGAAAAGGTTCAAGGAAGAATGCGTGGACTCAAAACTTAAACACAATACAACTTCATTTCATCTCTGCTCCTCTACATAAGACGGCTAATAGTTCAAAAAAGAGTGGAAGACCTTCAGCTTGGAGTTGAAAGTTACCAACAGAAGATCAATCTGACTAAACCCCAACTCTCAATTCAAGGAATAGAACAAATGTCACAATACACGCTCATCAAAAAACCATCATTTGGTTTCACCTACCTCAACAACAAGAAGACACTAATTTTCATGAGGCTCGATGAGTTACATAAGTTCTGTGATTCCACGCTCAAAATCGTTCGAGATGGTTTAGTCAAAAGGTTGCAAGATGATAAGAGAAAGATGTCTAAGGGTGAATCTCCAAGGTAGAAATCCAGCTCCAGACGACAAGTCCGCAACTTTGTCGTGAAAATTGAAGAAAGGCTATTTCGTCGGGAATAGATCAGACGATTGGAAAGTTACATTGGGGTCAGACCTTCATTCCCTGTCAGAATCTTCCAAAGACCAGAACCTCAGTTCACAGACTTTGATGCTCCAATTGTTGATGATTCGTAAGCTGGGTAACACGGGTACTAACATTTCGATCACAATTATTTCATTGATTGTTTTGTGAATCATAATGGCTTGTGCACACATATCAGTGTACATCCCGTTCTTGTAAAGAAAGGACCCTGAGGTATACTTCAGTGCCTCAATCATAACATAAGGGGCGAAGGCTTCTTACTTTTGAGTAGAATTAACCAAAAATTTTCTGATTTTCATAATTCTGCTCAAAAGACAAGTATTTCACCTCAATAAGTATTACTTGTTGAGGGGGAGCACTTGAAAACTCATTGTTCTTTAAAACAAAGTTCTTGTTGATATCTCCCCATAAGACTCAAAAAGCATATTTTAATCAAAATTTATCAAAAACAACATCATATATGCTATTTTTGAGGGGGAGAAAAAGAAAAGTGATTAAAATATGAAAGTTCAAAGGTGCTTAAAGTTGAATCTAATGCGAGCTAGACTCAGAATTGACCCAAAAATTGATGAAACAAATGTTAGTAATCTCGAAAAGACTTATCCTCGACAGGAAATGACATCAAGTTAGTTACCAGAGCTAGTTGTCACCTAAAAGATGACAATGGAACTCTCTAACTAGCCAAGTAAGAGTGTCTCGAAAAGGATTTGTCTAAGTAGAAATGTACCGTTTCGAGAAAATTTCTGTGGACTCGACCAGGCTGGGTAATAACTTCAAGCTAGTCTAACTAGTGATGTAAGCGTGTCCCGAATCGGTCTTGTTCACTGAAAGTGGATCAATTCAAAAAGTGCTTGCTCCTCCCGCATGTGCAAATTTATTAATTACACATGAGCACATGTGAAGGGGGAGCCCTTCAAAGAATACACAAAGCTCTTAAAGTGTTAAAACAAAATGTTTGATAATCACAAACACTTTGAGAGATTTTCAATAAAAGGTTTCATGGCAATTATAGGATAGTCATGGTGTTATAAGGTGACTAAGATATGGAAAACCGTCCTATGATCCGCCAGAGCCGGAGGGATCTACCTAAGGACATCACCAATAGTTAGAATTAGAAGTCCTTAGGTATGATATGAAAAAAGGAGAAAAGAATGAAAGGAGAAAGAAGGGGTTGAAAAATTAAAAAGAAAAGTAAAGAAAAGGGTGAAAAGAAATAGCCCTCCATATATTCAACCTTAGGGCAGACACCGGGTACAATTCGTATGCTACTGGTTGTTGCTAAGGCGACACCGGTATTGAAAATAAAGACGTCATGGACCCAGTGACGCACTGCACTTAACCTTCTAAGCCACTCAAGTTCTCTTAAAAGATCTTGTTTCATTCTCACGTGGAACCGGTGTAATCTATCAACTTATCTCTTAGAGATGGTTGGTATTGAAGCAGGAGACCCCTCCATAGTCTCCGCAGTGCACTTATCGAGTCTAGAGCCATGAGATACATCAAAGATCTCTTAGGAACACTTAGAATTTCTACAACTGGTGATCTACATCAATGGACATCAGCTGTAAATTATCGAGTCCTTCGCAGATCTTAGCAATCTGCCTAGAATGTTTATGAGAGAATTTACATAAGTATCTCCCAATGATTAAATTGAAACTCCTGCCAGGGTCAACATCAAACAGCCCTGACAGCAGGTCACTTCGGTAACTCCTTATGGGTTACACTTAGTGTTCATGGAGGTTCTAAAACGGTCTACAGTCGTGCAGTGATCCCCATCGACCCACCCAGTCATTGAGCTACTAAGTAGGTCACGTAAGCTCCCTCGGGAGTATCTGACATGGGAATGGCCTTGATAAGGGTTAGAAGGAGTCTTCATAATATGTTGTTGAGGATCTCTAATTCCTTATCTGTAAGTACTAGTTGATTTATTGCTAACTGTTTACCTGCAGCTATATATCACCTCCATGGCGACGGATTCCACATGCTCATACATACATCTTGAAGTCATTAAAAGCTCCATCAAAGGTCTAAGCAACACAACATTCATAGAAAGATTCTACGGCAAAAGAAGAATCTACAAAGTAAAATGACTAAGATCAAAGTGAAAGAAAGGGAACTACGTGCATATGAATGTCAAAGTTCAAAGATGTATGAGCATGTTGGAATGGCGGACAACCACCACAGACGCAGAAGTGATGAATGGCAGACAACTTCATGAGATGATCACTATCACATCAACAAAGAACGACGAATGATTTCTTTCTAATGATATTTGAAGACGTCTAAAGCATTGATAGTCAAAGAAAAAGACAAGATGAAGACGTCAAGCAACCGTGATGACCGACCCTTTGGGGAAGATTGTTGAGAACGTAGTTTTAATATTTTTTCAAGTCTTGGTCATTTATAATAACATTAGGTTGCTTAGTTATTGTTTACTTTCATTTATGTAATATGTTAAGTTTACTAGGCTTAAGATTAATAGTCCATGGGCCTTAAAGCCCACAATTTTGATGTATGAGGGAGGAAGGGAGTGTTGCCCTACTCCTCCCCTATAAATACCATGCTCATGTAAACATAATAATTGTTGGTTATTTGAATATCTTAAGAAAACTCTTGCTTTTACTTTTCTCTCATTCTCATAATCAACCATCTCTTTTCTTTATCTCATTTCTATCATTCTATTACTTGTGTTTACACAAATGGTGACCTAACACAGTTTCTAAATTAGATACCTATTAGAACATGTGTCAATATGATATCAAGACTACTTTAATTTGTATATTTATGAATTCATGGAATGACATAAATTAATAAAGTAATCTAGTGCTGCTTCAATCTGAATATTTATGTGTTCTTGGAATGACATAAATAAATAAAGAAATAATGTTATTTACATTATTGTGAAGTAATAAATTAACTTGAAATTACTATTGAAACCAAGAGATGGTGTTCAAAATTACTTTAGTTAAACATGTTTATGTTCCATTGTAAAGATATAAACATAAAGTCTTTTAATTGTTACAAAACTTATAATAAAGTAAGATGCTATCTTGTTATATTTTTTAATTAAGACATATACATGAAGTTATTAAATTGTTAAATGACTTATAACGTATAGTGGGATTATAACAGTTTATGTTTTCTTGTAAAGACATGGACATGAAGTGACTTAGTAAAAAGTACTTGTGTTATAAAGCATGTAATTGGCTTGAAAATTATTATACCATTAAAATGAATTAGTTGGTAAATAGACAAGTCAAAACGAATATGGTTATCTTAAATATTGTTAGATTGTCATACAATGCTAATACTAATGAAATACCAAATGTTTATGGTATGTTTTAGTTAGGAAAATCAAACTCTTGTTATATTGTTTGATTAAAGATAACTATGACTTATTTTCTTCAAAAATTGATCAAGGTTAGAATATTGAGTATGACTTGGACATACTTAATAAAACTCCAACATAGAAGATTAATAAGACACTATCATATGATGGAATGTGATGAATGTGATGAGTCACATTAAGTCTTAAATTGAAGTTCCAAATTTGTTTAACTTCTTATGAAGAGGTTATTAACAAAGTAAAGTCACGAACTGTTGATATGTATTTGTAATATCCCAAAAGAGAATATTATTTGCTAAGTATTTAAAGATAGTCTTTAAATTACTAAAAGCAAGTGGGAGTTTTGCTCTTTAAAAGATAAAATTACAAGATACATAATCTTCTAAAATACACTAGTAAATATCATGATGAAGTTTGACATTTGAATGTTTAATCTCAACATGATAATAAAATTTGACATTTAAATATTAAATCTCAAGATGATGGAATTATCATTCATAGAATAGCAATATATCTCAGATATTTGATTAATATGTTGAGGGCTATGATTTACAGGATTATTGTAAACCTAATAATCATTATGATACATTACCAAATATGAAATTGGATAAAGTATACATGATATGAATGATTAAGATGCTGTCCATAAAGATAATCAATTTTAGAAACTTGTTTTATCTTAATAGTTAGACTAGAAAATGAAGATGAGTTTCTTCAAAGATAAGGTAACCCTTGTTGTTTAAATCTTTGTATAGAAATCATATGGACAATATTGTGCAGGTATTTAATGCATGTTTTAGACAAGATTATTAATCACACTTAAGCAATTAACTGTGATTGAATATTCTTTTCTAAACACATTAAATATATAAAGATTATGATTGTCATATTTATGAAATTGACAATATAATATCAAAACTCTTTCTTGAGTGATTACTTGAGCGAGGACGATAAGTAATCAAAAGAAGTTTATGAATTCAAATAAATCTTTGGTAGAGTACAAAGTTCAATAATCCATGGATGGATAAATGCATGCATCTAGAAGATTACTCTTGTGTTTAATTTTTAAATTCATGTTTTGATTTATAATTGAAATAAGATAATTTCTAAGTATTCCTAAATGTTAGGAATACAATTATTCCTATAGAAGACTCGGTCACCTAATTATTGTAATAGCATTGAGTTAGCTCATAGTTAGTATAGTTATTAGTTAGAAGTAGATTAAGTAACATCGTGGAAGAAGGACGGGTCTTTACCCACTGTATGCCTGATCCACAGCCTGGGTGTGGGCGTTTTATTATTTCTTTGTTAGGTACCATATATACCCCTCTCCACATGTGGAGAGGGTTGGACCTTCTCATAATATCAATCTAGTATCTCATTTTTCTCTCAAGGTTCCAAGCTCTCCTACGGTCCTCTCCCATTTGCTTACTTTCTAAGGCCTCAAAAAGCAAATCATGGTTATGGCACTGTCGTTTGAACCACTTGAACTTCGGCACCATAAATGAACTCTCTCGCAAAGATCTTGTTCGAGGCATGCCTAGATTGAAGTATGAAAAAGATCATCTCTGCTCATCATGTCAATTAGGTAAAAGCAAGAAACAAACTCGTAAACCAAAACCCACCAACTCCAACACTGAAGTACTCCATACCCTTCACATGGATCTGTGCGGACCCATGAGAGTGCAAAGCTTCAATGGGAAAAGATATGTTCTTGTTATTGTGGATGACTATTCACGATTCACATGGGTGAAATTTTTAAGATCCAAGGATGAAACTCCCGATATCATTATCAAAGTCATCAACCAGTTGCAAGTAAGGCTCAACAAAACCGTTAGAATCATTCACACTGACAATGGAATTGAGTTTGTTAACCATCAGCTCACTCAATTTATGAAAGTATCAGCATCAGTCATCAGAAGAGTATTCCTCGAACTCCTCAACAAAATGGAGTTGTTGAAAGACGGAATCGCACACTAGTTGAAGCTGCTCGCACTATGTTGATATTCTCAAAGACACCAATGTTTCTATGGGTGGAAGCCATTGCTACTGCTTGTTACACTCAAAATCGGTCGTTGATACATCCTCTCCACAACAAGACATCGTATGAGCTGGTGCATTTCAAAAAGCCTGATCTCTCCTTCCTTCGTGTATTTGGTGCCCTGTGCTATCCAACTAACGATAGTGAAGACTTAGGGAAGCTTAAAGCTAAGGCTGATATTGGGGTATTCATCGGATATGCGCTAGATCGAAAAGGGTACCGAATCTACAACAAAAGAACCCGGCAAATCATGGAAACAATCCATGTCACGTTTGATGAGCTGACAGAGCATACGACTTCAGGACACACCAGTTCTGGACCCTCACAAAATCTTTTATCTCCTAGACCAATAAGTTCAAGACTTGTACAGAACTCCAATCATGTCACTCCTTATGTTCCTCCCACGAGTGATGAATTGAAAACTTTATTTTATCCTATGTTTGATGAGTACTTCGAGTCACATCCTCCTCTTGAACTGGCACAGCCGGCTGCTGAACCTAATATTATGGCTGTGAATTCACCTCATGATACAAATGGTCCATCTACCTCCATTTCTCTTGACTTAGATGCACCTAAAAGTTGCAACACTCAAAATGAATCAAATATTCAATCGTTTTCTGAACACCAAGGAGTGACATCTAAAAACTCATGGGAAGTCAATCCTTTTGCACCAACCGAGGAAGAACCATTTGAAAATGTTTTTGCACCTGAATCCTCCAATGAAGCATCTTCTTCAGAAGAGTCAAACAACACTATGACAGTTCATTATCCTCAACTCCATGAACATCTCAGAAAATGGACAAATGATCACCCCATGGACAACATCATAGGAAATCCCTCTCGACCTGTGTCCACCAGAAAACAACTTGCCACTTATGCCTTGTGGTGCTTCTTCAACTCAGTCTTATCCAAAATTGAACCTAAAGACTTCAAGGATGCCCTTACAAAAGTATCTTGGTTCACCACTATGCAAGAAGAAATCCATGAGTTTGATCGTCTTGATGTATGGGAATTAGTACCACCACCTGAATGCGCGATGATCATTGCTCTCAAATGGATTTTCAAAGTTAAGCTTGATGAGCATGGTGATGTGTTGAAAAACAAGGCTCGACTAGTTGCGAAAGGATACAGTCAACAAGAGGGTATTGACTTTGAAGAATCGTTTGCACCTGTTGCTCGTATTGAGGCCATTCGAATCTTTCTTGCCAATGCTGTCAGCAGTAACATGATTGTTTATCAAATGGATGTTAAGACTGCCTTCCTAAATGGGGACTTAAAGGAGGTAGTCTATGTCACTCAACCTGAAGGTTTTGTGGATCCAGAAAGACCAAATCATGTATATCGCTTGAAAAATGCACTCTATGGTCTCAAACAGGCTCCGAGAGCTTGGTACAACACACTTTCCAAGTTTCTCCTTGCAAATCGATTTACCAAGGGTGTGTTTTATCCTACCTTGTTCACTAGGAAGAAAGGAAACAACCTACTTCACATTCAAATCTATGTAGATGATATCATCTTTGCATCGTCTGATTCCAAGGAATGTGATCGCTTTGCTACAGAAATGAGTTCCAAGTTTCAAATGTCTATGATGGGACAAATGTCTTTCTTCTTGGGGTTACAAATCTCACAAAACCCGAGTGGCATCTTTATCAATCAAGCCAAGTATGCTAGTGACATCCTTAAGAAGTTTGGCTTTGATTCAAGTGACACAGTTGATACACCCATGGTTGAAAGATCCAAACTTGATGACGGCTCAACTGGAGTAACCATTGATCACACCAAATATAGAAGCATGATTGGATCTCTCATGTACCTCACAGCAAGTAGGCCAGACCTTCTTTTCGCCGTATGCATGTGTGCCAGATATCAATCCAAGCCCACCAAAAAGAACTTGGAAGCTGTCAAGAGAATCTTCAAATATCTCCAAGGGACAATCCATATGGGTCTTTGGTACCCTAAAGACAATGCAATGGCTCTCACGGCCTACTCAGATGCTAATCATGCGGGGTGTCAAGATATTCGCAAAAGTACTTCCGGAGGTGCCCAACTCTTGGGTGAGAAACTTGTCAGCTGGTCGTCCAAAAAGCAGATGTGCACTTCAATATCATCTACAGAAGCTGAATACATAGCCATGTCCTCGTGCTGTGCTCAAATTTTGTGGATAAGATCACAATTATCAGATTATGGGTATAACTTCAACAAAATCCCAACGTATTGTGATAACAAAAGTGCCATAGCCCTGTGTTGCAACAATGTCCAGCACTCCAGAGCCAAGCATATAGAAATTCGTCATCACTTCATCAGAAAACAAGTGGAGAAAGGGATAGTGGAACTCTACTTTGTGAGAACGGAGTTTCAGCTGGCCGATATATTCACAAAGGCTCTTTCTTGGGAAAGATTTCAGTTCATTCTCCCACGACTTGGGATGAAGAGCCTCACTCTAGAAACTCTTAAGTCTCTCCAGGAAAACAATGATGATTGAAGGATTGGCTTCACATATCCTTTGTATATAAGATTTATCAAAAAGAAAATAGAAAAATATAAAACCTATAAAAACCATAAAAATCTGAAAAATCATATAAAACACAAAAATATTTTTCTTACGACATGTCTCTTGTGTAATCA
Source organism: Artemisia argyi (assembly GCA_030686995.1). Classification (NCBI taxonomy): domain Eukaryota; kingdom Viridiplantae; phylum Streptophyta; class Magnoliopsida; order Asterales; family Asteraceae; genus Artemisia; species Artemisia argyi. The sequence continues at coordinate 48,385,614 of CM060685.1, forward strand.
ATATTATGTACGTTTCAAGAAATGTCATTCAATAATGACACGGAATCATACATATGGTTGAGCAAGAGTTTTTCGGTTTCAAATAAAGTTTTTTCTAAAACATGTCGTATCTCAAAATATTCTTCTAAAAATTATGGCTTACAGTCATTTCAGGCTGTAACCCGGACTTCAAAATCATGGCTTGCTATTACTTCAAATAGCAACCCGCTTTTTAAAATGGGGAAAACACGTCGCCAAAAAGACGGTTGTTCCTTTTATCGGGTGAAGTTCACCTGGGCATGGATTAATTTATATCCATGTATCCTCGATCTAATGTACGCTTCAGTGCATTTTTTCTTGATAAAGAAGAGAAATCTTCTTTTCATCGCCAAATATTTTCCCTTCTATGATTTTTCCGAAAAATATTTGTGCAAAAACTTGGTGGTACCATGAGATTTTGATTGAAAATCAAATTGAACTCAAAGTTTAATAAAGTTTTTCACTCAATCAATGACATCATCTATTTAAAGCTTTAACATCCGTCATTGATTGAGGGGGAGAGTGATTTCTCAAAATTTCATGTATCATCAAAACTCCCAACATTTTGTACAAAAACCTTGCAACAAAACGATTTGTGATGGTTATGTGTTAGAATGAGAACATTTTCAAAGAGTTTTCGTTAAAACTTCAAATCTTTGGTAAACTCATCAAATTTGACACATAACAACCTCCCTCACAGATTGAGGGGGAGCAAGAAAAAGGTTCCTTTTATTAGAAAATATTAAAACTGACCGAATTTCTCTCCCAAAAGCTTTCTAACTTATTTAAATCAAATTAGATCCAAATCTTGAAAGATTTGAAATTTTTGATCGGGGGAGAGAATGTGATTTAAATATGAAATCTGATAATCAAAAGTGATCGTTTGGACTCAATAAATAGGCTCCCACATATGTGCTAAACACTTTCGAATATCGATGCACATATTGAGGGGGAGCATAAGGTGTTTGTGGAAGTCATACCAAAGACCGACCATTTATCTTTATGCATGGAGTTATAAGGATGGATAAGGTTAGGTATGAGTTCCCATGATCCACCAGAATCGAAAGGATCTTCCAAGGGACAATCCATAGATAGATTAGAAGTCCTTAGGAATGATTGATAAAAAGGAGTAAAGTGAGAAAGGGAAGAGTGCGGACTGAGATAAAGGTAGGACTGGAACAAACCCAACAAAGTTCTAGTGGTAAAGTCTCGGTAAGCACTGAAGGGGTTGAAGAATTAAAAAGAAATGAAATGAGAAAGGGTGAAAAGAAATAGCCCTCCATACATTCAACCTTAGGGCAGAAACCGGATTCAATTCATAATCTACTGGTGGTTACTAAAGTAACACCGGTATTGAAGACAAGACGTCATGGACCCAGTGACGCACTGCACTAAACTTCCCAACCACTAAAGTTCTCTTAAAAGAGCTTGTTTCATTCTCACGAGGAACCCTGTGCAATGTATCGACCGCTCATTGCGAGCTATGTTGATACCTAAACAGGAGACGCCTCCCCAGTCTCTAGGAGCGGATCAAAATGCACTATTGAGTCTAGAGCCATGAGATCATCCATAAATCTCGATAGGACACTTCCAATATGCTTATTGTTTCACACAATGTGGAAAAAAAGATAAAATATTGAGAGTCCTACGCATTATCCTTGTGGTATTGCCAGAACATCCGAGTGATATGAAAACATTCACAATGAAGATGGAAATCCTTCTAGAGCGAACATCTTTCAAGCTCTTGGTAGGTGACATGTGAGATCCACCTTGGATCAATGATCAAGTGACAATTGGAAAGCAACAATGGTGCGATTCAACATTGAATCAAACTTGTTCCAGGTTATGGATTGACGGATACTTTTGCAAAAACCTTTTAGTGTGCTCACAAACTTATTTTTGAGCACATTGATTGTCTACAATATTTCAAACAAAAGTATTTTTGATGGAAATGTGATTCTAAGCATAAAACTCTCGTCGTGTCTCAAAATGTTTATCATATGACACGCGAGTGATTTCTATAAATCAATTTCTCATCAATCCATGAATATTTATTCACCGATTCACTCTATCGTGCTGTCTGCTTTGAGACATTCAGGTATGAGAACATGCTAAGTATGAAAATTCTGAAATGGATTCTTTGGAGAATTTATTACTACAAGCTGGAAATTCCTGTCAAGGAGAGTCTTCTTTAAAAAGAGACTCTACCTGATCACAGGTCGGTTTTCACAAAACCGGTGGGTAGTCTGTCCTCGCAGAGCGAATGACAAAGCCATATTCGTTCTCTATCTTTATTGCTAACTGTTTTATTTCAGGGACACATATAAAGATGGTGTTGATGGCTCCTTTTTCCAGCTGAATCGGGTCAATCCATACTTCATGCTCACATATCCTCCTCACTATCAATGATGATGAGAGACTTACTACAACAAATGTTGAGAGACTACCAACAACGTTTCCGCAACTCTGATGAAAAGTCTCCTGATCCATAAACTCTGATGTAACGTCTCCTGATCCAGAAGGGCGTGAGCATGATGGTCCTTAAGTCACTACATCACATGAAGGCAATACTACTGTGGATGAGCTTGGAGATTTACCGTGGCTAATGATCTCAAAGAAGCTCAAAGATCACACATCACAAAGGAATCCAAATCACAAGTTCATTGCTTGAAGTACAAAATGTGCAGAAAAGTGAAGAATCAGAACCTACGAGCTACAAAGACTCAAGAATGCTTGAAGACCAAAGTGCTCAATTTCCAACGTGACCTCGCTTAGGGGGAGATTGTAAGGAATTATTGAAGATACTACTGATTGATACTGCTGACAGGTTCCTGCGGAAGGCTTAGTGACTTTCTGCTGATGACTGGTTCATGCTGACATATAGAGATCCTACGGATAGAGTTTAACCGTGGATATAACTTATGTATTTTAGGACAAGATATGTAGAATATCTTTTATTAGTTTTCATTATTCGTTTCTTGTAAGAAAGGTTAGGGTTTCCACTAGTATATAAGGAACCCTAGGTCATTGTAATAAGTACAAGTTTCTAGTACAAGTTTCATTAATATTATTAGTTTATCGATCCATAGAGGATCAAGTTTAGTATAAGTTTGTTTTTATATTCCGCATAACTACAAGCTCACAAAGATTATCTAACTTAGTCTAGCTAGTGATTACATTAGTTGACTAACGATCTATTGGCTCGTGATCTATCAAGGTATAGATCCCTACAAGTGGTATCAGAGCCACTAGATACTCTCTGTAACCTCAACACAATCACAAAAACTATTCATTCAGTACCAATGGGAGACAAACTAGGCGGTGATGTTGTTCTCTCAGAAGCAGGCTCTCTTACTCAACAACTACACCATGTGGCCTTCTCCAACAGCAATGCAAAACTTCCTTTTCTTAGGAAGGATGAGTATGAGATCTGGGCCATGAAGATGCAGAACTGGATTGCAAGTGTTGAGTATAACCTCTGGAATGTTATACTCAATGGCTGTCGTCCCAAAAAGCAAAGTGTAGATGCTGATGGTAAAGTTACGATTTTGGAACCTGTTTCTGCTGAAGAAATTCTTGCTGTACAAAGGGAGAACAAAGCAAGAACCATATTGCTACAGGCAATCCCTGATTACCACATGGGAGATTTTCATTCCATGACTGATCCAAGAGAAATCTGGTGGGCCATAAAAGCCAGATTTGGTGGGAATGAAGAATCAAAGAGGATGAGGAAGAGTATGTTGAAGCAAGAATTCCAAGAATTCAAGATAACTGAAGAGGAAGGTCTCCACAAAGGGTATGACAGGTTTCAGAAGATGCTAAGTCACTTGAATCAGCTGCTAGCCAGACCAGACAATGAGGAGGTGAACTCCAAGTTTCTAAGAGCCTTGCCTTCCTCATGGTCTCAGGTAAGTATATCATTGAAAACCAAAGGTGGCTTGGACTACCTCAGCTTTGATGACTTGTACAACAAACTCAGAGCTTTGGAAGGTGACATAAAGGGATTCTCTCCATATGCAGCTACTCCTTCACAATCTGCATTTGTTAGTTCTAACTCAAACTACATGCCACATACCTACACAAGTCCATCTCCAGCACCTCACATTTACACAAGTCCATCCACTCCAAGCTAAAGTCTTCCAATGACCACTTAGTCTTTTTCAAGTGCTAATCCAATAACTCATCCAAAGATTAGCAATGTAATGGAAGATGTACTTCATTCATTTGTTGCTGAAGTTGACAAACAGCAACAAATAGCTTATGAAGATTTGAGCAAATTGATGAACTTGCTTTGAAAGAATTGGACTTAAAGTGGCAAATGGGTATGCTCTCTCTCAAGGTTAGAAGATTTGAGCAAAAGGTTGGTAAAAAGCTCAATGTTGATGGAAGAGATGCAGCTAGGTTTGATAGAAGGAAAGTAAAGTGTTATGCTTGTGGAGAAATTGACCATTTTGCAAGAGAATGCACAGCCAAAAAGGGTGAAGCCAGTACCAGGTATTCTGCATACAAGAAGAAAGAAGTGGAAGCTGGAGAATCAAAGGCCTTGATCACTGCTATAGATACAAGTGTGGACTGGAATAAGCATGAAGATGCTACAAGCAGCTCACCCCAAATCTCTTGCATGGCTAGTTGTGATGATAGCTTTGGTCTCATGGGAATCTCCCCTCAGGTATCTACTTGTGTTTGTGATTGTGATTCTAAATATACATCTCTAAAAGAAGCTTATGATGAACTGAAACCAAAATATAATACTTGTTTTATTGAAGCTGCAACATATAAAGAAGCTTTTAAAACTTTAGAACAACAAAAGGTGTGGTTTCAACAGAATCAATTAGCTTATGAGGAAAAGATTAGAGTTTTAAGTAGAGATTTAGAATGTGCTAGCAATGAATTAAAGTTTTCTGAAAAAGAAAAAGCTAGATTTGAGTATGAGAAAAGTGTTTTGCAAGAGAAATTGGATAAAGAAGTAGCTAGGCATAAAGAGTGGCTAGTTTCAGGTGATAAATTATCTGGGTTATTCTACAGTAGTAAGTCTGTAACATCTGAGATAGGTCTAGGGTTTAGAAAATATGTTTGTCCAGAAGCAAATCACTATTTAGATAAGAAAAATCATAATTATTCTGTCCCAATAAACTATCTAAAGGAAGGTGAGATGCATACTGTACCAGGACCTATCAGAGGTGTATTTATGCCTACTAACAAAACCTCTAACTTTGATGGTTCACACCATCTCTTTGGAAAAAAGTCTAAAGACTTGCCAAATAAGTCTGAAGACTCACCAACCATAGGAACCCCTAAGCCCACATCCCATACGGTTGACTTACCAAAATCAATGGAAACCACTGGCATTAGGATCAATGACTCCCCTGACTCTAGAAGTATATCTAGTAATGATTCTAACACTTATGTCTCTTGTTCTTCCAGGGACAAGACCTCAGAGACCTCTAGTTATGCCAGCTGTGATTCCAAGACCAAGTCAGACTCACCCAAGTCCTCAATAAAGATTTCTGCCAAGTCATCTTACAAGTCTGTGGACTCTGAAGTTGCTGCTGATGAAGCTCTTTATCAACCAGCCTCTTCTGAAGACTTGTTATTTACTTCTTTTAAAAACAATTCCTTTCAGTGTTTACAAAACAATTCTGTTTCTGATGTTTGTTTGAATAATTCTATGTTTAATAAGACATCTTTTGGATTTAATAAGTCTTATAAGAAAAAGAAGTGTTTTGTTTGTGGTAGCAAGTTGCATTTAATTAAGGATTGTGATTTTCATGAAAAGAGGATGGGTGTTTCTGTTGTTAATAATAGACCTAGACCAAAGTGGACAACCACATGCACTAAACCCTCAGTAGCTCCACAGGCTAAGTATCATGTCAGCAGAATGTCTTCCACTCCTGCTGATTGGCCTGTTTATTCCAATAGGTCTGTTCTTAATAATAGATATATGAATACCAATAGAAATAGATATGGATCTCAACCATTTAATGGTGTTAATCATTGGTATGAATATACTGACCAAATGTTTATGGGAAGGGGTAATTGGGATTCTGCTGAAAAGTCCTCAACAGATTGTTCTTGGACATATAAAAGACCATTTAACTACAGGGAATCCAGGAACAATTGTGGATCTAACTCATCATCTTGGGTTCATCAGAATGATCCACAGGGCAGGCTCAAGTCTTTCATGACTTAAGTCTCTTAGATATTGTTGTTGTTGTATATTAACTTTCTTTGTTGTAGGAACATCCTATTCTTAATAAAGACTTAGGTATTGTTGATAGTGGCTATTCAAGAAACATGTCTGGTAATGAAGAGAAGCTGCATGACTTTGTGCCTATTAATGGAGGCATAGTGAGGTTTGGAAGTGGAGTAGGAAGGATTACTGGCAAAGGAACTATTAGAACTCCAAAGGTGGATTTTGAGAATGTCTACTATGTGATGGAACTTCAAGGATTCAATTTGTTCTCAGTCTCACAAATTTGTGACAAAAAGCTTCCTGTCCTTTTCACTGAAGATGGTTGTTTCATTCTTTCACCTGATTTCCAAATGCCTGATGACAATCAAGTATTACTAAAGGCTTCAAGAAACCATAATCTTTATACCTTTGACTTGAATGATGTCAAGCCAGAAGGTGACCTAACATGCTTGGTGGCTAAAGCATCCTTGGATGAATCTACAAAATGGCATAGAAGGATGGCACATGTTAATTTTAAAGTCATCAACAAACTTGCTAAAGATGGACTAGTTCATGGACTTCCTTCCAAGATCTTCACCAATGAGCATAATTGTGTGGCTTGTAACAAGGGAAAGCAACACAAAGCTTCTTATAAGGCCATTACTACTGTGAGCACAATCTTAGAACCATTGCAGCTGCTTCACATGGATCTTTTTGGTCCTACATCCATCAGGAGTATTGATCACAAGTACTTCTGTTTGGTGATCACTGATGCCTTCAGCAGATTCAGTTGGACATTTTTCTTAGTGACTAAAGATCAAACCTTTCAGGCACTCAAAGAATTTATGGCTCTAGCTGAAAATCAACTTAATAAGAAGATTAAAGGTATAAGGTGTGACAATGGGACAGAGTTCAAAAATGCCAATCTTATTGAACTTTGTGGTTTAAAGGGTATTAAAAGAGATTATAGCACTCCTAGGACTCCACAACAGAATGGAGTTGTTGAAAGGAAGAATAGAACCCTTATTGAGGCTACAAGATCTATGCTTGCTGACTCTAAACTTCCCACTATGTTTTGGACTGAGGCAGTTGGTACTGCCTGTTATGTATTGAATAGGGTGTTGATCACTAGACCTCACAATAAGACACCCTATGAACTATTGAAAGGGAAGAAGCCTACCATTGAACACTTGAAACCTTTTGGTTGTCAGGTGACCATTCTGAATACAAGTGATCACCTAGGCAAATTTGAAGCTAAAGCTGCTGAAGGATATATTGTTGGTTACTCAGCTCATAGCAAGGCTTATAGGGTCTATAATTTGGCTGCAAAGAAGATAGAAGAGACTCTTAACCTGAAATTTCTGGAAGAGAATGTTAATGTTCAAGGAAAAGGTCATGAATGGTATTTTGACCTTAACTATCTTACAGATTATTTGGGTTATACTAGGCACAAAACTAACCCCTCTGCAGGTGTACAAGTGTCATCTTCTAACAATGCAGGTATGCTACAAGATGATTCAGATAGTGATTCAGAATGTGATGAACCCACTATTGTTGTAACAACTCTACCAATCCAGCTAGCAGATCCTCCTACCAAAGAAGCCTCTGATGCCAAATCTGCTGATGATGTGGAAAATTCAACCTATGCAGAAGATCTTGCTATACTCAAAAAGCAAGAACATGCAGCTGCTGAGGAAGCTAAAAGACTTGGTCTTGAATTTACTCAAGACACTGAAGCCCTCTTAAAACAAGCTGCTGTTGAAGAAAGCAGAAAACCTAGTTCTGCTGATGCATCAGCTGATGCAGCTGTTGATTCTGCTGATGGAGACTCTGCTAAAGGCAGTTCTGCTGCAGTTCCTGTTTCCACTGACGTTTCCACAAGTTTAGATGAACCTTATGGCAGGTTTCCAACTCCCTCAGATCTTGCTAATGTTGAGCAAAGTGATGGTATTTTTCAATCAGCTTCTTATGATGAAGCTTTTGCTCATACTTTAACCAATCTTGATACCTCAATTGATGTTAATCCTGTTGCAATCAAAAGGATCAACACCATACATCCACAAGATAATATACTTGGTGATCCAAATGCTATGGTACTCACCAGGAGTGCCATCAAGAATACCAAGTTTGGGCAATGTGCATTTTTGACTTATGTATCCACTCAGAAGAGAGACAATCACACAGATCAGAAGCATTGTTTGTTTACTTGTTTCTTGTCTCAAGTTAAACCCACAAGCATTAAACAGGCTTTGAGTGAGCCTAGTTGGGTTGAAGCTATGCAGGAAGAGATGCAACAATTCAAGAATCAAGATGTTTGGGTACTTGTTGATTTGCCTACAGGGAAGATTGCAATTGGGACCAAGTGGATCTTAAAATGCAAGAGGGATGCCAGAGGTATTGTGGTCAGAAATAAAGCAAGATTGGTGGCACAAGGTTTCAGACAAGAAGAAGGGATTGACTACACTGAGGTCTTTGCACCTGTTGCTAGGGTTGAGGCCATTAGACTATTTTTAGCCTTTTCCTCATATATGGGGTTTAAGGTCTATCAGATGGATGTCAAGAGTGCCTTTCTCTATGGAAAAATAGAAGAGAAGGTATATGTTACTCAACCACAGGGCTTTGAAGACCCCCATCATCCTAAAAAGGTTTACAAAGTTGTCAAGGCACTTTATGGACTTCACCAAGCACCAAGAGCATGGTATGCTAGATTGTCTACATTTCTTTTAGAGCATGGTTACAGAAGAGGAGCTATTGATAAGACCCTCTTCATTAAGAAAAACTCCAAGGACATCATTCTAGTACAGGTCTATGTGGATGACATCATCTTTGGATCCACAAAGGAAGCATGGTGCAGGGAATTTGAAGATTTGATGAAAGGTGAATTTCAAATGAGTGCAATGGGGGAGTTAACCTTTTTCCTAGGGCTGCAAGTCAAACAACAACCTGAAGGGATCTTTATTCATCAGGAGAAATATGTTAAAGATATTTTGAAAAAGTTTGACTTTGAACTTTTGAGGACTGCTACCACTCCATATGAACCACCCAAGCTTAAGAATCCAAATGAGCAAGATGAGGCTGTGAATGTTCATCTTTATAGATCCATGATTGGATCACTTATGTATCTCACAGCTTCTAGGCCTGACATTACCTTTACTGTCAGTGCTTGTTCAAGACATCAAGTCACTCCACTGACTTCCCACCTAAATGCTGTGAAGAAAATTTTCAAGTACATAAAAGACCAACCCAAACTAGGCCTTTGGTACCCAAGGCGATCTGTCAAGAAATCTTGAACTTAACTGTGTCAAATTCAAGATTAGGGGAGGATTGTAAGGAATTATTGAAGATACTACTGATTGATACTGCTGACAGGTTCCTGCGGAAGGCTTAGTGACTTTCTGCTGATGACTGGTTCCTGCGAACATATAGAGATCCTACGGATAGAGTTTAACCGTGGATATAACTTATGTATTTTAGGACAAGATATGTAGAATATCTTTTATTAGTTTTTCATTATTCGTTTCTTGTAAGAAAGGTTAAGGTTTCCACTAGTATATAAGGAACCCTAGGTCATTGTAATAAGTACAAGTTTCTAGTACAAGTTTCATTAATATTATTAGTTTATCGATCCATAGAGGATCAAGTTTAGTATAAGTTTGTTTTTATATTCCGCATAACTACAAGCTCACAGAGATTATCTAACTTAGTCTAGCTAGTGATTACATTAGTTGACTAACGATCTATTGGCTCGTGATCTATCAAGGTATAGATCGCTACAGAGATTGTTAGGAATACAATTATTCCTATAGAAGACTCAGTCACCTAATTATTGTAATACCATTGAGTTAGCTCGTAGTTAGTTTAGCTATTAGTTAGAAGTAGATTAAGTAACATCGTGGAAGAAGGACGGGTCTTTACCCACTGTATGCCTGATCCACAGCCCGGGTGTGGACGTTTTATTATTTCTTTGTTAGGTACTATATATACCCCTCTCCACATGTGGAGAGGGTTGGACCTTCTTACAATATCAATATAGTATCTCATTTTTTTCTCAAGGTTCCAAGCTCTCCTACTTTCCTCCTCCTCTTTCATTCTCAACGCCACCTACACCAACACTATTATCATGTTTGTGACTTAATTTGTATCCAACAATAAAAGCTAGTGGGAGTATTATGTTTAATTTCCTAAATCATATATGTTGTAGAACATATAAAAACTAACATTCCATATAAGTTAAAAGTTAACTCTTAGTTTGGAATGAAACTTTACTTGTAAGATTTAGGAAATAAGACATACAACCTTGGAATGAATGTTTATTGTTGAAACATGTGCGGTAAATGAATCTAATATAACATGATATATCATTTAGAAAGTCTAAATGGATATGAATGACATAAATAACATCTAAGTATGACTTAAAAGATTTTCATGAACATCATGTTTTGTTGTATCAAGCTTGATTACAAGATGATTTGACAATATTAATATCTAATTAAAAGTTATTAGATAACTTGTGTAATATTCTAAAAAGAATATGTTTGATTATAGAATCACATCCTAAATCTGGAACAACTTCCAAATTCTATAGATGAACAATTTGTCAATTGTTGTACAAATTTTCAGAGCCAACAAACTTGAAAGTTTGTAGGGCATCAAACATTACACAATAGATATTAATGTTTACGGGATGTTTTAATAGCATATTGTTGTTTGCATACAATGATGCTAATAAAATTGAGATGACACTCAATCATAGTTATGGTAAGGATTTCATCTTCGGCTATTACTAGTTATGCTTACTAAAAGCATAGTTGCATTATACATTAAGAGAATACAAATACTTTAAACTTTAAAATGTTTGGAAGTGATTATCGTAAATTGGTGGTTAAGGATGTCACACATTTTATGAAATATTATATGGCATTATCAAAATAGTTGAGTATGCACATATAAGAACTTCAATAGTTGAATTCTTGAAATAAGTGTTCTTAAAATTCTGATAGATCAAAGTTGGATGATTTATGCCTTGTCAACAAGTATGAATGTCATTACTTGAGACATAATTCATCAACAAGAGTTATCATGCATTGATCTATTTAGTATTTGGATAAGAGATGTTAAACAATTATTATAATAAATTTAAATACATGGTATGTTTAATTTATAATAAATTGTATCCTATATTTGTATGTTTAATCCATGAATAAATGTTATTCTTAAATTGTCTGTTGTCAGTAAATAATATGGGAATATTATTAAATCAAGACAAATCTGAAGGTTGGTATAATATACTTAAAGTATATTGATGCGTAGTCATGCCATTTCAGATGATATTCAATGATACCGAATATAGGACTTATCCCAACTACATGATGTTACTTTATGGATTTTGTTATTAAGTAAATCATGAGAAGTTATCCTCAGACTTGAGATGCAAGATAAGTGTCATGAATGTAGTACATTTTTGTGGAACAACTTAACGCTATACGTAACTGGTAGTCATAAGGGTTGTTTTCGGAAATGTTACAAAGTTTATGGGTTTTGCTTGTAGTCAAGATAGGATTTGTTCCTTCAAATTTATTTTTGGAGTTTAATACCGTTGGGCCGCTCGTAGGGTTGGTAAAATGTATGTGTGGCCGCACCCAAGATCTCCCCTGAATATGTTCAGAACATTTAGTAATCTTGCTCAATCACAAACAACGAGAAACAGAATGGTTAATTAAGGAATGACTTTAATCCATATCCTTATTAACTTGGTATTAGAAACAAAAGGATAATAATAATGAGAAATCATTAAAAGGTTTTTCCAAGAGCCTTACTCGAGATCTTACTAGAGGCATCAACGTGTTGCTAGATACTAACCGATGTGATTACACTATTAAAATATGTCCAAGTGGGAGCTGTTAGTTTATGGACATTATTTTAGTAGTCGTATGTTAGGATCGAACTCGAGATCACGGGATTGCACACTTTACGTATGAAGAGTAAATGAATAATTATTTATAAATGTTATATATAATTATTAATAAACACAAAACACTTAACGATCGTTAGTATTTAACGGATAATGACTAATGACCGTTAGACGAATATAAAGAAAGTAATATGTATGAATTATTGGCAAGTCAAGAAGGATCTAGAAACCTCCCTTGGGCTTCATAACCCATTCCTTTTCTTCAGCTCCAAATATTCATTCACTATAAATACAAATCAAGGGTTATTGGTTTTACATACTTTTGTACACACACAATACCCTAAGATTTCGTTTTCTTTTCTTGCTTTTCATAAGCTCAATCGAACACCCTCTTTATCAAGGGATTCGACTTTTGTTTTTGAGAAAAACGTTTTATGTTTAATTTACTAGCATAAACTTTTACTTGGTATTAGTACGTGTGTAGAACCTTGTAAAAAATTTCTTGTAATTATATCGTTAATAAATAAATAATCTTTCGTTATCGTTATTAATTCCTATTTTCTTAGAAAAATTTGAAAATTTTCTTATTATATTATTTTGTCGTTATCACAAAATAATATAATTCACGAAATGACGGAACCAATCCTCGACACGTTATTCGAAACCTAAAATATCTCACTTAATCCTAATTACATTTACTAATCCTTAATTAATTTCCTAATCACAATTAAATACCAAACGGGCCCTTAATCATTTTTTTCAGCCCAGCCTCGTTACTATTCACAGGCCCAAGTTTCCAAGCCCAACACCAAAATCTTATTATTTCATTTGATCGACTAGTTCAAGCCTCCAAAATGCCTCGTTTATTCTCGATTCTTATACGCGACATACCAATATTTTTACACCACCTCGTTTACCACCTAGCCAACTATTAGTGTGTCAAGTGCCATGTTCATAAGACGACATTTGATACGTTTTTAAGGGGCAAAGTGATTGACGAAAATCCAAATCTATCGATTCATATATAACTCAAATCTCAACCGTTTTGATTCCCGTTTGTTCCTACGTGTTCCTAATAACATTTCTAACATGTTTTCATGTTTAAATATCATCTATGATCAGCTATAATCAAGTTGTACAAGATTACACAAATCATGTATAGAATAAAATGGTGGTCGACATCCTTGTGATTCACCAAGACACCCTCCCTTATTTTATGCACTCTCAAATTCATATTATAAGTATATAAATCATCCTATAAGCCTAGAGTTACTGACATGCATAGTACTTGTGGTTTCTTTGAAAGTTTTGACACTTACGTGTGATAAAATGAGACCATATATACACCATATGCATGCACCCGTTTTTCACAATTATCATACGCTTTCAAATATTTCTATCTTCCTAAAAACTATTCCTTGGAGGCCAAAAGTTGATTTCATTCACGTTTGGACACAAGAAAGGGTTATCGGGTTTGAATTATAAATATATTGTTTGGGTTATACGTCGACTGTGATTTTCCTTGTGTTCCATTCATCCACTCGACTCTCTACCACCGTAGAGGCGTTGTAAGTTGTTTCAAGCTTATTTCCATTCATTTCACACGTTAAAAATAGTTCATGCACCATGTTTACATTTTATCGATCGTATATTAGTTTTACATATTATTTCATGTATATATTGTCATATAGTACACGACTTGTGACTAACCTCTATCTTGGAAGGCCTAGGAGTCACAACACACTCATAAGTCACGATTAGTTTCACTCTACATGCATCAAACGAACTTGTTTTGAACCTATCAAACTCACGCATGAAAATCATATAAACACTTAGAAATAATTCTAAGTCTTTTCATATATATAGAAACGTTCCAAACATGCTACGAAACGCACGTATAATTTGAAATATCATGTAACAAGAGTACCATATTTTTACATGACTCAATAGAACACCTAGAAAACTACCACTTTCATTTATATAACTTGTAAAAATACTCATGTTTTCGACACTGAAATTACTTCATTTTGAATCGGCAAATCACAAGATTTTCAAATCCGATTTTAGTCAAAAACTTAATAAATTCGTTTGGGCTCATTTCAAGCCCAATAAGAATTAACGATCCATAAGCCCACTCAGCCCATATGAAACATTTTTAGAATCATAAAAATAACCCAAGTCCAGGACCAAAACAATTTCCATGCCCTCGCCTCTAAAAATCTTAACGGGCCTTGAAATTGATTCGTTAAAGGCCCATAAGCTAAAAAATAAGCTTTTAATCAAATAAGCAGTTAAAATAAGCTTATTATTAACTTAATAAGCCACGGAAAATTTTATATAATTTTTATAATCATTTTTGTAAATTTGAACTAAAAATGTAACGCGACGACACCTAGAAGGACTAAAATTGTAAATATTGAAAAGAAGGACTAAAACTGTAAATTCAGAACCATAAGGGTAAAAATTGATAAAAGTTAATATTCTAAGCCAAATTTTGATTATTGGACAATTAGAGGACTATAGTTGTAATTTATTTATAAAAAGGACTAACGGTGTAACGCAAACGTCGTTAGAGTAAAAATGGTAAAATTGGAAAAAGGACAAGGACTAAACATATTCTATTTAACATTCTTAGTTATTTTCTATTTTCGTAAATTTATTTCATATGCATTTAATCTTTCATTTTAGTTATATATATATATATATATATATATATATATATATATATATATATATATATATATATATATATATATATATTATTTAACGTAACGTTAATAATATATATAACGATATTTCAAAAGTTAATATTTTTACTTACGATTAAAAAGGTAAAACTTAGATGGATAATTTAAATAACATATTTTGTCATATCATGCATATCATAAGAATTTCACTGCACATCATTTATTCGTCATAATGAATAATTATTATTCGTTATTCGCTCATATAGTATTTGGTCAAATTCTCAGATAAATCAATTTATCAGGTTGTGTTTCGAAGCCATTATCATAATTCGTCCGACTTTATTTTCTTCATTTCAGTATCAATCAAGGTGAGTCATAGCCTCACATTTACTTATTTTCAAACTCCGTGAGGGGGATACATGTTATAAACAGATCACAAGTAATTTTCTGTATGCTTCCTGACTTGATATATGCCTAAGTTACCTATTGCCTAAGGACCCTTGATCACGAGCCATTAATCACTGTTATGTGAACTCGAATATAATGAATAGATCTATTTAAGGTTTGACAGCCTATCCCATTAATACTTGACGGAATGCCATTATGCATGTGGTTAGTCGTATTAGTCGCGATATATTATATTTAAGTAAAAATAGGAATTGGCAAATCACCTATTACACGAGGGCAAAATTATCATTAATTTGATAACACCTCCGTATTTACGGTATTTGTTAACGTTTTGCGTGTCATGAAACTTAGAGCAATATATATACTGCAATATCAATTTTTAACTGATTGTATTTCCAATACAATCTTACTTGTGTATCAAAATGATTACTAAATTCAAACTCTATGATATCACTCAATATTTTTGTTGACTTTTAAACATGTATCTCAGGTATTTAGCAGGGGAAGCAAGCATGAAACGGGCGGCAAAAACTTCAAAACTTATCTACTTTATTTAAATAATGGTGTAAAATAAAAGATGTTTGATTCAGTTTAAAACATCAAGACTGTTATTATAATACTATGATAGTAACCTCTTGTATTTGAATCTTTATTAATAAACTTATAGTTTAAAACGTCTCTTTCGAGCCGTTTTCTATCATTATGACTTCGATCCTCACCGTAACACCCTAATTACTATTCCGCTGCCATGTTACAAATTAGGGGGTGTTACAACGTGTGTACAAGAACGTGATATAACCACACTATTGGTTATATCTTGGATTGAATTACAAAAAAGGTAAGGGGTAATTCTTATAATCCACATAAACCCTAATTAGGGTTCTTGATTAGAAGATTGCTTTTAATTGATTCTTGTTCTGGCTAGAATCACAAAGGTGCGTTTACTATTTATTATTTATTAATTAACTACATGTTATATGATCTTGTTATAACGCTTCCGCATATGCTTACTTGATGTTATTGGTTTATTTATATGCATGTCATGATTATATAATTCCAACAATATAAACCCTTATTAATGATGTTGATTTATGTATCAATAGGTTTTGATTGATGATGATGATGATGATGAAGAAAGGTAGTGATGATGATGATGTCCTTATTAAGCTTAGCTTGGACTCAAGGTAAGTAAATCAGCTATAAGATGATATTATGGTGAATTTTATGCATTATGTGTTTATGTGTTTATATATGTTAAAGTTTATAAATGGTTTGTATGATGATGTTATGTGAAAGTAAGTGTAAGGACTTGTTGATGTGTTAGTTAAGAGTAGATTAAGGAAAAAGTAGGTTAAGGATTTAAGTGGTTAAGGTATGCGGTTATGATTAATGTTGTAAAGGATTAAAGGTTATGATGCGTAATGTGTGAATGAATTGTAATGTTATATTATACCCGATTCACTTACTAAGCATTTGTGCTTACGATTTAAGTGTTCAATGTTTTGTAGGTTCATATGTGATGTTATGGCTTTGATTAAGGTTAAAGGATTGGATATGCAAGGATAGAAGGTAGTATGCGTGTAGGAACTTAGGTAGATACCGAGATCAAGATCGAAGTTGTACCCCCGTGAGTCATTTAATGGTTTGTAATGGGTAAACAAGTGTCAAAACGTATGTCAAGATTGATATAATGAATTAGTGGTCAAACAATGTATCAATGTATGTTTATGTGTTTCTGGGTAAAGTTAAAGGGGTGTTTGGTTTAAGGTGTATTTCTACCCATTTTGGGGTCAAACGGGTCGAATGGTTATGAAAATAATGTATTGTGTTATATTAAAGATTTCTGGAAAGTTTCGTTAAGTTTCGAGTCTTGGAAGTTGTCTTTTCGGAAATTAGAGTAAGTTGCTAAAAGTTATGTTAATGGTAAAATCTGGAAATGGGAGCATAAGGCCTTCTGCAATCAAAAGTGGTTTTATGTGTTTCTGAGTTCAGGTCATACGCCCTCATCATATGCCCTCATGGCTGGACATAAGGACTTCTGCCTTAGAAATGTATTTTCATAGTTTCTAAGTACAGACAATACGCCCTTATCGACCTTAGGTGTAAGGGCGTATTGTACAAAGGTTGTCTTGGTAAACTTTTGTCAATATTCAAAAAATTATATGTTTTAGTCCGTAAGCCGTCACGGGTCGCGCCACTCGGAGTTTCGAAGGTAATTGAGTATACTTTCATATAAAAATAGTCTCGAGGGTTGATTTGTAATAAATTTTTATCAGTTTGCAAAAGAATGAAAGAAAGTCCGTTAAAGTCAAGTCGTTTCCGCGTAAAAGTTTAAAATCTTGGTCAAAGCGATCACGGGGTGTAACACTTATCACAGTTAAATTTTTCTTTACTAGCTTTATAAAATAAACAAATACCTCTTATGTTTTATATAACCTAAACTTAATATTTATATAAAAAAAAACATACATGTTGTTTAAAAATGTTATTAGCAGTATAGATTAAAATTCATGTATATGCACGGAAATATAAATATTAAAATGAAATCATAAATTATTGTAATATGTAAATGAATATACAAGATTATACATAAGAAAAATTTATGTTATTTCTCTTAATGATTTTAGGTGAGGATAGCCGAAAAAATATTTTAGTTTATTTTTTTATTATTTACGTTCAATAACGACTCATGCATGTTAATCTTTTTTACAAGTTTAACCTGTTTGTGTACACGAGTTTAAAAATTAAATTCGGCTAAAACTATTATTAACAAAATATAAATATCAAAATATTAAGTACGGGTTACTGTAATATGAAAATAAATATACGAAATTGTACATATAAATTAGGTTATGTTTTTATTTTGGTGTTTTAAGTGTTTGGGGTTATTCGATTTTAACAAAAAATGATTAGCAGCTTCAATAGATTGTATCATATGGTAAAATGGTTGTATTTTTTAGTGAATGGTGATTTAAATAATGTATTAATTGTATGTGTTGAATAAATATAGTTGTGCTTTAAATGATTGTAAATAGTGCTTTTTACTTGTAGTGCTTAAAATTTAAATATGAAAGAACTCCTAATCTCCATTATAGATTGTATATATATACAATATACTCTTTTAGGTTTAATATTTCTAATGCGCCGAACAATTTGTAGTTTCGTGACACACCTCGGTGTGTGAAAATGATTCAAATGGATAGTTGTAGATTCAAGTCATGTCTAGGACATTTAAGATATATTTATTATGTATTATTGTGAACACACTTTATGGTCACACCAAGGGGTACAACAAGGTGATCCAATTGGACCTCTTCTCTTTGCACTTGTGCTGCACCCATTGGTTTGCAGGATCAGAGACTCTTTTAGTCTTCCCCTTCAAGCGTGGTATTTAGACGATGGCACGATCATTGGCGATACTCTGACAGTTGGAAAGGTTTTGGAGCTAATTATGATGGATGGACCTCATTATGGGTTGCATCTTAATGTCGATAAAACCGAGGTTTTTTGCCAAAGGAGGATCCTAGAAGCAGGCTTGCAGGTGTTTTCCCGCCTAATATTGCCCGACCTTTACACTGTGTCAAATTGTTGGGGCGACCTGCCAGTGTAGACCTTGTGTTTAGCAGTGAGCTTGTTATGAAGAGGGTTTCTAAAACCATTGAGCTTATGGAGGCTGTTGCTAAGCTTAATGACCCTCAATGTGAGTTGCTACTCCTTCGGGCATGTGCTGGAATTTCCAAGTTATATTTTTCTATGCGCACGTGCCCCCCTACGGTCTTCGGGAGGGCTCAGATTGCCTTTGATGCGGCACTTCATTCTTCTCTAGAACGTATTGTCACTGCCTCTGGACCTGGATTCGGTGAGTGGCAATGGAGACTAGCCACTCTACCTTTCGACCTTGGGGGACATGGTGTATATGCTGCGGGTGATGTATTAAACTATGCTTTCCTTGCATCTAGACTTCAATCTACTAGCTTCCAGACTAGGCTCCTCTGGCATTCTGGCATCGTAACTTCTGGTTCCTTCATCGATGAGGTCTTCCATGCGTTTAATGCTAAAATGGAAACTAACCTTTTAGGCAGCTCAAGTGAGATCGCTACCCCTAAACTCATGAAGAAACTGGCAGACGTATATTTCACAAGTGTTGCCAAAATGGCCGAATCCACCTTTTGCTTATCTGCTAGACAAATGGCTTTATGGAGATCGCAAAATGAGGACCACACTTCAGACTGTCTTAGGGTGATCCCGATCTCTAGGTTGGGACAGACCATGAATGCCAGAACTTACCGATGTGTATTGTGCTATCAGCTGGGTATTCCCCTATTCTCTACTCAAATGCCATGCTCAGTTTGCTCCAGGGTATTTACGGGGGACACTTATGGAGATCATGCGGTTTCATGTGCCGGTATCATCGGGATTAAACATCGACATAATATAGTACGTGATACCCTTGTTAACATATGTTCTCGGTCGGGGATCTCAGCTCGTAAAGAGGTTGATCGGGTTATGTGAAAACAGGGACAAAACCTTACACCCAGCTGATGTGTTACTCTATTCTTGGGATGATGGGCGGGACACATGTGTTGATTTGACAGGGGCTTCTCCCCTGACACAGACCAACATGGCTGATTTTGCACCGGGGCGCGCGGTTGTTGATGCTGCACAACGAAAACGGGCCAAGTATGAGACTAAATGCGCGGACATTGGTTATGGGTTTCTCCCCTTCTCATTCTCTTCCTTGGGAGAACTTGAGAAGGATGCGGTGACATTACTAAAACGCGTACGTAGATTCTCGTTGACTCAGGGCATTGGAGCACGTGCCGCTGATCATATTTTTAGTAGGATTGGCTTTGCTATTGCTAAAGGAGTGGGGGCCCAGCTTGTTTCTCGGCTCCCCTCTAATTTCTTGTAAATCTTATGATTTTCTAAAAAAAAATAATAAAAAAAAATAAAATAATAATAATAATAATAATAATAATAATAATAATAATAATAATAATAATAATAATAATAAATAAATAAATAAATAAATAAATAAATAAATAAAATGATAGTTTCAATAGTTTAAAACTAGGTCGAAGTTGAGTATAAAATACTATAAAAAACACATTGTACTATTAAACGAGTCAAATATATTACATACATAGACCTCGCGAAATTGAATTATTGGTAGTTCCAGGTTGTAGAATTAAAAAAGAGCAATAAAAACATGGGCATGATCAATACGCTCTAATTCTACAAGAATCTCGAATTAAATAGTTTTAAGATAAAATTAGAATGAACATATGAATGTGGATTACAAAAATTCAAAGGACTGAAATTATGGAGTAATAACAAAAGTGTAAAGCAGAGGCATGTGTTGATCATGTAGCAATTTTTGCTCTTATTTAGGAATTAAATGTTGTAAAAATCGCAAATGAGCTTAACATAATTTAGCCTATTGGGCAAGCTATCTTGGTGGGATTTGAATTGGGCAGTGAGTGTTAGCTATCTTTCACTGATGACTAATATACGTAGTAGTAATTACATATTACAGGTCATAAAATTCTAAGATGATCGAGAGAATATAAAATAAAGGTCATAAAATGACTAAAAAAGAACGATTCGAAGACATGTCAAATTGGTCTAGTTGAAAACAAACTTTTAAGCATGAAGAATCAATATTTATAGGTTTGACTATTCCACTGAACCATAAACGCACTTTGAAACTCTTGTAATTCCACCTACACTAGAATTCTCATCAATATAGTTGTGCTTGTTCTTCTGTGCATTCTTCCTTTTGTTCTCAAAAGTTGACTGCAGCCTAGGACAAGCAAGCCCAAGTACTTGTGGAGGAGGTCTTGGTAGTCTAGTAGGCCTCTCTGGGATGGAGATTTGAGTCATATTGGAGAGAGCTGCTCCCAAAGCCTTAGTAAGAGCCCTAGGCAACTCCTTGGACAAGGAGTAGGACTCTTCATCATCTGAATCATCAGATGAGCTGGAGTAGAACTCCAGAGATGGTGCAGGAGCAGGTGTTAGTGTTGATACTGGTGCAGATGAAGGTTGAGCAACACGCTTAGCAGTTGTCTTCTTTGGTGGCTTCCTGGATGAAGAGGCTGAAGCACAAGGTGGAAAATAACTTGACCATCCTATTGCTTCAGAGGATGAAACAGAAGACATGACTATTTCTTCTGAAGCAGAAGAATCAGAGGAGATATAAACTATGTTTGGAGGTTTGCTCATTGTGATTCTTAGGGTTTTTGTGAAAAGTATAATGTGTTTTGGTAAAGAGAATGGAGAGCCGAGCCCCTTTATATAGGGAAAGTCAACTAATAGAACTCATTAATTGAAGTATTTACTTTCACCTATTTGGGTAGGTTGAAAAGTAAATAAAGATATTGGAGAGTTGACTTTTAGAAGATATTTGTGAATAGTGGCTTGGTTAAAAGTAACTATGGTTAAAAACAAGTTTGGTTATGAATATTCTTTGTATTAAACTAACACTTGCAGGTACATAACCAAAATTCTTGCTGGGAGTTGATCATAAAAGGTGTATAACTGAGATACTCAACAAATGGTTATTGATTCACCATGTCTAACACACATAAGAATAAACTAGTCCAGAGCAAACGGCTACTGGTAAAGACTTAACAAATCCGTTTATGGTTGATAGTTTACCAAAAACTATATGGTTATCAACTCACCATATTCTTTATGATTAAGAGTTGGTTAGTCCATAGCAAACGGCTCATGGTAAAGACATATCAAATCCGTTGATAGCTGGTAGTTTGCTAAAAACTATAATGAGAGCAATCAAATTTTTCATATGTTTAACTTACCACTGCTCTTGAAAATTTTTGTGAAAAATTCCCACTGCTAGTTCACAGTTTCCACTGCCAGTGTTATTTTTACCACTTTTAACTAGCCGTTACAACTGTTGTGTCAGTAACAAACTTTTTACTAGCCGTTTAGAGTAACTGCTTTCCATATTAATAGGGTAAAATTTTTAGAAGATTATCTACTTTCCTAATTATAATTATTCTTTTCCTTAGATAATCTTTCTTGCGCAAAAATCTCAAACCCTAGCAGTATTTATATTATTCTCTCAATTGGCGAGTTCATTATTAAATTCATACTAACACAACTGATTTTTCATCAAAAGAGATTATAGTATCAATCACCTTTGCAGATGAGCACAACCAAGTGGCAAATTTGGAAAAGTCAAACAACAAGAGTGGTCCTCTTTTTCATCAGATTGTGGATTTTCTAAACACTACTCATGTGAGGTATGCTTTACTTCTTAATCCCACAATCCATATCTCTCAAATCAAACAGTTTTGGAACTCTGTTGAGTCCATAACCATTGAAAATAGAGATACACATGAATCTGTGGATACTCCTAGAGCCACAGTGGATGGGGTAACTATTGATGTTACTGAGTCATCTTTGAGGAGGATTCTCCAATTAGATGATCTCAATGGTATCATCACATTACCTATGCCAGAAATTTGGGAAAATCTTTCATCCATGGGGTATAATACCACTGACAAAAAGGCTACTTTCAAAAAGAGTGGTTTTTGTCCCCAATGGAGATTTTTGATTCATACTTTGTTACATTGCCTTAGTCCTAAGAAAATATCTTATGAACAATTAGTTCACCAATGGCTTACCATCTGGTATGTCTAGCTACAGATAGGATTTTTAATTAGTCTAAATATATTTTTACAAGTATGCAAGGCAATGTAAAAAGTTCAACAAAATTTTTGATGTACCCAAGGTTTGTGCAAGCAGTGTTAAATGAATTTCCACTGCAACCCCACAAAAGAGTTTACAAAATTTGACACCTTAAGCCTAAAGTTTTTCAAAATATGGATAAGGTTGGTAATTGGGTTTATAGGCCACTTTTTCCTCAAATGCTTGCAAGGATTTCATAGGTACAGGGTGAGGATGCAACCATCCCAGTTGTATCTCAAAACACACCCATTATCATAGTTCCAACCATTGACTATACTCCACCAGTTACTCATACTTATGAGAGGAGACAAAAACAGCCAACTCCTCTCATCTAAACACAACATGTTCCTGATCCTTTTGGTGTTGGAACAAGCAGTGGTGGTTCCAGGCTTCCACCTAGTCCAACGAGGATGGAATCTAAACCTTTGCCCTATTGATACGTGGGAATCGCACCAGGCTTTACCTCTCAAGGGATCTTGAGAAGCTTACAACCCCCACCAGGCAGTGTACCTGATCGTTGTAGTATAGTATAGTGACAAGTACCGGGGGATTGATCGTTCAGCTAGGAATAGTGTCGCTAGGATTAGAAAACCAAAATACTAGTTCTAGAGATGAGGGATGATTATTTTTGTATTTTTTATATTTTTTAGAAAGCAAGTAAAAATATCGGGTTTTAAGGATTTGGGCGGAATTAGTTGCTAGTCAACTAACCCAATACTAAAGATGCAATCAAAATAAAATACTAAAAGTGAAAATAAACTATATTAAACTAAGGTTGTGAGCAATAAGTGGAGAAATTGTGTTTAGTTAGATTTCACTACTCCCTAGATATCTTTTACACGTTAATTACTTGTTATAGTTGCGTGGATGACGGATTGTATTCCTTAATACCATTCATGGGGTGGCGCACTTAATTCCTCAATCCTATGAGTGCCTACTTCACTCCTATGTCGAGCCGGCTAAGAAGCTCCTAACAAGGGATCATTAGAATTTAATCATGCATTAAATACAACCAATAAAACCTAGTGCACGTCAGTTCATGTTTCCTAAGACGTTCAAGCATGTTACCATTTGGAGATCTGCCAGTTTTCTTAAGCATAACATCGAATTCATTCATCCAATACAACCATAAACAAGTAATCAACACATAATCAACATCTAGGTTTCATTAGATCTAAGCAAACACAAGATAGATCTAGCCTAGCATGATGGAATTAAGACAAGAACAAGATATAGACAACCAACACATAGACATATTGATTGAATTAAAAGAATACTTATCTCAATTACACATGAAAGGGTTCAAGGGCTGAAAAACCTGTAAAATTCGTAATAGGTTCGGCCCTAGGGTTTCTCCAAAACTTCTCTTTTTAATGAATGAAAATTAGAAAACTATATATAGAAAACTGAGGCTGACGGCGTCAAGACCAAATAGGTGACGCCGTCATCTCGCCGCCAAAATACTTCTCGGACTGCCTTAATCTTCATCTGACGCCGTCATGTGTTATGGTCTTCCAGACCGTCACGTCTTTTACTCTTGACGCTCTACATGTGACGCCTTCACATTTGTACTGGACCGTCATGCAAATTACTCTTGACGCCGTCAGGATGTTGCTCTTGACGCCGTCACCTACTGTTCCCAGCAAGGAAAATTAAGACTTTGGCGTTTTTTTCACTTTTATGCTCCAAAAACGTCCGAATTTCTTCCTTTTCCATATTTCTCTCCCAAAGTACCTAAAATCACAAAAGGAACGATTTAGGGCAATATTTGATCAAATAAATTCAATTCCGGGCTTAAATGACCCCCTAAAAGTGGTTCATTTTTCGCCTCATCACCTATGATTCACCTCTCCCAACAGGTAATACAGTTGGAAGTGTTGAGGGCAGTGAGCAACCTATGGAATTGATGGAACTATGTACCAAGTTAACAAAGCAGGTTGAATCTCTGGAGAAAGACTTGGCACAAGTAAAGAAGCAACATGCCAAGGATGTTACAACTTTGAAACAAGAGATTCAAGTGTTGAAGGATGAGATACAGGGGTTAAAGCAAAAGAAGAGGACTGCAAAGCTGATGATTTCATCTTTATCCTCACCTAGTGATGATTTCTTTTAAGATTTTGGGAATTCTCCCAAACAGGGGAGGAAAACAAATGCTGAAACTAAGGGGATGAGAATTAATTTCAGAGAAGAAGATGATTTTGATACTTTTGTAGAAGCTGATTTCAGAGAAGAAGATGATTTTGAGCCAATGGGTGATGATATTCAACAGCAGCAACTTGACAAGAAGAGATTCCACTGCTGTTACCACTGCAGACCAAATTTCAACTAAAGATCCTATTTCCACTGCAGAGCAAATGGTTCCCACTGCTGGACATACTATTACCACTGTAGAGGAAGAACTTGAGAAGATCAGAAAAGAAAAAGGCAAAGCAGTATTGCAGAGTAAAGAGCAACCAAGAAAGAAGGTTAAGAAGAGAGTACAAGCTCAAGTTGACTATGATGCTGAAGTTGCTAAGAAGTTTAGAGAAGATGAAGTTGCAAACAAGAAGAGATTGGATGAAATTGAGATTGCAGAATTCATGATGTCTCAAAGGCTGGATAGAGTGGAAAACACTGCTCCTATGGATGTAAATCCAATTTCCACTGTCCAACCTAAAATTCTGAGAGAGAAGACTCCAGAATTCACTTATGTACCTACAGAACAAGAAATTGAGTTTTTGATTGCTAATGATCCAGTAATCAAGAAGAAAGCAATTGACCTTGTTGCAGATAAGTCTTTAACTGAAGCACAAAGATCAGCTCAGTTAAGAGATTTTATTGAGATGAAGAATACACAAGCACTTCAAGATGCAATAAGTTCAGTCAGAAAGGGTCAAAAGAAACCAAGGCAACCAACCAAGGCACAAGTTATTTCCACAATGAAGACTTACTGTTGCAATGTTGGTGGCTGGAAAATGTATCAATTCAAAGGAATGACCCATGATCAGGTTGAAGGTATTTACAACAGAGTTAAAAAGCAAGATCTTGACTTTGTTCCTATGAACTCTGAAGAAGAAGAGGAAAGAAGATTTCCTAACCTGAAGAGAAAGGCTAAAGAAGATGAACCTCAAATTCAAAAGAAAACAAAATTTGTTGAACAAAAGATTCAGTCTGAGAAATTTTCAAAAGAGCAGCTGACTGGAATGATTTTGATTGAAGAAGAAGACTTTTATCCTGACCCACTGCAAGTCAGACATCCAATAGTAGATTGGGAGGTTTACATTGCTAGCAATTTTGCTCCAACATGGAAGATTACAAGGCTAGGTGGTTAAAGTTCATCATTTACTCAATTTGAAGAACTCATCAAATCATGTAACAGAGATGATCTTGACACATTATGGAGATTGGTTCAAGAAATATTTGATGATGACAAACTAAAAGATGTCAAGGAGATGCAGTTGTGGGTGGACTTAAGAAGGCTCTATGAACCAGATGCTAGTGATAATTTCTTGAAGCTTGAATCTTCATGTCCAGGTACTACATGGACTTACTATGATTCATGTGAAGTTCATCATGTTTCTACAAAGGCTGGAGTGGATGCATTTATGTTTGCTGAGAAAGAATACCCACTCAGAGCTGGAACTCTCACAGTGATGTCGTCTACAAGAATAAGGGTTCATGAAGATACTGAGAAGGTAAGAGCATTGATACATAGGATTCAAGAACAATGTTCAAGAGCTGTTCAAAACTTAACAAGAAAGTGAAGTGTTTGGAAGAATTCCCCAAATCCTAAGAGATGATGCAGTTTGAAGAAACTTATTGATTTGCAAAGAAATCATAAGTTTAGGGGAGGATTGTTGGGAATAAAGCTGATAGTTACCACTGATAGTATTGTGGAAGACACTGTTGAAGAATGCACTAGCAGTGGAAACACATTACCACTACTAGTACATATTATTACCACTGCTATTAGGATAACTTATGTATTCGTGTATAGATAAGTATAGAAAAGATCTTGTGTATATTCTATTTAGATAGCTTAATACTTATCTTGTAAAGGACTCCTTGTGTTATAAAAGGAGGTCCTAGGTCATTGTTCTAGGTACGTATAACCCTAGAAAGCTTCAAGGTGTAACCCTAGTGATAAGCAAGATCACTCGTATTATTCTTAATAATATTGAAGCTTTGTGTTAAACTTGCATACAACTGTTCTCACTTGCATTACATCATATAAACCATCTTCTAAGTATTACTAAGTAAATTCCGCGTGCTTAATAATATTACTCAAAGTATCTCTAACACAAGGTGTGTGTTTAGATCCATCACAATTTAACTCACCTTTGATGGAAAAGAAAGATTACTTTTTTGCAAAACTACTTCAGCAATCATGTGGGCATACTAAGGCTACAACAGATAAATGAAAAATATCATACGGTTGCCAACTCATTATAATATACACTGAAAGGACGGAAAAAAGATATAACAACGGTTTCATAAGGGATAGCACCAACAAATGCAAGAAACCACCCAGTCCAATTCTCAGACCACATTGAAGGTTTGTTCTTAGAATTTAAAGTAAACCCATCACTTTAGAATACATTACAAGTGTTTATTTGCATTCATAGTAGAACTCTTTGGAACATAGTTAGTGTTAGTGTGTTACCATTGAAGGCAAGATTATTCAGTGATAGCATCAAGGTTACCACATCACTGGGCGTGAACTCCCTTTTAAATAAGACTTTGTTCCTGTTGCTAAATACCATTTGGACCCGTATTTAAAATTGATCACTTTTCCGTACCCGAAAGTTCTTCTTTATAAAGAATTGACCCATTTGGACCCATATTTAAAATTGTTTAGTTATAAATAATACAGTAACATCTTATTTTTAAGGCTACAATATTAAACTATTTAGTTATATATCATGGTTAAATTCAAAAATTTTCATGTAAATGAGTTTGTCAACAAATTAGTTTGCTACATAAAATCAGAAATAGTTTGACCAAGGAGATGACAACGCCACTAATTTGTTGTCGACTCTGAAAGCCAAATATTGTTACTGGAATCGATACATCAACTCATGCCGGTTCTATTTCACACAATCATATCTAAACTCATCCCGGTTCCATTATACCCTATATCTAAATTCATACGATAGTCATTAAAGACTCCAAACCAAACGCATCCTAAATTAAGAAATTGATTAATTAAGATAAGTAGACGTTGATGTTAAGTTGCCACATGCAATGAATTTTTAAATGTGAAGGATGGTGAAAATAAACTATAAGACGCCAATAGTTAAGGAAGTACATTAACCTTTGTGTGTGTTCCAAGTAAACCATCAAACGCCAATATTTAATATAGTAGCCATTTTCATGCTTTACCTAAACACCCCTATTGTAAAATAGGTTCCCATTTGACATTTCATCCACATAAACAGCTCCAAAATCACCTACAGAAACATGGAAAAAATAACAACACTTCAGGAAAATTTCGCCAAAACTTTATCTATGTATGACACCTAAGGTGCAAACCGAATGACTTTGCATTACAGTTCATCTTAATAAATTTTTTTACACGGACATTTCATCAAACATATTAAGTGCAAAATAAACTTGCAATCCAAAATAATGCTAAAGGATAATCTAAAGATCAAATAATCATGAATTAGAATTAATAACAGACTTACCAGGAAGAATACTACAAATGATCTACACGAAGTACCATATTTTAAAGAACCATATAAGTGCTATATCATTCAAGTTCCACCTTTGAAGAAAAAACAAAACAAACAACCTGGAAATTTTTGTTTTATACAACAAACACTTTCATACGCGGCACTTGATAAGTCATCAATAATGAAAAGAATGAATCACATCTCGTCAAAACCGGCATTACAAAATAATCTTAAGTATAGTTTTTAGAAGGAACTAACCTTAGAACCCATCGTCTCAAAATATATCTCTTTAATAAAATCATCTAAACAACTCCTTAATAATGACCTGAAAAAAATCAAAGCAAATTAACCGTAGAATTAACATAAAAAACAACATTATGAACTGATCACTTCGTAATCATATCGCCTTGCAAAAACCCACGTTACAAACGAAACTACACCAAAATAAACACAAGTAATCACTTTTTAGCACGATACGTAAACGAAATTATCTCAACAATGTTATTGCGCTACAACTGCTAACCCTTCCATTTTAACGAAAAGTTAGATATCATTTTCCATAGCAATATAATGTGTTGTCAACTCTAACTTATTTAATAATCAAACTTTTCTTGTAGTATTAATCGATTTGCAACACAAATTATAAAAACTAATCCACGAATGTGATTTCCCCCAATTTATTTTATAGGGTTTTTAAATTGAAACGCTAAATAAAAGTATAACCACCATTAAATTCAATCAAAATAGAATTAGATTGATTATTAAAGAAAAGAAAAGCAAAACACACATCAAAATGGTTGTACTATGGGATTTAAATCAAAACCCTAAATAAAAAAACTTTGAATAGAAGCAATACTTACTGATTTTATGTTGTTGATAGCATATAACTCACTGGAAATCATGAAAAGTTGTATGATTGAATCGTTTGTCAAGTCGGTGTTAGTCATAGAACTCACTTGAATATAAAGATGTGATTTACTTTGAATGATTTTCGTAAGGTTTATGACATTATTTGATTGAAACTGCTTCATGGTTTTGAAAAATAAATGGAATGAGAGCGTAGAGAAGAAGTTAATGAGGAGCGTTACTGAGTTTTGTAGATTAATTAGTGACCATGAATGAGTTTTGGTGATAAGATGTGAAAAATGTAGCGCATTAGAATGTTGTACGCATTAAATCTTCGTCCAATCACATTCGAGACACATCAGCGAATTAATTACAAAAGGTGCTTCAAAGGGTTGTAAATTATTCTGGTATATATATATATATATATATATATATATATATATATATATATATATATATATATCAACCACTATAGAATAGCCTACCATGGAAGCGACACCTAAGCTAGTAAATGCCATGTCATTGCCTACTGGATTGCCTACATGGCACACACACCCCATGCAATAAAATTCGGTCGAATAAAAAGGCTACTCATGGGACTCGAACCCTTGACCTCGCCTTCAACACTTAAGGATGACAACCACTAGAGCACTTGAGTGTTTGTGTTTAAAGCTTTGAAAACAAATTATACATGCTTAAAATCGAATGCATTAATCAAAATATAATCTCTTAATTACTGCAGTATTTGACTAAGCATTTTCCAAAATCAAGACAATTCTAAAAATCAACCGTGATTCAATGAAAATTCAAAATACATTTCACTTTTATCATTCACAACAACAACTATTCGATCCATCAGTTTTACGATCACATTTAGTTTATCATTCACAGTATTCTAAAATCAAATTAATCAAACAATATTCTAAAATCATACCTAAAAAACAGTAACCTAAAATCATACCCATTAATACTTACACCGATTTGTTTGATCGAATCACCATTAAGCAAAAGTTCACAAAATCTCATTATTTCAATTAAATATAATTCTAAAAGCCACATTGAGATCGACTATATCATCCATTATGTTTGGATCCGAGTTTATGGTGATGTGCCTCCTACTAACTCACTTATGAAGGTACTAAATCTTTTACATTCTTTTTTAAAATAATGGTTTGTTTATAATGTGTATTCTTGATGCATACTACCCATTTGATAAAATGGCTGGAAAAAATAATGAAGCATGGTTAAATTTTTTGCATTTTTTTAGGGTTTTGTTGATTGATTAACTGATATATATATATATATATATATATATATATATATATATATATATATATATATATATATATATATATATATATATATATATATATGTGCGGTGTGAACATGTTGTCATGTTAAGGATACAAGGATATGAATACCTTTTTAAGTTTCCAGTCTTGCTATATTGGCAACATTTTTAGATGCTTGTGTTATTAGAGGGTTATTTACTTACATGTTATAGGCCAAACAGCAACCTCACTAAAAAATTCCATGGCTTTTTAGACATGTTGCACTATGAAAAGACCAGGTTTGTTCAATCTCATTTTCTTCTTTCAATTATGATTCGGTTTTCATGTTGAGAAATTATGATTCTGCTTTCATTAGGTTTATTTTCATTCTATTTTCATATCTTATGATAGATTTTAGTGACTATGTTTGTCTTTTTAAGGTTGCACACAAGTGTATGTGATAATGTATGAATGAGTTTTGTATATGTGTTTTAAGGTTGCAAACCAAGTGTTTGTGATAATGTCTGAATACTTTTTGTATGTGTGTTTTATGCAGGTGGCTTTAGATGATAGTAGTTCCGTTTCACCTTGATCATGTCATAGGTAATATTGCAACTTGCAACTCGCAACTTGCCCATCTTCAAACAACTTGAGAAAGTATATTGGTCACACTCTCAATCTATAGAACTTCATTAAAGATAACTTGATCACATATTTCCCACTAATCTCATATTTTTTTTACGTTATTTGTTGTTAATTTACAGGATTGGGATATCTTGGACACCTAACATAGTTCCCTCAGGTAATTTCCTTGCTCATGTTTATTAAAAAATAATTAATTAATTACTTCTTAGAGTTAATGATCTATTTCCTTTACTCAGTTCCAAACACACCTTATACTGCAAGTTCCCTAAAAAAATATATGTTTTAATGTATATACCCAAAGAACCAGGGCTTACAACAACCCCGACTAAGGGACCACATCATTCAAGAATGCCACCACGTGAACCCACAAACGCAAGGCAGAAAGTCGAGGTATGTAACTGTTCAATCTTTGTGCTTCTTTTTATTAATGATGTCGAGGTATGTAAAATCTTAACTAAAGATTAAATGTCAAACAATGTGCAACATGTTATTGCATGTAACGAGATAACTTAACATTTTCTTTTATAATTATAGATTGGCTACTCTACCTGGTCTTCAGAAAAACATCGATAGAGAAAAGTATATCCGGTTAACTTTTATTGACATCAATGTCCGATTGCTTTCACGTTAACTTATTTTGATCCATTTTGTTTATGGAGAATTTGGCGATTGTATCTTAGTGATTCAAGGTGTGTGTCTATATTTTTTTGAGACAAAGTATATGGTTGCAACCAAGTTACATGTTTTCCCTATTGCCTAAAAATATTCATGTTTGATTCACAGTGTTCTAGACTTTGAGCCGACATGCATTTCAGGTTAGAGATTGGTTTCTTTCGCCATCAAGAGACAAGGGTTTCAATTGATATGCAGCTCTACATGTTTGTCTTTAAGATTTCAAAATGCTCAAAACATGGCTACAACTTCGCACCTTGATGAAGGTAAATATGATTGATATTCTATTCATAGTTGATTTGCATTGGTATAAAGTATATAAGATTAGAAGATACTTTTGAAGTAGATCAAAATTTCAGGCTAAGTAACTGATATTTTGTTGTTAATGAGGTATAATTTCCTTTATACAGTGACACCTAGAAATTTTATTGAATATATACTGGGTTACATGTGAATTAGTTTTGGGCTTATTGGTTTTTGAACAATCTTATTCTGGTGTTTTTTTGTCTTGCAATGTGAGAGGGAATAAAAGACAATCTAAAAACAAGTTCACGGAGGATGAAGAGCCACTTCTTGCGTCTACTAAACATTGTGTCATAAAACGGGCCGCCAACATAAGCCTGAGATTAGCCGGTTTCGGCGTTGCAGTAAAGCTACATAATGACAACAACTAATTGTGACAACAGCACCGAAGTTGAAAGACCGAGTAATGCGGCGGCCCTATGTGAGCAAGATTTTCTTTGTATTTTTTTTATGTCTACGTGCATTTTTATTCATATGCCTTTTAAGTGTTTTGTTGTGTGACTGACTTTGGGTTACACAATCTTACGCAACAGTCCCTTTGTCTTCAAATCTGGGAGGGAATAAAAGATGGTCCGAAAACAAGGTAGAACATGATGAAGACCCACTTTTCACGTTTAACAAGCATTTTTTCATAAAACAAGGTTCCAATAGTAGTCCTAGATAAGCCAATTCGGTCACCACAACCGAGTCAAAGAATGACATCAGCTATCTTTGACAACACAAAAGTTGCTGATGTTTTAATCACCCGTCCTCTTGACGGTGACCACGTGGGATTGGGTGATGTTGCAAATGAACATGTGGGACCGAGTAATGCAGCAGCCCAAGGTGAGCATGGTTTTTGGTTTCCAATTTCTAAGAGGTGTTTTTCGATGATCTTTTTAAGACAAATAAACTTAAAGAGGTTCAGTATTCCATTTCGGATGATTGTTATAGTGAGTCAAAGGTAGATATATAAATTTTTTGATTATCTTTGTAACACGAGACTAATGAACAATGCTTTCCTTTCAATGGAAATTGGCACGTAAGTCAGCACGTTTCTCTTAATCCTTTGTATCTATGCTTTCCTTTCAGTAGTCATAAGCAGATCCAAAATAATCATCCTATGTTGCAGTAGAAAGCACCTATTAATCCTTTTAACCATGAAGGCAAACCATCAGGAACTCACGGGGTTCCACTTGGTGGGATGGGGTAAGTTTACATTGTCACTAAATGATGACTTCGATGTTTAATTTATAGTTTTATCGAAGGATGACATTTTATTTATTATTTTTGCAGAAGTTGCAGCATAACCAGAGTTTATAGAGGAGAGTTTAGGCAATTTCATATGTTTATGATGTGGAACTTCATGAGTTCTATCACCGGGATAGGAAATGATCCAACGCTTCCGTTTGATTCAGAACATGGCTTAAGGTCTGTTTGCATATGCTTTTTTTCTAACGAAAATCTTCTTTTTGCTCCTTGTTATGTTAAGATGACATTTAGAGATATCATATTGGTAATATGACTTGGAATTCTTTGTTGAACTATTTATCAATTCAGAAGAAACGTTCGTAGTTGGTATAAGTAAAGCGGTGAAGGTTTCTAATAAAGCTTTGTTGTTGATAAAGAAGATTAATCTGTTGAAAGCAATGACAAAGAAGAGCAGAGTTGCAGCCAGCATCCCAACAACAAAACTTTGGTGCATAAGGCTAATCTGTGGTCATTCGTGGCGATGTTGTCATTGTGTTGCTGAGATTCACAGTGACATTGTAAAGCAAGATGTCTTCAACGACTCCAATAAGGTAAATATATCGCTCATTTTTAGGTTAATCTCACACATATTAAAATGTTAGTTGTATTCTACATATACCAACCTGTATGTGAAGCAACCAATGGTTAACACCATCTCTAGAACCGGCATCAAAGTGGTATGCAGGTGGGCTTCCATCCAAACAAACTTCATAACACCATTTTACAAAACATATGAAGATATTTTTTTTATAAATGGAAATAAAAGCTCAACATTCTACCACATACATTGATGATAACTGATGATCTTTTTGAGACAACCTAAAAATTGAGATTGTCAAATGAATAACAGGGAGCGTTTTCTTCATCTAAGTTTCTAAACATCCTTTATTACTTATATATGCTTATTGTGATTTCATTCAATATACAATTTGTCGTAAATGAAAGTTGGTTTTCTTATGCAGTTTTTACAAGGAAACAAAGGTGAGTATACTCTTACTTACTCACATTTCTTTGGATTGTTTTAAAGAAGCTGGGCCATAGAAGCAAGATGGTTTCTCAAATAATCGCCATTTGGCGATTTTAACAATTTATATAAAATCTCGGGAGGGTTTCATATATATGCTATAATTTCATTTGGATATGGTGATGCAGGCTGTATTGTGGTACACGGATTCTTTAAATCTGAAGACGACACTTGAAGAGAATTTGTCATTGATCACCGATGTGCGTTTCAGCCCAAGCATGCCTACCTTGCCACATCATCCTTTGATAAAGTAATTCGTATTTGGGATGCTGACAATGTTAGTTGATTAGGTTTTTTTTTTTTTTTCTTTTATGTTTCATCTTTATATATTTTTTCCTACCTACTAACTTTTATTTGACTCTGCTATCTGGTTTCTCTCTTCATTCATTTATGGGGCATTCTGCATCTTTGATGTCACTACACTTCCACCCAAATAAAGATGATATAATCTGTTCGTGTGACAGGGATGGGGAGATATGGTACTCGAGCCTAAAGAATGGTAGTTGTGCTCGTGCATTTAAGGTAAGATTATTAAAGAAACATTGGTTGTATGCTATTTTCTTGGTTGTTTGCGTAATCAACAATTTTAGGCTGATTTTCTAAAAAAAGGATTATCAACAATAATTTTTATGTTCGGGTATTATTTTTTGAAACATTGCGTGTATGTGATTTTCTTGGATCAGGGAGGAATGACCCAAGTGAGATTCCAGCCACGACATGGAAGATTTGTAGCAAATGCTACAAAAAACATGGTTATGTGGAAAACTCAAGCAGTTCGACAATCATGACCTGTTCGTTACCACTGTTCCTTTATTCTTATTCCTTTACTTCGGTACTATTTTCTAATATAAATGACGGTATGGGGATATACGAAGCCTGTTTATTCTATTTGCTGGGACCCAAGTGGTTAGTATTTGGCATCACTTAGTGAGGACTCGGTTAGTGTCTAGCGTATGATGTCACGGAACGAAGGGGAATGTGTGCATGATCTTAGCTGTAACGGAAATAAGTTCCATTTGTGCATTTTTCATCCCAGTTATGCTTTGTTATTGGTCATCGGTGTCACCAAGTTAGTGTCGAATCTTGATAGTGTATCATATAGGCTAGAGATAATTACATAGGGTCCTTGTGGGTAGCTTAAATATACAGCATTTGTCGCTTACCAATACTTAGTGACAGAGTATGGTCCTGAGAAACGTTTGTTTTTTACATCTGTACAATGTATAAGTGATTACCATATCTAATCTCTAATTTGAGTGCATGTGACATTCATAGTTACCTATCTCTTATATGATGATCACTCTCCGAGATGTATATAGAAGATAAATAAGGTATTTAGAGCAAGTGGAACCTCAAGCATATGCAGCATGGTGAAACACTCACAAATATTTATTGAGAGTGGTAAAAACTATAGAACAAATCTTACACTTTTTTTGTTTTATAGTTTTCTGTGAGAGATATTTCGTTAATGAAAATGGGAATCCTTTTTGTATAACAAGATAAAAATTAGCTTTGTTCAACTTGAGCAAGCCGACATAAATGGACTGTCGTATTTAAGTTGTGCAAAAATCGCCCGTATATTTATTTTCTTTAAATATACCTCACATTATTTATCACATGGTGGATTGATAATAAGTTTTATAACTTTTTTAAATGGAATTACTTTCTATGTAGGTGAAGCGGATCACGAGCCTCAAATATCTCGCGGAGAGAAAAATCCACTTAACATGAAACATCATCTAAGCTCTTTTTTATTGTAAGTTTTTTCAAGTGGGGAGACACTTGAAGTGTGAGTAGAGTTGTTTCTTTATTATACCCTATATTTCAATATAATCACTCAAGTGCCTAAAACATATAGCCGTTTTTTTTTTCTAATTGTTTCTCATATTCAGTTTCCATCATATACATAATGTGGTTAACAATTTGCATGTAATGCCACACACTATATATGTATATATATATCTTTTTTTAATGAGTTATTAACCATAATTTTTTAAAGACATCACTTAATAAAATATAATATTGCTACTTAAAATACAAAATATATATCTAACTTTTAAAATAGGTTATCCACAAAATAAACAAAAGGTACAATTCTCAAAGGATTATATTTGGTTTGTTATTTATTTGTTATAATACTTACAACTATTATTTTGTACATATAATAATTATTATTTGTACATATAATACAAGATCAATATATTAAGAATCCTCGGTTATGTTGTTAAACTTTTATTTCATTCTATATTATTTTATTTCTCACATTAAATATTTTTGAAAAACTATTGTATGAAGCGTACCCGGCCATACAACTAATAATACACAATGTGTTTTTGTACTTGTTCTCACATTAAATATATATAGGGTCCCTTTCTTGCGAGAACCATCTTATCTACGAGAACTGCGAGAACCACCCTTTTACAACTAATAATACACAATGTACATCATGTAATGCTCCATACCATTTTGTTATTTTTATTTAATTCAAAAGGGTATATTAGTAAAAGACATTTTCATATTATTTTTTATAATTCCCGTTTTTTTATACATTTTAAAATTCGGATTTTTTTTAACATGTTTTTAAATAATCATGGTGCATACATGTTTTTTTAGGCAATGGTACATATATGTTTTTTTCCTCAAAATAGTCAAGGTGCATATACATGAAGTGCATACATGTTTTTTTTCCCAAATAGTCAAGGTGCATACATGTTTTTTTTAGCTAACACTTTTTTTTAATCAACCTATCAATATTTTTATAAACACAAATTAAAGAACATAAATCATTATAAAAAGAAAAAACAGATTGATATACTTAAATGTTACATTTCACTCGATTACAAGTACAAAAACACATGAAATAATCATATATCTACAAAGGTCGCAAATTATATTCATGTATAATCGTGTTCATCCACTTCCCGGTCTTGAATGATATCATCATCTTCGTCAATCAATCTGAAACAAGCATGCAAGAAAATAATTAAACCACAAACACAGACACAAAACATATATATATATATATATATATATATATATATATATATATATATTTTGAACCAAACCGAAAATGTATATGTTGTTTTGAACCAAACCGAAAACATATATGTTTTTTTAACCAAACCCACAACTACCCGTATAGATTAAACCCAAAACTAATTGTAAGCTATAAAGATCCAATTTGAACCAAACCTACAACTACCGGTATATATTAAACCATAAAAAACATAACTTGATTATCTAACTGTGAAAAAAACAAGTAATATACCTTCATGACAAAAAAATACAAAAAACAAGTATGTTTAATTGAAGAAAACAAAAACAAAACAACAGGCTAATGGACTAGGTGATATCCGAAATATACAATTCGTATCGTACACATGAATGACCTATTAACACTATCAATCTTTTATATAATAAAAGAATTACATAATTTCGAAGTGTTTTTGCAAAACCATTCTCTATGAAAAAAACATTAGACCAATAGGAGAGCTTGATTTTGCCACGTAGGTGAAATCGAGCAATATGATTGGTCAAACTTAATAAATTTGGTGGAAAATTTTGGTTAAGAAAAAAAATGCATAAAAATATAGGTGCCAAATTTATGAAAACAGAAACTTAAAGAAAGATGAAGTAATTAATAAAACTTAAGTGGTTGAATTTTACATAAAATATATGGAGCTAAGTGTAAAATTACAAGTTTCCATATTTTTTAATAACTTTAGAAAAAACACAAATAACCCCTTACACTTTATACCTCTTATACTTTATAATATTAACTTTGTTAAAAATTACATGAGTATTAGTATTAGTTTTTAGACTTTCATCTATTAAAATTACAAAATTTGGTAAATATTCGAATTAGTTTTAATATTGTTAGTTTTAGACTTTCATCCTTTAGAATATATTATTTTTTTTTAAATAAAAACTCATATTATTCTATTTAAAAGCTTAATTTATGCGTACACGGGTTTGAATATTAAACACGGTTAAATTTTTAGTAACGGGAATATAAATATCAAATATTAAGCACGAGTTACTGTTATGAAAATATATATATATATATATATATATATATATATATATATATATATATATATATATATATATATATATATATATATATATATATATGTATATATGCGATTCTACTTATAAAAACGACTCATAAAACTGTTATTAAAATTTATATATGAAAATCCATAAAAACATTTTAAAAACTTTATGGAGCATATTTAGCTTCATTAACGCTTATTATTTGTTACTAAACTCGCACATTTTGTACAACATAATATCAATAATTAAAGTTAAACAATAACATCAACATCAACCTCAGCATGTCTGCCAGTTAAAAACATTATACAAAGATAAAAAAAAAAAAAAAAAAAAAAAAAAAAAAAAAAAAAAAAACGTGGGTTACATCGTAAATTGATAGCATGTGTTTGCAAAACTAAACGCATACATCACTAACATCTCATACAAGTCAAGCATCATCATGTGATTTTGATTAAATAATAAAATATTATTTTTAATCCAAAAACATCCTCCTAATATAATAGGTAGATTATAACATATATACATATGAGTTTTTATTTTTAGTCCACCAAATAAAATCAATTAAAAGATGTTAAGTGATTCATTTCTTAATCGATAATAATACACAATCAAAACAGTATTGTAATATAACTAGTTAGTGTACATGCAAATAAAAGATAATATTTAATTGTTGGTACTCAAAATGATCAAATGACTATGTCATGAAGCAAACCAAACCAACATAGGACAAACGCATAATAAAAAAAGAACATGTAAATTCCATCTTTTTTTTAAGAATTTTTTTTCCTGTTTCATTAATCCATTTTACACAAATATATTTTTATTTTAGATCATGATTATCGAACTGTGAAAATGAAAATCATAAATGATTTTAAGAAGAAAATGCAAAAAATAATTATTAAACAATCATTGAAACCCAAAATTATAAATGTCTAAACAATAAAATAACAAAATCGCACCTTTTAAATTGAAAGATAACAATAAGCCATCAACCCTTCCGTTTGCAAATCGTGTCCCACGACCATTCTTATCCCATTAAAACTAAACACAAAACAAAACTATGAAGAAATGTTTCCTGGAACTTGTTCAGTCATATAGTAATATTTAGGCACCATTCAACGATCTTTATATCAATATGACAGCGGTTTTATTTGGTTAGGGTTAAGATTAGTTAGCATGAGAAGTTTTGGGGAAGGAGGCGCATATTTTTTTAGGTTTAAATAAATCATTAACTCCCTAACAAAATGGACGGTTTTAAAAAAAAATGTATAATTGTGATATCTCTTAATTACCCTTACACAAGTTACACCAATCTGTTGATATAAATAATGCCAAAAAATATTATTAACATTTATCGATATCTCTATGTTTTGATAATCACAAAACGTAAACCCATTGAGCTAAAAATTTATGACGTAAACAAGTATATAGTGATAAATATTCTCTTTACATCCAAATCACTTAAGGTATGAATAAACAAAGTGTTTATTGCTTTCTATGATCAAAGGAATTTTTATTTTTACAAACCTTACATTTTTTATAAAATTAGACAAACATTTTTAAACTTATACAAAATGTTTTTATATTTATAAGAAATGTTTTATTCAAAATAAATATTTTGAATTCAAATTCTACCCAAAAATGGCAAGATTCTTCAGATAAACCTTCCCCACAAAAGTATAACAAAAATTCTGAATAAATTTTTTTTAATAGGGCGGCCCCCTTAAATATTAAGGGGACCGGCTCCTAATTAAGGGGACCGGCCACGCTCCCGAATAGTAAATTTTTCCCTATAAATACTGGCTCAAATCTGGCATTTTTCCTCACCTTTTACACTATAAACTCTCTGATATAAATCTTCTAAACCATTCTCTTAAACCCTTTGATCATATAATCACAAGCTTTTGTTTTCAAGTGATTCAAGCTTCAACCTTCCAAGTGCAAGAGAAGAATACTTCAATCCTTCAAGAGAAGAAGTATTACAACTTGTTGTGACCTACGCATCTAAGTTGTTAGAGCATCATCCATTATATATATTTCTTTGTGCAACTAGTTGTGAATATTTGATAGAAGATATATTAGCAAGGTGTGTAGATAGAGAGAGATTGTGTAGTAGATAGTTGTGAAGTAGAGAAATTGGGAAGTAGATAGTTGTGAAAAAGATTGTTGTGAAGTAGATAGTTGTGAAGATAGATAGTTGAGAAGAAGTAGTGTTGTGATTAAGTAGTGACTAGGTGTGAAGAAGTTATGTAGAAGGTGTGAATAAGTTGTGACGAAGTTGTGGTGTGTATATTGGTGTGTAAGGTTTTCTCCGCCATAAGGGAGCTTGTTGACATAGTGAAGAAAACTCTCGAGTAGGTGACTCGAGGAGTGGAGTAGGGCAAGGAAGGTGTCCTTGTAGCCGAACCACTATAAATCCTTTGTCTCGCGGTTAGATCTTTCCATATCTTACTTATTATCTTGCTTATATCGCTATTACTTTTGTAGACGTAGACGTATATATATAATTGCTCATATAGTGCTAGTATTGATTTTACTTAAAGATCAAACAAAAGTTTCATTCACAAAACAAAGTTTTTACAATCAAACTAAAAAGGTAACATACATATAATTGATCATTTCGATTAAGTATAGTTTTCATACAAAATATAACTAAGGATTATAAAATAAACGTTTGCTTACTTATCTCTCGTATATAGCTGTACTTGTTTATTTTATGCATGTGTTGATTTCACATACTTAGTTTATATTATTATTATTGTTCATACTTAGATATAGTTGTTCATATTGTTCAAGATTTGAGTTAACATAAGATCGAATCAAAGTTTTAAAAGCAAACAAGGTTTTAAAACTAAACTAAGTTTTCATAATAACATCAAAAAGACATAAAACTATTCAACCCCCCCCCCCTTCTAGTTTTCCACAATTGGCATCAGAGCTACATTAAAAAAGATTTTTAAAATATATTGTATTTTAAAACTTGTAACGATCTAAGGAATCTGAAAAATATTTGGAAGGGCAATCTATGCAAAGACCACCATTATTTGAAAGTGATGGTTTTCTTTATTGGAAAAATAGATTCAAAACTTATGTGAAATCAAAAGATCTTGATCTTTGGCATGTTATTACCTTTGGTGATTTTCCCCCTATTCAATATAATTTTGAAACTAAAAAGGATGAAATTGTATCTTTTGAAAAACAAAATGATGATTTGAAAAAGAAAATAGCAAAAAATAATGAGGCTAAAATGATTATTTATAATGCGTTACCACGCAAAGAATATGAAAGAATTTTTATATGTAAAACCGCAAAAGAAATTTGGGATTCTTTACTAATCACTCACCAAGGTAATAGTCAAGTTAAAGATAACAAAATAGATCTTCTTGTTCAACAATATGAACAATTTACGATTCCGAAGGAGGAATCGATAGATAATGCTTTTATTAGATTTAACACTATTATCACAAGTTTAAAATCACTTGATGAGAATTTTTCTAGTAAGAATTTTGTTAGAAAATTTCTTAGGGTTCTTCATCCAAAATGGCAAGCTAAAGTCACGGCTATTGAAGAATTAAAGAATTTGTCAACTCTACAACTTGACGAATTGATCGTGTTGATATAAATAAATGACTAAAAACGTTATTCATATCTTTCGATATCTCTATTTTTGATAATCACAAAACGAAAATACATCAAACCAAAGATCATGACGTAAACAAGTATTTAGTAGTAAATAATCACTTTCACCATCTAATCACTTAATGTATGAATAAACATAGTGTTTAATGCATTATAAGATTAAAGGGATATTATTACAAAGTTTATTTTAATATATAAACTTATTATATATTTTTGAAAAACACTTTTGGTAATAAAGAAAAATGTTTTAATCATACTAAATATGTGAATTCAAATTTTTAACCAAAATCAGTTAGTTTTTCACCAAATAAACTTTCTCCACTAAAAGACAAAACATTTGGTCATTACAGCTGGGCGGCCACCTTAATTATAAGGGGCGGTCCCCTTAATTTTAAGGGGGCCGGCTATGATTTAAGGTGACCGGCATGCTCCAGTTGTCAGAATTTGTTGCCTATAAATGCCACCTTAAATCTGGAATTTTTCTCACCTTTTTGCATTAAAAACTTTCTGATTCAAACCTCCATTTCCATCTTAAAAATCCTTTGATCATATAATTCATAAGCCTTTGTTTTCAAGTGATCCAAAGCCTCATTCATTCAAGTGCAAAGAGAAAAATACTTCTATTTATCAAGACTAGGAGTATTACAACTTAGTATCATCTTGCTATCTATGTTTTTTGATCATTTCATCTTGTATATCATTCATTGTTTGGTGAATATAGTGTATACATTGGTTAGCTAGATTTAGATATAGAATCTAGATTTATTGAAGGTATGAAGTAGTACTAGAAGTGAAGAAGTAGAGGTGGATAGGATTAGTGATAGAAGAAATAAGAAGTGGTAGTATATTGAAGTAGAGATAGTTGTGAAGACAAAGAAGTTGAAGCCTTGAAGTTGAGAAGACCTTGAAGCCTAGAAGTTGTGAAGTAGTATATATCTTGGAGTAGTGGATAGAAATAAGTAGTGAAGGTGTGAAGAAACAAGTGGCGTGAAGAAGAAAAGTTAGGAAGTAGAAAGGTGTGAAGAAGATTGGTGTGTAGTAGAAAAGTGTGAAGAAGAATTGGTGTGAAGAAGATTGGTGTGAAGAAGTTGTGTAGAAGTTGTGACAAAGTTGTGGTGTGTAATTTGGTGTGTAAGGTTTTCTCCGCCATAAAGGAGGTTTTTGATCTAGTGAAGAAAACTCTCGAGTAGGTGACTCGGGCAGTGGAGTAGGGCAAGGAAGGTATCCTTGTAGCCGAACCACTATAAATCCTTTGTCTCTCGGTTTGATCTTTCCATCTCTCACTCTTTGATTATTTACTTGTTAGCATTTCATACATAATTATAATTGCTTGTGTTATACATATATTGATTTCACATAAAGATCAAACAAGGATTCATTCATAACATTAATTTTATAAAAAACAAACCAAGTACATAAACTTTTATTAAAACACATATACATATATATGCTTATATATGATATATGAAATTGTAAACTCTTTCCCAACATTATATATAAGTAGTGTTTATACGAAAACCGTAAATAAACTAGTATCTATGTTTTTGCATTAAAGAGTTTTGAAATTTACGTCTATTCTTTAGAAGCAAACTTTTATAAAACA
The DNA here is from genome assembly GCA_030686995.1 of Artemisia argyi. NCBI lineage: Eukaryota > Viridiplantae > Streptophyta > Magnoliopsida > Asterales > Asteraceae > Artemisia > Artemisia argyi. The sequence goes on from CM060685.1 coordinate 48,429,466, forward strand.
AATAAAACAAAAAAGACGTAAAACTATTCAACCCCCCCTTCTAGTTTTCCACAATTGGTATCAGAGCCACGTCTAGCAAGATTTTTAAAATATATTGTATTTTAAAACTTGTAACGATCTATGAAATTTGAAAAATATCTAGAAGGGGAATTTACGCAAAAACCACCATTATTTGAAAATGATCATTTTCTTAAATGGAAAAATAAATTTGAAAATTATGTGAAATCAATAGATCTTGATCTTTGGCATATCATTTCAATTGGTGATCTTGAACCAACCAAAATGGATTTTGAAAATCAATATAATAATCTTCAAACAAAGATTGATAAAAATACTAAAGCTAAATTACTTATTTTCAAAACTCTACCAAGAGTTAAATATGAAAGATTATTCTTTTGTAAAACGGCAAATGATATTTGGAAATGTCTCTTAAAGTTTCACCAAGAGAAATGTAAAACCAAAGATGATAAACTTGATGTTGCCCAAGAATTAGTCACTCTAGAAAATTTAATAGATACATATTTAGTTGAAATAAACACATGTACTACTAGTTCAAATGTGAGCATTGAAGGTAGCAATAACGAAGAAGATGATGAAAATATGGCTTGTGAGAATATTCAAACAAATGTGAATACAAGTATTGATGGCAAGGACTACATGCTTCAAGATCTAAGCGAAACTACAAAGAAAACATGGAGCGACATGGACGATGTAATTGATCACCGTATAGCATGTGAAGAATGTACAACTACAAATGAGGTACAATCTGAAACTAAACATTTTTGCTATGATCAATTTATATTAGAATTTTCGAAATTGGAAAACAACTTCAAACATTTTTGCAACATTGACTCAAAAATGATTCTTAAAAATAAATCTTCAATATCCATTGAAAACAATTTTGAAAAGGAAATAATTTTAAAAGATAAAATGTCTAGACTTGAAAGTAATATTGAAATTGATCTTAAATGTAAATATTGTCAAGACTACAAACATGAAGTTAAAATGGAAAATGAAAAAGCAAAAATATTAGCCAAATTTTAAAATAGTTCTAGATCTTTAAAATATTTACTTAACATTCAAAAGTCATTTTATGATAAAACCGGTTTAGGATTTACTGCAAATGATTCTTTAATAAATATATCAAAACAAATAAATTTTGTTAAATCTAGTGGAGAAATTTAGAATTAACATTATTCACATTCATTGTTTACTACTCTAGTCAAGAGAGTCATTGTTTGTTAGTTAAAACAAACTATTGATGAATTCTTGTACTTCTCGGCGACATCCTCATCATGTGCATTCAAATGCAATGGATGTTCTCAACTAACCATCTCGGACCCATGAGAATCTGTGTACCAAGCTCTTTGTCATGTTTAGGTAATTAACGAACGAAGGGATTACTACTTTTTGGATCGCTCTCTTCGCTTTCTTTCATTTGATGACTGTTGGTTCCTATTACTCTGGTTCACATTCTACACACGATTTGCTTATGACGTTGTTGCGGTCATTTATTGTTTTGGCAGTTTGTTCTTCACTTTTGGAGCATTGATTTTATGGTGTGTTCGTTACTACCTCAAGACGAAGGATTCTCTTATTACCATTCTTGATCTACACGACTTGTGATGATTGTTGTGATCAATTAAGTTTTTCAGATCAAGCCTCCTTGATCTTTATTGCGCTGGGATTTTACTTTGCTACTTCGACATGCTTTGGACAAACTTTATAGATGTCTTCTATTACTCTCATGACCACTCTTAAAGAAAAGCTGGACCTGAGGTAAGTTTTCTTTTCAAAAACTTGTCAATATTACATTATACTAGAGTATGCTTTAATTAGTATATTAATATGATTAAATTTATAGGTTGCCATGTTTTTAGATCATTAATGCTAATATATGTATACATGATACTAGGCTAGTTAACCCTCTTGTTGTTAAGACTATTACCATTCTTCTTATTTTTCCTTTATATTGAATATCATCTATGATCTATAGTAGAATACTTATTGGACTAAATGACTATTCTAGTTGCATTAATATATGGACTATTATTAAGACTAGTTAGCTTTTAATATTATGATGAGTTTAGTATATATATACATGTGTTAATCTTGTATCTATAGATGATTTACTTTATCCTCTCAATTATATTGCATTAAGATCATTAGTATCTACCATCACTCCTCCATATCTTTAGTTGCAATTAGAGATGATTATATGTGACCATGGGCTCAATTGATTCTCTTGAGTATGATAAGTTTCTATTTCAAAACCTTCACTTGTAATTTCGTGCTATCAAAATTAAAATATCACGTTAAAACCTCTCGCTTTGAATAAAAATTTTTCAAATATCTATCCCATCTTTCTTCAAACAACATGTTTAACTATAAGCTACCATAACTTAATTTTAATCAAAATCAAGATTGGAAAATTTTTCTATTATCCAAATTGTCAACATGTTATGAAGCAAATCTCAATTTATTTTATTCAAATGCACACTTGAATTTATTTCAAAGCATTGTTGAATAAAACTAAAAACGTTTTATTTAAAATGTATTTGATTATCTCACATGTGTCATACACTTTTATGGAAATGACATTCACAAATTAATCAAATCATTTCATGAGAATCATGGTTTGCCCATATGGATCTTGTTTGTAACAAGACTTGAAGTCCCTATAATCATATCTTCCTACTTGTTACTTGTAAGCACTCATCAATATGTTTGCACTAGCCTACAAATTATTATTTTCATATAGTTGCATATTTAACTAGTTTGCTTTATTGCTTCCTTGGTTGCTTATCTTAATTGATCAATTAGTAGATTGCATGAATATTAGAAATTAATTGTCTACTTTACTTATTTCTATAACACTCTCTACATTCATGAATAGTGTGCCCTATATTGCCTCAAAGAGTTGAACTTACTTGAATCCAAATCCAAAAACACAACCTTTTGAAAATTTTCTGCCAAAAACCCATTTCTGGCATTCTGGGAATCATTAGATGGGCGGCCCCCTTAATTATATAAGGCGGGCCCCTTAATTTTAAGGGGACCGGCCCCTAATTAAGGGGACCGGCCATCTGATGGTCGGGGATACTGTTTTCTTTATCACTTTTTGACCCATTTCACCCTATACTTCCCAAAATTCACAAACATATTTTGTCTCATACTATCCCTCAAAATCTACCTTCCCAAACCACATTTCTCATACACTATAAATACCCTCTTCCCATCATTAATGCCATCACACCCAAACATGTCATCTCCCAACAACCAAAAACCCAAGATTTCAAGAATCGCAAGGATATCCGTCAAACCCGTTTGGAGGAGGAAACTTGATTCTTGTCATAACTCAAGTGATGTTGTTCCAAGTCAACCAACAACTAAACCTCAAACCCACACTAATGACTCATCTCACAACCTATCATCCACTCATGCTCTCATTAATGCTTCTTCTTATGATGAGCATGCTCAATCCCAAAACAACAATCCCAATCTTTCAATCAATACTTCACATGTTGCTCATTCAACAAAAACACCACCCACTCATGAAGAACCTCTTCCACCCATTTCATGTTTTCATGACTACCTAAGCTCAACCATGTCTCCACCACCAAGAGTACCACCACCACATCCTACAACTTCACATGCCATTCCTTTGTTGCATGTTCAAACCTTCACCCAAGACAACTATCATGTTCCACCACCATCACCTTCCTCCGAACACTTGAAGTTCGTTGAGGAGCTAAAAGAGGCTTATGAGCTTAGTGCTCTTTTAGCATTACATCTTGCTCAACGCAATTTGGATCCACCTCAATCAAGCTCACCATCATCACCACACAACATCAACCAAATTGAGAAGCATGTTAACAATTGCCCTTGTTGCATGTTCCTCCAACAACAAGCCATTGCATTGAATGAGCATTTTACTTGGATTGAGTATCTTCTTACTAGATCTCAACAAACAGCATCACTTAAACAACATCAAAACCCTCAATCAACAAACCCAACTTCAAATCCACCACCTCCAAACTCCACATCTCCAAACTCACTAACATCCATGCAACCAAAAGTCTACCTCCATTAAACCACCAAGCATTTTATATGCTTATGTTTCTCATTTTCAAATAAAACACCTCAACCATTTTGGGATGCAAGAAAGTTTGGTGACACACTTTGTTGGCACATTAGGACGTTCTACTTAGTTTAGAATTCTATCTTTATGGCCTATGTAGCAATGATTATGGGTTGACATAATCATTTTCTATTAATGAATGATTTAATATGTGTTTCAAATTCTCTTTTGCCATGATTATTATTAGTTGGTATTATGATATATGTATTTGCTTGTGCCATGCTTGTGCTTCTAATATTTTTCTTGCAAGAATTCCATAACTCGAACCCTTGGTGCCCTCAAACGAGGGGGAGCATACATCAAGAGGGAGCTTTCATTTTATTGGCTTAAACCTTTTTGATTCTACAAAAAGGGGGAGAAGTGAATATAAACTCACTAAATACTTGTCAAAAAATTAATTTTTGGATTTAATGAGTTTAGGTTTTGTAATCATCAAAAAGGGGGAGATTGATGATATAAATAAATGACTAAAAACGTTATGCATATCTTTCGATATCTCTATGTTTTGATAATCACAAAACGAAAACACATCAAACCAAAGACCATGACGTAAATAAGTATTTAGTAGTAAATAATCACTTTCACCATCTAATCACTTAAGGTATGAATAAACATAGTGTTTAATGCATTATAAGATCAAAGGGATATTATTACAAAGTTTATTTTAATATATAAACTTATTATATATTTAAAAAAAACACTTTTGGTAATAAAGAAAAATGTTTTAATCATATTAAATATATGAATTCAAATTTTTAACCAAAATCAGTTAGTTTTTCACCAAATGAACTTTCCCCACTAAAAGACAAAACTTTTGGCCGTTACAGCTGGGCGGCCCCCTTAATTATAAGGGGCGGTCCCCTTAATTTTAAGGGGGTCGGCCATGATTTAAGGGGACCGGCACGCTCCAGTTGTCAGAATTTGTTGCCTATAAATACCACCTTACATCTAGAATTTTTCTCACCTTTTTGCACTAAAAACTTTCTTATTCAAACCTCCATTTCCATCTTAAAAATCCTTTGATCATATAATTCATAAGCCTTTGTTTCCAAGTGATCCAAAGCCTCATTCATTCAAGTGCAAAGAGAAGAATACTTCTATTTATCAAGACTATGAGTATTACAACTTAGTATCATCTTGCTATCTAAGTTGTTTGATCATTTCATCTTGTATATCATTCATTCTTTGGTGAATATAGTGTATACATTGGTTAGCTAGATTTAGATATAGAATCTAGATTTATTGAAGGTGTGAAGTAGTACTAGAAGTGAAGAAGTAGAGGTGGATAGGATTAGTGATAGAAGAAATAAGAAGTGGTAGTATATTGAAGTAGAGATAGTTGTGAAGACAAAGAAGTTGAAGCCTTGAAGTTGAGAAGACCTTGAAGCCTAGAAGTTGTGAAGTAGTATATATCTTGGAGTAGTGGATAGAACTAAGTAGTGAAGGTGTGAAGAAACAAGTGGCGTGAAGAAGAAGAGTTAGGAAGTAGAAAGGTGTGAAGAAGATAGGTGTGAAGTAGAAAGGTGTGAAGAAAATTGGTGTGAAGAAGATTGGTGTGAAGAAGTTGTGTAGAAGTTGTGATTAAGTTGTGACGAAGTTGTGGTGTGTAATTTGGTGTGTAAGGTTTTCTCCGCCATAAAGGAGGTTTTTGATCTAGTGAAGAAAACTCTCGAGTAGGTGACTCGGTGATAACGCTCAAAATTAACATATTTTTAGTCGCGTTAGTGTTTGATTTATGAGTGGAAATTGGTCATATTTGTATATATTTGTTACTTAATCGTGGAAAAGTGTTTATACATGCAGATATAGCCAAAAGCAGGTAAAAATGATTAAAAGATGAAAAATGAAGTGGACATGCATTTTTGGAGAGTTTCAAGAGGATCAAGGAAGAAAGAAACGTTGCATGACCAAAAGGATTTGATAAAGAAAAGTTTACTACATGAAATTATCAAGAAAATATCAAGTTGTAATGGACAAAGTCATGCCACGAAGAAAAATATTGCATGCAACGTAAAACGACGAAGAAAAGACACGAAAACATGTTCAAACTTAATCCAACCGATCGGTTGCAACTCGCAACCGGATCAGCTGGATTTGTGCCAGAATTGACCATCCGATCGGATGGCGAGAAACTGATCGGTCGGTGATAACTGAAGTTACAAGTTTTGCATTAATTGGCGAATTTACTCCCCATAATCATTTGTGGCTGATCATTGCTGCTTATTTACTGAGGATGGATGTTTTTACTTGAAGCATAAGTGTCATTAAGCTATATAATGAGCACTTAGGGCCTAGAGATACTTGTACCACCATTATCTAACTTAGTATTACACCAAATCTTGTTAGCTTATCTTATATTGCATGAAAGTTTACTAAGTGTTGTAAAAACGTCCGGAACGTGTTGAGTTAAAGTTTCAAGCATTGGTTCGAGTGTAGAGTTGTTTACTTACATTGGTGAGCAATTGGAGGAGTGTGGTTGCTATAGTTCCACAAGTTTACTCATTGTAATTTTCAAGACTAGGTATACCTTGATACTTATAATGAACAATTGTTACTTTAAGTTTTATGAAAGTTTTCTTATTTAATTGTGTTTCAATATGATTGCTATGGAGTAATTTGTGATATACTTGTGTATATGATGTGATTGGTTATTGGAGTATTATTTTATGAAAATAGGTGATGCATGAAAACATATCTATTTTTATGAGTTTGTTGATATAACATCTTTTCATGCTTAATTTGTCGGTAAAAACAATTTCTTGAAAAATAGGTCCGAAAGGATTTTTAACTTGTTTTTATTCTAAAATATTAATGCACCAAATTAGTATGGAATAGGGTGCTTGACAACCATCTTATTTACTTCTTAAAATAGATTTGAGACGATTTCATCACGAAAAAGGACCGAGAGGATTCGTAGGAATTCATAAGAAAAGAATTGATTTTCTAAACAACCATGTGTTTATAGGATTGTCATACTAATTTGATATGTCCGAAAGGAGTCATTTAGGTGATAGAATTCTTAGTAGTAGTGAAAACATGACATACATCATAGATTGTATAACTACTCATTTTTAGTTGCGCATCATAACAAGTTTTACACCAAACTTCATACTCAAATTGTTACGATACTCCTATTTACCAATCCAGGAATTATACACAAGTATATGTTTAGTTTTTATTGAGTTTCTTTTCAATTAAGATTTTACATAAATTTGGATTGACAACCCTTATTTATCAAACGTTTTTCTAATTACTAAAACCACCAAATCCCTTGGGACGATCTCGACTTACACACCTTTATTACACCGGACGAGTATACTTGCTCGTATGTGCTAGATAATAATCGGATAATTCGTGTTTATAAATTTTAAAACTTGTACTAATAAAATGCACATCAAGTTTTTGGCGCCGTTGCCGGGGATTTGATTAATTTTCTTAGTTTTTAGTAATTAAATTGTTTGTAATTTGTGAAATTTTAATGTTTTTAGAATAAAAAATAAAATATATTGGTTTTTTGACCAACCGAATCGGATGGGTAACCATCTGATCGGTTGGTGGTCTCGGTAAATTTAATTTGGATTCTGTTTTTTAGTAATTAATTCTTATTTTTCTGTTTTTAGTTAATTAGTTTTAATAATTACATAATTAATGTTAGTTTTTAATAATTTTAAGTTGCAATTATTAGTCATTTTAATGTTTTAGAAGTTTTAATTTCAATTAATGATTTAGTAATTATTAAAGACACCTTAGTTAATGCTTTTATTGTTTTTAATCTCATAATTAAAGTTTTTATTAAATAAGAGTTTAAAAAAAAATTAGTGTAAAAACTCCAACCGATTCGGTTGCGGGTTCCAACCGATCGGTTGGAGGAGGTCATTTGTGCTAACCGATTCGGTTGGGTTACAAACCGATCAGTTGGGCATCTCGGTAAAATTTTAGACATTTTTAATTTTTAGTTTATTTTCTATTCTTAGTGTTTTATTTAGTTAATTTACTTGTTTTTATTTCATATTAAGAGTTTATTTGATTCTAACTAACACTCATGCTAATGATTTGGATTTTTTTTTTTTTTTTTTTTTTTTTTTTTTTTTTTTTATGGTTATGTTATAGTTAGTAAGTGCTTAAGTTGAAATGGAGAGTTTGAGCCAAATTTCTGCGTATTTGAAAGACTTGGAAGATATGTTCAAGGATTCCGGTGATTCCTTGGAAAAGTTGGAGAGTATGTTGGAAAAAGCAAAGTTGGATTTGGAAGGAGAGGAAGTTGTTTGTGACATTGTTGCTTATTTGCCACATGAAATGTGTTATCCAAAGAAGGAGAAGGAGAGAAAAGTTGTTGTTTTCACTAGAGCACCACATAAAGAATGTGATGCTCCACACATGAGGTATTCTACACCTTGTGCGGTGGAAGGAGTTAAAGCGTGGGATGCGGAATTGAATATGGAATATGGAGACAATTACATTTCGGAAGAAATGCTTGACAAACTTGGTTTTGTTAGGCTTGATTATGGAAGTTATGGTAAGAAGGAAGTGAAAGGAGTTAGAGTGAATATTCATGGTCACATCTTTAAAGTTGATTTTGTTGTTTTGGAGTATACTAATGAAGATGAACCGGAAGTGATTTTTGATAGAGATTTTTTAGTGAATACCAAGTGTAGTTTGGATTTTGCACTTGGGGAGTTGAAAATTAACATAAGTGATTTGGAAGAAGGGAAGAGTGTGAATGATATGCTTGTTGATGTTTGTGAAGGAATGGAAATGACGAAGGAAGGAACGGATGAAGTTTGTAAGATGGGTAAAGCTAACCGAAACAAAACACCATTGAACAAATTAACCCAACCCTCCACCCAAAAAGAAAACAAATCATCATCATCCAAAACACCACCTAATTCACCAAAAAGTACCAAACCTTTAACTAAAGAGCAAAAACAAGCTATTTTGGAGAATCTTGAAGCAAAAATTAGTGAATTGATGGAAAATAAACCGGTCATTGAGGTATTGAGGAATTATATGGAGTATAGGAAGAAGTTAGATGGAGTTATGTTGGCAAAGTATAAGTTGGAGGATAATAGTTTTGATGAAGTAGAGGAGAGAAGGATAATTGAGAATGGGCTCCCAAAGAAAATGAATGATTCCGGAAATTTTGTTTTACCGGTTAAAATTAATGGGACAACTCCTTTATATGCATTAGCCGATACGGGTTCTAGTGTGAGTATTATGCCTTATCCATTGTATCATAAGTTAGGATTAAGAGACCCTACACCTAATAATTCTAAACTCAATATGGTGGATAATTCTAAGGCAAAAGCAATGGGAGAAGCAAGAAATGTGAGAGTTCAAATTGGTTATCAAGCATTCTTGGCGGATTTTCTTGTGTTAGATGTTGCGGTTTATAAGGAACTACCTTTGTTGTTAGGTAGACCATTTTTAATAACTTGTGGAGCTATAATACATATGGGAAAAGGTACCATGACAATTGATGATGGAGTTCTTAAGAATACTTACTATCCAAAGCCTAGAGGGGATAGTAATGGAGATGATAATGATGAGGACCAAGAGGAGGATTACCTTGGTTGCTTTGAAGTAGGAAGGGATGAAGATGGTAGACCAAAGTTTGGTCCATGCACACCTAGTTTCTTTGATATTGAAGATGAAATGGAAAGAGCTCTAGCAATGGAGGCTTTCTTTAATCCTTTAAAAAATATTTTTGTGTTTAACAAGTTGACAGATTTTCTTGGATCTTTACCGGTCCAATTGAAGAACTTGGAATGGGGTTCCGAAGGTCATAGCATTTACAAAAGAGAAGAAGGAGATGGTGATTGGCATTGCAAATTCGATATCACATGTCCTAGTGGAAGGAACTTTGCAAGAACTTTCAAAACTCAAAAGACAACTAGGAAGTTAACAAACAAGTATCATGGAGAAGACATTCTTAGGAATGAATATTTCTATGGATAAAGAAGAATGATCACAAGAATAAAGCACATCTTGTGCTAGTTTGTTTGTTTCGTACTTTTATTTTTCATGCATTTTATTTCATGTTTTTAAGTTTTATGAATTTCATGTTTGAATGAGACTATCTATCTATTTATCTATCTATCTGTTTGTTTATTTATTTATCTTTTTATTTAGATTAAGTTTTTAGTTTCTAGAGGTTAAGTTATGTTTTAGTTTTAAGTTTAGAAGTAGAAGTAAATGACCAAAATTTTTGGTAGACAAAGTGTGTTGGAATACAAGATAATAAGTTTGAGAAAAGAAAAAAACTACTAACACTTGTGTCAAGTTTAGTAGTGGAGAAAAAACTTTGAAAAATCAATTTCATACCAAACCGAACGGATGGATTTACAACTGATCGGATGGAGTTGAATATTGATGAGGCGAAAAATGAACCACTTTTAAGGGGTCATTTAAGCCCGGAATTGAATTTATTTGATCAAATATTGCCCTAAATCGTTCCTTTTGTAATTTTAGGTACTTTGGGAGTGAAATCTGGAAAAGGAAGCAATTCGGACGTTTTTGGAGCACAAAAGTGAAGAAAATGCCAAAGACTTAATTTTCCAAGCTAGGAACAGTGTGTGACGGCGTCAAGAGGAAGAAGTTGATGGCGTCAAGAGTAAAGATCATGACGACCCAGTACAGAAATGAAGGCGTCACAAAGAAGAGCGTCAAGAGTTAAATGTGTGACGGCCTGGAAAAATGGAATACATGACGGCGTCAGATGTAGATCAAGGCAGTCCGAGAATTATTTTGGCGGCGAGATGACGGCGTCACAAGGTTGTTCTTGACGCCGTCAGCCTCTATTTTCTATATATAGTTTTCTAATTTTCATTCATTAAGAGGAACAAGTTTGGAGAAACCCTAAGGCCGAGCCATATACGTATTTTACAGCTTTTTCAAGGGTTTTCAGCCTTTGAACCCTTACATGTGCTATTAAGATAAGTATTCTTTTAATTCAATCAATATGTCTATGTGTTGGTTGTCTTTATCTTGTGCTTGTCTTGATTCTACCATACTAGGCTAGATTTATCTTGTGTTTGCTTAGATCTAATGAAACCTAGATGTTGATTATGTGTTGATTACTTGTTTATGGTTGTATTGGATGAATGATTTCAATGTTAGGCTTAAGAAAACTGGCAGATCTCCAATTGGTAACATGCTTAAACGTCTTAGGAAACATGAATCGATGTGTACTAGGTTTTATTGGTTATATTTAATGCATGAGTAAATTCTAATGATCCCATGTTAGGAGCTTCTTAGCCGGCTCGACATAGGAGTGAAGTAGGCACTCATAGGATTGGGGAGTTAAGTACGCCACCCCATGAATGGTATTAAGGAATACAATCCATCATCCACGCAACTATAACAAGTAATTAACGTGTAAAAGATATCTAGGGAGTAGTGAAATCTAAGTAAACACATTTCTCCACTTATTGCTCACAACCTTAGTTTAATTTAGTTTTATTTTCATTTTTAGTATTTTAATTTGATTGCATCTTTAGTATTGGGTTAGTTGACTAGCAACCAATTCCGCCCAAATCCTTCAAACCCGAGATTTTAATTTGCTTTCTAAAAAATATAAAAAAAATACAAAAAAATAGAATCATCTCTCATCTCTAGAACTAGTAATTAGGTTTTCTAATCCTAGCGACACTATTCCTAGCTGAACGATTAATCCCCCGGTACTTGTCATTATACTATACTACATCGATCAGGTACACTGTCTGGTGGGGGTTGTAAGCTTCTCGAGATCCCTTGAGAGGTAAAGCCTGGTGCAATCCCTACGCATCAAGTTTTTGGCGCCGCAGCCCGGAGAATAGTTATTGTCTAGGTTAGAATCTCTTTTTATTAGGTCTACTTGCTAGATTCCATTCTAGTAAGATTTTATTTTTATTTTTATGTTCTCTTTAGTCTATCTTTTTCTTCGTGCCTTTGTTAGTAAATTAAATTCATTGACTATTCCTTTGACCATTTTGGAAAACACGAATCCACCCCTTTCCCCTAGAGAAGTGGTTGTGTTACGTGAACAAATTGAGAGTGAGATTAGGGAACTTAGGGAGCTTAATAGGTTGATTAAGGTTGAGCTCGACCATGCATTTAGTGACCTAGCGACCGCCTTGTATTCTAATGAGGACCTAGGGCCTAATGATTTTGTGAATGTTGTTGAGGAACTTGAAGAGGGGGAAATAGATCCGAAGCTAAATGATTATTTTAATCTATACCCCACTAAGGAGGAGATTGCATATTATAATAATCTTATTGATAACCCGCGATCTCCTTTTACTATAATCGAACCTAAGATAAAGAGAGGCGATCCTAAGAATGCTAAGATACCATGTATGATTGGGTATAGACACGTTGACAATGCTTACATTGACTTTAAATCCCCAATCAACATTATGTCCTCAAATGTTTATAATGATATAGTGAAAACAAGACTTGAACCTAGAAGAGATCCCAAATACCCCGGTGGTGTTTGTAACTTTGTCGGGAGAGTTAAAGGTCTACATGTCTTTGTCGGGAATTTCACTTTTGTTACCGACTTTATGATTGTGGAAGATCTTGCTAATGTTATTGATTGTCGATTGTCCAATGTTGTGTTTGGCAAACCGTTTGTTGAGGAGTCAAAGTTAGAATATGATGAGATAGAAGGGACAATCCGATTTGCAAGTAACACCGATAGGATCACTTATAGGATGCCTAATAGAATGAAAGAATTTTGCTTTATATCCCAATTTGATAAGGATAACGTTGGTGCTTTTGAGGACATCAATGAAGAGGATAAGAAAAAGGGCATGGATTATGTATGGGAAAAGAGGAGTCTTTTCTACAAAGATTGCTTGGCTCTTGGACCAAAGTATAAAGTCGATAAGGAATTTGCCCATAGGATTATAGGAGCGATTGAGAAAAAGGTTATTGGTTTCTACAAAGAACATTTACAATCAGAAAGTGAAACCAACGATGAGATCACGTAGTAACCCATGACCTTGAGTCTAGCTACAAGACTCGTAAATAAAGAAAAGCGCTTCCTGGGAGGCAACCCATGCTTTGTGTGATTTTATTTTGTTTGTTTGTTATTTGCTTCCGTATGCATGCTTTATATTTATTGTTGGTAGATCATGTTTCTAAATTAAAAAGTGGAAATACTTTACTTGATCAAATATTGCGCTAAATCGTTCCTTTTGTGATTTTAGGTACTTTGGGAGTGAAATCTGGAAAAGGAAGCAATTCGGACGTTTTTGGAGCACAAAAGTGAAGAAAACGCCAAAGACTTAATTTTCCAAGCTAGGAACAGTGTGTGACGGCGTCAAGGGGAAGAAGTTGACGGCGTCAAGAGTAAAGATCATGACGACCCAGTACAGAAATGAAGGCGTCACAAAGAAGAGCGTCAAGAGTTAAATGCGTGACGGCCTGGAAAAATGGAATATATGACGGTGTCAGATGTAGATCAAGGCAGTCCGAGAATTATTTTGGCGGCGAGATGACGGCGTCACAAGGTTGTTCTTGATGCTGTCAGCCTCTATTATCTATATATAGTTTTCTAATTTTCATTCATTAAGAGGAACAAGTTTGGAGAAACCCTAAGGCCGAACCATATACGTATTTTACAGCTTTTTCAAGGGTTTTCAGCCCTTGAACCATTACATGTGCTATTGAGAAAAGTATTCTTTTAATTCAATCAATATGTCTATGTGTTGGTTGTCTTTATCTTGTGCTTGTCTTGATTCCACCATGCTAGGCTAGATTTATCTTGTGTTTGCTTAGATCTAATGAAACCTAGATGTTGATTATGTGTTGATTACTTTTTTATGGTTGTATTGGATGAATGATTTCAATGTTAGGCTTAAGAAAACTGGCAGATCTCCAATTGGTAACATGCTTGAACGTCTTAGGAAACATGAACCGATGTGTACTAGGTTTTATTGGTTGTATTTAATGCATGAGTAAATTCTAATGATCCCATGTTAGGAGCTTCTTAGCCGGCTCGACATAGGAGTGAAGTAGGCACTCATAGGATTGGGGAGTTAAGTACGCCACCCCATGAATGGTATTAAGGAATACAATCCGTCATCCATGCAACTATAACAAGTAATTAACGTGTAAAAGATATCTAGGGAGTAGTGAAATCTAAGTAAACACATTTCTCCACTTATTGCTCACAACCTTAGTTTAATTTAGTTTTATTTTCATTTTTAGTATTTTATTTTGATTGCATCTTTAGTATTGGGTTAGTTGACTAGCAACTAATTCCGCCCAAATCCTTCAAACCCGAGATTTTAATTTGCTTTCTAAAAAATATAAAAAATACAGAAAAAAAGAATCATCTCTCATCTCTAGAACTAGTAATTAGGTTTTCTAATCCTAGCGACACTATTCCTAGCTGAACGATCAATCCCCCGGTACTTGTCGTTATACTATACTACATCGATCAGGTACACTGCCTGGTAGGGGTTGTAAGCTTCTTGAGATCCCTTGAGAGGTAAAGCCTGGTGCAATCGCTACGCATCAAATATATAAACCAAAATTTTCAAAAACTTAAGAAAAACACATACACACAATCCACCAAAAATTGGGGTTAAAAATTTGACCATAAGAAGTTGTTAGAGGGTTGCAGGAGTGATAATTAATCATCAATGGCATCAAGTCAAGTAAGTTATATCATTAATTTTGTTCAATTAAGTTTTAATTCGGATAATTGAAATTAGGTCACGAATTGGGTATTTTTGAATTAGTTCGAATTGAGATGTAATATTTGGGGATAAGTGATTAGATGATAGGAGAAGGTATTGCAAAAAGAATTAGATCAATTGGTTAAGTTTTGAGAAAGAATTTATTGATTGAATTGGGTATAATCTTTGGAGCTAGTTTATTTGCAATTGATGAATCCCAGAAGTTATATGATTGATAATTAGTGATGTTAGGTTATTGCATTGTTGATTAGAGCACTATTTGGAAGATTTTAGTAGATGATGTTTTTGGTTTTTATAGAATCATTAGGTTGATGATTGGAAATGTTAAGAATCATTGTTAGGAAAGTTTGAATGTTAGAAGTACTCAAGAATGGGAGATTACAAGTTAGAAAGAAGTTCGGATTGATTGGGAAACGTTTAGGATGGATTGAAGATGAATGAAGTTTGCAGAAAACTCCAACCGAATCGGTTGCGAGTTGCAGCCGATCGGTTGGAAGTGTGCCAAAGTTGTAACCGATTCGGTTGGACCTCAAACCGATCGGTTGGTCGCCTCGGAAAATTTTTTGACAATTTTTGAAAATGTGTTTTCTAGTTTCTAAATTGATTGATATTAGTTCTTATACTTATATACTAACATAATTTGAGATTTCTTTCAGGGAAATGTTGGAAGATTGGGACGAAATCCGATTGTTAACAGGTATTTGAAAAGGAACGAGCGGAAGAGGATTACTTTCAGTTTGAAACCGGAGTCTAATGAGAATGTCAAGTTTTCTCATGTGCAAAACAAGGATGAGAAGAATGCATATAGAGAACGTCTTTCAAAACTTCAAGAGAGGAAGATTGCTAAGCCTAGGTTGGTTGATTGGGAATTGCTTGAGGAGTATGAATGTGAGGATCAATTAAGGAGCATGATGACTACGGTTTATGTGTATCCTGGAGATGGAGATAGGTTTGAAGATTATTCTTGGGAAAGAGCTTTCAGTATTCGTGAAGATGTTTACAAGGAGTGGTGTTTGGAGTTCTTTTCTACGTTCTACTTTGATAGAAAGGTAAATGATGTTCTTGGAGATGTTTGTGTTTGGTTTAGATTGTGTGGTCGCGAACATGCTTTATCTTTGCCAAAATTTGTAGTTGCACTTGGTTTGTATGAGGAGAGTGAGATTCAACACAGGTTGTTTGGACCACATTTTATGAGTTTAGCTAGAGGTAATGATCAATACACGGGTATTGATGAATATTGGAATAGAATTGGTGATCCAACTTGTCTTAGGAGAAATTCTTCTAGGATTAGGAATCCATTGTTGAAGGTTTTACAAAAGTTGATTTCTTGGGGATTGATACATAGGAGCGGTGGACAAGACAAATCTAGTCAACCGGACCTGTGGGTGAGGAAGTTGTTAGAGGAAGACAAGAATGGGAATGTGGCATGGATTATTGCCGAGTATCTTTCGAAGAGAGCACCGGGGATTAAGAAACAAAGTGATGTTTGTGGAGGTCATTATGTGACCATGTTGGCTAAAAATCTTGGGTATTTTAATTATGAGGAGTTGAGGAAGTGTAGAGTGAGATTGGAGAGTGAGATATGGGATGCTTTTATTTTTGGGAAAGCATTAGATAGGATTAAAAAGACTTTGGGACCTTGGATCGAACCAAGTGTGGGGGCACAATCCAGAGCTTATGCGGGAGCGCCTTCACAACCTCAAATGGGGAGTTTTCCGGGTAATACCCAAAGTGGTTTTGATTCAGGATAGGGAGATTGGAACCGTGAATTAAATGCTATTGAGTGTAGGGATGTTTGGAGAGATTCAATGCAAATGAGGAATAATTACAACTATGATTATTCCATGCCTATGATCCAACATTTGGCACAAGATGCCAATTATGAGGTACCTCCCTACAACCCACCAAATGTTCCACCATACCCTTTACCGTATTCTCCATATCCTGGACCATACCCATATCCTTATCCTGGTTATTCACCATTTCCCGAGCCATATCCTCCATACGGTAGACTTCCCGAGTATGGTAGTTCGGGAGTTAATGTGAGTGAACCAAGTTTTAATCTTGGAGGATCTAGTTATGATGTTGGAGGTTCGTCATCAAGAGTTGGAAAGAAGAAGAGACGAGTGGTAGACAAGGAAGAAGATGTTGATGAGGATGAAGAGGAGAGCGAGGATGAGTTCATTCGTTCCGATGTGAGTTATTGATGGTGACGCTTGATCACATGGATTATGGTTGGTTTTTAAAAACAATTATGTGTCGAACAATTTCTATTTCTATTGTCTATAACTATTTCTAGTAAGATTTATAACGTAACGTAATTTTTTATTTATTTAGTTTAGATATGTTTTTGTTTGTGTTTGTTTGGTTGTTTCGTATATTTTGCAGTTTTCTTGCAGGAGTTTTATTACGGAAGCATATAGTTGATCAACTTTTGGAGTTGGTAAACTCATTTGCTTATTATGATTAAATATGCATGTTGCGTATTTAACTCCGGTATTTTCTAAATTTTTCCATTTCCTTTACTTTGATTTTATCACATTGAGGACAATGCAAAACTTAAGTGCGGGGGAAGGAAGAAAATAGAAAAATTGCATAATTTTTAAATTTTTAATTGAAAAATTTTTGTTTTAGAGTCGTGAACTTTAGTAACTAGTAGTAGTTCGCCCTTCATATTTTAGTTAAAATAAGGTTGATTTCATGGTACATAATAATGATATTTTTGGAGAATAAATTCAAGGTCATTTCCCAAACTTTGGAAAAACACTATTCACAACTCACCATTTCAGGTCATTTCCTAAACTTTGGAAAAACACTATTCATCGTCTTACTACTCATCATTTTCGAGGTCAATTTGATATTCTGAGAAACATTTGTGAATTTTACTATTCACCGAATACTATTCATTGCCGGAAAAGTTTTCACTATTCACTTGCATTACTCATTTCATCGTAAATTTAGTTTACGGGTATTTAAATTCGCGTAACCGTATTGGTTCAGGTGCGAATTCATGCATTATCAGTAAGGACATTTCATACGGACTAGAGATAGTCTGCATATCATCAGTAGGTCATTTACATGTTATACCACTCTTAGTATTTTCAAATATATATATTTTGATACATTTAACGTTTTACGTATAATTATTTATAAATAAACGTTAACACCCCGTTTATAAACACGACGAATATATCTAAATATTCCCACAATGGTCCCGACATATTTTTATATCCATTATTTCATCATAAAAGTTATAATATTCATTTACCCAGTATTTTGGAAATTTATTTTATTTATAACGTGAGCTTATGAATATTACGACGGTTTTCGTGAAAACTAAACAATAACCACCCGAACACTCAGTAATTGTACTCAACATATTTTTAACATTTTTATGACTTTATTAAGTCCCAGTTAACTTCGTTAATATTTATTTTTAGCAAACCCGATACCCAGATTTACGTTTTGCGGCTTAACTATTAACGTTTAGCGATTAATGGAACCAAAACCGACTCCGTGAACTAGATTACCAAGCTTCCCACACACATTTAACTAACATGTGCAGCCGCCCCCTCCCCCCCCCCCCCCCCCCTCATTAGTGTTCACATAGACCATATAATTACAAGTATGCCATTGAAATTACATAAATATCTAGGAAAAACACCTAAAACACATGACATACATAATTTTAAGAATCAAAAGCTCATTTCTCATCTTTCTTCCCCAAAACCCACGACCTCATCTCAATCTCCATGATCAAGTGATGATTTTTCAAAGGACAAAGCTACAAAGTTGTTCATTTCATCATTCTAATCAAGATTCTTGCAACAAAAACACAAGTAACACAAGATTTCTCATCATCTAATCATCTATTATTTCAAAGTGAGTTATCAAATTTATTTTCATGTTTTCATCTAATTAACACATGTATCTTATGGTTTCATGCTTAATTTCATGTACAAGTTAGCTATACCACATTAATTTTGTTAACTTTTTGAACATACAAACCTTAGATTTTGATTTAGGTGTTCCTTTGTTAAATTAACATGATTACTAGTGATTAGGAACCCATGGCACCCTAAGAAGATGTATGGTAGGATTAGTATAGCTTTGTGTTGTTTGCAAGAAATTTGGTTGAAGTAGAAACTAGTTTTGAACATGAAAAATGGATTTGTAACAAGTATATAAGCCTACTGTCCCATTTTGGTAAATCCTGGAAAATCAGTAAATACAAAGGAAACTTTGGCAAAACTTTTAGAAAATACTTTTAAAAACGAATCCGTAGGCGAAAGAACGGATTAAAAAGAGTTTATAACGAAGAAGTTATGATTTTTGCAAGTTTGTTGACGAAAAGTATTTTTCTGAAAATTACATGCTGTTGGACGTTTTTCGTTGGACAAAAAGAGGCTTTAGACGTAACCCGGAGGAGCCAAGCTTTCCAAAATATATTACTACATACTAAGACGTAACCGTGGATATAAAGAACAAGTAAAACGGACTTATAACGACAAAGATATTCACGTTTCAATATCGGCAAAAATCCTCTATAATTGGCAGCTTTCACTAGTAATAATAATAATACTACTTCTACGTACTAAATTCTAGAAATATTAACCAAGTACCCAAATTCATAACTAATGAAGTATTAGTGATTACAAGTATATTTTATCACTATAAGGCGTTATATCAAGGATTTCAAACCGAGGATTTCAACACTAACATTGATACAGACGATATATATATATATATATATATATATATATATATATATATATATATATATATATATATATATATATATATATATATATATATATATATATACATTTCAACTAGTTTTACTTTCTAGTTGCCATATTTTCCCAAGTTTTGGAAAATGTATTATTTTGATAACAACAAGTGTTTTTCAAAGAGTAGAGTGGTATAGGAAACATGTACATGGACATTCATAACATCATTTCCTGATCTAAGTTAGATCGTTCATCATTCACATTAGGTTGCGGCAGCTAACCGTTCATTTTTGTTCATTTCACATCATCACAGTATCATCAGTTAAGGTGAGTTTTCATAGCCCCGTTTTCAATACAATATTTTGATTTCAAATCCCACGGGGGGAATACATTGCATCAATTATTTTAGTACGAGCCCAAGTACCAAAACATATGTACATTGCTTAAGTTGCCTTACCAACCAGTTAAAGTCCCTATTATTATCATGGACCGTTAATTTGCCGGTATGCGAGAGTGAGTACATAGATCTATCGAGGGTGACGCCTCCATCCGTGGTAGTTATTACCAACAGTAAGCGGATGCATTTCATTTTGACATTTGGGAGTGTTCTGGTAAAACATTCGGGAGGGCATATAATTTCATCAGTCATAGCTTCGGGGTCATGAGCTTAAGGTCTATTGTACAATTTTACGTGACTTATGTCATGCACTTATACTTGTGGTGGCCGTACATCATTACATTTTATAAACCTATGGAATTCACCAATATTCGTGTTGACGTTTTAGCAATGTATTTCAGGTTATTAAGGTAGCTCATGTGACATGCATTTGGACCTTCATGGAGTCGCGGGGTCGACGCGTCTCACCATTTTTTTTATGCACTTATGTAAACGTTTGATCTAGTAGGACTTGTTTTCATAAACTTGTAACACCTTTTGGGGACCTCATTTTGTAAACTCTGAATAATTTCAATGATCAAACGAAGTATTTTCCAAACGACACTTTAGGTCGTTCAATGTAACCGTAACTGTGATGCTATGACAGACACCCCCAGGTATTCCATTCTGCTGCAAGTCAGGTAAATTGGGGGTGTGACAGATTGGCATCAGAGCTAAGGTTATAGCGAACTAGGATGTATCTTGGACCCTAGACTATAACCGCATCATCATAGCATCTCATTATTTCATCATAAGTGCATAATCATGATACATGTTGTTTCATGCATACCCTGTGCGAGTTATTTATGCTTATATTCGTATACATATATATATATATATATATATATATATATATATATATATATATATATATATATATATATATATATATATATATATATCATTTTATTGACCTGGTTCACAAGTGACATGTCTTCAGATACTCACCCTGACATCCTTTTATCGGATTCCGACATTGAAGATGCCTTGTCATCTTCCACTACCATTATACCACCAGTTGCACTTACACTACCATTAGCACTATTGATTTGCCATAGGAACAGAGTTTTTCTATCATTCAGCCCATACATAGAATGCCTTTTGGTAGAGTATTAAGACTTAATCTTAATGGACTTATTAGGATGCTTATTGCAAGGAAGATGGTATGTTTCTTTCCATCACTAGTAGAGCACTCACTACTCAGGTACTACCACCACCATCAGTTACTTATTACACTATTGGTCGTCCCATAGTTTTTACTTCAGTTGTACCTTTTGGATGTCGCGAGGTAGCGCGAAAGAGGGTAGTATTCCATTCACTAGTACCATCATTGTCATTTTCCTTTTCCATTCCCACTTGCCATGAACTAGATAACATCTAGTAGATAATACCAATATCACGGACTCAACAGGAACATCCGCAGATTCTTCAGGAATGGTTCAGAACCTACATTATCTAAGATTTGATAGATGCACAACTTCAGACACCACTTCAGGACTATCTCGACCTTATGATGCCACGAACCTGGCTTCACACAGAGGGACACCAGGAAGTCCCTAGACCCGACTTATATCCTCACTAGCTTTTACTATTATCCTAGCCACAGAAAGTGTGGGACATAGTCTAAAGAACTTGTTGTCTTTTGATTGTTGTACAAACAAAAATATCAAGTGTGACTCTACTATGTAAGAAATGGTTGTGCTATTTGTGATATCGGTTCACGTAGACCGAAATTTTCATGTATTATATTCATGTGTTGTGAATATGATGACTTTGATTAACTATATCCTCATGGTCTCTTATGATTTGACGAAGAGAGATTTAAGCAAACCACTCCAAGCATAACGCAAGCTGCTGTTGGACAAGTCATTGCAAAGAACATAGCCACCGCCCTCACTAAGGAACTTACTCACGTGGAAATTTATGGGGTGCAATCCTCCCTCCTTTAGCGGAATTAGAGACACAAAGGAATTTCTCAAATGGTTCGAAGAAATAGAAACAATATTTCGATGTGGCGACTGTCATAAGGAAGACAAGGTTAAGTTCGCCACATGCACTTTTCAGGATCATGCCCAGGAATGGTGGACCAAACATATTAAGATGGTGGGAGTTGATGCTGCTTACTCACACACTTGGGAGAAACTAAGAAGGATGATGGGTATAACATTTTGTGTAGGAAATGAATTACGAGCAAAGGAACAGGAAACACTAAACTTTACCATGGTGGGAAATGATGTTGACGAGTACACTACTCATTTTCATGAATTAACATGACTAGGTTCTTCAATGGATGAACCGGAAAGCAAGAAACTTGAAAGGTACATCGGGGGACTCTCAAATGGAATTCGTATGTTGGTCATCGCATGGGAACCCGATACCATGTCTGAAGCTATCAAAATGGCGATCGAAGCAAAGGAACTCATAGTTCACGCCAAGACATCAGGAAACAATAGTGACAACAAAAGGAAGTGGAACAACAATCTAGGTTGTAATGCTGCTCAACAATCACCTAAGGGACAAGAAGTGAATAGAGCCTTTGCTGCAGAACCACACACAAAGAGAAGGTATATTGGAAAGTTACTTTACTGCAACCTGTGTAATCAACATCACCGAGGTCATTGCAGTAAAACGTGTGGAGTGTGCAAGAAGCGGGGTCATTGGACTGAAGACTGTAGGAAACTCACAAATCATAAGACCCCAGGGAGTTGCTTCAAATGTGGAAACTTAGGGCATTTCAAGAATGACTGCCCGAAGCTAAGGAACAAGGAAAATCAGGAACTTGGAATCAAGACTGAATCGCTCGACGAATAGCGTGAGCTGTTGAAAGAGAACCGTCAGGATATTAGCAACATTAAGGATAACAACAATGCTTCAGCAGGAGGAGCCCTGTTTCAATATATAAACCGTAGTTCGAGCCCTTTAGGGTTGTATTTTTCCTTTTGTACTTACCGTTGGTACGATGACATAACCTAGTTGTATTAAGCATTTTCTATCCCAATTGCTTAGACTTCAATAGTTTCGCAACATTTTAGCATTGGCTTATCAGGGATTAGGTTGATTTCGTTTTTGACGAATTAGTAGACTATTACCATTCGACAAGATTCACCCACGTATCCAATACACCATTCAAGCTATTTTACTATCATATGGGAAAATTGTTTTATAGAAAAATTTCTGAAGTAAGCTATTTTATTACCATCCTATAAATTGATTTTTCTGTCATTACACCAAGTATTTACTATTATTACGCGAGGCAATTTTCATGTTACTTGAAAGAAAACATCAGGATACCATTTTAATAACAATGCGTTGAACACCATCTAAAACTTTTGAGAAAAGTTATGATATTTTGACAAAATCCAACATCGCATCATTAGTCCTCAATTGTACATAGCATGATCACCTATGTAAAATTCAGGAAGGATTATGCCATGGAGGAAATAATTACCTTTTCAAAGGATTGTTGATAACAATCTTCACTTAAAAGTTTTGTAAACAAAGGAACTCATTCATAAACATCCCTTTTGCCGAACTATCCCTGGATACTTACCCCACCAGTCACCCACTTAGCCATTAAGTTGGATTTTCCCATTGACTTCCCTAGGAGAGACTCTCCATATCAATTACAAGTAGGATTCCTCGATACAAGAAAAGCAACAAAAGGATTTCAGAACTACTAACCAGGACTAGAAGTATATAGTGAGTGAATTCATAACTCAACAACAAATTCTAAGATACCGCGAGACCATCCGAATCACCATCTTTGACTTTGTTGTCAAATTCTATCGTTTAAAGGTACTAGCTAGACTGAGCTACAGGATTGAACTCAATACAAATGTCCGCAGGACAATACAATAGAAATAAACCAAGCTTCAAATTGAGACTGTAGAGCATTCATTTAAACATGGCCTCATACACAAAATTTTCCTACAGTAAGTTTTCACAAAGGACAATTGTTTGAATCAAGAATATCGATGTAAATTCCTCTAAGGCAGTATGTCTCTAGAAATTTCAGATAACCTCACCTTCATACCAAGCAAGGGATCAAACCGGAACATATCTCCTCATCTACATGGGAAAACAGAATAGACATTCATCGACACAACATCAAGTGATACGTTCGCCTTGCCAATTACAACGATAAACTTGTTGGACCTTAAATAACACAACTTTATCACTCACAATATAAGCACAATAAGAAGGAAAGATGGAAAGATGGTGACTTGTATGGAGTATATGTAATTCGTGTATATTAGAGAGAGAGAGAGAGATGGAAATGAGAGCTTTTATTAAGAAAACACACACAAATACACACACAAGCACACACCTAAAATGAGCCTTTGAGGTGTTTTTATAGTCTTTAACATGAGATGCCCTATGGGCTTTCTATGGGCTTGGGCTTGGACTTGGTTACATGGTTGGATAACTAGGCTTATGAAACATAGCACATAACATATTAGCTTGCCAAGTCCAAGGCCCAATGACTAAACTATTACTAATCTTAACAAACGACACAAAGTTACAATATGAGAATGACCATCACTTCATAATATATTTTTGATGCTAACAATCTCCCCCTAAGGGGTGGTCATTCGAATAATGCTCCACGTGAGTGGGTCTTCTGTGTTCTTTGTCTTTAACTTTGTGTGTCGTTGTAGAATAGTCTTTAGTCTTTGTTCCTTCATGCTTTGTGATCTTCGATAACTGATTTTCATCGTTCTTTGTTCCTTTGTGATGTGGAGTTATCTGCCTTTCGTCACTTCTGCGTCTGTGGTGGTTGTTTGCCATTCCAACATGCTCATACATCTTTGGATTTAGATATTCATATGCACGTAGTTCCCTTTCTTTCACTTTGATCTTTAGTCTTTATACTTTGTAGATTCTTCTTTTTGGAGTAGAATCTTTCTTAGAACTTTGTGTTGTATAGATCTTTGAGGGAGCTTTCTTTAACTTCCAGATGTATGTATGAGCATGTGGAATCTGTCGCCATGGAGATGAAGTGTCCCTGCATATAAGCAGTTAGCAATAAAGCATCCGATACTTACAGATAAGAATTAGAGATCGTCAACAGCATAGTGTGAAGACTCCTTCTAATCCTTACCAAGGCCGTTCCCATGTCAGATACTCTCAAGAGAGCTTACAAGACCTACTAAGTAGCTCAATGACTGGGTGAGTCGCTGGGGATCACTCCACGACTGTAGACCGTTTGAAACCACCGCGAACACTAAGCGTAACCCATAAAGAATTACCGAAGTGACCTGCTGTCAGGGCCGTTTGATGTTGACCCTGGCAAGAGTTTCCATTCAATCATTGAGAATCACTTGTGTGAATTCTCTCATAAATGTTCTGGCAGATTGCTAAGATCTGCGTAGGACTCTAAGGTTTACATCTGGTGTCCTTAATGATGAACAACCAGTGTAGAAATATCATGTGTTCCTATGGGATCTTTTGATGAATCTCGGGGCTCTAGACTCGATAAGTGCACATTTGGTTTCCTATGCGGAGATTAAGGAGATGTCTCTTGCTTCAATATCAACCATCTCTAAGAGACAAGTCGATAGATTACACCGGTTCCCCGTGAGAATGAAACAAGCTCTTTTAAGAGAATTTGAGTGGTCAAGAAGGTTTAGTGCAGTGCGTCACTGGGTCCATGACGTCTTTGTCTTCAATACCGGTGTCACCTTAGTAACAACCAGTAGCATATGAGTTGAACCCGGTGTCTGCCCTAAGGTTGAACATTTGGAGGGCTATTTCTTTTCACCCTTTTTCATATCTTTTCTTTTTAATTCTCCAACCCCTTCTTTCTCCTTTCTCATTTTCTCCTTTTTTTTATTTTCAATCATACCTAAGGACTTCTAATTCTACTCTATTGGATTTGTCCTTGGGTAGATCCCTCCGGCTCTGGCGGATCATAGGACGGTTTTTCCTAACCTTAGTCACCTTATAACTCCATGACTATCCTATCATTGATCACATGCCATAAAACCTTTTGTGAAAATCTCTCAAAGTGTTTATGAATATAAAACACATTTTGTTGACACTTCGAGAGTTTTAGCATTTCTTTTGAAGGACTCCCCCTTCACATGTGCTCATGAATATTTAAGAAATTTGCACATGCGAGAGGAGTTTGCACTTTTTGAATTGATCCACTTTCAGTGAACATTACCGATTCGAGACACGCTTACATCACTAGTTAGACAAGCTTGAAATTATTACCCGTCCTGGTCAAGTCCAAAGAAAGTCTCTCGATATGGTACATTCTACTTAGACAAGTCCTATTCGAGACACGCTTACATCACTAGTTAGACTAGCTTGAAATTATTACCCGTCCAGGACAAGTCTTTTCGATTACTGACATTTTAAGCTTCGTCAATTCATTGGTTATATCTGAGTCGAGCTCTTCTGAGATTCAGTCACATTCTTTAAACAACTTTGATCACATTTTAATCATGTCTTCTCCCCCTCAAAAATAGCATATCGTGATATTTTTTATATCAACTGATTAATAAAAGGCTTTTTGGAGAGAAAGACAGATTTGCATGAATTTGGAACATTTTGTTTTTGAACTCCCCCTTAATGATAGCATATTTAAAATTACTTAAGGGTTTTGAGGGAGTTATCTTGAGCACTAATTTTGAGAGATTTTAAGAAATCTTTTGAACAATCTTGAAAAAAATGCTCAAGAATTTTGTTTTGAAAACGAGTTTATGCTTGAAATCTTTTTCGTTTGTTTAGACTCGAACTTTTTGAAAAAGAGTTCGTCATTGAACGTACGAGTCCTTGATTTGAAAATAATCAGAAGTCATCATTGAAGTCCGGGTTTCGTACTGAAGTATACGAAAGCCATTGTGAAGAAACTTTTGAGAGACGACATGTTTTAGAAAAACATTAAAAAGAAGAACTCCCGCTCAAGCATCTGTACATGTCCGTATCATTGTTGAATGACATTTCTAGAAACGTACAGAATATTGATTTATACGAGAGACATGTCGTGAGAAGAATATTTTTAGATTTTTTGATTTTATATTGTTTTTGTATTTTTTGAAAGTTTTATATTTTTGTATTTTGTTTTTGTTGGTTTTTCAAATTTTGTATTTTGTTTTTTTTCAAAATATTTACAGCGAAGCGATTTTGAAAACATTTTTCAAGAAGATTCGAGAAGACGTTCTAGCTCCACAGGAGTTAGGCTTCGCATGCCAATTCGTCGAACTAAATAGTCAAACCTTTCTTTTGGAAGGGCTTTAGTAAATAGATCGGCGAGTTGATAATCAGTCTTAACGAAAAATAATTCAACAGTACCCTCTTCCACGTGTTCTTTGATGAAATGGTAGCGGACTTTGATATGCTTCGTCTTAGAGTGATGTACGGGATTGCACGAGATGGCTATGGCACTTTTTGAGTCACAATACATAGGTATTCTGTCAAAAGTAAAGCCATAATCTGTGAGCTGTGTCCGCATCCAGAGTACTTGGGCACAACACGCAGATAGAGACACATACTCGGCTTCGGTGGTTGATAGTGCAGTACAGTCCTGTTTCTTTGAAGACCAGCTTGCTAGCTTTTCAACCAAAAATTGTGCTCCGTCTGATGTACTCTTTGCTGTAACTTGATCACCAGCATGGTCTGCATCTGAGAATGCTGTTAGATTAAACCCTGAATCCTTCGGATACCAAAGTCCCATGTTAATGGTGCTTCGTAGGTACCGAAAGATACGTTTAACCTCTTTGAGGTGAAGTTCGGTAGGCTTTGCCTGAAACCGTGCTAACAAGCAAACAGCAAATTGGATATCGGGTCGGCTAGCAGTTAGGTACATGAGAGAACCGATCATGCTCCGATATTTTTTTGGATCGATGGGTTTCCCAAACAAATCAGCACCTATTTTTGGTGAAGTGACTATTGGTGTACCAACAGAATCACAATTTTCCATTCCATGTTTTTTCAAAATCTCTATAGTATATTTAGCTTAATTGATAAATATACCACGAGGGGATTGATGTATTTGTAAACCAAGAAAGAATTTTAGTTCCCCCATCATGGACATTTCAAATTTGCTTTTCATGAGATTTTCAAAATGTTTTGAATGGTTAGGATTGGTTGATCCAAAAATAATGTCGTCCACGTAAATTTGAACGATCAAAATGTCATCTTTGAATTTTTTGATAAACAAGGTGTCATCAACCGTTCCTTTTGTGAAATTGTTTTTAAGCAAGAAAGATGATAGTTCGTCATACCATGCTCTTGGAGCTTGTTTTAAACCATAAATTACTTTCTTAAGCTTGTAGACGTAGTCTGGATGATCTTTGTCGATGAATCCCTCTGGCTGACTCACATACACTTCTTCTTTCAGAGTTCCATTCAAGAAAGCTGTCTTAATGTCCATCTGATAGACTGTGATGTTTTTGTGAGCTGCATAGGCTAAGAAAATCCGGACTGCTTCAAGTCTAGCTACAGGCGCGAATGATTCTTCGAAATCTATCCCTTCTTCTTGTGGTAAACCTTTAGCCACGAGACGAGCTTTGTTGCGAATGACAGTCATTTGCTCATCCAGTTTGTTCTTCCACAACTACTTGAGATCAAGAACTCGTTTATCAAGTGGTCGTTCAACAAGTTCCCAACTATCATGTAACAGGTATTGAAGAAATTCCTCCTGCATCGCTTCAATCCAAGGGTTTTCTGCCATTGCTTCCCGAATGTTCTTTGGTTCTTTGAGGCTGATTGAGCAAACGTAGATGCATAATTCGAGATCGGTGGCAAGTTATCTCCTTGTCTGAACTGGCATTGAAGGATCACCAATAACATGTACAAACGGATGGTCTTTTGTCCATTGAAACGTAGAAGGGTACCTTTGGTGTAACGAATGTGTGTTAGATGGTTCTTGTAACCTTGAAGAAGATTCAGCAGAGTCTGTTGCAAACGGGTTTTCAAATACTTCTTCTTCTTCTTCTAACGCAACATCGTTTGAATTAGATGTAGGTTCTCCTTGAAAATTTGTGTTTTGGTTGTGCTCATCAACTTTTGGTAGAACAGTTTCAAGTACTGGAGTTGCTTGAGTAGATGTAGATGATGTTGATGTAGTTGGTGCTTCAGCTTCGATTGAGGTAGATGCATCATGTGGTGGTGGTGGTGGTTGATGGTTGTGAGCGGGTGCAGCGGAATGTTGTTGAGATGCATTTGTCGAAGTTCCACCATAATAATCATCAAACATTAACTCGAAGAACTTTTCCAGTTCTTGTTCTGAAGGTTTATCCGTGTTTGTTGACTGAGCTCCATGAGGCACGAGTCCTGAACTGATGTGTCCAGAAGTCTGCTGGTTTGGTGCGGGTCCTAAACCGCTTTAACGGTGGATTTGTAACTCTCAAGCTCAGCGGTCAATTTAACATTCGCGGCCTTAACCTCGCGATTAACCTTTTGCACATTCTCAATTTCAATACGACAATTATTCAATAATGATTCAAACAAAGCACGTGTTTCCTCATCATTCTCAGCATGCTGTGAAACGAAGCCTCCATTATGATTCACATCTGGAGTCGCTGAAGGAGTATTGCTACTACTTGGCGTGTCCAGGGATGTATCATAAGTAGGTGCTTGCTTCTCAAAATGTTGTTCCTCATGAGGAGACATATCAAATATATCATTATTGTGACATGTGTTGAAGTTAGATACCTCAGATGGTGCATTGGTGTCATAAACAGGAAGTGTGTCAGAATCCGTGTCATACTTAGCTTCCTGAAGATTCGCCATGAATATGCAGTTCGCATCGATATCCTCTCTATCTTCCATGTCATCCATAAGAGCCATAAAGTCATTCTCCTCTGCGTTCAACTGAAATCCTGCCTCAGCCTTTTGTGCCAACATCACTGCTTTCTGCAAGTACGCTAGATCTTTCTTGTTTGGCTTAGTAGGACAGTTCCTTGCCATATGACCTACACCCTGGCAGTTGAAACACTTTACCGGATTACCCTGATTCACATTTCCCAAATTCCCAACTACTGGAGCTGCAATATTTCTATTCTGATTACCCATTGCCTGATTACCAACATTCTGACCCCTCTAATTTCCAACAAACTGACCCACTGATTCCCTGCATTCTGACCATACTGATTCCCTGCTTACTGACCTGCATTCTGCATATTCTGATTACCCATATTAAATCCCGTAGCATATCCTTGCTGATTCCTATAAACTCCAACCATTTGGCCTCCGTTGCCCATATTGAAACTCGGCTGAGCGATCTGCCTGTTGCGAGTATTCGATGAAATCATTTGGTTGTTGTTTGTTGGTGTAGAATAACGTCCTTGGAATGCCTTTGACAGAAAAGCAAACGCTTGAGTCAATGCTGCAGCAGCTTCATCATTGTCAGTGAATTCTGGTTCTTGGAAGTGTGGGTATTGCTGTTGTGGAATAACTTCTTGTTGTTGTGGATAGAACTGTTGTTGGTAGACCGGTGTTGGTTGATGAATACATGATGGTTGCATGTAGTTGTGAATGGATGATGATGGTTGTTGAGTGTTCACTTGTAATGGTGTTGGTGTATTAGCAATTAGTGCGAGAGGATCATGATTCTTTGCCATTCTTTCTTTCCTAACTTCATTAGCCTCAGCTTGGTTTTGCTTCAAAAAGTCATAGAGTTGATCATAATTCACCTGAACGACCCCATTCCTCTGGAAGGTTATTGAGGAATTTGATGTTTGTTGCAATTGCTCGTGGTGTCAACTTGTTTCTGATTAACTCATTCATCAAAGTGCAAAACCTTGTGTAGTAAGATTCAATCTGTTCACCTTTAGTGGATGTAAAGTTCTCCCATTCAGTAAGAAGTTTGTTCTCAACATCTTGTTGTCCAATTTCTGTTCCATGACATATTCTTCTAACACGTTCCCACATAGCATGAGCACTTTCACAGCTGTCGACCGCAACAAAGATCTCCCGTGGTAATCCAAGTTGGATTAAATGCATTGCCATATCATCAGCTTTGATCTGCGCCTTGTCTTCATCAGTGTAATCTGCTTCTGTTTGAATACGCACTGATGGTTCAGTAGGAGGTGTTGTATTTGGATTACCTTGAATTTGAACTTGTCTTGGCTGAAATGGACCATTTTCTATGGATTTTATCATTAGGTGCCCGGTATCCTTTGTTTTGATGCAACGAAGTATACGGCTTGTCCATGGGAGATATCCACCTTTTTCAAGCATTGGAGGTCGGTTTTCCGCACCGGCTGGATGAATGTCTTGCTGAGATGCCATTGATGAAGTGTAGATGGATAAAGTTGATTCTTGGATTGTTCCAACGAAATAGGAGTAGAGTTTAGAGTGAGTTGATGCAAGTATTTATGGTGAAAATTCTGACTTAAAACCTTAAAACCTCAATAACTTCTTCTCGGAGCGTTTTTAGGCCTCGAAACTTCGCCTAAATCGATAAATCATTTAGCGTGTCGTTCTCCTCTGTCTCACGGTCGTTTTGACAGCTGATTCGTCGAAAACGGAGTTACGGTTCAAAAGTTATGGCCGTTTGAAGTTTGGTCGTCAAAAACCTCACTTTTGTCAAAATTCTCAAAACTTTGCTGTGTTCTCGAAACTTTGGGATTTCGAAACTTTGTGATCTCGAAACTTATGGATTGCGTAACTTCTGTGTTTGCGAAACTGATGGATTGCGAAACTTCTGTGATCTCGAAAATTTGGTGACTTGAGTGATTTCGAAAATTTTTGTTGATTTCGAAAATTTTGATTTTTTTCGAAAAGTTTGCAGTGTTTTCGAAAAGTTTGAGTTTTTCGAAAATATTGCAATGTTCTCGAAAATTTGATATTTTCGAAAACCCAATCACACAAATAAATTTCGAAATTATACAATTTCGAAATTTAGCCACAAGTCGAAGTAATTTCTTTCTTATACAAGAGAGAAAATACCGAGTATCCAACGGTAAGCACGAACGAGACGGTTTCAGGTGTTCTCGAAAAATAGTCAAAATGGATTTCGAAAAGATGGTAGTGATTTCGAAATTTGGACAGTATTTAGAATAAGCTTAAAGCACACCCAAATGACTTTTGCAATCCAAGATTCTTGTACTTCTAGGCTAAAAAACACCAAAACTTGAAGAAAGTTCAAAACTTGATGATTTTTATGAAACTTTTTCGTGATTTAGAAAACAAGTACAAAAACCAAATCGAGTTTTTTAAGCTATGAAACTTCAAAAAGATTTAAACTTTCTTGTTAGAAAAAGTTTATAACACTAGTTTGTAATAAAAAAAGTGTTAAAAACCAAGAAAAACAAGAAAAGTGAAGAACTTTTCAAAAAAAAAAAAAACGTGATAATAAGCTTAAAAAAATGAAACACACAAACTCAAAACCCTCCTAAATCATTGTTAGGCGATTGATACCACTTGTTGGACCTTAAATAACACAACTTTATCACTCACAATATAAGCACAATAAGAAGGAAAAATGGAAAGATAGTGACTTGTATGGAGTATATGTAATTCGTGTATATTAGAGAGAGAGAGATGGAAATGAGAGCTTTTATTAAGAAAACACACACAAATACACACACAAGCACACACCTCAAATGAGCCTTTGAGGTGTTTATATAGTCTTTAACATGAGATGCCCTATGGGCTTTCTATGGGCTTGGGCTTGGACTTGGTTACATGGTTGGATAACTAGGCTTATGAAACATAGCACATAACATATTAGCTTGCCAAGTACAAGGCCCAATGACTAAACTATTACTAATCTTAACAAACGACACAAAGTTACAATATGAGAATGACCATCACTTCATAATATATTTTTAATGCTAACAAAACTATTTCAGAACTTAAGTTAGTCTAGATACCTATGCTTGTAGTTATGCCTGATAACCACCAATAGGCATTATTCAACCTCAGGAACTAAATGTTAGACATCTATGCATTTAAGCGAACATTTCCTATTCTACCATTTTATCCTTGTTAGTGTTTTCACTTTTAAATAAAGTTGATGCGTTTACATAAATCACATACCTTGTGGAAAAATGATTTCTGAAATTCCTATTTTGAACAAGTACGATCCTTTTTGGTCAATCTTTAGCAACACTATTGTACAATGAGAAATTTACATAGACATCAAACTTTGGTAAGCAGTCTTAATCACAACATGTTTGAAAACATTTTTCTACTTCATAACTACTGAAATTTTGAATCATCAGGAAAAATATTACTTAGTAAATCATTTGCTCCATTTTCTAAATTCGTTTATTCAGAAAAGGATTTCAACTAAAACTCACAATCGTGAGACAAATTTCCAGAACTAATTTCCCTACAACATCGCTTATGCATTTAGGATTTGTGACTTGACAATAAAGAATATTTGGAATATGTGATGAAGGAATTAGGAAGGACATCACAAATTAATCACGAACTTCAGTAGTGGAGACCAAACCCAATAGACAAAGAAGGACATATGTCTTATCATCCATTGGAACAAAACACAAGGAATCAAATTGTTGCCTATATTTTATCCGCTTCAGATAACGCCAAGTTCGAAGGACCGAACGTTGTGGAATTAGTCACAAAGGTTTATTGTACCCATTTTAGTTATTCATGTTAAGGAAACCGATTCACCTTGGACTCCAGGTAATCATTTCAGGATTTCCTTTAGAAACCCATTCAGATGTGAACATCACCTATCATCCTCAGATCGATGGTCAAAGCGAGAGAACAATTCAAACATAGGAAAGTATGCTCAGAGCATGAGTGATTGACCCTAGAAATGATTGGACTAATCATTTAACATAAATAAAATTCATCTACAACAATAGTTATCACACCAACAGCGAGAAACTGGCAGAAGTTAGATTGGTACATAACCCACATCATTTGAATTGGGTATCCTGAACAACAAACCATCCAGATTCAAGTGGGAGAACAAACTAAGTTAAAAGCATTGCCTTGGATTGGCATGATACAAATTGGATAACTAGAGAGGTTGAACCTTTAGCATATTCGACCATTTAAGATTCATTTTAGCATCGACCAACTAGCATACAAACTTGAGTTCTAGCAGAATTCAGCAGTATATATTACCAGTATCACATTTAAAACATTAAGAAGCGCAGACCATCTATTGATGGGCCAAATTCGGAAAAAGCTCAACTCACTAGTCTAGTAAGCATTCATGAAATAACCAGAAATTTCCTACAAGTCAAGAATCAGTTACAAGTTCAAAAAGTTGTAAACCATTAAAACTTCAAGTTGGTAGGCAGAGATATGTTGAAAGTTCTGCCTAGGAAAGGCATGATATCATTCAGAAAACTTGGAAAGTTAAACCCGATATACACTGGACCATGTAATATTTCAGACAGAGTAAGCCTAGTGGCCGTCAGACTTGAACATTGTTAGAGAACAGTAGGATTACACAAACATGTTTCACAATTTTCAAATCTCAAGAAATGACTTACAGATTAGTCACTCCTAATCCCATTTGGAAAGGAATCCAACCCAAGGACAAACTCAGACCTTGTAAGAGAACCAACAGAAATCATGGACCGTGTGGTCAAATAGTTGAATCAGAGTCGAATTCCTATCGTTAGAGTTCGCTGGAATTCTCGAATATCATCACCTATTCACCAATATGTTTTCAGAAACCAACATAAACTGAACTTCGGGACGAAGTTCCTTTTAGAGGGGAAGACTATCACAACTCACCATTTCAGGTCATTTCCCAAACTTTGGGAAAACACTATTCATCAAACACTATTCATCAAAACACTATTTATCATTTTACTATTCATCATTTTCGAGGTCAATTTGATATTCTGAGAAACATTTGTAAATTTTACTATTCACTGAACACTATTCATTGCCGGAAAAGTTTTCACTATTCACTTGCATTACTCATTTCATCGTAAATTTAGTTTACGTGTATTTAAATTCGAGTAACCGTATTGGTTCAGGTGCGAATTCATGCATTATCAGTAAGGACATTTCATACGGACTAGAGATAGTCTGCATATCATCAGTAGGTTATTTACATGTTATACCACTCTTAGTATTTTCAAATATATATATTTTGATACATTTAACGTTTTACGTATAATTATTTATAAATAAACGTTAACACCCCGTTTATAAACACGACGAATATATCTAAATATTCCCACAATGGTCCCGACATATTTTTATATCCATTATTTCATCATAAAAGTTATAATATTCATTTACCCAGTATTTTGGAAATTTATTTTATTTATAACGTGAGCTTATGAATATTACGACGGTTTTCGTGAAAACTAAACAATAACCACCCGAACACTCAGTAATTGTACTCAACATATTTTTAACATTTTTATGACTTTATTAAGTCCCGGTTAACTTCGTTAATATTTATTTTTAGCAAACCCGATACCTAGATTTACGTTTCGTGGCTTAACTATTAACGTTTAGCGATTAATGGAACCAAAACCGACTCCGTGAACTAGATTACCAAGCTTCCCACACACATTTAACTAACATGGGCAGCCCCCCCCCCCCCCTCATTAGTCTTCACATTGACCATATAATTACAAGTATGCCATTGAAATTACATAAATATCTAGGAAAAACACCTAAAACATATAACATACATAATTTTACGAATCAAAAGCTCATTTCTCATCTTTCTTCCCCAAAACCCACGACCTCATCTCAATCTCCATGATCAAGTGATGATTTTTCAAAGTACAAAGCTACAAAGTTGTTCATTTCATCATTCTAATCAAGATTCTTGCAACAAAAACACAAGTAACACAAGATTTCTCATCATCTAATCACCTATTATTTCAAAGTGAGTTATCAAATTTATTTTCATATTTTCATCTAATTAACACATGTATCTTATGGTTTTCATGCTTAATTTCATGTACAAGTTAGCTATACCACATTAATTTTATTAACTTTTTGAACATACAAACCCTAGATTTTGATTTAGGTGTTCCTTTATTAAATTAACATGATTACTAGTGATTAGGAACTCATGGCACCCTAATAAGGTGTATGGTAGGATTAGTATAGCTTTGTGGTGTTTGCAAGAGATTTGGTTGAAGTAGAAACTAGTTTTGAACATGAAAAATGGATTTGTAACAACTATATAAGCCTACTGTCCCATTTTGGTAAATGCTAGAAAATCAGTAAATACAAAGGAAACTTTGGCAAAATTTTTAGAAAATACTTTCATAAACGAACCCGTAGGCGAAAGAACGGATTAAAAAGAGTTTATAACGAAGAAGTTATGATTTTTGCAAGTTTGTTGACGAAAAGTATTTTTCTGAAAATTACATGCTGTTGGACGTTTTTCGTCGGACAAAAAGAGGCTTTAGACGTAACCCGGAGGAGCCAAGCTTTCCAAAATATATTACTACATACTAAGACGTAACCGTGGATATAAAGAACAAGTAAAACGGACTTATAACGACAAAGATATTCACGTTTCAATATCGGCAAAAATCCTCTATAATTGGCAGCTTTCACTAGTAATAATAATAATACTACTTCTACGTACTAAATTTTAGAAATATTAACCAAGTACCCAAATTCATAACTAATGAAGTATTAGTGGTTACAAGTATATTTTATCACTATAAGGCGTTATATCAAGGATTTCAAACCGAGGATTTCAACACTAACATTGATACATACGATATATATATATATATATATATATATATATATATATATATATATATATATATATATATATATATATATATATATATATATATATATATATATACACATTTCAACTAGTTTTACTTTCTAGTTGCCATATTTTCCCAAGTTTTGGAAAATGTATTATTTTGATAACAACAAGTGTTTTTCAAAGAGTAGAGTGGTATAGGAAACATGTACATGGACATTCATAACATCATTTCCTGATCTAAGTTAGATCGTTCATCATTCACATTAGGTTGCGGCAGCTAACCGTTCATTTTTGTTCATTTCACATCATCACAGTATCATCAGTTAAGGTGAGTTTTCATAGCCCCGTTTTCAATACAATATTTTGATTTCAAATCCCACGGGGGGAATACATTGCATCAATTATTTTAGTACGAGCCCAAGTACCAAAACATATGTACATTGCTTAAGTTGCCTTACCAACCAGTTAAAGTCCCTATTATTATCATGGACCGTTAATTTGCCGGTATGCGAGAGTGATTAGATAGATCTATCGAGGGTGACGCCTCCATCCGTGGTAGTTATTACCAACAGTAAGCGGATGCATTTCATTTTGACATTTGGGAGTGTTCTGGTAAAACATTCGGGAGGGCATATAATTTCATCAGTCATAGCTTCGGGGTCATGAGCTTAAGGTCTATTGTACTATTTTACGTGACTTATGTCATGCACTTATACTTGTGGTGGCCGTACATCATTACATTTTATAAACCTATGGAATTCACCAATATTCGTGTTGACGTTTTAGCAATGTATTTCAGGTTATTAAGGTAGCTCATGTGACATGCATTTGGACCTTCATGGAGTCGCGGGGTCGACGCGTCTCACCATTTTCTTTATGCACTTATGTAAACGTTTGATCTAGTAGGACTTGTTTTCATAAACTTGCAACACCTTTTGGGGACCTCATTTTGTAAACTCTGAATAATTTCAATGATCAAACGAAGTATTTTCCAAACGACACTTTAGGTCGTTCAATGTAACCGTAACTGTGATGCTATGACAGACACCCCCATGTATTCCATTCCGCTGCAAGTCAGGTAAATTAGGGGTGTGACACATTTGCTAGCACAATTTTATACCCTTATTACTTTAAATTGTGAGGATTAGTTTTTTTTATGAGAATAGTTTTTCTTATACTATTTACATATTTCATGATGAGTGTGCCGGTGGTTGTGTTAATTCTAGAACTTGTACTTGTTATGCATTACGGTTAAAATCATTTTCGAATGATAAGGATATATTCATATGATAAGAGGAAAACTTAGGAATAAAACCAAATGGCCATCCGTTTACAAAATAATTTTTGCTAACCACATTGGTTAGTTAACCTCGTATTTGGAACCCATTTGTTAGCGTTTATCTTTAGCGCTAGATACCCTTAGTTTCACCCTTTGAGCCATCCTTTTCATTTTGTTTATTCCAGAAAAATACAAAAAGATTTTACACTTTAAACCTTAGCCTAACCCTTGTCAAAGTCTAAATGGTGGATTGCTAGTTGCTTGGTTGTTGGTTAGTTTTTGATGATTATTAGTTAGCCACACATCACAATTCATGTGTGTGCCATTCCAACAAAGATGAAGGTGCGTAACTTCATGTTTTGTATTTTTTTGTGGTGTATGCTTGTGCGAAGTGTGGGGGAGGTGGAAAAAAAATAAATTAGTCATCGCAACTATAAGGTGACAAATATAGCCAATGTGTTATATTATTATGAATAAAGAAAGTCATGAGATATGTTGTTAGCCGAAGTGCTAAGTTTGAAGAATATTTTTATGGTGAATCGATGTATCGACATGTGAAAATTCGAAGAGGAGAAAGATTGTAACTATTATCATTTTTGGGTTTGTGGATTATTTGAGATTAGCAACTATTGGACTTAGACTTTGATTTTATTTTTCTTTTAAAACCAATTTCATAAATATTCCCATGCCTTAACCTTACCTTTTTGACTTAGTGTAATTATTTTGCACGAAAGTTTATAAAACCCTTAGCCTAAACATCACAACCCGAATAAAAGACCTCTTTGATGAATTATTCTATTGTTTTGATACTTGTACAAGCCTATGGTAAGAAACATTAATTATGACTGTGCAATGAGTGATCTATTAATCGTTACACATATTGAGTGATGAGTGAATTTCAAATTATTTTCGTGAGGTGCTTAGAATTGTTATCAAACTCTTTATTTACTTGATTGAGTTCAAATAAGATATTTGCACTATTACCATTGAATTCAATTTTCTTTTGATTAAGACTTGCTCGAGGGCGAGCAAAGCTCAAGTGAGCGGGAATTGATAACGCTCAAAATTAACATATTTTTAGTCGCGTTATTGTTTGATTTATGAGTGGAAATTGGTCATATTTGTATATATTTGTTACTTAATCGTGGAAAAGTGTTTATACAAGCAGATATAGCCAAAAGCAGGTAAAAATGATTAAAAGATTAAGAAATGAAGTGGACATGCATTTTTTGAGAGTTTCAAGAGGATCAAGGAAGAAAGAAACGTTGCATGAACAAAAGGATTTGATAAAGACAAGTTTACTACACGAAATTATCAAGGAAATATCAAATTCTAATGGATAAAGTCATGCCACGAAGAAAAATATTGCATGCAACGTAAAACGACGAAGAAAAGACATGAAAACATGTTCAAACTTAATCCAACCGATCGGTTGCAACTCGCAACCGGATCGGCTGGATATGTGCCAGAATTGACCATCCGATCGGATGACGAGAAACCGATCGGTTGGTGATAACTGAAGTTACAAGTTTTGCATTAATTGGCGAATTTACTCCCCATAATCATTTGTGGCTGATCATTGCTGCTTATTTACTGAGGATGGACGTTTTTACTTGAAGCATAAGTGTCATTAAGCTATATAATGAGCACTTAGGGCCTAGAGATACTTGTACCACCATTATCTAACTTAGTATGACACCAAATCTTGTTAGCTTATCTTATATTGCCTGAAAGTTTACTAAGTGTTGTAAAAACGTCCGGAACATGTTGAGTTAAAGTCTCAAGCATTGGTTCGAGTGTGGAGTTGTTTACTTACATTGGTGAGCAATTGGAGGAGTGTGGTTGCTATAGTTCCACAAGTTTACTCATTGTAATTTTCAAGACTAGGTACACCTTGATACTTATAATGAACAATTGTTACTTTAAGTTTTATGAAAGTTTTCTTATTTACTTGTGTTTTAATATGATTGCTATGGAGTAATTTGTGATATACTTGTGTATATGATGTGATTGGTTATTGGAGTATTATTTTATGAAAAAGGTGATGCATGAAAAAATATCTATTTTTATGAGTTTGTTGATATAACATCTTTTCTTGCTTAATTTGTCGGTAAAAACAATTTCTTGAAAAATAGGTCCGAAAGGATTTTCAACTTGTTTTTATTCCAAAATATTAATGCACCAAATTAGTATGGAATAGGATGCTTGACAACCGTCTTACTTATTTATTAAAATAGATTTGAGACGATTTCATCACGAAAATGGACCGAGAGGATTCGTAGGAATTCATAAGAAAAGAATTGATTTTCTAAACAACCATGTGTTTATAGGATTGTCATACTAATTTGATATGTCCGAAAGGAGTCATTTAGGTGATAGAATTCTTAGTAGTAGTGAAAACATGGCATACATCATAGATTGTATATCTACTCATTTTTAGTTGCGCATCATAACAAGTTTTACACCAAACTTCATACTCAAATTATTACAATACTCCTATTTACCAATCAAGAATTATACACAAGTATATGTTTAGTTTTTATTGAGTTTCTTTTAAATTAAGATTTTACATAAATTTGGATTGACAACCCTTATTTATCAAACGTTTTTCTAATTACTAAAACCACCAAATCCCTTGGGACGATCTCGACTTACCCACCTTTATTACACCGGACGAGTATACTTGCTCGTATGTGCTAGATAATAATCGGATAATTCGTGTTTATAAATTTTAAAACTTGTACTAATAAAACGCACATCACTCGGGGAGTGGAGTAGGGCAAGGAAGGTGTCCTTGTAGCCGAACCACTATAAATCCTTTGTCTCTCGGTTTGATCTTTACATTTCTCATTCTTTAATTATTTACTTATTAGCATTTCATACATAATTATAATTGTTTGTGTTGTGCATATATTGATTTCACATAAAGATCAAACTAGGATTCATTCATAACATTAATTTTACAAAAAACACACCAAGTACATAAACTTTTATTAAAACACATATACATATATATGCTTATATATGATATATGAAATTGTAAACTCTTTCCCAACATTATATATAAGTTGTATTTATACGAAAACTGTAAATAAACTAGTATCTATATTTTTGCATTAAAGAGTTTTGAAATTTACGTCTATTCTCTAGAAGCAAATTTTTATAAAAGAAATAAAACGAAAAAGACGTAAAACTATTCAACCCCCCCCCCCCCCTTCTAGTTTTTCACAGATCGGCAACTTAAAGGTCTACGAAAAAATAATAAAGAAAGACTCCGAGATGGTCAAAGGAAAAAGGGAGCAAAGCAAATCAATTGCGTTGAAAGCTAAAAAGGACTCTAGTGACGAAGAATGCCCAACCTTCAAAAGTGACGATGAAGAGTATGCTATGGCCGTACGAGACTTCAAGAAACTCTTTAAAAGACGAGGAAGATACGTTAGGAAACCATATAATGAAAGGAAGTGTTTAAATGTGGCAATCCAAATCATCTCATCGGAAAGTATCCAATGATGTCAAGAGATCAAAATCAAAAGGCGTTTATTGGAGGTGCTTGGAGTGATAGCGATGAGGACAAGAAAGAAATCACAAATGTAGAAAAGTGTCTTATGGCTAAGACATCAAGCGAGGTACGTTTCGAAACCGAATACTTTAGTAACGAAAATTTATCATTTGACGAAAAAGACCTAGATAGTGAATATAATAGGTTATGCAAATAAGGTCAAAAGGTTATAGCTAAAGATATGTCACTAAAACATATTAATAATCTATTAGAAAATGAAATACTCGAATTAAAAATTAAACTACAACATTTGGAAAAAGGAAAAGAAGTTTTTATAAAATGTAAAACATGCTTAGAGGTTAAAAATGAAAAAGAAAAACTTAAAGATAAAATTTTCAAAATTGACAAGTTTAAAAATAGTAGTAACCCACTTAAGAAAATAATAAGTGTTCAAGAAACTTCGGGAGATAAAACCGGTCTAGGATTAACTTCAACTAATGTTTCAACTAGTGAAAATAAAAGTATAAAATTTGAATGTGAATCTAGTAAACAAAAATCATTAGAATCAAATCCTAAGTATATACTTACAAAAGATAAAAAAATACCCATTGCGAATGATGAAAAGGTAAAAAAAAATTTATAAACCATCCTTAAAGGCCGAAGTAGGATCCTCTAAACCTAAATTAAGATCTAAAACTCCACCACCAAGAAAACCAAATAATCCTCATACTCGATCTAAAACACCTCAACCTAGAAGAAACAAAAATAGACAAAATTGCAATAACACTAGAAATCAAATGTGGAATTATCAACCAAGTTACAATCCTTGGGAAATATTACTACCATACATGCATCCTAGCCAAATGTTAAATATGTTTGGACCAACCAACTTTGGACCAATGAGACAATGGGGACCAAGTGGCTAAGTTGTCAATCTTGGAAGAAGTTGGAATATCATCTACAAATAACTTCTATAAGTCAACATGGTCACTTGAAGTGCTTGAAGATATTTCATTGAAGACTAAAAGGTACGCGTTTCTTTTAAATTCATCGGTATAATTTGCATGCTTAGATAAATGATTAGTTAGATTAATGCTAAGCTATACATATGTACATAATAGCTTATATTCTTATAACCTAGAAATATCATTGGCTGACTTTCCTAGGAATATGATAAAATTGTTCATTGCCGAACAAAATAGAAAATGGAAATCTTTTATATCCACTATTAACAAACTCATGGTGATGAAGTGAAATGAGTTAAGTGGATCAATCGTTAATATAGAAGTAGGATTAGATCCCTCGCGTAAGAAAACTATGGATGAAACAAGCTCTCGTAGACTAAGGCATTAAGTTAGATAAGCATGCGAAAACATAGGAACTATAGATGTTAGGTTATACCCCATTCAACACTCTCGCATCTAACATATAAATTATCGTCTTCACTTCCTTTAGGATCATAGGATATGTAGAAACGATAGCATGAGATAATAATAGGCTTAACCAATCCTATTGAGCATGAGATCTTTAATTAATATCTTTTAAAATATATGATTAATGATATTTTTTGTCATAAATCTAATATCTCTAAAAATATGCAAAAACCTCACATTTTGGAAAATAGTTTTTCAAATAACTATTCCACTTTTAAATAACATGTTTTCTCTATCAATATCCACAATTTTGTTTTGATCAAAACAAAAGATTGGGAAAAATTTTCTTTACCTTTCATTAACACATTTTGAAGTAAAACCCAATCTATTTTATTCAAACAACTCTCACATCTACATGAAAACCTACTTTCAAACATTGTTGAATAATGCTAAAAACGTCTCTTTAAATCATGCATGGTGATCTCATACTTGTCATCTATATTTATATAAATGACACTTATAAGTGAACTAAATCAAATCAAGAAGACCATGGTGTCTATTAAGACTTTGTTTGTAACAAGTCTAGAAATCCATGCTATCATAACTACCCACTTATTGCACATTGATACACATTAGGATTAATCCTCCTAGTTATGTAGTTATGAAATACTTGATGTTGCTTATTGTTTCCTAGCACTTATATTTTACTTGCTTGATGAGTATGTTTGCATGCTAGATGAAATTGCTTGTTTACTTAATCTCTTTGATTAACATGCTTTGGCTACATAATTGCCTACATAATTAGTATATGCTTAATTGCCTCAAAGAGTTGGACTTGTTTGAAACCAAAAACACAACCTTTATGCAATTCACTACCAAAAACCCTTTTCTGGCAATCTGGGAATCACCAGATGGGCGGCCCCCTTAAATCATAAGGCGGCCCCCTTAATTATTAAGGGGACCG
Source organism: Artemisia argyi (assembly GCA_030686995.1). Taxonomy (NCBI): domain Eukaryota; kingdom Viridiplantae; phylum Streptophyta; class Magnoliopsida; order Asterales; family Asteraceae; genus Artemisia; species Artemisia argyi. The sequence goes on from CM060685.1 coordinate 48,473,218, forward strand.
GCCTCCAATTAAGGGGACCGGCCATCTGACCGTCGAAGGTGTTGTTTCCCTTTTCTACTTTTTTGCCCATTTCATCCTACACTTCTCAAAATTCACAAACCTATTCTATCCTAAACCTTCCATCAAAGTTTATCCATCCTTGATCCTACCAATCCTACATTATAAACACTCTCATTCCTCTCAATCTCCACTCATCTCATCATGTCCTCTTCCATTAAAAACCAAAACCACCAAGAAACCCGTTTGGAGATGAAAGTCTAACTTTCATTAAAAGCCTGTCAAACCAAATGATGTTGTCAAACATCCAACACCAAATTCCTCCTATGTCTTCAACATTACATACCTAACACCTCACTCTCCTTCCTACCAACATTACATATCAAAAACCTTTACTCACCCATATCCTTCTACATTACACTCAAACCTAATATTCTTTACACACTCAAACCTCATATCCTTCTACTTTACATACTCAAACCTCATAACCTTTACTCACCTCAACCTCAAATTTCATCTCCTAGTGCACCTAATGCACCATCTATAACACCCTCCTACCAAGAAATCCTTTCCATGAACATCGCTCTTTCACTCTTACCAATCACATCACTTGATACTCATTTTCCATCTTCACCAATAACTCCACCTAGTCATCCTCATAAAAAGATTCAACCATATAACCATTCCCTATACTCTACAAAGTGTGTCATCACCACTACAACTTAACCCATGAAGGTCAAACCATATTTCATGATACACAAACCTCATGTTCACTCAAATGAACCCTTTCACAACTCAAGCGATGTTGTTGATAATCAACCAACACCTAAACCTCACTCTCACACAAATGATCCATTTAACAACAAATCATCCATTCGTGCTTCCACTAATGCTCATTCTTATGATGAGCATGCACAATCCCAAAACAATAATCCCAACCTCATTACCAACACTTTACATGTTGCTCACTCAACAAAAACACCATCCACTCATGAAGCATCTCTTCCACCCATATCATGTTTTCATGATTACCCAAGCTCAAACATGTCTCCACCACCACAGCCTACAAATTCACATGGAATTCCTATGTTGCATGTTCAAACCCTCACCCAAGACAACTATCATGCTCCACCACCATCACCTTCCTCTGAACACTTGAAGTTCGTTGAGGAGCTACAAGAAGCCCATGAGCTTAATGCTCTTTTAGCCTTACATCTTGCTCAACGCAATTTGGATCCACCTTCATCTAGCTCACCCTCATCACCACACAACATAAATCAACTTGAGAAGCATGTCAACAATTGTCCTTGTTGCATCTTTCTCCAATAACAAACCATTTCATTGAATGAATACTTCACTTGGATTGATTATCTTCTCACTAGATCTCATCCAAAACCCTCGCTTGAACAATATCCAAACTCTCTATCAACCTCTTCCACTCCTAACTCTACACCTCTAAACTCTCTACCACCAAACTCTCCGACACTCATGCACCCAGACATACACCTCCATTAATCCAACAATCTTACCCTAAATTAAACATTTTCATTCCAAACACTCTATCATCAACCATCTAAGCATAATATATGCTTATGATTTTCACTTTTAAATAAGTATCAACCAACCTTTTGTTACAAGCAAGTCCGATGGCTCTCTTTGGCAAATTAGGATCTTTAACATAATCACTTTGAATTAATTGTTATGTATCCTTAAGTATTTGTTTGCTATGATTGTTATTTGTATATTGCATATTATTCTATGTATGCTTGTGCTTCTAATATTTTTGCAGCCAAGATTACCATTGCTCGATTCCTTGGTGCCCTCGAACGAGGGGGAGCACACATCAAGGGGGAGCTTTCATCCCGTCTAACTTCATTTATGAAGCTAGTCGGCATAACCTTTTTGATTCTACAAAAAGTGAGAGAAGTGAATATAAACTCACTAAATACATGTCTAAAAATTAATTTTTAGACTTGATGAGTTTAGGTTTTGTAATCATCAAAAAGGGGGAGATTGTTGATATAAATAATGTCTAAAAACATTATTAACATTTAACGATATCTCTATGTTTTGATAATCACAAAACGTAAACCAATTGAGCTAAAAAATTATGACATAAACAAGTATATAGAGATAAATATTCTCTTTACATCCAAATCACTTAAGGTATGAATAAACAAAGTGTTTATTGCTTTCTATGATCAAATGAATTTTTATTTTTACAAACCTTACATTTTTAATAAAATGGGACAAACAGTTTTAAACTTATACAAAATGTTTTTATATAATGAGGCGAAAAATGAACCACTTTTAGGGGGTCATTTAAGCCCGGAATTGAATTTATTTGATCAAATATTGCCCTAAATCGTTCCTTTTGTGATTTTAGGTACTTTGGGAGAGAAATCTGGAAAAGGAAGCAATTCGGACGTTTTTGGAGCATTAAAGTGAAGAAAACGCCAAAGTCTTAATTTTTCTTGCTAGGAACAGTAGGTGACGGCGTCAAGAGTAATTTCCATGACGACCCAGTACAGAATTGAAGGTGTCATGAGGTAGAGCGTCAAGAGTAAAATACGTGACGGCCTGGAAAATGTTATAACGTGACAGCGTCAAAAGTAGATCAAGGGAGTCCGAGAATTCTTTTGGCAGCGAGATGATGGCGTCACCAATTTGGTCTTGACGCCGTCAGCCTCAATTTCCTATATATAGTTTTTTAATTTTCATTCATAAAAAAAGAGAAGTTTTGGAGAAACCCTAAGGCCGAACTTAGTACGAATTTTACAGGTTTTTCAAGGGTTCTCAGCCCTTGAACCCTTTCATGTGTAATTGAGATAAGTATTCTTTTAATTCAATCAATATGTCTATGTGTTGGTTGTCTATATATTGTTCTTGTCTTAATTCCATCATGCTAGGCTAGATCTATCTTGTGTTTGCTTGGATCTAATGAAACCTAGATGTTAATTATGTGTTGATTACCTGTTTATGGTTGTATTGGATGAATGATTTCGATGTTAGGCTTAAGAAAACTGGCAGATCTCCAAATGGTAACATGCTTGAAGGTCTTAGGAAACATGAACTGATGTGCACTAGGTTTTATTGGTTGTATTTAATGCATGAGTAAATTCTAATGATCCCATGTTAGGAGCTTCTTAGCCGGCTCAACATAGGAGTGAAGTAGGCACTCATAGGATTGGGGAATTAAGTGCGCCACCCCATGAATGGTATTAAGGAATACAATCCGTCATCCACGCAACTATAACAAGTAATTAACGTGTAAAAGATATCTAGGGAGTAGTGAAATCTAAGTAAACACAACTTCTCCATTTATTGCTCACAACCTTAGTTAATTTAGTTTATTTTCATTTCTAGTATTTTATTTTGATTGCATCTTTAGTATTGGGTTAGTTGACTAGCAACTAATTCCGCCCAAATCCTTTAAACCCGAGATTTTTACTTGCTTTCTAAAAAATATAAAAATACAAAAATAATCATCCCTCATCTTTAGAACTAGTATTTAGGTTTTCTAATCCTAGCGACACTATTCCTAGCTGAATGATCAATCCCCCGGTACTTGTCACTATACTATACTACAATGATCAGGTACACTGCCTGGTGGGGGTTGTAAGCTTCTCAAGATCCCTTGAGAGGTAAAGCCTGGTGCGATTCCCACGTATCAAGTTTTTGGCGCCGCAGCCCGGGGAATAGTTTTTGTCTAGGTTAGAATCTCTTTTTATTAGGTCTACTTGCTAGATTCCTTTCTAGTAAGATTTTATTTTTATTTTTAGGTTTTCTTTAGTCTATCTTATTTCTTTGTGTTTTGGTACGTAACTCTTCACCACCCGACATCATGGACGATGGGAACATCTTTGAACCCGTCATCCCACCACAACAAAACCCACCACTAGAACCTCTTAGGCCCCGAACCTTAGGAGAGTATTCCCGACCTAGCCACCAAGGCTACCGAAACACCATTGAGCTCACCGGAGCCAATGTGACCCCCTTGCGATCCGACACCATTTGGTTGGTGCAAAGCGGATGTGCATTCCATGGACTTCGTTCAAAAGATCCAAACCAACATCTTAAGGACTTCCTTAAAATCGTAGACTCCATAGACTTAGATGTTGAAACTAGAGAGACAATCTGATTACGCCTATTCCAATTCTCTCTACCGGATCAAGCTAGTCAATGGCTTGAGCGTTTACCCGCGGGATCCATCACCAAATGGGATGATCTCACCACTCGTTTCCTTGCTCAATTTTTCCCACCGGGGAGAACTACTAAGCTTAGAAATGACATCTTGATGTTCCAACAACGTCAAAATGAATCTCTCTATGAAGCATGGACTCGTTTCAAGGACTTACTCCAAAAAGTCCCTCACCATGGCATAGATCTTTGGCTCCAAGTCCAAATCTTTTATGACCATATCGATCTCTCCACGAGGCGAGCCATTGACCCATCGGCCGGTGGTAAGCTACGTGATCTAAGTACGGAACAATCATGGGAACTCATAGAAGATCTTGCTCTCTATGACAACGAAAGTTGGAATGATCCTCGTGATTTGAACAAAACGGTCAAGGCAATATCTTTGCCTTCGAACAATTCTAGCACTCCCGACCGTAGGATCATGGAACGTGAGGACCAAGTCAAGTTTCTCATGAAATCTTACGAAGCTCCTAAGCCTTCAAGCCAAGTGAACAAATTCACTTGTTCATGCGAATTATGTAGTGGTCCCCACGACACTCGTGATTGTGTGGAACTCCCCGGAACAGCTTTTGTGGACTACGCATCCACGTGTACCGACGAAGCGGGAGATAAGTGGTACACTTTCAAACCTGAGCCAAACCCTTACGGTGATTCATACAACCCCTCTTGGAAAAATCACCCAAACCTTAGGTGGAAACAAAATTAACCCAATTCTTCCAATCCGCCTAATCGTTATCAACCAAACGGTCCACCCTCCAACCGTACTTTCAACAGCAATCCTTCTAACAATTATGGTAGTACCAACAATCTTGAAGGATTGATGTCAAAATTCATGGCATCTCAAGAAGCTCGCATATCTAAGTTTGAAGCCGATTTCAAACAAAAGCAAAGCGAGATGACCACCAAAATTGACGCATTGTTGAAAGTTCTCAATGACCGAGAAATGGGAGCCCTCCCAAGCAACACGGTCAAGAATCCGAAACTAAACGTTAATTCCATATCTTCAGTTTCATCACCCACTTCTTGTCCACAATACTACTCGGTTAAATCAACGAGCACGTGTTTCAAACAAAACCAAATTCTTCAAAAGGACCAATCAAGTAAAACACCCGATATAGAACCGGTCAAAAGTATAGTTGAAACACCTCTTACGCAAGACCTTGACGATGAATTCAAGGAACTTCACCTTGAACGCCCCGTCATTGATGTCTTAACGCGTGCTCCTTACTATAGTGCCCTCCTAGAAAAATATGAGAAGTTTAAACTAGGTAAAAATGGGACCGCCTTCGTTCAAAACAAGTTGCCTAAAAAGCTTGATGATCCGGGTATAGTTGTTTTGCCTTGTAAGATAGGAAGATCCGAAGCTTTCGACACACTAGCCGATTTAGGGTCAAGCCTCAACTTGATTCCCTTATCCTTATTCACCGCTCTTAAGCTAGGAAAGTTAGAGGAAACGGAGGTATTGATAGGGCTAGCGGATGGGAGTATTGCCCACCCGGTTGGAATGATTAAGGATGTAGTTGTTCATGTAGGAAAGTTAACTATATTAGCGGATTTTCACGTCCTAGACATGGTTAGTGACACTACATGCCCATTATTGGTAGGAAGAGGATTTTTAGCAACCGCTAGCGCCATGATAGATTGTAAGGAGTCTAAGATAGCGGTAGGTGAAGGCGATACTTGGTCGGTGTACGATGTAAAGAAGCATAGTTATGATTGTGGTGATGAACCGACACCGCATTGGGTAGAGATGAATAGGAGACCATCTATATATGGACCTTGGATAGAAAGAAACTTTATAGGACCTCAATGCCCATTTTATCTAGAAAAAGATTTCATTGAAAAAACACATTCGGTGGAACAACTCATAGCTAGAGATGAAGAGCTAGATCCCTTTGAGGACCCCTTAGTCTTTAGGAAGATGATTGAGTTCTTGAGCATAATGCCTATTAATATAGAGATGAATAAGTGGAAAAGAGAGGGAGACAAGTGTAAATGGAGGTGGGACAAGCCACCTAAAGAAGGTGACGGATCATGGCATATGAGGATGACTTTGTATGATCCGGATGGAGAAAATTTTGAAAGGTCATACCATACTAAGGAAACCGATAGGAAGTTGAAACCTAAGTTTGATCCCAAATATGTCCTCAATAAGGAACTCACCCGTATCACGTAGTAACCCATGACCTTGAGTCTAGCTACAAGACTCGTAAATAAAGAAAAGCGCTTCTTGGGAGGCAACCCATGTTTTGTGTGATTTTATTTTGTTTGTTTGTTATTTGCTTCCGTGTTGGGAATTATACTAACAGTTACCACGGCTAGTGAAGATGTTACAACTGCAGAAGATTGTACTTGCAGTGGAAACTCATTACCACTGCAAGAACAAATATTACCACTGCTTACTTGATAACTGTTAGAGAAACGCGTAGAGATAAATATAGAATAGATCTTGAGTATATCTTATTCTATTAGCATTATACTTATCTTGTAGAAGAGGACTCCTTATTGTATAAAAGGAGATCCTAGGTTATAGTTAGAATATATCTTTCTAATACGTTTTTCCTAGAGCTTCAAGGTGTAACCCTAGTGATATCATAGATCACTCGTATTATTATCATTAATAATATTGGAGCTATTTGTTTGTTACATACATTGTTCTCACATACATATAACTGTTTCATTCACAATCAATCTTCTAAGTATCATTAAGTAGATTCCGCATACTTAGTGGTATTACTCAAAGTATCATATTAACACAAGTTCAAGGTGTTCACGATCCAACAAGTGGTATCAGAGCAAGGCTTTGATATTTTGATTTAGAAGACCCTATGGCAGACTCAAAAGAAACAATGGAGACAGAAACAAGCCAATCAAACATTGCTGCAAAGCTTCCTAAGCTTAAGATAAATGATTTTGAGATGTGGAGGCTTATGATAGAACAATTCTTTATGGTTCAAGACTACACATTATGGGAGATCATTATGTGTGGAAATTCATTCAAACCTGGTACAACTGTAGAGCAGGTTGGTGACAAGACAGTAACAAAAGTTAATACTGGTCCTGTCACTAATAATGAAAGAAGTCAATTGAAGAATGATTTGAAGGCTAGAGGTTTGCTATTGATGGCTCTTCCTAGAGAACATGTTCTGGCTTTTAGCAAATACAAGTCTGCAAAGACTCTTTTTGATGAGATCTGTGAAGTGTTTGGTGGTAATGATTCCACTAAGAAGACTCAAAAGACTTTACTGAAGCAGACTTATGAAAACTTTGGTTCAACAAGTAATGAATCTCTTGATAGCAAATTCACAAGGCTACAAAAGATTGTTACTCAACTCACTGCTTTTGGAATTGAGGTTGAAAAGGAAGACCTCAATCTTAAATTCCTAAGAAGCCTACCTTCTGAGTTTGACACCAATGTTGCTGTTTGGGAAGATAAGCCAGATCTAGAGACCATGAAGCTTAATGATGTGTACAATAACTTTAAAGTTATTGAACAAAGATTAAAGAAAGCTGGCAAATTAAGAACAAGTTCTGCAAGTGTAGTACTCATATCATCATCAATTAATGATAGTTCAGATGAAGAAAGTGATAGTGATGATGACAGTGGTAACATGATTGTTTCCACTGGTAATGGAAGTGTTTCCACTAGGAGCTCAAAGAAACAGGTTGCAGGACTAAGTGATGCTACATTCTATGCCTTTATATCAAGCCAAGTGGGTGGTTCAATTCTCAATCATGAGGATTTGGATCAAATTGATGAAGATGATATGGAGGAGATGGACATTAAATGGCAGGTGGCATTACTAAGCTTAAGAACAAAGAAGTTCTGGAAGAAGACAGGGAGAAAGATAAATATAAGTGGCAATGAGACTGTAGGTTTTGACAAAAAGAAGGTGGAGTGCTATAATTGTCATAAGATGGGGCACTTTGCAAGAGAATGTAGAAAACCAAGGAAATCTGACAACAGGTCAACTTGGTACAAAAAGGACAAGAACAAAGAACCTACAACTGAAGGGCCAAAGGTGCTACTGGCTATTGATGGAGTGAGCTTTGATTGGAGCTTTATGACTCAGGATGAAGAAGATGATTCAGAATCTGCAATGCTTGCTACTGAGCATGCTCTCATGGCTTTTTCAGACTCTGAGGTACATACTGATAATGCTTGTTCTAAAAACTGTAAGGCCTTAAAAGAGTTAGAGACCTCAAAAACACAATATGATGCACTGATGCTAGATTTACATCATACTAATTATAATTTAGCAAATCATAAAAGAGGTCTAGGTGTTTTAGAAAAACAATTAGAGCATTATAGGGCAAATGAATCTAAGTTTAATGATGACATTGCTGTTTTAAAAAGAGACTTAGATTTTCATGTTGAAGTGAATAAAGCTCTTAGGGAAGAGATTGAAAATGTTAAGAAGGCTAGTGAGAATATTCAGATAACTAATCAAACACTAGACCACCAATCTAAGAGCATTAGCAAAATTTGGGAAGCTCAAGTTGTGAGCAAAGCCAAATCAGGTCTTGGATACAAATCAGTTCCACCACCTCTAAGAGGTGTTCCAGCACCTCCTGGCATTGACCTAGCTCACACAGGTTTAGAAGAGTTTCAGGATCTACCTTTGACCTATGGACCAAAATTTGTTAAACCAGCTGAAACTGAAAAGGTTCAGGTTGAGGTTGAGACTTTTGATAGTGCTAGTGACTCATCTCTTAAAGATGAATGTTTAAATGTTGAGTCTAAATCTAGTGTTCCTGAAAATGTTAGAGTAGAGAAAAGAAAAAGTATTCCTGAAGTAGTCAAAGAGAAGCCTAGAACACAGTCAAATTACATTAGGCCTACTACTAGGTATGCAGAGATGTACAGGGATAGGTCTAAATCTCCTAGAGGGAACATGAGAAGTTGGAATCATGTTAAAACTAGGTAGTTTGGTAGTGATTTTGTTTTTAACAATAAGGCCTGTCATATTTGTGGTAGCTTTGATCACCTTTCCTATACTTGTAACTACCACATGGGAAGAAGGGAAGTTTTTGTGAATACAAGGGTGAATGGACAAAATGTTAACAACTTAACTCACCTAAATTCACTAAGCAAGATGGTTCCCAGGTCTGTTTTGCTTACCACTGACATTAAACCTATTTCCACTGCTAGACCAGCAGTTGCCACTGCTAGTAGTAAAAACAGAGTTTATCCTAAGTCCCCTGCCACTACTTTTGTTAAATCTTATCAAACAGGGAAAAAGACTCAATTTGAAAAGAATGTTCACAAGAAACACATGTGGAGACCCAAATTTACTAATCCAGCAGTTTCCACTGCTAGGCCTGCAGTTACCACTGCAAGACCAAATGTTTCCACTGGTGTCTATGTGAATAAGAAAAGGGTAAACATGGGTAATGTTGTTAAGGCCTCAGCTCGTTGGGAATGGAAACCAAAAGGAACAACAACCTCAAACACTCCCAATGGTGTATCAATGACCTTTGATAGATACAATTATATTGATACACGAGGCAGATCCAAGTCATTTGTGGCTTGGGTCCCCAAAAGGTACTAATTCCTTTATGTTGTGTGCAGGGACATTCAAAAACAAAAGAGTATCAAGGTTATTCAGATAGTGGATGTTCCAGGCACATGACTGGCAACAAGGCCTATCTTTCAAATTTCAAATCATTTGATGGGCAAGCTGTCAGTTTTGGAGGAGGAATTGGTGGCAAGGTTTCTGGCAAAGGAACTATCAAGGCTGGAAACTTAGATTTTGAGAATGTATACTATGTACCAGAACTCAAGTACAACCTCTTCAGTGTGTCACAGATGTGTGACAAGAAAAACAGAGTTCTATTCTCAGAAGATGATTGCTATATCTTGTCTAAGGATTATAAGCTACCTGAAGAAAAAGACATTTTGCTCAAAATCCCTAGAAAAGGTAATCTATATAGCATTGACATGAAGAAGATAGTGGCTAAAGATGATGTTACTTGCTTACTTGCAAAAGCGACTTTGGATGAATCTATGCTTTGGCACAGAAGACTTGGTCATGTAAACTTCAAGACCATCAATAAGATTGTAAAAGATGGTCTAGTCATAGGTTTACCTGAGAAGAGATTTGAAAATGATCAAACATGTGTTGCTTGTCTTAAAGGTAAACAACACAGAACCTCTTGCAAGACCAAGGCAGTGAATACTATTAATCATCCACTCTACATGCTGCATATGGACTTGTTTGGTCCTACTTCTATTAGCAGCATCAATTTGAAGAAGTATTGCCTAGTTGTGACTGATGATTTTAGCAGATTTACATGGGTTTTCTTCTTAAATACCAAGGATGAAACTACAGGCATACTCAAGACTTTCATCACTGAAGTTGAAAATCAAGTTGAAAAGAAGATAAAGATCATCAGATGTGACAATGGGACAGAGTTCAAGAATAGAGTAATGGATGATTTCTGCAAAGACAAAGGTATTAAAAGAGAATTTAGTGTTGCAAGAACATCTCAGCAAAATGGTGTTGCTGAAAGAAGAAATAGAACACTAATTGAGGATGTTAGAACCATGATAGCTGATTCAAAGCTTCCAGTGACATTTTGGGCTGAAGCAGTTAACACTGCTTGCTATATTCAAAATAGGGTATTAGTGGTCAAGTCAAAGAATAAGACACCTTATGAGCTTTTCAGAGGAAGACCCCCACTTTTGGATTTCTTGAAGCCATTTGGATGTCATGTCACAATTCTCAATACCATTGATCATTTGGGAAAGTTTAAAGAAAAGGCAGATGAAGGTTTCTTTGTTGGTTATTCCATGGTTAGTAAGGCTTTTAGAGTCTACAACTTAAGAACAAGGAAGATAGAAGAGAATTTGCATGTTCAGTTTCTTGAAAATAAAGCTAACATAGCAGGTTCAGAACCTGAATGGCTATTTGATCTTGAGACTTTATCAAATACAATGAATTATGTTCCTATTACCTCAGATTCAAGTGATGTTAATCTTGAGGATTCAGAGGAGTTTATTGATGAAGATGAATCTTGCCAAGATGATGAAGATGATAAAGATCAATTTGTTATGCCAATTTGGGAATTTGATGTTAATGCAGACTCACAACCTTCAAAGAATACTGATCAGGAAGATGAATTTGTGAATTTCGATGTTCTGCATGATGATATTCCTAAAGGCAGTGGTAATCCAGTTACCACTGAAACACATGATGTTTCCACTGACGGTCCAGATGTGGAAAATTCAGCTCAGGAGACACCAAATGATGATGTTGAAATCACAAATATGCCATCATCTTATGATATTCCTACCACATCACATACTACAGTTAACAAATCTCACCCAATTGAGAGTGTTATTGGTGAAATTAATTCAGGTGTGAAGACAAGAAGGGAAACAAGGATGACAGATGTTCATGGGTTCATAAGTGAAGTCTATGAGTCCAAGAATCACATAACTAAGAATGAATGTTTATTCTTCTGCTTTCTATCACAAATGGAGCCTAAAAATGTTTCTATGGCTTTAGGAGAGTCAAGCTGGGTTGAAGCTATGCAGGATGAGTTGTTGCAGTTTAAGCTTCAAAAAGTTTGGGTTCTTTGTGATTTGCCTGATGGTATGAAAGTGATTGGTACTAAATGGGTGTTCAGGAATAAGAAAGATGAAAGAGGTATTGTCATCAGGAACAAAGTTAGATTGGTTGCTCAAGGATACACTCAAGAGGAGGGTATTGATTATGAAGAACTTTTTGCTCCTGTTGCAAGGATTGAGGCTATTAGACTATTTCTAGCCTATGCATCATTTATGGGCTTTACTGTCTATCAAATGGATGTTAAGAGTGCCTTTCTGTATGGTACTATTGATGAGGAGGTATATGTTGCTCAACCTCCAGGCTTTGAAGATCCTCAACACCCTCATAAAGTTTACAAAGTGGTTAAGGCTCTTTATGGTCTACATCAGGCTCCAAGGAAGTGGTATGAAACCTTAGCTAATTATTTGATGAATAATGGGTTTCATAGAGGCAAGATTGATCAAACTTTGTTCATCAAAAAGGACAAGGGTGATATCCTACTTGTGCAAGTATATGTTGATGATATCATCTTTGGTTCTACTAAACAAGAGATGTGCAAATGGTTTGAAAAGCTTATGAAAGATGAATATCAAATGAGTTCTATGGGAGAACTTACATTCTTTTTGGGGCTACAAGTACAACAGAGTAAAGAAGGCATCTTTATCAGTCAAGACAAGTATGTGACTGAGATTGTTAAGAAGTTCAAGTTCACTGATGCAAAATCTTCAAATACCCCTACTGATAAGCAAACTCACTTATTATTGAAGAATGCTAGTGGTGTTAATGTTGATGTCCACACTTACAGATCAATGATTGGTTCTTTGATGTATCTTACTTCATCAAGACCAGACATTATGTTTGCTGTATGTGACTGTGCAAGATTTCAAGTAACTCCTAAGACATCACATATGACAGCAGTGGAAAAGATTTTCAGATACTTGAAGACTTATCCTAATCTAGGATTGTGGTATCCAAGGGAATCTCCTATGGAGTTGATTACTTACTCAGATAGTGACTATGCTGGTGCAAGCTTGGATAGAAGGTCAACCACAGGAGGATGTCAATTCCTTGGATGTAGATTGGTGTCATGGCAGTGCAAGAAACAGACAATGGTTGCTACTTCGACTACTGAAGCAGAATATGTTGCAGCTGCTAGTTGTTGTGCTCAGATCCTTTGGCTTCATAATCAACTCTTGGATTATGGGTACAATTTCATGAACACCATCATATATATAGATAATAGTAGTACAATTTGCATTATTAAGAATCCTGTGCAACACACTAAAACTAAACATATTGAAATTAGACATCACTTTATTAGAGATTGTTTTGAGAAAAAGCTTATTAATGTTGTCAAAATTCACACTGATGACAATTATGCTGATTTATTAACAAAAGGGCTTGATGTGGGTAGATTTCAGTACTTGGTAACAGGTATTGGAATGCTTAATCCATAAACTTTTGATGTCTAATACTTTTTAGTGTTGCAGGATAGTTTTTAATGTACTATTATTGTTTGTATATGTTTGTATGGTTTTCCACTAACACTTATGAAGGAGAAACAAGCTCAGTGGAAATTATGCATCATACAGTGGAAAGATTTGCTCTCACAGTGGTAATAAGGAAACAGAGAAGATCATTTATTTATCACTTCAAAAGGTTGCAGAATACATTCTTTCACTAAGATAAGTTCAAAACACATGCAAACTTAAACAAACAACCCACAACCTAACAACCTAAGATTTTTAGACACTACACAGGCTTTTTCCCTTTGCCCTCATAAGCATGCTTGCTCTTAGCTGGCTTGTTCCTCTTCTCATCATAGGAAAGCTGCTTTCTTGGAAAAGCAAGCCCAAGCACTTGTGGTGGAGGCTTCAGATCTTTTGCAGGCTTTGACGACTCTGGCCACTTCATGTTGTGTATGGCAGTCTTTAGGGCAGTTGTAAGTGCTTTTGGAAGTTCCTCAGAAAGGTTAAAGGTTGGATCATCTTCCTCTGTATCGACATCATGAGATGGAGTTGCTGCAGTATTTGATGGAAAAGCACTTGGTGGAAAGTATCCATTCCATCCAGAGGAAAGCTCTTCAGAATCTGAGCAATAGCTGATTTCTTCATCAGAAGAGTTGTCAGAGGAGATGTATACGATTGGGAACCAACTCATCTTTAAGTTTAGGGTTCGTTAAAGTGATGATTTGGTTGATGCTGATAAGTGTGTTTTGAGATCTCTATTTATATGCAAAGTCAAGGCCAATGGATAATTAATGCAGTATCTTTATTCCTATCTATTTTGGTAGTTTGGAGGAGTAATTATGGAAGATATCGGGTTGACTTTGGAGCAATAAATGTATAAATAGTAACTTGGTTAAAAAGTTACTTGGGTTAACAAATATTGGTTAAGTTTGGTCCTTAAGTTGTTTAATGTGAATGGAGTTATAAGATGTGTAAATTAAGACACATAACAAATGGTTATTGATTCACCATGTCTAATCCACATAAGAATCTACTAGTCCTGAGCAAACGGCTACAGGTAAAGACACATCAAATCCGTTCATGGTTGATAGTTTACCAAAAACTAGGTTATCAACTCACCATACATCCTTGTGATCAAGAGTTGGCTAGTCCATAGCAAACGGCTCATGGTAAAGACATATCAAATCCGTTGATAGCTGATAGTTTGCTAAAAACTATGATAAGAGCAGCTATTTTTTACATGTTTTACTTACCACTGCTCTTTGAAATTTATGTTGATTTTTACCACTGCAGGTTCACAGTTACCACTAACAGTGTAAAATTTTTTCTTAATATGTGTAGATGCAATACATGACAACATCATTCAGAGCTCTACCATGGCAACACTTCATGTGTCTGATTCTAAGGGATTGGATACAGGTAGTGAAATCCCTAGCCAAATTCAAACATATGGGTGGTTCAGAAGTACTATCTAGTTTAACTAGGTAAGAAATTGAATCTTTGTCTAATGATGCACCTCTCCCAGAAGGTAATACATCTGGAAGTGCTGAAGGCAGTATGTTACAAAAGGAATTGATGGAACTGTGTACCAAATTCTCATAAAAGGTGGATACCAAATTCTCCCAAACAGGGGAGGAGAAAAATGATGATCAGATTCAGGGGAGGATTGCTCTCACTCAGCATGTCAAAGTTAAAGATCATTATGAGGTTCACTTTCAGAAGACTATAAACTCGTTTTGCAATGTTGAAATCAAAGTTAAGAGTTTATGCAGATAATGAAAAGATTAGAGCTTTGATTCAGAAGATCCAAGATCAATATGCTAGAGCTAATAAAGTGTTGAGAAGAACAAGATAAGTGTTTGGAAGAATTCCCATATCCTCAGGTTTATTGTATACTTGAAGAAACTTGTTGATTTACCTATAAATCATAAGTTTAGGGGAGGATTGTTGGGAATTATACTAACAGTTACCACGGCTAGTGAAGATGTTACAACTGCAGAAGATTGTACTTGCAGTGGAAACTCATAACCACTGCAAGAACAAATATTACCACTGCTTACTTGATAACTGTTAGAGAAACGCGTAGAGATAAATATAGAATAGATCTTGAGTATATCTTATTCTATTAGCATTATACTTATCTTGTAGAAGAGGACTCCTTGTTGTATAAAAGGAGATCCTAGGTTATAGTTAGAATATATCTTTCTAATACGTTTTTCCTAGAGCTTCAAGGTGTAACCCTAGTGATATCATAGATCACTCGTATTATTATCATTAATAATATTGGAGCTATTTGTTTGTTACATACATTGTTCTCACATACATATAACTGTTTCATTCACAATCAATCTTCTAAGTATCATTAAGTAGATTCCAATTACTTAGTGGTATTACTCAAAGTATCATATTAACACAAGTTCAAGGTGTTCACGATCCAACATTCCGTATGCATGCTTTATTTTTATTGTTGGTAGATCATGTTTCTCAATTAAATAGTGGAAATACTTTACTTTGTTGTTTTGGCCTAGTCTTAACTCCACCTAAAAGTATTTTTGCAAAAGATAAGTGTAAGGGGAAACCCCAAATATGTTTTTAAGAAACAAACCGATCATGATTCTCCACAATATTAAATGAACATGTATATTCGTATCTGTTAGAGTCAAATGCTTGTATCGAGTCATAATGAAGTTTTGCAGGATTTACCAGGAAGTAGGACCAAGTTTTTCCAGAAATTTTCCGGAAACTTAACATAAGAATTTCTGCAGGTCACTTCTGACGGCGTCACGAGTTAACTCTTGACGGCGTCACGTGTAAAAATCTGGAAATTTTACCGGTTTTGTTTTTCTAACGGAGTCTTATGGTTTTTGTGAATTATTAAGTTTTATAATCTCCAGGAAATCTGCAAACTTCATTCCACAAGCATTATATCTTGTTTTATTTTCTAGGATTTAGTAACTTATATAGGTTGTCGCCGATTTTATGCGAGGTTGTCTTGTCTATTTTCTCAGGATTTACAGGTTATGTATGACAAGAAGATGATTTATATTCTGGAAGGGAAGCTTTGATTGTTCATTTTCTTGGAGGAAGATTTAACCTGGCCACCTTATTATCCATACCGAGCGAATCAGGGGAGTATTTGATTTCATTCTTTTTACTTTTTCACTTTTACATTATTTACTTGAACATTAGGGACAATGTTCATCTTAAGTGTAAGGGGATGGTAAAATGATGATACCTTACATATGCACTTTCACTTGAGTTTGTTTTGTTTGATGGTAGATGTCTAATAAAACTATGAGAAATACTTGTTAGTGCAATTTTAGCGCCAAATTTAAATTTTTTTACAACATTTAGGAGTGAAGCTTTAGCCATAGCAAGCGTCTCATGGATAGGAGATTGTATGACTAGCACAAAACCGTATATTCAGAAAAATTTTCCACCCAAATATGTGAGGTTCGCCTTTAGATTTAATAGGAAAAGCATTTACTATTAGTGCTTATGAGTGTACCGGTAGCATTTAGATTCTAGAACTTGCGTTAGTGATGCATCCCGAGACCGCTAGTGAGACTACATTCGTGTAGTAGGATTTACTACATGATAAGAGGCATTAGGATCACCCTTGTGTTAAACTCGTATCATGATTACTTGACCATTTAAGTCATATTACTTGGCTAGTTAAGTCAACTAATTTTTCCCACACCTTAGCGTTGTACTCATTTTTAGTACACGAAACCCCTAGTACACCCCTCCGAGCCTAACTTTGCGTTTCTAACTTTAAGCATTTTACTTAAAGGAAGAATTTGTTACACCCCACTTAAATGTACACCCAAATCGCCTTAGCCTCCCGTGTATGCGCTCATTTTTAGTGCATTATTGTTATTTGTTAAACTCTAAGTTAACTATCTAATTGATTACATGGTTGCTAAGTCGAGTCATATCCTTGTACATATTGTTTTGGGACGATTGGGACTCATGGGTAAAGTACTTATTTTATAGAGTAATGGGGAAGAACATCATTTATTACCCCCATATATACGTTAATCTTAAAAGTGCTCCAAGTGTTTTGATTTTCTTAATTCGAGTCATTAGAATAGTTTATTGTAAAGTATGTAAAAATTCAAGTGTAAGGGAAATGTTCATTCTCTATGATGTATTATTTTGGATGGTAGGGTAAGAGTGTATGCAAAAAAAAAAAAAAAAAAAAAAAAAAAAAAAAAAAAAAAAAAAAAATCGAAAAAATAAAGAAAAAAAAATCGAAAAAGAAAAGAGAAAAAACATACGGACTACCATCCCTTTTTATTCTATGTTCATTTTATGTTTTTGTTATTTTTCATTTATTAGCTTAAGTCGAGTCTAATCTTGGCTTAGCAACGCCACATTCTACATGTAATTGGCCAAGATTGTTAACTCGCCACCAGTAAAGATTTCCTTTATCCAACAAAACCGTGTATTTCATATCCCTACACCTAACGTTACAACCCTTTAAAAGTCCTCTTTGATAGTTTATCCTAGGTGCTTACGCCATGTGGTGGAGGTTTGATCCTTTCCCAAGCCTATGGTAATCTGTTTTGCTATGACAGGTAGTGAGAGATATCTTCCGTTTCCATATTGTAATTTATACTTTTTTACACCCGAGAGATGTGAGTATCTAAACACTATTTGTGAGGTGCTAGTGTATGACCTCCGTGCTTGTCTATTGGTCTTTAGTGGAATGATTATTTGTTGTAATTACTTTTATATTAGTGTTAAATAACCCCTAACTTGTATTTTGAGTAGAATAAAAGCGCATTTCCTTGAGGACAAGCAAATCTCAAGTGTAAGGGTATATGATGAGGCGAAAAATGATCCATTTTTAGGGGGTCATTTAAGCCCGGAATTGAATTTATTTGATCAAATATTGCCCTAAATCGTTCCTTTTGTGATTTTAGGTACTTTGGGAGAGAAATCTGGAAAAGGAAGCAATTCGGACGTTTTTGGAGCATAAAAGTGAAGAAAACGCCAAAGTCTTAATTTTCCTTGCTGGGAACAGTAGGTGACGGTGTCAAGAAGGAAATTCTGACGGCGTCAAGAGTAATTTCCATGATGACCCAGTACAGAATTGAAGGCGTCACGAGGTAGAGCGTCAAGAGTAAAATACGTGACGGCCTGGAAAATGTTATAACGTGATGGCGTCAAAAGTAGATCAAGGCAGTCCGAGAATTCTTTTGGCGGCGAGATGACGGCGTCACCAATTTGGTCTTGACGTCGTCAGCCTCAATTTCCTATATATAGTTTTCTAATTTTCATTCATAAAAAAAGAGAAGTTTTGGAGAAACCCTAAGGCCGAACTTAGTACGAATTTCACAGGTTTTTCAAGGGTTCTCAGCCCTTGAACCCTTTCATGTGTAATTGAGATAAGTATTCTTTTAATTCAATCAATATGTCTATGTGTTGGTTGTCTATATATTGTTCTTGTCTTAATTCCATCATGCTAGGCTAGATCTATCTTGTGTTTGTTTGGATCTAATGAAACCTAGATGTTAATTATGTGTTGATTACTTGTTTATGGTTGTATTGGATGAATGATTTCGATGTTAGGCTTAAGAAAACTGGTAGATCTCCAGATGGAAACATGCTTGAACGTCTTAGGAAACATGAACTGACGTGCACTATGTTTTATTGGTTGTATTTAATGCATGAGTAAATTCTAATGATCCCATGTTAGGAGCTTCTTAGCCGGCTCGACATAGGAGTGAAGTAGGCACTCATAGGATTGGGGAATTAAGTGCGCCACCCCATGAATGGTATTAAGGAATACAATCCGTCATTCACGCAACTATAACAAGTAATTAACGGGTAAAAGATATCTAGGGAGTAGTGAAATCTAAGTAAACACAACTTCTCCATTTATTGCTCACAACCTTAGTTAATTTAGTTTATTTTCATTTCTAGTATTTTATTTTGATTGCATCTTTAGTATTGGGTTAGTTGACTAGCAACTAATTCCGCCCAAATCCTTCAAACCCGAGATTTTTACTTGCTTAATAAAAAATATAAAAATACAAAAATAATCATCCCTCATCTTTAGAACTAGTATTTAGGTTTTCTAATCCTAGCGACACTATTCCTAGCTAAACGATCAATCCCCCGGTACTTGTCACTATACTATAATACAACGATCAGGTACACTTCTTGGTGGGGGTTATAAGCTTCTCAAGATCCCTTGAGAGGTAAAGCCTGGTGCGATTCCCACGTATCATTATATTTATAAGAAATTTTTTATTCAAAATAAATATTTTGAATTCAAATTTCTACCCAAAAATGGCAAGATTCTTCAGATAAACCTTCCCCACAAAAGGACAAAAAAAATTGAAGAAATTTTTTTTTAATAGGGCGGCCCTGTTAATTTTGTTAGGCGGCCCCCTTAGTTATTAAGGGGACCGGCTACGCTCCCGAACAGTAAATTTTTCCCTATAAATACTGGCTCAAATCTGGCATTTTTCCTCACCTTTTGCACTATAAACTCTCTGATATAAATCTTCTAAACCATTCTCTTAAACCCTTTGATCATATAATCATAAGCTTTTGTTTCCAAGTGATTCAAGCTTCAACCTTCCAAGTGCAAGAGAAGAATACGTCAATCCTTCAAGAGAAGAAGTATTACAACTTGTTGTGACCTCCACATCCAAGTTGTTAGAGCATCATCCATTATATCTATTTCTTTGTGTAACTAGTTGTGAATATTTGATAGAAGATAGATTAGCTAGGTGTGTAGATAGAGAGAGATTGTGTAGTAGATAGTTGTGAAGTAGAGAAATTGGGAAGTAGATAGTTGTGAAGAAGATTGTTGTGAAGTAGATAGTTGTGAAGATAGATAGTTGAGAAGAAGTAGTGTTGTGATTAAGTAGTGACTAGGTGTGAAGAAGTTGTGTAGAAGGTGTGAATAAGTTGTGACGAAGTTGTGGTGTGTATATTGGTGTGTAAGGTTTTCTCCGCCATAAGGGAGCTTGTTGACATAGTGAAGAAAACTCTCGAGTAGGTGACTCGAGGAGTGGAGTAGGGCAAGGAAGGTGTCCTTGTAGCCGAACCACTATAAATCCTTTGTCTCGCGGTTAGATCTTTCCATATCTTACTTATTATCTTGCTTATATCGCTATTACTTTTGTAGATGTAGACGTATATATATAGTTGCTCATATAGTGCTAGTATTGATTTTACTTACAGATCAAACAAAAGTTTCATTCACAAAACAAAGTTTTTACAATCAAACTAGAAAGGTAACATACATATAATTGATCATTTCGATCAAGTATAGTTTTCATACAAAATATAACTAAGGATTATAAAATAAACGTTTTCTTACTTATCTCTCGTATATAGCTATATTTGTTTATTTTATGCATGTGTTGATTTCACATACTTAGTTTACATTATTATTATTGTTCATACTTAGATATTGTTGTTCATATTGTTCAAGATTTGAGTTAACATAAGATCGAATCAAAGTTTTAAAAGCAAACAAGGTTTTAAAACTAAACTAAGTTTTCATAATAACATCAAAAAGACGTAAAACTATTCAACCCCCTTCTAGTTTTCCACACAATCTACCTTATTTTTTAGTTATTTACATAAATTGCACATTCGTTTTTGACCATTGATCAAAAAATCCAATAGCTAAAAAGTGGTTCTCCCAGTTCTTGCAGATAAAGGTGGTTCTCGTAAGAAAGTTATTATATATATATATATATATATATATATATATATATATATATATATATATATATATATATATATATATATATATATATATAGGGTTGGGTTATAATAAAAAGGGAGTTAAAATAAAAAGGCTAGGAAGCCATCTCAACCGTTGGATTAGATTAACAAGATCAAAAACGCGGAGTGTCACTATTGTAAATAAGGCAAACTTGAAGGGTAAATATGTAGCAATAGAAAATACACTATATTCCCTACGTTACAAAACGATGTCGTTTCCAAACATCACAAAACCAGTTTCCTTCTTCTCATTTTTTCCCTAATTTCACACACTTTCTCTCTCAATTTCACAAACTAAATTCACACAATAATTTCATACACTAAATTATGCAAAATCGTATTGCATCAAACTGTTGAATCATCAAAATATTATCACAAATCATAATCGTTACTGCATCACAAATCGGAAATCTTGTGTTAACGATGTTTAGGACACATCTACTGCATCGTAAACACCTCTGTAAGTTAATTTATGAAGCCTTATTTTGTTAGAGCATCATTTTGTTAGTTTTGGTTGACTAAAATCTTGTTTTTTTTCATCATTTATATTCGGTATTTTGAATATGATGAAGTAGGCTATCAAATCGGTTGAAGAGTGTGTTTATGTATGTTCATGATTGATGCGTACAAGGTGTTTGATAAAATGTCTCAATTGGACTTTATAACTTTGGTGAACTAACTTTACATTCTGATGCACCTATAATGAAACTGTGATGCGCTAAATTTGAATTGAGATGCAGTAGGTGTTCAGTTTTTGCGTGTACCGATGAAATAGGCTAAGCGTAGGTTTTTTATGTATGTAAAATTGTTTGTATGTTTGATGCACTGGAATTTGAACTGAGATGCAGTAGGTTTTTAGTTGTCACGTGTATGGATGAAATAGGCTAAACGTAGGTTTTTTTATGTGTGCAAACATGTTTTTATATATGATGCACTGGAATCTGAACCGAGATGCAGTAGGTGTTTAGTTGTCGCGTGTATGGATGAAATAGGCTAAGCGTAGGTTGTTTTATGTGTGTAAACTTGTTTGTATACTTGGTTGTATGTCTGATGCACTGGAATCTGAACTGAGATGCAGTAGGTGTTCAGTTGTCGCGTGTAAGGATGAACTAGGCCAAGCATAGGTTGTTTTATGTGTGTAAACTTGTTTGTATACTTGGTTGTATGTTTGATTCACTGGAATCTGAACTGAGATGCAGTAGGTGTTGAGTTGTTGCGTGTAAGGCTGAAGTAGGCTAAGCGTTAGTTGTTTTATGTGTGTAAATGCGTTTCTATGCTTGGTTGTATGTGCGATGCACTAGAAAATGAACTAAGATGCAGTAATTGTTCAGTTGTCGCGTGTAAAGATGAAATAGGCTAAGCGTATGTTATTTTATGTGTGTAAACGTGTTTGTATGCTAGGTTGTATATGTGATGTACTGGAATTTGAAGTGAGATGCAGTAGGTATTCAGTTGTCGCGTGTAAGGATGAAATAGGCTAAGTGTAGTTTATTTTATGTGTGTAAATGTGTTTGTATCATTGGTTGTATATGTGATGCACTGGAACTTGAACTGAGATGCAATAGGTGTTCATATGT
The DNA here is from genome assembly GCA_030686995.1 of Artemisia argyi. Classification (NCBI taxonomy): domain Eukaryota; kingdom Viridiplantae; phylum Streptophyta; class Magnoliopsida; order Asterales; family Asteraceae; genus Artemisia; species Artemisia argyi. Next base: position 48,495,769 of record CM060685.1, read on the forward strand.
TTTAGAATGATGAACTGATGCAGTAGGTTATTAAATGTGGCATATAAGGTTAGATTAGGCTACGCGTAGGGTGTATTACACTATTACTTGTCGAAAAGTATTTATATGTGTGTTTGTATGGATGATGCATTTGGTGTCATGAAGTGATGCATTACTTACATGTTTGTGGCATATAAGGTTAGATTAGGGTGTATTGTGCGCAGAGTGTTTTGTGTGTCAAAAAGTTTCTGTGTGTATGTCTTTATGTATGATGTAGTTGGTGTGATGAAATGATGTAGTATGTACTTGTTTGTGGCATATGAGGTTAGATTAGTTTACACGCAGTGTTTTTTATTTATCAAAAAGTTGGAATGAAACTGATATTTTTCTTTTAAACTCAATCTACAGTGAGATTGTTTGGCATAGAAGTAGAAAGAGTGATGGTATTTTGAGGATGAATTAAAGAAAGAATGCGCGGACCAAAAAGGACAAATCCAACTGTTGCGAGCTTAGTACACGGCGAAAGTAATTCTTACAATCATGAATAAGAAAAAGGATGAAATGTTGGCAGCCGCAAATGCATATAACAAGCTGCAAAAAGAGAATTCCAAATCTCTAATACTAGAAGATTGAATCCAATTGAAACACAGATTTCATCAAAGGATTCTTGAACACGTAGCAAAGATTCTCGGATGATACTTTTTGATCGTTAAAAAACAATGTTTCGTTACTATTGAATTACTTTCGATTGTATGATGTACCTAAAAACTTTATGTCTTCATCACAGTGTTATGTTTGAAGGATTTGTGACATTTATAATCGAACTACTTTTAAATACATGTTCTGTCTCGATTGCTCCCTTTAAATACTTTTAAAATTCTGCTGCATCACAATATTGTTATATTGCATCAAAATGTTATCATATTAAAGCATCACATTATAATTTTACTACATCACTACGTTACTCTACTGCATGAGAATGTTAATTTACTGCCAGATCACAATGATTTACATACTTCTGCTTCTCAATGTTATCATATTGCTGCATCAAAATAATACTTTACTACATCACATAGTATATCTTACTGCATCACAATGTAAATTTTACTGCATCACAATGTACATTTTGCTACAACATGATATACTATACAAATAACATGATTTAATAACTATTATTCATGAACAGAAACACATTGAATATATTTCCGAAAACTGAGATGCTATTGTATTGATGTTTGGTAATAAATGCTATACATCTTAGAACAAAAAAAAATAAAAAAAAATAATAAAAATAAAAATAAAAACGTCTTTTAAGTAATGCTTTAATATCTATACATCACCTATTGCAAATTAAAAAATAATAATACTGAAATAATGTTTTTAAGGTTTACGAGTAAATCCTCTATGAGCAGCTCTTGTTAGCTATACTAGTTTTCTTGCTTTTCTTCGATGGTGGCAATTTCAATGAACATGTTCTGGAATTATGGCCTTCTTTTTCTCCACATACACTACATGTCCTCCTCTTATTACTTTCTTCTTTTTCTATTTCAGCTCTTTACTTTGATCACTGAACGAAGTGCCTTTCGTCCATCATCATCAAAACTGATGTCTTGTAAGGATACACGAGTCGTTTCTAACATGTTAATCCCTGCTTGATTTGCGAAAATGAAAACCGACAATTACTGCAAACCACACCCAATACATATTGGATTAGAAATCAGCCACGTTTAGTTATATCTAGTGCATCACACTCTTAAATCTAGTCATCAACATAAACATGTTACATATTATACTGTGATTCACTGGATAAAAAACTGTGATGCAGTAGATTCAGACAACTTGATGCACTGGATATGACAGTGTAAAATTATTGCATCACAGTGTAAAAACCTAGTGCATCATAATGTTAGTGCATCACAATGTAAAACCATTGTGCATCACATTGTACAATATAAAACTGTGAATAAATAATATAAAGAATAAATAGAGAAAATGATGCATTATGCTAAAAACTTGTGTTTTTGTTACATACCTGATAAAATAGTGACTGTGAAAAACTAATATAAAGAATAACATAGGAGAAACATTCTCTTTTTATAACATAAAGAAAAAAACAAGCTTTTAGGTACATATTTGCCAAAAACAAAAACCTACCGCATTCGTACTTCATAAAAAACCAAATCACACATACAACTACACATACAAGCCTTTCCTACTAAAATAATGACCAAAACAATTAAAAATAAAAAGCTGATGTTTTACAGTGTAAACTTAATGCATCATATGTAAAATGACATAAAAGTTAAACACTCATTTTAAAACATTTCTAATAAAAGCGTGTAAGAAAAATTCAGAAGTTAAACGCTCGTTGAAAAAAACTCTTAACCAAGCACAACGTATAGAAATTTTACAGTAAATGCACCATCCATTCAGATATAAACACAAACACTTTTCCACAAGTAAAACACACTACAAGTATCATAATCGAACATTATTTGCCACAGAACATAACCTATTGCATCACTTCCGTTATATCAACTACATCATCCTTCCAAAATACAAACACAAACGCTTTTCAACATCTAAAACCAACTATATGTATCCTAACTGAACATTATTTTCCCCAAAATCTAACCTACTTCATCACTTCTTTACTTCAAATGCATCATCTTTTCAAATACAAACAAAAACATTTTCCGTAAGTGAAACATACTATAAGCATCCTAAAAGAACGTTATTTGCCACAAAATATAACCTACTACATCACATCTTAACATCAACTGCATCACACATACAATTACACACATAGTATAAAATTAACAGTTGATGCATCACAATGCAAAATTACACACTGCATCGGCGTTTCAGAACAACTGCATCACAATATAAAATTAATAGTTGATGCATCACAGTATAACATTAGTGCATTAGAGTTATAATATGTCACTAAGACATTTTATCACATTATCTACAGCGTTACTAAACACATTTGTATGTATTTTTTTTTTCTTTTCTATTCTAGACACTTTGAATATAACATATTTAGATCTACAAGAAATGTTTCTATATTCAGTGCATCATAGTTTTAGCAACAAGTTCATCACAACATGAATGAACAACTTATGCATCACAATACAAAACTAGCGCATCATAGTACAAAACCATTGCATCATAGTATACAATATCATGTAGACATTTTATCAAACACCTGGTGTGCAGGTTTCATATACACGTTTTTAATCTAGTTTTTTTCTCAAACACATAATCAAAATAAATCAATAACCCAAAAAACCGAACAAATTACTCAAAATAAATCAGTAAACATCATATACATCCAAACGAAGATCTATATATCCATATTAATTAACAATAACAGTTAACTACAATTAAAAAAAAAAACTTACTTTCAAATTGAATACATGCAATCGAAGGTCATTACTAATTGATGAGTTAATCGACATCTCAAAATCGGTTGTTACTGATTGAATGGTGTGAAGCTACCGTGGTTAACAATGGTAGATAAGGTGGTGTGTGGTGATAGGAACGGTAATGAAACAACTTGTGAGAGCGGGGTGGTGCGAAACGAGGTTTTGGATCGATCAAGTGAACGAGATAACTGGTGAAAGAGGTTGGGGAAAATGAATGAAAAAAAGAATAAATGAAGAAAAATAGTATATATATATCCCTAATGGTGTAATGACTAAAATACCCTTTGGGAAAAAATTAGAGCTCGGGGGTTGGGGGGAAACGTGTCGAGCCCTGGTTCCTTCCTAGGCTTTTTATTATAAGAGACTTTTTATTTTAACCAAAACCTATATATATATATATATATATATATATATATATATATATATATATATATATATATATATATATACTAGTCTCAAAACCCGCCCAATGGGCGGGCATGACTTGTAATTTTACATTTTATTTTAATTTGTTTTATTGTGTGTCTTGACACTTAAGACTTTCTCCTTATTTACACTTTCATGGTGTGTGATTTGTAATAATTATGAAAAAGACCAGGTGATGGGTGGGCATGTTTTATAATTTTACTTTTGATGGTGTTACTTGATGAGTGCTTATTCACTCATCCTTTTTAGACCTTAATTCAGACCAAAAACACAAAATACTAACCAAAAATGCCAAGAGAATGCATGTTTTTGTATTTGTGTATGTGCAGGTACGGATATGAGAAAAATGAACGAAAACAAAGCAAAACAGACGAAAACGAGCACGAGATTGGAAAAAGGTCAAAAGCCGGAGTCGGGGAAGTCAAATGGTCAAAGTCCAAGCTCAAAATGACAAAATCAACCTCAGAGATTCATCATGTTACAAGTTTAGTCCCTGAACAAAGTTTGGAGAGATTGACAGTTTAAGTCCCTACAGTTTCAGAATTTAGCAAAAGAGGTCCCTCAAAGAATATTTCAAATAAAGTCAACAAGTGGTCCTCCAAGCTTTCAAAATGATCAACAATAACCCTTGGAAGTTATTTTTGGAGAAATACAGAAATGGTCCCTGATTTTTAGATTGGTACACTTTTGGTCCTTGATAATTTACTACTCCTAAATCATACCATGATACCACCGGATCCACAACTCACCACAAGCCCTTAACCCCATCAGCCCAACCCCAAAAGCCCACCAACACTTAACTATACCCGGCCTACTACCTTCCAACCCGACCCAACCCCTAATAAACACACTTTTAAAATACCGGCCCCCCAATTTCACCCTTTAACCCAGAAAATTAACTGTTTCATGAACCCTAGAGTTACCCCACTCCCAAATTACCTCGTACCACTAATAATTACCAATCATAAGGTCTTCTAGAAGGGTTGTCACATGTCAGTCACATGTCAGAGAGGGTCAGGGAATGATACATGTACCAATCACATCACACACCAAGGATCCATCACATCACATCATTTAATCAAACGGTCAGAATGAGTAGATTGGAGGCCAAGGAGAGATCAAGGGCTGATATGGACTCAAAGAAACACAAAGTGACGCGGATTGATGACCTGGACATACCCAAGCTCTCCTCAGCTCTCCTATATATACCCCCTCCATTTCATGTAATCAGTGTGCCTTTTTATTTGTATTGTTATGCTGTTATTTTATTTCTTGTATTTGAATTCCTTTTATTAATGAAAATTTAATTTCAGTTTTATTATACTTGTCTTAATCTTAGCTTCTTTTATTTACAGCTTATTGTCTATTATCTGTTTTCAGTTTATTATTTCTAGTTCCTTATTGTTTTTTAAATTCAGTTTTACTCTTCAGTTCATTTACTTATTGTTGTTTCAAGTATTACATAAAAAGAAAAAAAAATAAAAATAAAAATAAAAATAAAAATAAATCAGAAAATACAAAAAATATCAAGTTCTTATTTACAAAAGCTTCAATAAGCTTTTCATTTGTTCATTGAGTTTCATTTAAGCTGTTTATAGCTTTTGTGATACTCACTTTGGCACCAAACACTCAAACTCTCTCAATTCTAAGAAAGTCAACTCTGGTCAACAGAAGTGCTTATTGAGAATAAGCTGAGCTGAATTGGTGTATAAGGCAGCCAATAAGGTGCCATTGGCCTGTCAAAAGACAGGCAAACTTAGTGAACCCCCTCTTTTCATGCTGAGGGGGATTTGAAGTTGTAAGTTCCATTTCATATTCATTACTGTTTCATCTTTTGAGCTTATAGTAGTATAGATCTGTGTTAAGTTGTTCTTATTGATTGTTACTACTTGTGCTTGTGCTATAATAGTTGGATAATAATAGTTGTCTCATCTGTTTAACTGTTTGATAATTGGCTTGTTGATTGATAGTCTCTAGTTCACTATTTCTGTCTTACATCTGTGAATCTAATTTCTGAGTTAAACTTGCATCTGAGATCTGTTATTGTGTTCTTATTAGAGTTGTTTGGATCCTATTCAGTTCATAATTGTTGGTTTGGAGTTAGTTTGGAATGAACTGTGGTGGTTTCTAGTTAGTGACAGATTATTAAGGAGTGTTTGGATAATTATAGTTTGCTAGTAGTAAGTAATTTTCAGAGGTTAATTTTGGTTTTAACAGGTCACTTAGGATATAACTAGAGTTAGAATAGCATAATATCTATAGCTTATTAGTTAAAAAGTCAAAGTGCTAGTTAATCTCAAAACAGTTAAGATTAGAAGGATTTTTAGTATTAAGATAGCTTATAAATAATAGTAAACCAGTAGCAGTAACTTTTAGCAATAGCAAAATAGCTTAACATTAATTTAGTGATCAGTAAAGTGCAATCAAAATTCAATTTGGGCAAAGTTTGGTGTTCTTCAAAAAGTCAAAAGGTTTTTGGTCATCTGTGTTGGTCAGGTTTTCATAAGCTAGCACAGACCTCATTTGTGATTCAAAATACTTTTTAAAAGTTGTTTTGTGAAGTTTGGTAGTAGGTTTACAAGTTTCAAAAAGAATTTTGGGGTTTGGAATTGGTTAGCTTATTAGAAATTCTAGCTTAAGTTGACTGTTTCAGCACACAAGTGCCCTGCACATTCAGTGACAACCTAATTTCCTAGGCAGATTTGAAGGTTTTAATTGGATTAGAGTTCCATTTTTAAGGTGGTTTTGTGATCTATGGTAACTAGACAGTAGATAGCACCCAATAGTTGCTTCTTATCAGCTTATTCTTTCAGCTTATTCATCTCTCCAAGTGGGGTGTTTGATACTAGTTTCTGAATTCTCTAACAGGGCTGCAAATTAGTTGTAGCCATCATAAGTGTGGTTTTATTGTTTCTCTGAGCTTGTCTATACTCATTGTTACTGTTCCAATTGATATTTGGCATTTGCTTATCAGATTCAGTTTATTGCTTATTTCATTTGGCTTATTGATCCTGTTTTGGCCTCTTTCTATGATTCTGAGCTTCATTATGCTTCATTACTGTTCCTTTAAGCTTGTATAAGTTCTAAAAGCACTTGGTATAAGTTTGGGTCGGTTTTGTCAAGTTTTGCTTATAAATAAGCACTTTCAAATAAGCAGTTTTGGTCTTATAAGCACTTCCAGTGCTTATTTTTAAATTTTTATATTTTTCCTAGATTCAGAATAGTATTTAAGAATTTTTCTGAAATTTTCAGATTTTTCCAAGTTCATTTGCTATTTTTCCCATTTAATTTTCATTTTTATTCATTTTTATTCATTTTTAATTACTTTTTAATTACCAAAAATTCCAAAAAAATCAGAAAAACCCCAGAAAAATCCAAAAAAATATTAGAAAATTATTTTTAGTTATTTTAAAATTTTAGAAATTTATTTTGCATTTTTCTCCATTTATTTACATTTTCTTTTAATTTTTAATTAGTTAAATTAGTTTTTAATTCATAATAAATCCATAAAAAGTCAAAAAAATATTTTTCTTTTTTCTCAAAATTTTCTTTTATCATTTTTAATTTTTGAAAATTATTTTCAAGTCCGTAGGAGTAGCGTAGCTTAAAAGTCGCGTTTTATTTCGTTCATTTACGTTTATTTTACATTTTAATTTACGGTTTTCGATTCTACGTTACGTTTTTGGTTAGTTGAATTACGTGCTTAATTGGTTATTTGTGCTTCATTTAATATCTCATTAGTGTAATCTCATTCACATCACTTTTTACACTTTTCACGACACGTTTTCCGAATCGGAAATTCGGAATACCATTCACCCTTCACACGGAATACGACCTCGGATTATCCGTATTTCTTTGCGGATCTCTTGAGCTTATATCTATACTATAATATTGATATTGTGTTTTTCACGAATCAATTTTTGGCGCCGCTGCCGGGGAAGGTTGAAGTGAATTTTTGAATATTCGTTTTTGAAAAATTGTGTTTTGATAAGCCTTCCTCTATTTTGTATATATTCTATAAATATCGAAAAATCAAAAACACTTTTCCTAAAGTGTTTTCACAAAAATACCAAAAAAATAATAAAGTTACAGCCTCGACTCGATCGAAAGAAAGGGCGTTGTAAACCAAATAAGTCTCCCAATATAACTACGCGTGAAATTAGTTGCTAATCGGATTACTTTAATTCTACAACCAAATAAGCGGAAAATACGGATAGCTTTGACATTAAATTGCAAGCTGAAGAGAGATCCATTCTTCTCTCCCGTTCCGTCGCGAGTAGATTAAGGGAAACGGTTTACGATTAACGTAACGTTTGAAAAAGAAAAACAAAAGTTTAAATTTTGCTTTATAAAAACAAAAATACAAAAAGATTTTCCTTTTCAAATTTGATTTTCCTTTTATTTTTCAAAATTTGAGTTTTTGTGGTGTATGAACACCCGTTCATCTTCTAAACGTCTTATTTCTCCATTATCGAACCCCGAGAGTTTGATACGTCACACACACAAAGTTCGTTTCCCTAACATCACGGAAATGGAACAAAACAACCACAACAATCAACACCCTCCGGTGGGTGTTGTTCAAAATGCACCAGCTCCCGATCTCCGAACGATGGAGGAGCTGTGTCAACCGACAATGCACGGTAGAGGCGGTCCGATTGCCCCTCTCAATATTGAGGCTACAGATTTTGGACTTAAGCACCACATGATTCAACAAGTCCAGAATTCGTGCCAATTTCACGGTTTACCGGGTGACGATGCTAACAAGCATCTCGACAAATTTTTAACCGTCACCCAAAGTATGAAACAACATGGGGTCTCCGATGACGCCCTTCGTCTTTCTCTCTTCTCCTATTCTCTTACACATCATGCCACAGCTTGGTTTGATCGTCTTCCCAAGAACTCGATTCATACCTTCGAAGAAATGGTATCGAAGTTCTTGGCGAAATATTTTCCACCATCGATGGTAACGAAACTTCGAAACGATATTAGCAATTTCCGTCAGCTTCCCGACGAATCTTTATTCGAAGCTTGGGAACGTTATAAGCTTGCTATTGATCGGTGTCCAAACCATAACATGCTTCTTGTTACGATAATTGATACGTTTTACAATTGTTTGACTTTGCAACATCGGGACACGATCAATGCAGCTGCGGGTGGAACTTTTATGAAACGACGTCCTGAAGATTGCTACGAACTTATTGAGAACATGACTGCTCATTACAATTACTGGGATTCCTCTGCCGAGAGGAATGAGTCAAGAACAACCGTTGCTCAAAATTCTTCTACGTCTAATTCTGAAATAGCCGCAATTACTAAGAAACTCGATGATTTATCGACTGCTGTTTTAAGAATGCACCAAACGTCTCAGAATCAAAATCAAGTCAAGAACCATCAAGTCAATATGGTGAACAATGTTTGTGAGACTTGTGGTGGTCCTCATTGATGAGGCGAAAAATGATCCGTTTTTAGGGGGTCATTTAAGCCCGAATCCGAATTTATTTGATCAAATATTGCCCTAAATCGTTCCTTTTGTGATTTTAGGTGTTTGGAGAGTGAATTCTGGAAAAGAAGCTATTTTGGACGTTTTTGGAGCATAAAGTGAAGAAAACAACAAAGTACCAAATCCAAGCTGGAATTACAAGGTGACGGCGTCAAGAACTTACTCTTGACGGCGTCAGAAAGGATGAATATTTTACCGAAGGTTGTGAAGGCGTCAGATGAAGAGATGACGGCGTCAAAATGACCAAGATTAATTTACCGAGGGTGGTGACGGCGTCACATAGGCCGTCACGATTGGATCTAGGGCGTCCGAGGAAGTATATGGCGGCGAGTTGACGGCGTCAGATTTTACTCTTGACGCCGTCAGGACGATTTTCCTATATATAGTTTTCTAGTTTTTTCATTAAAAAAGAGAAGTTTTGGTGAAACCCTAAAGACGATTTTGGTGCCTCTTTTACAGGTTTTTCAAGGGTTCCAAACCCTTGAGACCTTGCATTGTAATTGAGATAAGTATACTCTTAATTCAATCAATATGTCTATGTGTTGGTTGTCTATCTTTTGTTCTTATCTTAATTCTACTATGCTAGGCTAAATTTCCTTTGTGTTTGCTTAGATCTAATGAAACCTAGATGTTGATTATGTGTTGATTACTTGTCTATTCTTGTTTTGAATGAATGATATTATATGTTAGGCTTAAGAAAACTGGCAGATCTCCAAATGGTAACATGCTTGAACGTCTTAAGAAACATGAACCGAGGCGTACTAGGTCTTTATTGGTTGTATTTAATGCATGAGCCACTGTTTACAATCCCTATAGTTGTGCTGGGTCATGGTGTAGGAGGAGATAAGAGCTCATAGAGTTGGGGAGTTATGTATGCCACTCCACGAATGGTATTAAGGAATACAACCCGTCATTCATACAAGTGTAACAAGTAATTAACATGTAAAAGATATCTAGGGAGTAATGAAGTCTAAGTAAACACAATTTCTCCAACCACTGCTCACAACCTTAGTTTAATATTAGTTTAATTTCATTTTCATTAGTTAACTAGTTATAAAGTAGTTTTTGGGTTAGTTGATTAGCAACTAATTCCGCCCACTCCTTCAAAACCCGAGATTTTACTTGCTTTCATAAAATATAAAAACACAAAAAATAATCATCTTCCATCTCTAGAACTATTAATTAGGCTTTCTAATCCTAGCGACACTATTCCTAAGCTGAACGATCAATCCCCCGGTACTTGTCACTATACTATACTACAACGATCAGGTACACTGCCTGGTGGGGGTTGTAAGCCTCGCGAGATCCCTCGAGAGGTAAAGCAAGGTGCGATTCCCACGCATCAAGTTTTTGGCGCCGCAGCCCGGGGAATAGTTATTGTCTAGGTTAGGATTTCTTTTTATTAGGTCTACTTGCTAGATTCCTTTCTAGTAAGATTTTTATTTTTATTTTTTTAGGTCTTCTTTAGTCTATCTTTTCTTTGTGTCTTTGTTAGTAAAAACCTTTCCATTGACTATTCCGTTAGCCATTATGGAGAACGCGAATCCACCATACTACAAACCACGAAATTTACCCACTCCAAATGACATCTTGATGTTTAAACAACATGAGGATGAACCTATCTATGATGCATGGGCTCGTTTTAAATATTTACTCCGAAAAGTCCCTCATCATAATTTTGATCTGTGGTCCCAAATTGAAATATTTTACCATCGTGTCGACCACTATACCAAAATGGACATTGACCATACCGCACATGGGGACCTTTGGGGATTAAGTGCTGATGAAGCATGGGAAACCATAGAGAATTGTGCCATACTTGCCAAAAAAATGGACAACCCAACAAACGTTGTTACGGATCAATTGATAGCAAGTTTAAGGGAACAAGCAAGAAGACTGTTTGGGGATAAAACTATAGATGAGATAACTGGGCATACGGGGTGTTATGATTTCACCACAATACAAATGGAAGCGATAGTAGAAAACCCAAGCCCAATAAGTACCCCACAAGTCCTACCATCACTTGAGGAATACACACCACCCGTGACTTACCCGAAAGAAGTAGAAGAGACTATAGGAGCCCCAATAGAGGTAGAACCCTTGTACCAAACAGCACTAGAGGATATAGGTTTGAATACTTGTAGTGATAACCTTACTCTTAGTTCTAGGGAATTACCTAGTGTTGATGAACCGGAACCTCAATCTTCACACAACTCTCCATCTTTAGATATACATCTAGGAGACAAAAGAGGAGCTGACCCACCCATCAACCCATGTAGTCCGGGTAGTCTTAGGATAAAGGTAATGGACTCTAAGCCTTGTAGAGAGGAAGTCAATATAGGAGTGGAAAATGGCCTTACATGCTTACATCACCCATTTATGATTGATCACAAGAAACATTATGGGTTTAAACCGGGTTTATTAGGTCAAGATGGATTCCCAACTGGGAGTCTCTCGAAATTGATAGAAGATGATCCCTTTCTAAGAGAAAATCTTAATTCACCCACTAACCCAATTGAATTAGGTAAGGCTATGATGATAGGATCCCGCACCTTTGAGCATACAATTCATCCACCACTCTTTCCTCACGAGGCATATTTACACCCTAAGGGTGTGTATCGCTACTTTCACCCGCACTTAATCCTAAGTGTAGGGAAAACCTCACCTTTATCCGTGAAATAAGGGTAGAGTCAGGCTCGTGACTCGAACAAAAACAAGCGCTTCTTGGGAGGCAACCCATGTTTTGTGTGATTTTATTTGTTTGATTGTTATTTGCTTCCGTATGCATGTTTTATTCTTATTGTTGGTTGATCATGTTTCTCAATTAAAATGTGGAAATACTTTATTATGTTGTTTGGCCTAGTCTTAACTTCAACCTAAAGGTATTTTTGCAAAAGATAAGTGTAAGGGGAAACCCCAAATATGTTTTTAAGAAACAAACCGATCATGATTCTCCACAATACTTAATGAACATGTATATTCGTAATTGTTCAAATGCTTGTATTGAGTCATAATGAAGTTTTGCAGGATTTTCCAGGAAGTAGGACGAAGTTTTTCCAGAAATTTTCCGGAAACTTAACATAAAGATTTCCGCAGGTTCATTCTGACGGCGTCAGGCTATTGCTCTTGATGGCGTCAGGAGTCAAAAATCTGGAAATTTTACCGGTTTTGTTTTTCTAACGGAGTCTTATGGTTTTTGTGAATTATTAAGTTTTATAATCTCCAGGAAATCTGCAAACTTCATTCCACAAGCATTATATCTTACTTTGTTTTCTAGGATTTAGTAACTTATATAGGATGCCGCCGATTTTACGCGAGGTTGCCTTGTCTACTTTTGTCAGGATTTACAGGTTATTTGAGACAAGAAGATGATTTATATTCTGGAAGGGAAGCTTTGATTGTTCGTTTTCTTGGAGGAAGATTTAACCTGGCCAACCTAAAATCCATACCGAGCGAATCAGGGGAGTATTTGAATTCATTCTCTTTACTTTTAACTTTTACATTCTTTACTTGAACATTGGGGACAATGTTCATCTTAAGTGTAAGGGGAGGGTAAAAAGATGATACCTTACATATGCACTTTCGCTTGAGTTTGTTTGATAGTAGATGAGTAATAAAACTATGAGAAATACTTGTTAGTGCAATTTTAGCGCCAAATTTAAATTTTTTTACAACATTTAGGAGTGAAACTTTAGCCATAGCAAGCGTCTCATGGATAGGAGGTTGTATGACTAGCACATAACCGTATATTCAGAAAAATTTTCCACCCAAAATTGTGAGGTTCGCCTTTAGTTTTGATAGGAAAAGCATTTATTATTGGTGCTTATGAGTGTACCGGTAGCATTTAGATTCTAGAACTTGCGTTAGTGATGCATCCCGAGACCGCTAGTGAGACTACATTCGTGTAGTAGGATTTACTACATGATAAGAGGCATTAGGATCACCCTTGTGTTAAACCCGTATTACGATTACTTGACCATTTAAGTCATATTACTTGGCTAGTTAAGTCAACTAATTTTTCCCACACCCTTAGCGTTGTACTCATTTTTAGTACACGATACCCCTAGTACACCCCTCCGAGCCTATCTTTTCGTTTCTAACTTTAAGCATTTTACTTAAAGGAAGAATTTGTTACACCCCACTTAAATGTACACCCAAATCGCCTTAGCCTTCCGTGTATGCGCTCATTTTTAGTGCATTATTGTTATTTGTTAAACCCTAAGTTAACTCTCTAATTGATTACATGGTTGCTAAGTCGAGTCATATCCTTGTACATATTGTTTTGGGACGATTGGGACTCATGGGTAAGTACTTATTTTATGGAGTAATGGGGAAGAACAACACTTATTACCCCAATATGTACGTTAATCTTAAAAGTGCTCCAAGTGTTTTGATTTTCTTAATTCGAGTCATTAGAATAGTTTAATGTAAAGTATGTAAAGATTCAAGTGTAAGGGGAATGCTCAAACCCCTATGATGTATTATTTTGGATGGTAGGGTAAGAGTGTATGAAAAAAAAAAAAAAAAAAAAAAAAAAAAAAAAAAAAAAAAATCGAAAAAATCAAGAAAGAGAAAAAAAAAATAGAAAAAGAAAAAAAAAAAAGAAAAAAAAAATAGAAAAGAAAGAGAGAAAAAAATATACGGACTACCATCCCGTTTTCATTCTATGTTTATTTTATGTTTTTAGTTATTTTTTCATTTATTAGCTTAAGTCGAGTCTAGTCTTGGCTTAGCAACGCCATCTTGTACATGTAATTAACTAAGATTGTTAACTCGCCACCAGTAAAATCCCCTTTATCCAACAAAACCGTGTAATTCATATCCCTACACCTAACGTTATAACCCTTTAAAAGACCTCTTTGATAGTTTATCCTAGGTGCTTACGCCATGTGGTGGAGGTTTGATCCTTTCCCAAGCCTATGGTAATCTATTTTGCTATGACAGGTAGTGAGAGATATCTTCCATTTCCATAATGTTATATTACTTTATTACACCCGAGAGATGTGAGTATCTAAACACTATTTGTGAGGTGCTTGTGTATGACCTCCGTGCTTGTCTATTGGTCTTTAGTGGAACGATTATTTGTTGTAATTACTTTTATATTAGTGTTAAATGACCCCTAACTTGTCTTTTGAGTAGAATAAAAGCTCATTTGCTTGAGGACAAGCAAATCTCAAGTGTAAGGGTATATGATGAGGCGAAAAATGATCCGTTTTTAGGGGGTCATTTAAGCCCGAATCCGAATTTATTTGATCAAATATTGCCCTAAATCGTTCCTTTTGTGATTTTAGGTGTTTGGAGAGTGAATTCTGGAAAAGAAGCTATTTTGGACGTTTTTGGAGCATAAAGTGAAGAAAACAACAAAGTACCAAATCCAAGCTGGAATTACAAGGTGACGGCGTCAAGAACTTACTCTTGACGGCGTCAGAAAGGATGAATATTTTACCGAAGGTTGTGAAGGCGTCAGATGAAGAGATGACGGCGTCAAAATGACCAAGATTAATTTACCGAGGGTGGTGACGGCGTCACATAGGCCGTCACGATTGGATCTAGGGCGTCCGAGGAAGTATATGGCGGCGAGTTGACGGCGTCAGATTTTACTCTTGACGCCGTCAGGACGATTTTCCTATATATAGTTTTCTAGTTTTTTCATTAAAAAAGAGAAGTTTTGGTGAAACCCTAAAGACGATTTTGGTGCCTCTTTTACAGGTTTTTCAAGGGTTCCAAACCCTTGAGACCTTGCATTGTAATTGAGATAAGTATACTCTTAATTCAATCAATATGTCTATGTGTTGGTTGTCTATCTTTTGTTCTTATCTTAATTCTACTATGCTAGGCTAAATTTCCTTTGTGTTTGCTTAGATCTAATGAAACCTAGATGTTGATTATGTGTTGATTACTTGTCTATTCTTGTTTTGAATGAATGATATTATATGTTAGGCTTAAGAAAACTGGCAGATCTCCAAATGGTAACATGCTTGAACGTCTTAAGAAACATGAACCGAGGCGTACTAGGTCTTTATTGGTTGTATTTAATGCATGAGCCACTGTTTACAATCCCTATAGTTGTGCTGGGTCATGGTGTAGGAGGAGATAAGAGCTCATAGAGTTGGGGAGTTATGTATGCCACTCCACGAATGGTATTAAGGAATACAACCCGTCATTCATACAAGTGTAACAAGTAATTAACATGTAAAAGATATCTAGGGAGTAATGAAGTCTAAGTAAACACAATTTCTCCAACCACTGCTCACAACCTTAGTTTAATATTAGTTTAATTTCATTTTCATTAGTTAACTAGTTATAAAGTAGTTTTTGGGTTAGTTGATTAGCAACTAATTCCGCCCACTCCTTCAAAACCCGAGATTTTACTTGCTTTCATAAAATATAAAAACACAAAAAATAATCATCTTCCATCTCTAGAACTATTAATTAGGCTTTCTAATCCTAGCGACACTATTCCTAAGCTGAACGATCAATCCCCCGGTACTTGTCACTATACTATACTACAACGATCAGGTACACTGCCTGGTGGGGGTTGTAAGCCTCGCGAGATCCCTCGAGAGGTAAAGCAAGGTGCGATTCCCACGCATCACTCATTCGTATTTTTAGTGCCCAGCCACCGGTGGCTTCACTCACGAGAATGTGTATGCTGCTTCGGGAACCTACAATATGGGCGGTAACGGATACCAACCACAGGGTGACCGAAATCTTCTTAGCTACCGTTCGAACCATTATGTTGGACCACCCGGTTTCAATCAACCGAATCAAGTCAATTCAGTTAATCAAGTCAATCAAGTTAATCAAAATGTGCAAAACCGAAATCATCAATTTAATCACAATGCTAATCAAAATCGGATGAACAATGAAAATCATGGTTTTCAAAATCAAAATCGGGGAAATTATAATCAAGGCCCGAATCAAGGGAATTTTCAAGGAAATCATAATGCTAATTTTAATCATGGAAATCAAAATTTTCAAAATCAAGGTTTCAATAACAACAATCGTGCTCAAAATTTTCAAAATCCAGTTGTGAATCAGTCTTCTTCGGATGAATTACTCAAGCAATTTATGAAAAGTCAAGAGGAAATGAATAAAATGTTAATCAATCAAATGACCGAATTGAAGAAGTCTTTAAATGATCGACCCTCGGGTTCGGGTACTCTTCCAAGCAACACGATCGCTAACCCGAGGGGCGAAATCAAGGCGATTACGACACGTAGTGGTGTTTTATATGAACCCACAGCTCCTACTACCTCTTCTTCTTCGTTTCTGCCTAAGGTAGTAGACTGTGAGACCGAGGCGACAAAGGACCCGGTACCTCCTACTAATAACGGAGGTGCTGAAAACGTCCAACCTCCGGTTGTTCAAACGTCTAAAGAAAAGGAAAAAGTCGTTTTTGAGAACAATGTGAAATACAAGTCTAAATTGCCATATCCATCACGATTTAACGATGAAGAGCTCCGTGCAAAGTCTAAAAAACAAATGGAAAAATTTCTGGATATTTTTCAAAAATTGCACTTTGATATAAGTTTTATGGATGCTCTCGTGTACATGCCGAAATTTGCTTCAACGTTCAAAAACCTCATAAGTAATAAAGAGAAATTGCTTGAATTAGCCGAAACGCCGATAAATGCTCAATGTTCCGCGATTCTTCTCAAGAAGCTTCCCGAAAAGCTTGGTGACTCGGGAAAGTTTCTCATTCCGTGTTCATTAAAAGATCAAGACGTTTGCAACGCCCTGGCCGATTCGGGTGCGAGTATTAACCTCATGCCATTATCGATCTACGAACAACTTGGAATGGGGGCTCTTAAACCGACGAGAATGACTTTGGAGCTTGCTAATCGATCGATCACTCATCCAGTTGGAATTGCTGAGGATGTTTTTATTCGTGTGAATTCGTGCACTTTTCCGGCAGATTTTGTTGTTGTCAATTTTGAAGCTGATCCGAGAGTTCCTCTAATACTAGGGCGACCGTTTTTACGAACTGCTAAAGCCCTAGTAGATCATTTTGAGGATACTCTAACTTTACGACATGATGATGATATAATGATTTTTAAAGCCGATGCTTCGAAATCAAAGAAGTATTCCGTTAAAAGCGTTGATGTTTGTGATTATTCATTTGATGATTTTGTGAAAACGTTCGTTTCCGACTCTTCCCCATCATTTCCTCCGGTTGAGGAACATGAATCTTTTTGGGAAGAGGTCGATGGATTCCTTACTATTGATACGATTCCGTTTTCTGAAATTGACGATTCTTACTTTGATTCGGAGGGGGATATTATTTTTCTTAACAATTTGTTGAACGATGAATCGTTAATCCCTCCGGATAAAGTTAAGACGAAGATTGAGCTTATAATTGACGATCCTCTGGAGCCCGAGCTCGAGGAATTTTTACCAGACTTTGAGAGTTTTACCTTCGATACGACTGAGGAAATAAGTGGCAATCCCACTTATCATCTTGATTTTTCTGATCCGACATTTGAAGCTTTTCATTTCGATCACTCGGAAGAGATGAGTCGTGGCAGTACCACGTCTCATGCTTTTATCTCTCTTCCGAAGTTTGAATCATTTCGTTTTGATGAATTTGAAATTGAAAAGTTTTCTAAACCTGAGTATGAAAGTTTCAGTTTTGATCTTGAAGTTGATCATGATCCGGGTAGTGTGTTTAAAAATGAGAATTTGAATGAAAAATTTTTCCCAACTTTCCCACCCGGAAAGGATTTTAAAAGGAGCTTAAATAAAAGTCATAATTTCATAATTATGAAATTCTCTTTTGATGAGGATGAGTTTTACAAGATTGTTATCATGACTTTCTTGCCATTTGTAACATTTGGTGTGATTTCTCTTATCCTTCACTCCGTGGGGAGTGAGGATGTTGTATTTGATCCTGGTATCGTTTCTAAACATTTTCAACATTAAAATACCAGTGGTTATCTCTTCGGGATGGAACTTTCAATTAAGTCTTATGTTTTTCTAAATATTTTTGATGAAAGCCCGATGGAGATTATTTTCCATTTGCTCTCCCCAAGGACGAATTAATTCGGGGATCAAGTCAAGCTCATGTGACTCGGTGAACAAAAACAAGCGCTTCGTGGGAGGCACCCCATGCTTATCCATTTTCATTTTCTTTATTTTCTATTTTCTAATAACGTGACGTGAGGGGGGCGACCCTTTCCAAACTCGTGTTTTCGTGGTTGTTTTTGAATGTTCAGGAATTTCCCCGAAGTTTGAGGACTCTCGTGCTCGTGGTTTGTCGTTCTCTCCACTCGAGTCTCATCCTTCGCTGCTCTTTCGGAAATTCACCATATCCAAAATCTTATCGACTAACGTTTATCTCTTGGCATACTTAATAAACGGCCTTAGATTTTACGTAGGATTACCCGTACCCTTAAAACATTGAGGACAATGTTTCATTTTAGTCTGGGGGGGTGAATCTTCGATTTGATTTAACCTGTACCATCGTCTGAGCTGTTAACTTACGCAACTCCGTTTTCCACCAAAAATTTTAATTTTTGTCACCGCTTTATTATGCAAAAAAAAAAAAAAAAAAAAAAAAAAAAAAAAAAAAAAAAAAAAATGAATGAAAAAATATATATGATATGAATAATAAGTTTTGACACCTTGTTTTGACTTTCCTATCGGCGAGAGTAGAAATAAATGTTCCGACTTGACCGGGCGTGTTGAGCCCTAGCTCGTCTCCCTTAACCAATATAATCAAAAGATTATGGCTAAGCATCCGCGGATCTCATTATTTGGGATTTTAAATTTGCGGAGATCGAGGAATGATAGAGTTTATTTAGAAGTTTCGTGCTATACACGGATCGCATTACTGGGATTTAAAAAACCCACGAGAGGTACTTGTGGCCTCCTTGTTCCCATCAGCAACGTCACCAATATATATAAATAGATGTCTAGGATTAATTAAGGGTATACGGTTTGGGCAATACTTAGTTTTTTCTCGTTCCCAACAAAATCTCTGCATATGGGGGTTTGGTACACATTGAGGTACTGCCAGTGTTACGGTGAAATAGACTATTGCATCTTGCCGGTTCGCAGCCGATGTTGTGATCTTAGTAAAGGCCGTAGGACTTGGGGTTTGGCATATAGTTATGGATATCAATAATAATAGTCCAAAGCCAAATAAAAAGGCAGAGGAATCCAAAGCTATAAAAAAGCAGCGGATAGAAATCCAAAGTCATAATAAAGCTCTTACATCTTGGCGGCTCACAAACCGTTGACTGTAAAAGAATAAAGGACTAAGGACCAAAGTATTATTAAAGTGCTTATGATTATGCAAAAATGCCAAGCTTCGACTCTGGGGGTTTCCCTAATAAAAAGCTTCCGTTTCGGGTATCAAACATGGTATGTCTCGGTCGTAAATAAAAAGGGAGCCCCCACAAATCGTGTTAAATCAGAGACCTTCATGTGGACCCGATTTCTGTATGCAGGGGTTTTCGAGGGAAAGTTTGGAAACTACTTAGCGTTCAAATTTTGTGCTCTTATCGGACTAAAAAATATCGAAACGAGAAAATATGAAGCAATTCATTTCTCACAATTAAAATCTTTAGATACAACTTAGGACCTGGGGACAAGAGGTAATACACAAGTAACTTTTGTGGGCAGTGTTAGCATCTAACTTCTGGATAAACAATGATTTCGATTTTACGCTTAGTTTGGGAGCTTGTGAAAAATCAAGGATGACGATTTTTATCCGTACGGTCTCTTCTCTGTGAGAAGTGTTTCTACTCGTTGACCCTGAAAATTATCAATAGATAAGAATTAATAATGAAAGTCAAAGCAAACCGTCACTTATATAAAAATGAAAAAAAAGTACAAAAAGAGTAGTAGTAGTTGTTATTCATGAAAATCGGAAAATGGAGCGTTTTTGAGAATAAATGATTTTACTATCTCTTTTGAACATCATTGCTACTTTACAACGTCAGTAAAGAGAGGTTTTGAAAATTATTTATCTTTTAAGCGTGAGGTGATGACATTGCGTGAGGGCACGGCAATACCTTAGTCTGGGGGATTTTGATGAGTGCTTATTCACTCATCCTTTTTAGACCTTAATTCAGACCAAAAACACAAAATACTAACCAAAAATGCCAAGAGAATGCATGTTTTTGTATTTGTGTATGTGCAGGTACGGATATGAGAAAAATGAACGAAAACAAAGCAAAACAGACGAAAACGAGCACGAGATTGGAAAAAGGTCAAAAGCCGGAGTCGGGGAAGTCAAATGGTCAAAGTCCAAGCTCAAAATGACAAAATCAACCTCAGAGATTCATCATGTTACAAGTTTAGTCCCTGAACAAAGTTTGGAGAGATTGACAGTTTAAGTCCCTACAGTTTCAGAATTTAGCAAAAGAGGTCCCTCAAAGAATATTTCAAATAAAGTCAACAAGTGGTCCTCCAAGCTTTCAAAATGATCAACAATAACCCTTGGAAGTTATTTTTGGAGAAATACAGAAATGGTCCCTGATTTTTAGATTGGTACACTTTTGGTCCTTGATAATTTACTACTCCTAAATCATACCATGATACCACCGGATCCACAACTCACCACAAGCCCTTAACCCTATCAGCCCAACCCCAAAAGCCCACCAACACTTAACTATACCCGGCCTACTACCTTCCAACCCGACCCAACCCCTAATAAACACACTTTTAAAATACCCGCCCCCCAATTTCACCCTTTAACCCAGAAAATTAACTGTTTCATGAACCCTAGAGTTACCCCACTCCCAAATTACCTCGTACCACTAATAATTACCAATCATAAGGTCTTCTAGAAGGGTTGTCACATGTCAGTCACATGTCAGAGAGGGTCAGGGAATGATACGTGTACCAATCACATCACACACCAAGGATCCATCACATCACATCATTTAATCAAACGGTCAGAATGAGTAGATTGGAGGCCAAGGAGAGATCAAGGGCTGATATGGACTCAAAGAAACACAAAGTGACGCGGATTGATGACCTGTACATACCCAAGCTCTCTTCAGCTCTCCTATATATACCCCCTCCATTTCATGTAATCAGTGTGCCTTTTTATTTGTATTGTTATGCTGTTATTTTATTTCTTGTATTTGAATTCCTTTTATTAATGAAAATTTAATTTCAGTTTTATTATACTTGTCTTAATCTTAGCTTCTTTTATTTACAGCTTATTGTCTATTATCTGTTTTCAGTTTATTATTTCTAGTTCCTTATTGCTTTTTAAATTCAGTTTTACTCTTCAGTTCATTTACTTATTGTTGTTTCAAGTATTACATAAAAAGAAAAAAAATAAAAATAAAAATAAAAATAAAAATAAAATCAGAAAATACAAAAAATATCAAGTTCTTATTTACAAAAGCTTCAATAAGCTTTTCATTTGTTCATTGAGTTTCATTTAAGCTGTTTATAGCTTTCGTGATACTCACTTTGGCACCAAACACTCAAACTCTCTCAATTCTAAGAAAGTCAACTCTGGTTAACAGAAGTGCTTATTGAGAATAAGCTGAGCTGAATTGGTGTATAAGGCAGCCAATAAGGTGCCATTGGCCTGTCAAAAGACAGGCAAGCTTAGTGAACCCCCTCTTTTCATGCTGAGGGGGATTTGAAGTTGTAAGTTCCATTTCATATTCATTACTGTTTCATCTTTTGAGCTTATAGTAGTATAGATCTGTGTTAAGTTGTTCTTATTGATTGTTACTACTTGTGCTTGTGCTATAATAGTTGGATAATAATAGTTGTCTCATCTGTTTAACTGTTTGATAATTGGCTTGTTGATTGATAGTCTCTAGTTCACTATTTCTGTCTTACATCTGTGAATCTAATTTCTAAGTTAAACTTGCATCTGAGATCTGTTATTGTGTTCTTATTAGAGTTGTTTGGATCCTATTCAGTTCATAATTGTTGGTTTGGAGTTAGTTTGGAATGAACTGTGGTGGTTTCTAGTTAGTGACAGATTATTAAGGAGTGTTTGGATAATTATAGTTTGCTAGTAGTAAGTAATTTTCAGAGGTTAATTTTGGTTTTAACAGGTCACTTAGGATATAACTAGAGTTAGAATAGCATAATATCTATAGCTTATTAGTTAAAAAGTCAAAGTGCTAGTTAATCTCAAAACAGTTAAGATTAGAAGGATTTTTAGTATTAAGATAGCTTATAAATAATAGTAAACCAGTAGCAGTAACTTTTAGCAATAGCAAAATAGCTTAACATTAATTTAGTGATCAGTAAAGTGCAATCAAAATTCAATTTGGGCAAAGTTTGGTGTTCTTCAAAAAGTCAAAAGGTTTTTGGTCATCTGTGTTGGTCAGGTTTTCATAAGCTAGCACAGACCTTATTTGTGATTCAAAATACTTTTTAAAAGTTGTTTTGTGAAGTTTGGTAGTAGGTTTACAAGTTTCAAAAAGAATTTTGGGGTTTGGAATTGGTTAGCTTATTAGAAATTCTAGCTTAAGTTGACTGTTTCAGCACACAAGTGCCCTGCACATTCAGTGACAACCTAATTTCCTAGGCAGATTTGAAGGTTTTAATTGGATTAGAGTTCCATTTTTAAGGTGGTTTTGTGATCTATGGTAACTAGACAGTAGATAGCACCCAATAGTTGCTTCTTATCAGCTTATTCTTTCAGCTTATTCATCTCTCCAAGTGGGGTGTTTGATACTAGTTTCTGAATTCTCTAACATGGCTGCAAATTAGTTGTAGCCATCATAAGTGTGGTTTTATTGTTTCTCTGAGCTTGTCTATACTCATTGTTACTGTTCCAATTGATATTTGGCATTTGCTTATCAGATTCAGTTTATTGCTTATTTCATTTGGCTTATTGATCCTGTTTTGGCATCTTTCTGTGATTCTGAGCTTCATTATGCTTCATTGCTGTTCCTTTAAGCTTGTATAAGTTCTAAAAGCACTTGGTATAAGTTTGGGTCGGTTTTGTCAAGTTTTGCTTATAAATAAGCACTTTCAAATAAGCAGTTTTGGTCTTATAAGCACTTCCAGTGCTTATTTTTAAATTTTTATATTTTTCCTAGATTCAGAATAGTATTTAAGAATTTTCCTGAATTTTTCAGATTTTTCCAAGTTCATTTGCTATTTTTCCCATTTAATTTTCATTTTTATTCATTTTTAATTACTTTTTAATTACCAAAAATTCCAAAAAAATCAGAAAAACCCCAGAAAAATCCAAAAAAATATTAGAAAATTATTTTTAGTTATTTTAAAATTTTAGAAATTTATTTTGCATTTTTCTACATTTATTTACATTTTCTTTTAATTTTTAATTAGTTAAATTAGTTTTTAATTCATAATAAATCCATAAAAAGTCAAAAAAATATTTTTCTTTTTCTCAAAATTTTCTTTTATCATTTTTAATTTTTGAAAATTATTTTCAAGTCCGTAGGAGTAGCGTAGCTTAAAAGTCGCGTTTTATTTCGTTCATTTACGTTTATTTTACATTTTAATTTACGGTTTTCGATTCTACGTTACGTTTTTGGTTAGTTGAATTACGTGCTTAATTGGTTATTTGTGCTTCATTTAATATCTCATTAGTGTAATCTCATTCACATCACTTTTTACACTTTTCACGACACGTTTTCCGAATCAGAAATTCGGAATTCCATTCACCCTTCACACGGAATACGACCTCGGATTATCCGTATTTCTTTGCGGATCTCTTGAGCTTATATCTATACTATAATATTGATATTGTGTTTTTCACGAATCATTACTTAACGGAAATTTGTTTTTTGAGTACGTTGTTTTTTTAATTATTGTTAAAAATATATAAAGATAAGATTGACATAATGAGTTATAATTTTTTTTATGGTGTTACTTAACGGATTTTTTGTTTGTAAAGACAGGGTGGTTTTCTTTGTATTAGTTTAGTTTAGAGGTTTTTTTTTTTCTTTTTTTTTTTTTAAATAAATTTGGAGGTAAGATCGGCCCACCTTTTAATTGCTCTGACCTTTTTATTTTTTTTTAAATATTTTTTTTCTTAAAAATTTTATCATTATGGATTGGTTATGTTTCCGTTTTTGTAAGTGATTGTTACATCGGGTGTTTATGGTTTGAAACAAAATGTTTTATGAATATCCTTTACAAAAAATTAAGTAAAGGTAAATCAACTAAATCCATTCCAATTTATTTATTGAATACATTGATAGCGAAAATGAATAAATATAAGAAAATAAAAGTTATTAAGGAATTTATGATACATTCAAATGGAAGGGAAATTGATAGGCTTTTGAGCATTCTAACCAAAAGTTGGAAGGTCTTCAATATATCGGTTGTGAAAAAGATTCATGTGCAAGTCGGGTATGTAATGAACGCAAGTGGTCATATGCATGACAATTGAGAATGGTATTTTGTTTCATATTAAGAAACACATGCAATAATGTACCTGAGACTTGAAAAGATATCATTCAAAGTTTATGAAGAACTTAACATTTTGTCACTTCGAACCCGACCATATCGACCACTACCCAACACATCTTTTCTTCCACTTTTACTTATAAATAGCTTCACCCAAATATTGCTCGATACATGTGACAGCGTACAAATAGCTTCACCCAAATATTGTTGATCATCCAGCTTGATTGTCTGCAAGAGAAACATAAAAGCCCATCATGGTATTGATAATGTACTGACAGAAACAAAATACTATATTATTGCAAAAGCCAAAATTTGAATTGAATACAAAATTTTTGCTTTACTAGTAACTGTGCAAGCCTAGCACAAGTTCGTAGAGCTGGAGAAAGGGATTGCTTAAGTAATTCAATGTTGAACTGCCTCATCAATTATGCCCAATCTTCTTGTGTGCTACGGTGAGAAGCTTCTCCAGCAGCACGTAATGGGTCTTCATTAATCTGTGGGGACCTATATATTAGCAAGGTAAATGTCGATACTCAAACATAAACTACACCACGCGTTGCGGTAGTTTTTTTGCTTCTATTGTTCATGCTATATACGTTAGTTAAAACAATAAGTTTGACTAATACTCAAAATCCATTAGGAAGTATAAAATACTCTCTTTAAAATTATGCTTTTGTAATCATTAAAAATGTTGCTATTGTTTCTGCACATTATATCTCATACTAACGCTTTAGCTGTTAATTATATAAAATCAAATATGTAGTAAAATTATTATATTTGCACATATTTTAAGATTTCAAAATAGGCTGATAGAAATAGAACGTTTGCATTTTTTAGGAAGAGGCTAACTGATAAGGCGAAAAGTGTACCGCTTTTCGGGGGTCATTTAAGCCCTAAATCGTATTTATGTGATCAAATATCGCCCTAAATCGTTCCTTTTGGCATTTTAGGTACTTTGGAGAGAAATTCTGGAAAAGGAAGCATTTAGGACGTTTTTGGAGCATAAAAGTCAAGAATTCAACAAAGTGCCAAATTCTGTTGGAAAAGTACACCAGACGACGTCAAGCTTGGATGTGAAGCCGTCAGACCCTGATAAGCCAGAACGGATTTTGGAGGATTAAAGAGGGACGGCGTCAAGAAGGCCATCAAGAAACCCTAACCACGGCGGCGTGACGGCGTCAAGGCTATAACGTTACACCGTCAGATCTGATTTTCTATATATATTCTCATAATTTTTAGTCATTAGGGTGGAACTTTTAAGGGAGAAACCCTAGATGATTTTTAGCAGCTTTTTCAAGGTTTTTAACCTTGAGATCTTCCATGTTACATTGAAGATAAGTAATCAATTAATCATTCAATATCTCTATGTGTTGTTTGATTCTATCTTGTTCTTGTCTTTTGTTTAACATGCTAGGCTAGGTTTTCTTTGTGTTTGCTTAGATCTAATGAAACCTAACTATTGATTATTGATTGAAAGGTGTGTTATTAATTGTATTGGATGGGTGTTTATCGATGTTAGGCTTAAGAAAACTGGCAGACTTCCAATTGGTAACATGCTTGAACGTCTTAAGAAACATGAACCAAGGTGTACTAAGGTTATTTGATTGTATTTAATGCATGAGCGAATTCTAGTGATCCCATGTTAGGAGCTTCTTAGCCGGCTCGACATAGGAGTGAAGTAGGAGCTTATAGAGTTGGGAGAAGTCCATACACACTCCCACGAATGGTATTAAGGAATACAATCCGTCATCCACGCAATTAATACACACTAATCAATCAATAAAAGATAGTTAGGGAGTAAGGAAATCTAAGTAAACACACTTCTCTCCATATTAGTTTTCACATACATTTACTTTCTTGTTATTTTATTTTATTTGCATAACTTTGGGTTAGTTGACTAGCAACTAATTCCGCCCACTTCTTCAAACCAAAGATTTTTACTTGCTTTCATTAAAATAATAAAAATACAAAAAGAATCTTCCCTCACCCTTAGACCTATTAGAGTAGCTTTTCAATCCTAACGACACTATTCTCCTAGAGAACGATCAATCCCCCGGTACTTGCTACTACACTATACTACATCGGTCAGGTACACTGCCTGGTGGGGATTGCAAGCTTCTCAAGATCCCTTGAGAAGTAAAACCTTTTTACGAGGGGTGCAATCTCACGCATCAAAGTTTTTGGCGCCGTTGCCAGGGAATAACTATTGTTTAGGTTGAATTTTTTATTTTATTAGGTCTACTCGCTAGATTCCTTTCTAGTGAGATTTTTATTTTTATTTTTCTAGGATTTCTTTAGTCTATCTATTTTCTTCGTGTTTTTGTTCGTAACCATTACCATCCGCCAACATGGAAGGTGGTAACATCCTCGATCCCAACAACCCACCACAACAAAACCATCCAGAACTAAACCAACCTCCTAGAGCCCGTACCTTAGGAGAGTATTCCCGACCTAGCCACCATGGCTATCGAAACACCATTGAGCTCACCCAAGGAGCCAATGTGTCTCCCTTGCGATCCGACACCATCCGGTTGGTGCAAAGCGGATGTGCATTCCATGGACTTCATTTCGAAGATCCAAATCAACACCTCAAGGATTCCCTTAAGATCGTAGATTCCATAGATCTTGATGTTGACACTCGAGAGACTACCCGATTACGTCTCTTCCAATTCTCTCTGCGAGACCATGCTAGTCAATGGATAGAGCGTCTACCCGCAGGTTCCATCACCTCTTGGGATGATCTCACAACTCGCTTCCTTGCTCAATTTTTCCCACCGGGAAGAACCACAAATTTAAGGAATGATATCTTGGCGTTCCAACAACGCCAAGGCGAAACCCTCTACGAGGCATGGACTCGATTCAAGGACTTACTCCAAAAAGTCCCTCATCATGGCATAGACCTTTGGCTCCAAGTCTAAATCTTCTATGACCATATCAATCTCCCCACGAGGCAAACCATTGACCAAGCGGCCGGTAGTAAGCTACGTGATCTAAGTGCGGAACAATCATGGGATCTCCTAGAAGATCTTGCTCTTTATGACAACGAAAGTTGGAATGATCCCCGTGATTTCAATAAAACGGTCAAGGCAATATGTTTGCCTTCGAATAATTCAAGCATTTTCGACCATAGGATCATAGATATTGAAGACCAAGTCAAGTTTCTTATGAAATCCTACGAGGCTCTTAAACCTTCAAGTCAAGTGAACAAAATCACTTCTTCGTGCGAATTATGTAGTGGTCCCCACGACACTCGTGATTGCATGTAACTCCCCGAACAAGCTTTTGCGGACTACGCCTCCTCTCGTACCGACGGAGCGGGAGACAAGTGGTACACTTTCAAACCCGAGCCAAACCCTTACGGTGATTCCTACAACCCATCTTGAAAAAATCACCCAAACCTTAGGTGGAAGCCAAACCAAAACATGCCCCAAAACAATTCTTCCAACCCACCTAATCATTTTCAACCCAACGGTTCAAGCTCGAACCGTATCTTCAACAACAATCCTTCCAACAACTATGGTAGTACCAATAATTTTGAAGGATTGATGTCGAAATTTACGGCATCTCAAGAAGCTCGTATATCCAAGTTTGAATCCGATTTCAAACAAAGGCAAAGCGAGATGACCAATAAAATCGACGCCTTGTTGAAACTTTTCAATGACTGAGAGATGGGAGCCCTCCCAAGCGACACGGTCAAGAACCCGAAACTAAACGTTAACTTTATTTCTTCGGTTTCGTCCCCTAGTTCTTGCCCACAATACTATTCGGTCAACGCCATGAGCACGTGTTTCAAACAAACCCAAATCCCTCAAAAAGACCATGAGAATAAGATATCCAACACTAAATTGGTCAACAACATAGTTGAAACACCTCACACTCAAGACCTCGACGATGAATTCAAGGAGCTCCACCTTGAACGTCCGGTTATTGATGTACTAGAGCGAGCCCCCTACTATAACGCCCTCTTAGAAAAATATGAGAAGAAGCTAAAGTTAGGTGACAAGGGGACCACCTTCATTCGAAACAAGCTACCTAAGAAATTAGAAGACCCGGGCTTATATGTCCAACCGTGAAAGATCGGTAATTTGGAGGCTTATGACACATTAGCCGATCTTGGTTCAAGCCTTAACTTACTTCCACTACCTCTCTACACCACCCTCAAACTAGGAAAGCTAGAAGAAACTGAGGTAATAATAGGTTTAGCGGATGGAAGTGTTGCATACCCGGTAGGAGTAGTAAAGGACGTTGTAGTTCAAATAGGGAAGTTGACAATTTTAGCCGATTTCCACGTCCTCGATATGATTAGTGACCCTACATGCTCCTTGTTGATTGGAAGAGGATTTCTAGCCACCGCTAGTGCTATGAATGATTGTAAGGAATCCAAAATAGCGGTATGAGAAGGAGAAACTTGGTCGCTATATGATGTTAAGAAACATGCCTATGACACCCTTGAGGAATCAACTGATGTTAGTAGGAGACCCTCTAGATACGGACCATGGTTAGAAGGAGACTTCATAGGACCCCAACGCCCAGAAATTTGTAAAATGAACACAAATGATAGAACAACCTTTGGCTAGGGACACCGAGTTAGACCCCTTTGAAGATCCCCTAGTTTTTAGAAAGATGACTGACTTCCTAGGAGTTTTGCCAATTAACCTAGCCATAAATAAGTGGAAAAGCGAAGGCGATAAACATAAATGGAATTGGGAAAAGCCACCTAAGGAAGGAGATGGATCATGGCACATAAAGATGACTCTATATGATCCGGATGGAGAGAAGTTTGAGAGGTCATATTTCACAAAACGCACCAATAGGACACTTCCAACCAAAATCAACCCTAAGGATGTCCTCGATGCGGAACTCACCTACGTAGGGTAGCGTGACTATGAGTCTAGCTACAAGACTCGTTAAAAAAGAAAAGCGCTTCTTGGGAGGCAACCCAAGCTTTGTGTGACTGTCTGTTTGTTTGTTTGATTTTATTTGCTTCCGTATGAATGTTTAATTTTTATTATTATTGATTCATGCTTCAAACTAAATTGTGAAAATGCTTTATTTTGTTTTTAACTTCGTCTTAACTACATTATAAAGGTATTTTGCAAAAGATAAGTGTAAGGGAAATCCAAATTGGTTTATAAAAACAAATGAACATGAATCATAACAATATTAAATTGACATACATATTAGTAATTGTTTGAGTCAAATGCTTGTATCGAGTCATAATGATATTTTGCATGATTTCCAAGAAGTAAGAATTGAGTTTTTCCAGAAATTTTCTAGAAACTTAACATGAAAAATCTGTCAGATCACTTCTGACGGCGTCAAGCCCCAGGCTGATGGCGTCAGACTCTGTTTTCTGGAATTTTTGAAAGTTTTGTTTTTCTTCCGGAATCATAAAATGCTTATATAAAATATCTAACTTATAAACTCCAGGAATCTGCAAAATATTCATTCCACAAGCATTATATCCTTATACAGATTTATCCCGTTGATGTTATGCAGGTTTTCGTGTTTGTTTTCTGAGGTTTAACAGGTTATTTTGGACAAGAAGATGATTTATATTTCGGAAGAGAAGCTTTGAGCATTCATTCTCTTGGATACCGAGCGAATCAGGGGAGTATTTGATTTTATTCTTTACCTTATTTACTTTACATCTTGTTATTTGAACATTAGGGACAATGTTCATCTTAATTGTAAGGGTGGGTAAATTATGATACCTTAGAGAATGCAATTACGCTTGATTTTTGTTTGTTTAATGGTAGATGTGTAATAAAACTGAGATAAATACATGTTAGGGCAATTTTAGTGCCAAATTTAAAATTTTTTACAACATTTAGGAGTGAAACTTTAGTCTTAATGAGCGTCTCATGGATAGGAGTTATATGACTAGCACAAAAACCGTACCAATAAAAAAAAATCACCCCAAATATGTGAGGTCCGCCCCTAGAATTGGTAGGAAAAGTATTTATGCTATGGTGTGTGTACCAGTAGCACTTAGATTCTATAACTTGCGATAGGACCATCCCGAATCCACAAGTGAGACTACATTCGTGTAGTTAGAGTTACTACATGGTAAGAGGCATTAGGATTAACCCATTGTTTTACACCTGTGTTTTTGTTATAATTACTTTGGCTTCATTGGTCAAGTAATTATCCCACACCTTAGCGTTGTACCCATTTTTGGTATACGATACCCTTAGTACACCCCTCCAAGCCTATCTTTTCGTTTTTAACTTTAAGCATTATACTTAAAGGAAGAATTTGTTACACCCCACTTAAATGTACACCCAAATCGCCTTTAGCCTACCTTGTATTCACTCACCTTTAGTGCATTGTTGTGACAACATTTGTTAAACCCTTAGTTAATTATTTAATTGATTACGTGGTTGCTAAGTCAAGTCATATCCTTATACATATTATTTTGGGACGATTGGGACTCATGGGTAAAGTACTAGTGTAATGGAGTAATGGGGAAGAACAACATTATTACCCCCATATGTGTTAAATATTTTTAAAAAAGTACTCCAACTGTTTCGATTATCTTAATTCAAGTCATTAGTTTAGTTATTTGTAAAGTATGTAAAAGTTCAAGTGTAAGGGGAGAACCGAGGCCCCTATGATGTATTATTTTGGATGGTAGGGTAAGAGTGTATGCAAAAAATAATAATAAAGAAAAGAAAAAAAAATTGAAAAAAAAAATCAAGAAAAGGAAAAAAAATGAGAAAAAGAAAAGTAGAAAAAACATACGGACTACCATCCCGTTTATTTTTATGTTTAATTTGTGTTTTATTAGTTTGTGATTAGCTTAAGTCGAGTCTAGTCATGGCTTAGCAACGCCACATTATACATGTAATTAATCAAGATCTTTAACTTGCCACCAGTAAAATATCCCTTATCCAACAAATCCGTGTTTATCATATCCCTACACCTCATTACAACCCTTTTGTAAAGTCCTCTTTGATAGTTTATCTTAGGTGCTAACACCTAGTGGAGAAAGTTTTCGATCATTTCCCAAGCCTATGGTAATCTATTTGCTATGACAGGTAGTGAGAGATATTGTCCATTTTCATTTATAATTCTATGACAACTGAGAGATGTGAGTATCTAAACACTACTTGTAAGGTGCTTGTATGTAATCTCCATGCTTATTATGATTGAAGGGGAACGATTATTTGTTGTAATTACTTTTATATTAGTGTTAAATGACCCCTAACTTGTATTTTGATTAGAATAAAAGCGCAATTACTTGAGGACAAGCAAATCTCAAGTGTAAGGGTATTTGATAAGGCGCAAAGTGTACCGTTTTTCGGGGGTCATTTAAGCCCTAAATCGTATTTATGTGATCAAATATCGCCCTAAATCGTTCATTTTGGCATTTTAGGTACTTTGGAGAGAAATTCTGGAAAAGGAAGCATTTTGGACGTTTTTGGAGTATAAAAGTGAAGAATTCGACAAAGTGCCAAATTCTGCTGGAACATTACACCAGACGGCGTCAAGCTTGGATGTGACGCCGTCAGACCCTGATAAGCCAGAACGGATTTTGGAGGATTAAAGAGGGACGACGTCAAGAAGGCCATCAAGAAACCCTAACCACGGCGGTGTGACGGCGTCAAGGCTATAACGTAACGCCGTCAGATCTGATTTTCCATATATATTCTCATAATTTTTAGTCATTAGGGTGGAACTTTTAAGGGAGAAACCCTAGACGATTTTTAGCAGCTTTTTCAAGGTTTTTAACCTTGAGATCTTCCATGTTACATTGAAGATAAGTAATCAATTAATCATTCAATATGTCTATGTGTTGTTTGATTCTATCTTGTTCTTGTCTTTTGTTTAACATGCTAGGCTAGGTTTTCTTTGTGTTTGCTTAGATCTAATAAAACCTAACTATTGATTATTGATTGAATGGTGTGTTATTAATTGTATTGGATGGGTGTTTATCGATGTTAGGCTTAAGAAAAATGGCAGACTTCCAATTGGTAACATGCTTGAACGTCTTAAGAAACATGAACCAAGGTGTACTAAGGTTATTTGATTGTATTTAATGCATGAGCGAATTCTAGTGATCTCATGTTAGGAGCTTCTTAGCCGGCTCGACATAGGAGTGAAGTAGGAGCTTATAGAGTTGGGAGAAGTCCGTTCACACTCCCATGAATGGTATTCAGGAATACAATCTGTCATTCACGCAATTAATACACACTAATCAATCAATAAAAGATAGTTAGGGATTAAGGAAATCTAAGTATACACACTTCTCTCCATATTAGTTTTCACATACATTTACTTTCTTGTTATTTTATTTTATTTGCATAAGTAATTATTTGGGTTAGTTGACTGGCAACTAATTCCGCCCACTCCTTCAAACCCGAGATTTTTACTTGCTTTCATTAAAATAATAAAAATACAAAAAGTTCCCTCAACCTTAGACCTATTAGAGTAACTTTTCAATCCTAACGACACTATTCCCCTAGAGAACGATCAATCCCCCGATACTTGCCACTACACTATACTACATCGGTCAGGTACACTGCCTGGTGGTGATTGCAAGCTTCTCAAGATCCCCTGAGAAGTAAAACTTTTTGCGAGGGGTGCAATCTCACGCATCACTTACCATTGAAGAGACCAATCTCTAACCATGAGACCTCGTTGCAGCATCCACACCAAACAATGTAGGGCCACCATCTAGAACACAATTTTTTACTAACGCAGAGCATGTTTGTACATCTTTTGTGCAGAGTTTTGACGCTGCCTTTTACGTCCTCTCAAGTTATATAAAGAAGCTAGACCTATAATAACAGAAGCGAAAGTTTAAAAGGAAGTTGAAGTCTAAAAACATATACCGAGATAAACACAATGTAGTATAAAAAATATTGAATGAAGCCAATGAATGACCACCTCCATTGGACCAACATTGATCATAGTGGAGATAGAAAACCACGACCATAATATCATTGTGGAAATGTCCCCTTACACCCTTTTCTATTCTCTTTATTTCATATACATGTCGACCAGGGCAAGCAGGTCGAAAGGTACCCCACGTGTATTAATGCAAACAATCTTTTACATTGTTTCTTTCAAATATTCAGATTGTTCTCGTAATACTGCAAATTTTGTAACTTTAGAACACACCAGTTGTTTATGAAAATTCGGACGAGAAAAATGTGTTCAGCTCAACACACTCTGTCTTGTCCTTTTTCTACTTGCAGTAATAATGTGTCCATTTTGACCCGTAACCCACCCTACCACTTTTTTCATCTCTTCTTGATTACACCCAAACCTCAAACAAAAAAAGAAACTAAAATAAAAGATGACAGAGAGCCGTAAGTGTAGATGGTTACATTTCATGGATTTTTATGAACGATTCAAACAGCAGCCTCAATGCCTCATCACTGAGTTGTCCCAATAGGTCAAACCTGCTATGGCCTGTAGAAAACTACCCGTTGTGACCCATTAATTAACCAATCCGATATGACACTACTAAAGAAAAGGTTACATTGTAACAAATTCGAACAATACTATACAACACGAATAGTTGTGAGTCAAAGTACCTGATGATGACACAACAATTAGAAGGTGTGCTACGTAAACACCTGAATATTAAATAGAACACAATTTGGTAAATTTTTCGAGTGAACACTAAATTTTTAATAACGTAACAATCAGCTAAATTAAGTGACTTGTAATACTTGAAATGTCAAATATAAGAAGATGGAGCTTAAATTGAACAAAAAAGAAAGCCCAAATAAGCATAACACATTAGTCCTTATTTATGAATATCGCATCCAAATATATATCAGTGATAGAAGCATACACGCATTTTGTTACCAAATTACTGCATTTTATATCGCATCCAAAACTTTATGTTTTTCATGCACGTTGGTTCAACTTGAGACCAACGTTTTCAACTAATGAGTGAAAAACATCTACTTGAATTTTCAAAGAGATCACTTATTCAAACAAAAGACCGTTTGTTCCACATCAACTTACAAATTAATAAACCAAAAAGTTGACGTACCTATAATTCGAAACGCAATCTTAAACATCAGAGACTAAAACTAACACAGACCATTATACAAAACAGCAAATCAAGCCACAAACACAAAAGCAAATCAACAGAAAAGTACATTAACAAAGCAAGATATATATCAATATAAACAGTACCAAAGGGCCTTTCGCCTAGCAGCAAGATATATATCAATATAAACAGTACCAGAGGGCCTTTCGCCTAGCGGTATGTGAGTGGCCCATCAACCAATAGGTTGTCAGTTTAAATCTCAGTTGAGACGTGTGAAATAGTGAGATATTAGGTGGTGTAAAAGGTATGTAAATGAGTTGCATTTGCAATTAAAAAACTGAAACATCAATAAAAACAGTATTGATGCGGAAACCAAAAAAAAAGTTAAACTGTCTAGGCACAACCATTTTAATCCACATCATGAGTTAACAATTTTGACCAATTACCCAACCCACCCATGTTATGAAAAAATATTGAGGTTTATTGAGCATCAAAATCCTTAAGATCAGCAGCAGTAAGATCATTGTGACCAGCTCATAAAAGGTGTACCTATAGATTCAAAACTGAAGTGTGAGGGATCCCAAGTGATATTTTGTACATAGACCATGTGTGATTTTAAGTATCTAGCTAATCAAATTCAGTATAATGTATCTTTCAATGACAAACTCCTGACTGGATTTGGAAGTCATTTAACTGAAACATACCCACCATGAGCTTCTGAACCTGGTTCACCGGCAATGCCACCTTCGTAGGTCTGACAGCTGCACGAATGATAACAGTTAGTGACTTGATGTAGCTAATTAGTTATGTAACTTGATTGCAATTTATTAACATCTATCACTCACTAATTGATATTGCCAGAAGATCATCTAGCAAAAGGTAGAATAAGCTCCTCACTAAATGCAATAAGCTAAAGATATGTTAAGTTATGTTAAATATAACCAACCTTAAGATGTAGTTTCTCACACCTTGAGTAAGTTCATCTAATATATTTAAACCACTCGCAACAACCTGACATAAAGTAGTAGTTAAAGATATTAGTATTAATCAAAGAGCTTCGTCGATTGTTGATTACGTATTAACATGTAAACTCATTTGTTATCCCAAAATGTGAAGGTCTCTCGAGATATATATATATAGACATGGAGACAATGAAATTTCTGACTTACAGAAATGGCGGTGTATAAGGCACAAACATCTACTTCACCACCATCGTGCATACGATAAATTTTAACAGCTTAAAAGTGAATACACAAAACCCTTCAATCAAGTATGTTTTAAAAAATATGAATCTATAATAACTGGAGGTAATCAGACGCCAAACCTGAATCCTCCACTTGTGTGTTTCATTGTTGCTAAAAAACTTCAACTCACTTAAGTGTAGGTCAAGTTAAAGATTATACATTATTGCTAGAGGGTCAGTTCATTAAATTTATAACAAAATTAGCTAAAAAGAAAACAGGTAAAATGATTTAAGAGACGCCTAAAACAAAAGTTGTGTACAGGACAAGATCAAAATCCAAAAAGGAAAACATAACACAAAATCTAACCTGTTAATTGATTTCAGAGATCTATGACCGCCTAAGGTGATGAGTGAATTAACCACAACATAAGTTGTACAAAGATGCGGCATCTGACAGTAGTAGCAAAGGTTAGCAACTTTCAAATAAACTCAACGGGAAAATTTTCTCTTATGCACCATACACTACACGACAAAAAAAAGGTATGTAATACTTTCAGGTCAAAATACATGATTTAGCAACAGAAATTTACTTGCGCAAGCCACTTTGCACTGCCATTTTCGCTGCCTCTCCAGCACTAACCTCTTTGATAACAACACCATCAGCATTGCCAAGTTCTGATCCAAGTTTAGAACGTATTTTCCCTCCCTAAAATTAGGATATTATAGGTCACGATCACATGCAAACTTGGTAAGCTAAATCTAGCAAAATTGTCTGAAAGCATATCAAATAGTATTTTCTTCTTGTTTACCTGTCCGCGGTGGCCATATATAGTTGGTTTGGTGGTGGCCATGGGGATGGTAAAGTCCATCCCATCTAGTAATAGTGGGCCTGCTATGCCTCCTTGTATCTGGACGTAACCAATTGGCATCTCACAACATTGTCCCAACTACTGGCTTGTGCCAACCCTTGAGGTTCTTTAACATCTTCTTCATAGTCCTGCAACACACAAATACAAATTAAACACAAAAAATGAAATGCATTAGAAAGCTATAAACTGATCATATTCATCGGTTGCCTCAATTACCCGCTATAATATGGTAGTGCTCTCAGTTAAAAACTGCTCAACTTGATCTTTTTCTTTTATTAAAACGTTGGAGATCAGATTCCATCTTTGCAATCCGCCCCACATCCCTTCCTATTGGTTTGACAAAATTATGGCTAAAAATTAATCTCACTTCCTGCTAGTCACCTTTCCAGCCCTAGGTCACATTAACCTGACTCTCACGACATTGGCATCTTACAACATTGTCCCAACCACTGGCTTGTGCCAACTCTTGAGGTTCTTCAACATCTTCTTCATAGTCTTGCAACACACAAATACAAATTAAACAGAAAAGGCGAAATGCATGAGAAAGCTATAAACTAATCATATTCATCGGTTGCCTCAATTACCCGCTGTAATATGGTAGTGCTCTCAGTTAAAAACTACTCAACTTGATCTTTTTCTTTTATTAAACGCTGGAGATCAGATTCCAGCTTTGCAATCTGCCCCACATCCCTTCCTATAGGTTTGACAAAATTATGGCTAAAAATTAATCTCACCTCCTGTTAGTCACCTTTCGAGCCCTAGGTCACATTAACCTGACTCTCCAGTTAGCTAAAGACAATGTATCCATTATGCATAGGATAGGCCTTAAAATAACGGAATAACTAATATAACGAAAAAGAAACAATGCAAGTTTTTACTACTGCATTTTCTATAATCCCGTCACATGCAAATCTGCAAGTAACAATTTTATAGAAATTCTACACCTTCAATTTCATACTAAACTGAATAGCTACATGCTTCTATTATTACTCTTCTATCCGTTTACTCGTCAAACTTTGGCAACTAAGAGAATGAGACAGAATGAGACAGATCACACACACATACACACACACATTGGTCATCTTGTAATCACTGATATAATAAGCTATAAGTGACTGAAATAAAAAAAATGTTAATTTCAATAATTGGGGTGTATGCTAAGTTGTAGAAAAGAACCTAAACCTCGGGCAACGGCATTTGAATCCTTGATGCACGGTGGTTCAACCCAATCTTACGCTTTCACATAGCAAAGCCTCAACATATAATAATTTTCAATGTTAGATTAGTAAAATAAAACCATAAACGTGCGTACCTGAGTGCCCACAGACGAAGGTTCGAAGCTGTATTTGATAGTGCATGTATCTACTCGAACTATTTATCAGCAAACACAATCAATTCACAGTCACTTTCACTATTTTCATTAGTAAACTAATAAGATAACCTCGTGATGTATCTGTCACTAAAGACATCTTAAACTCTTTAATAAGAAACAAATCATGAGAAATAAAACCCTCATAAAGCAAAATATTTATATTCACATTAACAGATGATCATAAGATCATCCATCACTACTAAACATTTACTCACCTAAATATCATCTTATAGTTTTAAAGAGAACAACCTCCCTTAATTTGATATACAAACAGGAACAAACTAACATACAAAGGTCCATGAAACGACTCAACAACTTGTGGTTAATAACACGACGTTGCAGCAGAGAAAACTTGCCCTAATTTTTATCTCGTATTACGAACATTAAAGTTGTTATACATGGTCTAAATAATCGCAACATAACCTGAAAAACAATAATAATAAGATCAATAGATGGACCATGAGATGAATATACTGCTAATGAAGGTACAGTACTTGGAATACAGTCTTCAGTAGAGGTTTATTTGCAGCCTGCACACGCTCATGATACCACCTATTAACACAAATTTATCCATAAATGCACTCAAGTCTATAATAGTCAAATTCGGTGCAACATTGTTTGAAGCTAATAGCAAATTACTTACATGTTAATTATTTTCGTTTGATTTACCTTGAACATAGATGGTGTTTTGATGCAGGGATGGTGATTGATGAAGACTGAAACATGCACCGTCATGCACAGTAATTAAATTTAGGGCTTGGAGATTGAATGATCGATGATGGTTGTGGAAACAAATATTAGGGTTTGGAAGAATAAAATGAAAATAATTATACCTACGGTTTTATGTTCTTTTTAATTTAAGTTTAACCCTAAAATATTACTTTAGATTTATAGATTTGGAATTTCAATATATAAATCAAAAGATGTGTTGGTCTAGTGGTTTATCATGTTTCTTAGTATTACCATCCATCTTTGACCATTTTTAACATATTAATCGCCGAATTTTAGTCTTACAAATCCATGCTTAATTAAATTAATTATAAAAAATGTAATTAATTATAAAAATTGCTTAGATTAACAAATTAAATATGCTGACATGGAAATCAAAACTAACACTACTAATTGGTCAAATGCCTCCTGTTATATATATATATATATATATATATATATATATATATATATATATATATATAATAGGAGACATTACACGCGTAATGCCACATCATTGGCCAGTCATTGACATGTAATTCATTATCAGCCATGTCATCTGTAAGCAATTTTTATATTTTATTTTATAATTTTTTAAATTATTTATAAATTAATTTTTGTTTTTTTAATTAATTTCATTTTTTTTATTCATCATTAATTTTGGATCTTTTATAAAAAATATGTCCATTGCAAGATTTGAACTTGGGTCTATTGATTTAGTAATAAACACCTCAACCAATGGAACAAGCCAGAAGTTATGTTATACAGTGAAAATCAAATATGTCATGCTCTTAAAGAATACCACTTAAATATATATTTTTTTTAAAATACCTTATATGGTAAATTCATCTTCACATCCTCATTCATTCCTATCCTCACAAAACCCTAATGTTATTAGTCTCTTCTTCTGAAAACCTCATTCGTAGCCTCACAAAACCCTAATATTATTGAAAAAAATGTATTTCTTCTTTTCTCATAACCCTAATGAAAACTATGTTATTTTGATGATTTTGTGTATGCACATGTTTTTTTTTTCAGGTTTGTATCTCCTTCTGATTCATCTTCTTATTCAAGTGACAGTGAATTAGGTGATGTTAGTTTACCTGGATTATATGCAAGATTAGCGTACATGAAGACGGATTTTTTTTACAGGTTTGTATCTCCTTTGTTTTGTTAAAGATGCGACTATTAATTAAACTTCGTATCCTGTGATAGAACCAGTTAGCACACATGTGCAGTTGGTTGAAGAGTCGCCATCTCAGTGTGCTTCCATAAAACGAAAGAAAAAATTAATGGATATTCCTCCTGATGCTCTCGGTATGCTATCTTAAGTTCATAGTTTATTGTAGTTTAATGTTAATATTAATAGTTTATAAAGGTTTTGTAGTATGCTGAAACATTTGTTGTAATTGTCTTCGTTGGTTTACATGTTTTTTGTTTCATCAACAAATTTCTGCATCGAAAAATAGTTACATTTACATGAAGTTGTGTTATTTTTTATATCTTTCAGAAACATGCATATATTTCGTACTTAGTTTCGTTATAGAAGTCTAGGTGAAACTCACCTTAGCTGATGCATGATTTCCGAACTGATAAACGTTGGGTAGAAATAAGATGCACTTCAAGTTCTTCATGATCTTTTTACCTCAAAGTGGTATAGGGCATGGCAGAAAACTCACTAAAATATTATGTTTAAGTACATTGAACTTTGTGTTGAAATGAGGAGGGGCAGATTTTCCAAAGATGGTCTAATCCAGTACCGCATAATCTGACAGCAAGTTAATGTCACTTTGTTGGAAGAAGTTGTTAAGCACTTCATGGATCTTTCAACCAAGAAGGCCGAGTTGGCCCGCATCCAGGCACAGGCTTTAGAAGATGCCTTGGATGTGGATGACCTTGAAGCTGATAAATGACCAGAAGACTTGATGTTGAGCTATGTTAGTGGCGAAAAAGGAAAAGACCATTTGGATAGGGAGCTTGTGACCCCATGGTTTAAATTCCTGTGGGAGACTTACATAACCGTTCTTGAAATTTTTCGAAACAACTCCAAATTGATTGCTTTATATGTTGTAAGTTCTGCTTAATAATCTATACTGCCTTTATTTTAATTTTCTTGAGAATTTAAAAAAAAATAATAATTTGCGATTCCCGTAATCATGTTTATAAAAACACTTTTATTAGTCTAGACGTAAGGAGTAAGGTACTTGATAGTATTAAGGGCTGACCAATATCCAAAATGCTATTATTTAAAATTCAAGGATGTACAGGGGACGATTCAAACTGTTGACATCTCAATCGAAGACAGTGACAGATTTATGAATTCCAACCAGGGTATATATTACTAAGATAGATTGGGGAAACATTATATTAACATTTTATTTTTTGACTTTTTTTTCTCTTTAAAATGCTACTCCGTACTAAAGTTTTCTGCCCATGCATAAACTCGGTGGTTGATTTCTTGTGACTTTTGCACTGCAGGGAACTGCAGATGCTATGAGAAGATGTTTATGGGTATTAAAACAACATCCAGTAGCCGAATTTCTGGTCCTCCCAGGTCCCCATTTTTACAAGATGGATTATCAAAAACTTATAGAAGCACACAGAAACAAGAAGGCTGATGTAACAGTTGCGGTTTTAGATAGCATGAGAGATTACAATACATGCTTAGGCCGTATTAGTGTTGATTGTAATAATTGAATTACCGGCTTTAAAGAGGAGGCAAACTCAATGCCAATTACACCAATATCAGTTAAGTGGTTTACATTTATAAGGTTATTGTTCATAAAATAATCTGGTTCTCAAAGAAGTTTCTTTTGTAGCCGTTCAGTTAGTCAGCCATCTAAAAAAGGACAGTATGTTTATGTACAAACTCTAGCTTTAAATCATGTTTGAGATGACGGCTTTTGATATCCCAACTTTTGTTATCCCAAAATCTGATGGAGAATACTACAGTTTAAATTTGTGTCAGCGAGCTGAGTGAGGTTCATGACAGAAGCAAAGATACTAAGGATTGGCGTCAAGTAGATATGGTATGACAGCAACATTACATTTTGAGACACTAATCTAGAGTCTTATAAGTTTTAACTGTTATATTAACATTTTCAGCTACAAATGATCAATGAAGGGAATGTGGTTTGTGGTACAGGAGCTTTTGGTTTCATAGCTTCTTGGATTGTTAAGGTTTTGCAGGCTCGTGGTTACACTGTTCATGCAACTGTCAAATCACTTGGTCAGTCTATTTTCACTTTTATACTCTATTTCAAAGTCAACTTATATTATTTTTTAATTTAGCTTTTCAGTTATTTGATCAAATTATTTATCCCAAGTATGACCAGATTATTGATGTAGTTGAAAGCTGATAATCCAAAACATATAATATGATTCTTGAGTTTAATTGACCAATTCCTAAATTTATTAGTGATCCCTTGCCTAATCAATACTTTGGAATATGTAGGTAGTTAATTGGTCCACACAACCCCTTCCCATGAAAGATATGTGAAAAGTAATTCTGAGCTCTTACTGTGACTTAGCGACCCGTATAGGAGAGTGTCTGCGCATGAGAAATGTAACCATTTTTATGCCCAGTCCTGTAGTTTGGAACTAAGTGAGCTACATGGCGAACCCCAATGTTGTAGCCTACACAGACAACAACGTAGGGGCAGAGTGGTGGGCAGATCAACATTAAATGTTGCAAATATACACAATGAATGACCAATGAAGGGAAAGTGGTTTGTGTTACAGGAGTTTCTATGTTCACAACTTCTTGGATTATAAATAGTGTACTCTTGAAATCACAATAGAAAATGGCCAATTAATTATAAAGGTTATAAATAGTGTTTCATGGGTGTATCATCTTTACTATTTACCCATTGTAAGCCCGTTATGAGAGATTATTAACAACTATATTAAGTGATATGAAATATGGGACATAAGTTCATGGTGGCATTTGACTGCTGGTTGATATTATTTGTTTATTTCAATGCTTGCAGTTTGCAGGAAGCACGAAAGAGGACTACATAAACCATGAATAAGAAGTTACGGTCGATAATATGAAGCTATAGTTTCTATTTCATTCAGCGTTTGCTAATTTTTAATTTATATATTTAATCACTTTCCCATGGTGCAGGTTAAAGGGCTAATGATATATATTGTTGTGGCAGAAGAGGAAATCACAAGATGGTATGTGGCGACGCGGCAAGAAGCTACAGCAGGCAAAGGTGTGGAACAAGAGTATGTAGTGCATGTAATTTCACACTCATATATTCTTTTTTTATGTGATCACTGGTTTGTTCATAAATTTATGAGATGTACACAGTTGATTATGCACCCAATCCTAAAAGTTATTGTTCACAACTCCAACTGTAGCTTCACACATGTTCTTGAAACTTTCAAATTTAGTGAAATTGCATCCAGAAATCACCATTTACCTTTTCCTATCAGACCTTTGTTAGCCCATCGGTATGTGAGTGCTCCATCAACCACGAGGTTGTGGGTTCAAGGTTCGTTGGAGACATATGTGAGATAGTATTTTTGAGATAGATGGTGTAGGCTGTAAAACTTATAGCGCCCTAAAACACTCGAACACAACATTTTAGAGAATGATTCACCAGGTTTTCTGTGATTACAAACAAAATAAGCCATCATCATATCACACGTAACACTTAAGTAAACATTCAACCTCTGAGCAGTGCCTGAAGCCCTGAACATACTTGTCATCACTCAACCCGTGTCCATTCCACTGTATCCAGATCCTCCACATCCATCGAAACACAACCAATATCTCCATTTAGAACACATGCGTGTGATTCTTTACCGATTAGGACTTGCAGAGCAAAAACTT
Organism: Artemisia argyi; assembly: GCA_030686995.1. NCBI lineage: Eukaryota > Viridiplantae > Streptophyta > Magnoliopsida > Asterales > Asteraceae > Artemisia > Artemisia argyi. The sequence continues at coordinate 48,539,455 of CM060685.1, forward strand.
AAGCTATTGCAACACACTCTTCGTCCCGTCTTTGTTGCTCTTCTTTCTTCTTATGGTTCTTCATCTCGAGTTCAGAAATAATGGCTGTTCATGCCGCAAGGGCTTTCTCTAACCATCTCTTTTTCTTCTCAACCATTCTTTATGCTCCAAGTCCTTTCGAGATTGGCATGATTCTTTCTTTTGCTCCTTCTGTTTTCATACTGTTCCAGTATATAAGATATTTTATCATTTAAAAACCGCATATTAGACCCCCACAAATGAAAGCCGAATACCTTCTAATATTTTTCTTGCAATAATTCCAATACTCAAACCCTTGGTGCCCTCAAACGAGGGGAAGCATATATCAAGGGGGAGCTTCCTTCTTATTGGCTTAAACCTTTTTGATTCTACAAAAAGGGGGAGAAGTGAATATAAACTCACTAAATACTTTGCCTAAAAATTAATTTTTGGATTTAATGAGTTTAGGTTTTGTAATCATCAAAAAGGGGGAGATTGTTGATATAAATAAATGTCTAAAAACGTTATTCATATCTTTCGATATCTCTATGTTTTGATAATCACAAAATGAAAACTCATCAAACTAAAGATCATGACATAAACAAATATTTAGTAGTAAATACTCACCTTTACCATTTAATCACTTAAGGTGTGAATAAACAAAGTGTCTAATGCATTATAAGATCAAAGGAACACTTTTGTTAATCACTAGATATTTATAAAATGTCACAAAACATTTTATATCTTTTATAAAACATTTTTGATATTAAAAGAATATGTTTAATTCATTACAAATTTATAAATTCAAATTTTCAACCAAAAATGGCAAATCTAATCCAGAAAAATTTCCCTCACAGAAGGATAAGAAAATCCAACGTTCAAGAGGGCGGCCCCCTTAATTATACTAGGCGGCCCCCTTAATCATTAAGGGGACCGCCCCCTAATTAAGAGGACCGGCACGCTCCAGAACAGTATTTTCTGGCCCTTTAAATATGGGATCATTCCACATATTTTTCTCACCTTTTTGCACTAAAAACTTTCTGATCTAAACATTCATTTCCTTCCTCTAAAAATCCTTTGATCTTATATACTTTGATCTTTGTTTCAAAGTGATTCAAGCCTCAACACTCAAATGCAAAGAGAAGAATACTTCTGTTAGAAGTATTACTACTTAGTATCATCTTGCTATCTAATTTGTTTGTTTGTTTCATCTTGTTGATCCTTCATATTTTGGTGAATAAGGTGTATGTATTAGTTAGCTAGATTTAGTTATAAAATCTAGAATTGTTGTAAGCAATGTTTTAAAAACCGCGCCTAAGGCGCGCCTACTCCCTAAATCCCACGAGGCTCTAGCCTTTGGGATTTTTTTAGATCGAGGCTCATGACATGCATGAATCCTGTAAAAATCGCAGCGCCTTGGTGATTTTTGTGCTTTAGCGCCTTGGGGATTTGTGCGCCTAGAAGATGTAACAGGGTTTTGGCCTTTTTTTCTTAATAGTAAGATACATTTGGGGCTTACATGTTATATACATTTGGCCCTTTAAGTTATAAAGTAACTAACAACCCTAATATTTTAAAAAATAACTAAAACACACAATCACAAAGAATTATTATTATTATTATTATTATTATTATTATTATTATTATTATTATTATTATTATTATTATTATTTTGGTAATCTAGTATCTAAGAATAGTAGCTTACTAACATATACAAATGTTGTTTCTTTAGTGTTTAGTGTTACCAAACAACTATAGATTTTTTGTTGTTGATAGTTGACAGTTTGATACATGGTAATTTGTTAAATTTTATAAGTCATAAACTCATATATCGTAATCTATTTTCAGGAATTTAGGGTAGTTCATGGATTCGGATATGCTGCTTGCTTAATATTTTGGGTTAAATGCAGCCTTTGTTAGATGTAATAACTATTACGTGGCATTATGCATTGAATATTGATATTTTTGTGTTATTTAACCCGCATAAGTTGTCACATATTATAAAAAAAAACCTAAATGTATAGTGCGCCTCATATTTATGAATCCCGCGCCTTGGTTTGCGCCTCGACTCGAGGCTCTTTGACCTCATTTGCGCCTTAGTGTGCCTTGAGCCTTTCAGAACATTGGTTGTAAGTGTGAAGTGCAACTTGAAGTGAAGAAGTAGTGTTGGATAGTAGTGGTGATAGGAGATAGTAGCAATAGTAACTAGTAGTGAAGAAATTGAAGCTTCCAAGTGGAGAAGACTAGAAGACATTAGTGGCTTGAAGGTGTGAAGACATTAGTGGCTTGAAGGTGTGAAGACATTAGTGGTTTGAAGGTGTGAAGACATTAGTGGCTTGAAGTTGTGAAGACATTAGTGACTTGAAGTTGTGAAGACGTTAGTGCCTTAAAGTTGTTAAGTTGCAAGACATTGAAGTTGTGAAGCATTTGTGAAGGCGTGAAGATACTTGTGGTGTGAAGAAGTATAGAAGAAGTGAAAAGGTGTGAAGAAGGTGTGGTGTGATATTTGGTGTGAGATTGGTTCTAGCTACGATTAGAACTCGACATCTTGCTTTGTGTCATAAATTGGTGTAAGCTTTTGGTGTGTACGGTTTTCTCCGCCATAAGGGAGGTTATTAACTTAGTGAAGAAAACTCTCGAGTTCGGTGCTCGGGGAGTGGAGTAGGGCAAGGAAGGTGTCCTTGTAGCCGAACCACTATAAATCCTTTGTCTCTCGGTTTGATCTTTCCATCTCTCACTCTTTGCTTGCTTACTTACTAGCTTTTCGTACATTGTTATAATTGTGTGTTGTGCATATATTGATTTCACATAAAGATTAAACTAGGTTCCATTTAAAACATTAATTATACATTAGTAAAATATAAGTATATACAATTATTAAAACACATATACATATATAAATACAAACTTATAATTAAGTGAGATATATGAAATTATAATTTCTATTCAACACTTCAAATAAGTAGTGCCTATGTAATATATGTGAATTAATTTGTATCTATACTTTAGCTTCAAAGGTTTTTACAATTACCATTAATTCTTTGAAAACAAACGTTTATCAAACGAAAAAGACGCAAAACTATTCAACCCCCCCTTCTAGTTTTCCACACAAAAATATCTGAAAAAAATAAAAAAAATAAAATAAAAAGGACAACAAATAATTAAGAATCGCTGAAAAAAATTTCAAAAAAAAATCGTTCTCATCGTTAAAGGTAATATGATATTAGCGTCTGATTTTGACTTTTGTAAAAAAGTCAAGTTCAGATCTTGATATCACATAATATCCTTTTTTTTATTATTAATATCATTTTTGTATGAATGATGATATTAAGTTTTTTACTAATATCACCGTTTCTTTTTTTGTTCCACTGTTGGTTTTACAAGTATAAAAACTTAATATCACTTAATGTCTTATAATATCATTGTTAGTCTTATAATCAAAATACATTTTTTAATAAAATTGTTAATATCATAGTAATTATCATGTTTTCTTAATATCAAAGTTAATTTTTTTTAATACCATCGTAACTTTTTCTTAATATCGTAATAAAAAAAACAATGATATTAAGTTTTTTTACTAATATCAGCGTAACATTTCAAGTAAAATCGTTAATATCACAGTAGGACTCATAATATCCTAAATATCATCGTAGGACTCATAATCAAAAACAAAAAAAAAGTGCTCAGAAAATTCTGAAAAAATTAAAAAAGTAAAGAAGATAACAATAGTAAGGATCCCTAAAAAGGAAAAAAAAATAAAAAAATCGTTTGAAGGGTCAATTGGTACCGTGATCGTTGCATCAGATCTTGTCTTTTTTTTACAAAAAGTCAAGATCAGATCTTGATGGATGGCCCAAATCTATCCGTACGTCTGCACGAATTAAAAACATCTGCGCGTGATCCTTTGCCTCTATATATATATATATATATATATATATATATATATATATAGGGAAGGGATCAGGTACGTTTTTGGCTTTTAGAGCGGATGGTACGGACGAATCTCAGCCCTCCATCTAGTCAACCATCTGAAAAAGGCGGAGTGGCAATATCGTAAATATCCCGTCTTTTTTAAGAATCTTTACTACCATATTAACTTTTTTTCTAAAAAAAATTCTGAAAAAAAATTAAAAAATAAAAAGGACAATAAATAATTAAGAATCACTGAAAAAAATTAAAAAAAAAAAAAAAAAAAAAAAAAAAAAAAAAAAAAACTATTTTCATCGTTAAAGGTAATGTGATATTAGCGTCTAATTTTGACTTTTTTTTAAAAAGTCAAGATCAGATCTTGATATCACATAATATCCTTTTTTTTGTATTATTAATATCACTCTTGTATGAATGATGATATTAAGTTTTTTTACTAATATCACCGTTTCTTTTTTTGTTCCACTGTTGGTTTTACAAGTGTAAAAACTTAATATCACTTAATGTCTTATAATATCATTGTTAGTCTTATAATCAAAATACATTTTTTTTAATAAATTGATAATATCATATTAATTATCATGTTTTCTTAATATCAAAGTTAATTTTTTTTAATATCACCGTAACTTTTTCTTAATGTCGTAATAAAAAAACAGTGATATTAAGTTTTTTTTACTAATATCAACGTAACTTTTTAAGTAAAATTGTTAATATCACGGTAGGACTCATAATATCCTAAATATCATCGTAGGACTCATAATCAAAAACAAAAAAAAAAAGGCTCAGAAAAATCTGAAAAAATAAAAAAGTAAAGAAGAACAATAGTAAGGATCCCTAAAAAGGAAAAAAATATAAAAAATAATTTGAAGGGTCAATTGGTACCGTGATCGTTGCGTGTATATATATATATATATATATATATATATATATATATATATATATATATATATATATATATATATATATATATATATATACATATAGCCAAGTAGATAATGCCACTTGGCAAAAAAGAATGCCACCTGGAATTCAACTGGCAACAACTATACACACAATTTAATCGCCGATCAGAATTATCACAAAATCAGAACACGGCATGGATCCGTAAGTTTGTTTTTTTAAATTTCCAATTTGTGTGGTTTTAGATCCATTAATAAACGTTGTTAACATGAAAAATACCTTATTTTAACATAAAATATTAAGGAAGAGGTTAATAGTTAATACCTTATTACTACTTTTTTTGGGTTCATGATTATTGCCTTCTTTGTGTTTTTACACTCAGTGTTTTGGATGCAACAATCAAATGTTATGATTAACTACACAACAAACGTTGTCTATGGATGCAACAATCAAATAAATCTCCACATATATGAACCCTAATTTTTATGTTTCAGTAGGTATGTAAAGCGATTTCATCTGTCATCATTATTGATTTCAACAGATATGTATTTATTTTGCCCTAATCTTTATGTTTTTTCTTTCATTTTTAAATAAGTAGATGAAAGCTCTTTCATTTTGTTTTCATATAATAATAGATGAAAGCTCTTTTTTGCCCTAATCATGCACTTTATATTGTTAAATCTTCTCATTCACATTTGTTACCATCTCAGTTATTTATTGTGGCTTTACTTTATTCTATGCATTAAAAAAAGGATAGTCTGGACATGATATTTTAGATGTAGTTGTCTGCTTAACCAGCAATTGTAAGTGTGCCAGTGCTTATTGTAGTCTATTTAACACATTACCGTTGTTATATGTCATACATTTCGGTTGATATATGGAGGTGGTAAGCTTATGGTAATTGTACAGACTGATGCTAGCCAAGAATCACGGCACCACACCAGGTAATATAAATTTGGCTGGTGTAAACATTATTTTCTTTGGACAGTTTGTCACATTATACGTATTCATCATCTTCAAAATAAACTATGAAATATGGAATGATGGGTCAAATGTACTTGATATTTATAGTAACAATTATGTTTTTCGATTTAGGGCAAAAAAAGATAACAAGATCAGCCACGCCTTTTGTCATCTTCAAAAAATTCGCCAATTCTTTGAGGACTGTGTGTCCTTTTATTAATTTCTCGATTTTGGCCTCCAAGGTCAGTTTTATATAAAATTAATCGTGGATGTGTAACTATTCAGTTGACCTATATATCTATGAGGCAATAGGCATAAATCAAGATCTGTGTTGGCTATAGATTATATATAAGGTGATAGGCACTTTTTGAGTATTTGAATATAGCTAAAATTCTTAGGCTTATAAACTTATTTTGCTTTAATATGAAAATGTGAAATAATTAGATAACCGATTCTAGAATGCAATGGCAGAATTTGTTGCAGACAATATTAAACTTAAGTTTGTCATATATTTATGTAACAGCTTGGTAGATAATACTAAACGGTAAACTGATTAGTCATGAAAATGATTAGAAAAGACGGGAAAAAAAATGCAATTCCAAACACCCCCTTAATGTATAGTTGCATCTTTTTATCAAAGATTGCTCATGAACTTGTATTCAATCATTTAAAGAACTACATCATTTGTCAATTTGGTTAGGTAACTCGACATTGAAATGTTGTTCGTATCTCATTATTTTGTCACTGCATTTTTGAACGATCGATGATTGGGTTGGTTTGTGTTATATGTGGTGCCATATTAGTAGAAGTCTGTACGAGTTTTATGTTGATATAGACGTAAAAAAGGGTAACGACATTGTATATTATAAATGAAAACACCTATTGTCATATCACGTGCAAGTACACATTGATGGGCACTAAGAAAGCTAAATATAATTTTAATGCACAACATACTAGAAACTAATAATAGAGATATCGGGAACTGATATATAATAGTTAGACACTTAGACAAGATTCACAAACAATGGAGCATAAGATGTAGCCACATTTGTTCATTCTCTAGAAAATAGGTTTTTAAGTAAAATGTTAGATATATTGTTGTCACATTCAAATTACACCGCATATAAAATGGAAGTAAGGTTTTTATTTTTTTATTTTTATTTTTTAATGTAGTCTATATTCATCCTACAAAGATACCTTAGATACCTTTGTTTTTCTTTTGCATTAATGTTTTATAGGAATATAAAACAAAGACGCGAGGACACAAGCACAAGCACAAGCCTCCAGCGAAGGCATTAGGGATTCCTATCTGATTTGTAAACTAGAATTCCCATCTACTGAAGGTGAAATGGAAGGCGAGGCAGCAGCACAGTAGCCTCAATGGGCGTTAAATGTTGGGCGGAAGGCTTCTTTCCTAATGCAAATAAATAAATAAAAATTGGCTGAATCTGTCACCAATGAACTAATGAAGATTCTCACTTTAGTGCAAGGCTTGCACTGCCACGACCAGAGGAAAAAAGTATTGTGACCGCAACAGAAACAAAACACAAAATCAAAGCCGTACCGGTATCCCAAATTATCACCATCTCACTCTACCACCAACTCTGCAGCAACAGACTGAAGTTCGAAATTGGGACCTTGTCATCGAAGTGCCAGCAACATTAGAGCCCATAGTAGAAGTACTTATAAGACCTTTATAATATTATTCGTGAATGAATGGGAAACTTTTTAGAAACAACCGTATTTCCCAACAATGCTGAATTTAGCCACTTGAAAGTGGGTACTTTTTTAGAGAAAGCTACCAATCGAATGAATGTCGGTTTTGTACTCTTTTTCTTTTTGTTTCTTTGTAATAAGATATCCTTGGATTGTTTTCATGTACCAGCTACACCAAAACCATAAAACATGCAATAAGATTTTGATATGGAGGACTTTAGTGAAAATCTTGAAGAAATTCCAATGATCAATCTCAACATGAGGCATTTACTCAGAACCTACAAAATTACATGAAAAATACGTAACATGGAACTTGCAGAAGGTGATATGTCAAAGGCTTTAGTCGCCTTAACATCAGTCTCAATCCCTACACCTAAGCTTAAAAATGTGAGCCAACTAAGGATAGAGCAGCAATTGTCTTCATATACGAATGCATATGCAGATTAAAAAATATATGTATCAACCAAAATACGTTAAGATTGATAGCTAAATCATAGTAATTGTTGTGAAAGTGATTTTTAACTTTATATCGATACTTTTCGACTAAGGTCTAAACATTCAATGCAATTGTTTGGCTGTCATAAAGTTCCGGATTTTATTAGAGCAATGCACTTTTGTTAATTCAAATTATGGAACTTGGTTTTAGCTACAAACAGGCTACATTTGCTGTGAACATGCAATTTAAGAGAACTACATGTTAATTATAGGGTACTAAGAACATAATTAGAATCAGAGCTAATATACTTTTGATGTCTAGGTAAGGTATCCGTTGGCAACCAAAATATTACAATTAGAATCACAGTGAATGCACATTATTTCATATTCCAATTACCCGAGATCTAACTAATGTAAGTTGAATTGCCGGCGAGTTATTGCATAAAAAGAAATCACCTTTGTTCCAATTTCTCATTCCCGCTAACAATATTGTCTACAAAATAAATAGGTAGGGCAGAGGAGTGTACATATACCAGGTGTACAAAAACAGCGAATTGCTATTGCAAGATCCATATTGAAAGATCCTCCAATTCTTTTGCTTGATGAGGCTAATCGCGTAGTGAAACTGGATTAAGGTTGTAAAGTTTTATATACGTGAAGATACGAAGATATTGGGTATTTGAAGCCAATCAAAGCTTGAGACGTGGATATTGTTCGCAAATATATGGGCAACTAAACTGACCAGTTAGTATTGGTGGCACTTTTAGTACATTTTTAACATTTTTATTTATAAAGATTAACATGTTACAATATCTTATAGAGTTTCATTCTCATTTATAATATTTCTTATATAATTCTATGTAGCCTAACATTATTATAATGACTAAAATGTCAAATGTTAATGATGCAATTTTTAGGGGTTATGTGTAGCTCCTGATTTACGGTGCATCGAATGTCTATGTGGTGATCATGGTCTTGATATGATGGATATATTGTGTAGAAACACATCTCTTGCATTGCCTGTTAAATCGACACGCTTGAAACAAAAACAAGAGGACTGGAAAAAGTGTAGATCAGATTTCAACTAGGTTTGTGCTGAATTATATTCGAAGAAGCATTACAAATCACTTGACCACAGTAGCTCTTATTTCAAGCAACAAGATTCTTTATGTAATGACTAGACAATCTAATGTTAATAGTGCAATTTTTAGTTTATTCTCACATGGATAATTATATGTGCCTGTCGCAAGGGTGAAGACGAAGAAAGGTTTAAATTTTTTCTTTGTTGTGACAAAGATGGCGAATAAATTAACTATACAACAAACGTTGTCTACAAAAAAGTTATATTTCGCATATGAATAGCCATCATGTAATTGATTATTCTTTTTACTTATAATACATGAGCACTATATTGCTGTTTCCAATATTATTGTTTTACATATTTACGGTTATCCATTATTTATTTTACGCATATAAAAATTCGACAAACAATTTTATGAAGCATACCCGCCCATCGGGCGGGTCATGAAGCTAATTAAAAATAAGATTAACATCCAAATAGCTTGCATTTAGGGGTCTGCAGAAATCAACCCCACAGAACACGCAGAAGAACAGGGGGTGAGCTGACCACAATTGATCAAAACAAGATTAGATAATTTATAGTACCATTATTTTGTTCATTTCTCAACGACGTGCAACTCAAACGTGAACATAATAAGATAACTAAGACGTCATCACGCATAGCATACATATTTAGCTTGAGCCATTCGTTGTTCAGTTTGAATTTTGTTACTATTTATTAAATCGGAGTACTATTTATCTTACAGTTTTTTATGTCAATTCAAGAACCGTTTGGGCTTGGCCTTGTGCATTGCCCCTTTGAGTGAAGGAAAGTAGGGCTTTCAGTTAATAAAATGAAATAATTTCGTAAAAGTCTACAAAAATTTCTAAAATTGAGAAAATAAAAGGACTTTGAAGAATGAAATACCGCTAAAGTTTTTTTTTTTTTTTTTTTTTTTTTTTTTTGCCTTTAAAAAAAGTGAGTCAAAAAGCATAGCAAGCTAATAAAGGAACGGAAGGGAAGCGAAGTGAAACGTAATACATAACAAGCCAAGTAGATAAGAGAGGCGAAGCATTGCAAGCCATAACACTCGCCAAGGCAATAAGCGAAGTGAAGCCAGCCATAAAAACAATACGACCAGCTCATGGACATTCTAAGTGTCAAAAACCATAAAAACAATACCTCAACGTTGGTTTATCAATACGCGTCCTACCAATTATCATTAAACACACAGCCAATAGGAAGAGAGACACATCAATAAATTAAATGCATTGTGTGCTTCATTGGGTTGTAAAATATTCTGATTTATTAGTATAAATAGAGATAGATAGTTTTGGAGGAAAAAAAGAAAAGAAAAACCTAACCCTGTAAATCTTGTTTCCCCAAAAACCAAGCCACCTTAATTTGTGGGCCAGAACTATATCACCCCCAAATTCATTAGTAAATAGTTTCGGGCCAAAACTAAAAGAAAAGAAAAATAAGAAAGCAAAAGCAACAATATCAACCCAAAAAAAACCTAACCCGCCTTTGTCATCCTAATCAACCATCACCAACAACATATTCATCATATCCATCCGTGAATCAGTTACTTTTTCAATTTCAATCGCTCATATTCTCATCATATACATTTTTCTGTTTGTTTTATAATCATTCAATCCTAATATTCCGATTTATGCCTGATTTTTATGATTGATTGATTGTGTTAGGGTATTATTTGGTTGGTCTTGCCATTTAAGACGCGTCCTCCTCCCTACCAAGACCAAACGGAACGCGTCCCCCCTCAAGTCTGTCAGGCGATCAAAAGGTTGAAAGTGTTAATTTTTTTAATCTATTTTTGTGAGGTTGTTTTTTAATCTATTTTTGTGGGGCGTTTCCTGTAAATTTATTGTGAAGCATGGAGTCCCAAAATTTATTGTAAATAAACGTTCGCTGAACAAGCATGCTGATCATTATATTTTTTTGGCAATCAACAGGTACATTCATGATCTACACATGACTAATACAAATATGTCAATGCTGTCCACACCTCACCAAAATCGAATGCCTTGCAAGTATAGACTAGTTGAGCTTCAAACGTTACTTGGAACCTATTGTTATGGAATTCCAATGTCTTGTTTGTCTTGGTTAGAGAGAGGTTACCTGCAAAAGTTTAACAAATCACTGGACTGTAAGTCCTTAGGTGTGAATAATATTAAGCAGCTCGTTGAAATTATGCGCGACAAGGGCATGGTGTTGTTGTTGCAAGAGCCAGAAAGCAAGGAGCTACATGTGATGTCTGCTCGTATGGTAAAAGACAGACAAGATGTCTCTTTGAAGCCTAATGTTCAAACATTACTCGATAGCAATTCTGGTGTGATCGAGTTCACTTCTTTTGAGGATTTATACAAGCAACAGTTTCAGGTTAAGTTGAACTATTTTCAGTATGGTTTGACTAATCTTGATCATCTTTGTCAAGTCTTGAATGATATTCTGGTGGTGGTAGAAGCAAATCCCCCAAGAGCGAAGGTGATAGAGGTGGTCAAAGACAACACTTTTAAGAAAAGGAAGTATACAAATATGTCAATGCTGTCCTCACCTCAGCAAAATCTAAACATTTGTAACCAAATTGAGATCAAAGAAGACCACACTACAAAAAAATAGTTGATTCCTAACACTTTTATTTTCACACTTTTTAAAAGTGTGTAAAATTTTATTACTTTGTTAACACTTAGGAATGTGTAAAAATTGATTACATTAATAAGTGTGAAAAAAATTGTCAAAGCAATAGATGTTCCTCATTCATAATTGAGTCAAAAAAAAAGTTCACACTTTTAAGTGTGAAGAATTAAAAGATTTATCCACACTTTTATTTGTAATACCTAAATTCTTCACACTTTGAGGAAGTGTGGAGATTTTAATTCTCCACACTTTGAGGAAGTGTGGAGATTTTAATTCTCCACACTTTGAGCAAGTGTAGAAAATTTGGGTGTTACAAAATAACCTCCACACATATAAGTGTGGACATTTTTTAGATTTCTTCACACTTAAAAGTGTGAACTTTTTTTGAAACAACTATAAGTGTGAAAAATCTATTGTTTTACAATTTTTTACTACACTTATTAATATAACAAGTTTTTACACATTATTAAGTGTTAATAAACTAATTAAAATTTACACACTTTTTAAAAGTGTGAACATTAAGTGTAAAATGAACTTTTTTTTGTAGTGCCAGAAGAAAGCAATGCATAGTAAGAAAGATGTTGATGTCTTGATTGATCAAAGACTAGTTGAGCTTAAAGCGTTACTTGGAACCTATTCTGATGGAATTCCAATGTCTCGTTTGTCTTGGTTAGATCGTGGTTACAAGCAAAAGTTTAACAAATCACTGGACCATAGGTCCTTAGGTGTGAATAATAATAAGGAGCTCATTGAAAAGATGCGCTGCAAGGGCATGGTAGTGTTTGTTAAAGGAAGCGACAAGGAGGAACATGTGATGACTGCTTGTATGGTAGAACTCAGACAAAATGTCTTTTTGAAGCTTTATGTTAAAAAATTGCTCAGAAGGCATTCTGGTGAGATCAAGTTCGAATCTTTTGAGGTTTCATACGAGGAACAGTTTAAGGTGAAACTGAACTATCTTTGGTATGGTTTGACCGATCTTGATGATCTTTGTAAAGTCTTGAAAGATATTCTGGTGGTGGAAGAAGCAAATCCCTCAAGAGTGAAGGTGATAAAGGCGGTAAAAAATGCTACAATTCAAGAAAAAGGAAGGATGACATGTGCGCCTCAATCAGTACGTTTCGAATTCATAAACCTAATACTAATAGTAGTAGCATATCACATCTAAACATATATTTCGTACTAGCATATCACATATAAACAACAACTTAAGATTTTTTGGTGTTCCAAACCACAAGCTTGCCTTGAAAGTTGGTGTTCCTATCATGTTACTATGAAATATAGATTAGGCAAATGGTTTATGTAATGGAACTAGATTGCAAGTGGAGAAACTTGGTAAGCATGCTATTCAAGCTAAGATAATTACAGGTACTAATGCTGGAAAGATAACTTTGATTCCAAAAATGAGGTCGACTCCATCAGATAAGTGAATTCCGTTCAATATTAAGAGAAAGCAGTTTCAGTATGTGTTTGCTTTGCAATGGGTATAAACAAAATAAAATGTAACATTTAAATCAATTGACCAAACATGAAATATGAAACATGAAAGAATACAATTTCTCAATTGTAATGGAAAATACTTTTTTGTTGCTTATATTATGAACAAACTGTTAGAGACAAAAAAATTCAATCCTCCCACCTGCAACTTTCAGATTAATTTTTTTTTTTTCTTTTTTTTTTTTTTTTAATTTAACCATGTTCAATCAGTACATACGGTTTGACATTTATATAAAATCATATCAAATGAAGTAGTAACAAAATGCTTCAAACAACTTTAAACTAAATCACGAAGCAAACTTCATATTGTTATATAACGGGAATTCAATTGAGTAGACCCATTTCTAATTGATTTTATAATCAAATGGGTAGATATGACAAATTTGATGTTTTGGTTGGGTATGTATGACATTATAAATTTAATTGGGTAAATATGACATTTCATTGGGGATATATGGAATTAAAAAAAAAAAAACTACATTTGTCATCTAAGGGTGTGTGTGGCTAAGCTTATTAGACATAAGCCCATTTGGGCTTATATTTGATAAGCTCCAATTTTGTGGCTTATTTTGAGACTTGTCGGCTTTTATAAGTTTATCATGATAAACTTATAAAAGCCGACAAGTCTCAAAATAAGCTGTAAAATTAGGGCTTATCAAAATTTGGGCCAAAACTATATCACCCCCAAATTCATTAGTAAATAGTTTCGGGCCAAAACTAAAAGAAAAGAAAAATAAGAAAGCAAAAGCAACAATATCACCCCCAAAAAAAAACCTAACCCGCCTTTGTCATGAATCGGGTAGTCATCCTAATCAACCATCACCAACAACAAATTCATCATATTCTTTTTTTTTTTTTTTTTTTTTTTTTTTTTTTTTTTTTTTTTTTGGTAATCATGTGTTTCCGACTCGACATTGCGAGCCGACTAATCCCACGGCGACTATCCTTTTGGATAGCCCGGAGTCGGCGCAGGTGAACATCCGTGGCCACAAGGGGATTAACTTTCTCCCCGTTGGATTCGAACCCTTAACCTCCTCTTTGGAAGGCTGGTATTCTTACGCTGTGTCACCCTTTGTGGTTCAAATTCATCATATCCATCCGTGAATCAGTTACTTTTTCAATTTCAATCAATTGTGAGCTCATATTCTCATCATATACATTTTTCTGTTTGTTTTATAATCATTCAATCCTAATATTCCGATTTATGCCTGATTTTTATGATTGATTGATTGTGTTAGGGTTTATGAATTTTGCAACACTAGTAGTATATTGATTGACTGTGTTAGGGTTTATGATTGTCCTTTATTATTTTGTTAGTTTAATGTACTGTAACAACTTACAGGTTATTAGTTGATTTATAACCAGTAGGATGGAATAGTTTTTCGAGTTAGTTTCGTAATTAGTTTTCAAAAACACTGTTGGATCTAAGAATAACAAATATGACCATCATTCCCTTTAAATTGCGGTTTTAAGTCTTGGTGTTGGTATACATAGTTTTTCTGTTTTATTGCCGGCGTTTCCTGTAACCTTAAAATGCAAATTAAACCTGGTAATACATGTGTTCGTCTTGAATTTAGGGGTTTACTGCACGCTTAGAACAAACATAATATCTGTAATTTGGCCTTATTTGGTGTTTCCCTCTGTTAAGTGCTAGAATGGCTTTAGCTTTCCAGAATTGCACCTAACAGTTTATTATTAGACTGATAGTAATGGGACCAAACCATTTGGTTGGTCTTGCCATTTAAGACGCATATGGATACATCCTAGGTACTTTAGTATAAAATCAGTTGGAGTAGGGACTAATCTTATAATCTTTACAATACATATAGGCTTATAAATCTTTATAGTTTTATTTATTGGATTTCTCAACTGGCTTGTCGTTTTGAGCTTTCTGAATTAGTGGTCACATGTTCGCTGTAAACTGATCAAACTTTAGGCACTTCAAGATTAATATAAGTGATTTCCCAAATCTAGATGTGAAGCACGGAGTCCCAAAATTTATTACAAATAAACTTGGTAAGTTTGATGAACAAAGATGCTGATAATTATATGTATTGGCCATCAACAGGTACATTCAAGCGACATGACTAATACAAATATGTTAACGCAATCCTCAGATTTCTACCAAGAAATTCAAGAGGTACTTGGAGACTTTTATCTCGGAATTTCATTGTCTCATTGGTCTACGTTCAAATATAGTTACAAGCTAAAGTTCAACAAATCACTGGAGTCCTTAGGTGTGACTGATTTTACTCAGCTCCTTCGTATGATGGGCGAAAGAGTGGTGTTGTTTGTAGGAGAATGGGGGGAGGAATATGTGATGTCTGCTTCTGTGGCAAATTTCAAACGAGAAATCTGTTTGAAGCCTAATGTTGAAAAATTACTCTGCACGCATGGTGGTGAAATCGAGTTTGATTCTTTTGAGAATAGTTACGAGGATCAGTTTAAGGATGAATTGTTCTATGGTTACTATGGTTTGACCGATCTTGATCATCTTTGTCAAATCTTTGAATATATTCTGGTGGTGGAAGAAAAAGGAAAGAAGGTGATAAAGGCGGTCAAATGCATGTACTCCCTCCGTCCCAAAATTATAGTCCCCTTTTGACTTTTTCGGTCTTTATTTTTCAACTTTGACCTTAAATAATTTTGTTTATATTATATAATACTTGATGCAAAATATATGAATGGATTGAGTTTTAAATGTATTTTTATTTGGTATAATTTTCATCAACTATTGTATAACACAAACAAACATATTTAAAGTCAAAGTTGAGAAAGAAAGACCGAAAAAGTCAAAAGGGGACTATAATTTTGGGACGGAGGTAGTATAATTTAAGAAAAAAGAAGAAATGAATGAAAAGATAGAGGGTTGCCGGACATTTGAAGAAGATGATGATAATTTACCCTCTTTGGGTAAAAGTATTTTTATTGGATCGTTTTAGCATCTTAGTTTTATCAGTTCAAATGATTATTATATTTCCATGTCAAAGTTATGTTTATGTTTTCAAACCTTGTTGGATCGTTTCAGACTCCTCGTTTTGTGTAGTCAATTACGATAATCACTATAGAGCATGTTATTTATAATGCCCGCGCACGCGCAGGGTTTTTTTTTAAAAAATTTATAATGTATTTTTATCTCTTAAAATACAAATAGCTTATTTTTTTTGTTTTTATTATGTTTCTTAATTTTGTTTTATAATTATGTTTGACGTACGTTGTAATAGTTCGTATATGGTATTTTCATAGACATGGTCTATCTTTATGTATAAAGTTTAGCTTCCCCATATTGTGTTTGTATATCTGTAATTAGTGTTTTATAATTATGTTTGTTTTTTTTTTATCTTTTTTTAGATAGTAGTTAATATGTTTCTAACACACAAATTAAGTAAGCAAATATATATTCTCGTTAATTACATGTGAACTATAGTAAAAACATGGAGGCGTAAACAAACATACGTTGAGACACAAAGCCATTTGCCATAAAAAGCAGGAGAAAACCACAAATCAGAAGGTTACATAACTACTGTGATCATAAGTAAATACTGGATAAACATATTTGCCTTGTATGAAATGGATGAAATCCGTCATTTCTGCAGTAAGGGTTTATATCTTGGATCAGTGTTGGATTTTCGTAGAATATATTTGCCACCAAATCTAGCCTAATTTGATCAACAAATATCTTTTATCCTATTTATGTTAGATGGACACTATCCCATAATAAGAAATTACTGTCATTGGGCATGTTGGGATGAATTTTTTATATAATATAGCTTCTAAATATCCTATTCCATAGCATCCTTTAGTTGTGACTCGAAAACCTATTGAATATTAGCAACTAACATACAATTCACTTGAATTGGCACAAAGCAACTAACATACAATGCACTTAAATGTGTCTCCAAGTTTAAACCATGAAATGCTTTTAATGTTACGATAATAGGGGGTCAATAGATTATTATGTATCTCGAAGCTAAGATAATTCTTACGGTGACTGTAAAACATAAGCATTGATGTCAACTTGATAATACTATTGTTGCAAAGACAACAATTGAGCGAGAAGTTGAACCTGCTTACATGATCATTGCACACATCAGTTAGCATGTGAATGATAGTATGACTGTATGAGGTCCTTGTGCATTAGATGTGTTATAGTATGATTCTTTGCATTGGATGTGTTACAATATGATTCTTTTTCAGTTAAATTGGTGCATGAGCCATAGCTAAACAGCCGTCAAAAGTTGAAAATTTGTATATGACAGACACTAACACCGATAACAAAATTGCTGCAACAACCATAACCAATAATTTGTTGTAGAAAGACCCAAACACCATGTACAAAGATCAGATGGGTAACTTAATTCAAATGGATCAAGAAGGTAATCAACTTTTTACAAATATCACATGAGTAGCTTCCTCACCCATATGGTCAAGTTTACATCTATTAAAAAGTGGACCAAGCGTGTCCTTGACTTTCTTCCTATTCTCGGCCATTAGAAACGGTACTTGTTCCGTTGGAAATGTGTAGATCCTGCAAGGAATTTCGTCAGTCAAATATCAACATGTGATAAGTATATTATATGATCTTTAAACAATAGTGTTATTTGTATAAATACCAATGTACTTTTTTCATTTATCCCGCATTAGTCGATGAAATATTCTTGCTGCATATGAGTAAAAAAATTATAATTGACTTCCCTCCCGTTGGATTCAGTTTGTAACCTGTAGTACTAATATTTATATATAATATTATATACTTTATATTTTTATATAAAATCTAACATTTTTGAAAGCTAGTTTTTATTTACAAAGTGACTCAAAGAGGAAAAACGACCATCTCTAACTGATTGCGCACCAAGGAAAGCTTGAAGTTGCATCCATTGAAAACTCTTGTCTGGGAATGTTAAAAGACATTCATAATGTGTCTGTTTAAAAAAGTATAACCATTAAATGTTGTTTATGTTGATACCCATGTGATTATATATGTAAACAGAAGGTAATATATGTAATCTTAACTAAAAAAAAAAAAAAAAAAAAAAAAAAAAAAAAAAAAAAAAAAAAAAAAAAAACTTCTGGTATTTGCGAAGTTAAATTAATAGACTGAAACCATTAAATATGTTTGTGTGGTTATAAAGTCAATGTTAGTCTGCTTATTCGTAATACATTCAAAACTAAACATTTGCTGCAGCACCAAGTACCCATTAAAACGACCCAAACACCCCTTTAAAACAACAATTTTGCGGTACCACAAAAATCAATTAAACTGCAAAGGGGGTTTATAATGAAATTATTTGACATCTAGGTTGTATTTCTTGCACAATATACATAGATTTCTACAGTGTGAGTAGGGATAATTTGTGAATTATGAAGATGTAAAATGATTCAATTTACGTAGAATATTAATGAATGTATGTATACAGATATTATAATTGTTATGCAAGTATGCGGTTGTTTGATGATCATACCTATATAGATACAACTGGATACATGTATAAGTTCCATACGCATTTTATATGTTTATATATTCGGTCTTGTTTTCTGTTACTCCCCTGGGGTTTTGTTTTATTATATAAAAGATTAGAATCTGGTATCACATTACATGACATATAGTGATAATTACGAAATAGAAAAAGCATATAGAAATTGAGAAAGAGGAGCTTTATAAATTTTTACCTTTGAGTGACTTCTAGAAATTGCGAGAGCCCAATATATTAAAATCAATTATTTGAAACTGAGGGGGTGTTTGTAAAAGCTCATTAAACAGCTTATTTCTTTATAAACACATATAAGCAGCTATTTCCTTCTTTTAGTTGTATAAACTATCCAAAAGATATGAATTGTGAGAATGGAAAAAAAAGTTATTACCTTGCACTGGCTATGAAGCGTGTTGCATTTATTAGCTGCTACTGCCCATCTTAATAGAAGAGTTGCAGCATCCGTGTACCTTCAAGTAAATCACCAAAATCATTAAACTGAAACACAATTCTGAAAGGAGAAAAAAAAAAAAAAAAAAAAAAGAGAGTATCGTGAAGTCTAAAATGTCACCAATAATTATACTAAAGTGTCTCAACTAAGTGGAAGTACAGATCACAACTTCTTGGTTGATGGGTATCAATCACAAATTCTTGGTTTATATAGATCTCCAAAGCATCAATGAGAACTCTTTTTACATAAGAATATATCGTCAACTGAGTTGTCTTATCCGAATCTCGATTCGCCACATACAATCCTAAAAAACCATAAAAACCAAAATTTAATCAACACCCACATAATCAAATCATGTAAACTACACAAAACCCATAAAATCATTAAAAAAATTAAAAATAAAATAAAAAAATAAATCTAAAAATCAAACCTTTAAACCATCAAAACAACACCCACATATCCAAACCATCTTAATTACATAAACTAATCAACACCCACTTGTTAAAATCATCTTAACTCCATAAAAACCATAAAACTGCAAAAATAAATAAATAAATAAATAAAATGTTTGAATTAAACTGTATATGATTATGTTGAGTTTGAATTAAGTTATATATGATTATGTTGTACAAAATAATTTATTTATTTCATTAGTGTATTTTGGTTTTCATTAAAACTGAATATTCTCGTTCAGTTTTGGCTTTGTGTAAGAACCCGAAACCGAAAAAATCAAACTGCTCCGTACTTATATCATATGTACAACATAATAACAACACAAAATGTATCCATGCTATACCAACGCAAGAAGCAAAATCATTATATGAAAATAGCTGTTTTCTTACACGATTACAATAAAATCTTATATTCTACAAAATACATCAAGTTTTGCTTGTTAAACTAAAAAAGTAAAAAGTGAAAACACATTAGAACAAAGATTAGTTTGAAAACACACTAAATATTGCTTCTTGAAAGAATGTTACAAACCATATCCTTCGTAAAAACTTTGAGCGATCATCGTGATTTCCTTTTTTATTATTTGAAATCTTGAAAAGATTACTACGAACAAAGGGCTGGCATAATCTTGACATTAATAATTAGTGACCCTTACTATTATTAGTGCTAACAATATTAAAATAGCGGAAAAAAATTGTACTCATTTTACCACTCGTTGAAGCCAAGCAAATAAAACAACCCCTCCTTTATTTTGCCATTCTAGGGAGAGGATTATATCATTATATTCGTCTTAAAAATCATGTATCCACTTGATAAATGCTTTAAATTATTTATCTCAAAAATTTAAGCACCCACCATTGTTGTTCATATTATGAATTAATCTTGTCTAACGGGTACAATTGAGTAAAACATAATAAATAAATAAATAAATAAATAAATAAATAAATAAATAAAAGCTTTTGAGTAGAGCTCATAGCTAAGGAAAGTTGATACAACCCCCAAAGTCGATGAAAAACTTGGTCATGTATATAATCCCTCAAAACTAAAAGAAAACTTTTGTTTAATGTCATTATATGATATTTCCTTGTACCCACATGCCCAGGCAGGAAAGAAGACAATAATATGACGACACCAGCTAAAGAAAACACACCTTATCCACGGTAAACTAAAAGATCAAGTAAACCACATTGAAATATTCCATCAAAAATTTAGAAGATGTTTGCACCAACGAAAGAAGACCACTTGCCTAAAGGTTGTAGAAAACTTGGTAGAAAATTACTTCCTTCTAAAATCGCACATGTATCTACTTGCGTACACTTAACGACTAACGACAATAGCTACTCAAACAATATGAATCGATAGCATGGGAAGGATGCTCGGTTTCCAACTTGCACTTCTAACGGTTCAGCCATAAAAAATTGGATTTAAAGAATACGTGTCAAATAAAGTATTGTTTCTTCTCGTACCAGTGCCACCAAACTAATTTCATTTGCAGATGACTTTAAATCCCGTTCAAGATGGTAAGAAAGTTTAAATATCTTCAAAAACTTGAAAGTAATATTAGTTAACAAACATTTATCTGTAATAAGTAAAGGTTATAACTAAATTTGAGTTTTCATAAATTGTTGGTACTTGAGTCATGTACATGTTTTCATCCATAATTTTGTTTGTTCATCTTCATGCACATCAAAGTGTAATGGCTGCATATAAGCGAATTTACATTTTATGGTCTGTAGTTAGTGTATACTTCATAGCGAGAGAAAATGTTAATTATTAATTGAAGTAGGAAGTTACTGGATTTTTTTACAATTGGCAATAACAATTACTTATTTATGGAAAAGTTAACCAGTAGTATGTTTTGATAATTGGATTGGCCCATAACAAACAAAACATTTAAGCATATAATGCTTACATGTGGAACGATGATATCTTATGTCATATATGAAATAATTCTAATAGAAGTACTTATTTATTGAAGCTTAGGCACAAATTTATGGTAAGCGTGTAGATTAAAAAAAATAAAAAAATAAAAAAAAAATAAAAAAAACTTCTATTCTTTTTTCCAAATCTAATAATCCTATTACATGGTAAACCTATAGATAAAAAAAATGACCAGCTCATTTATATGTATCCCAGACTTTGATGGATTAGTGTCTTGGCATGATGGCATCTCAAAAAAAAAATTCATTTCCACTCCCAGTCCCTCATTCCAAAACAATCTAAGCAGCCCCAGGTACATTCAACTATGTACATGACAAAGTGCAGAAGCAATTGAGCCGACGTTATAATTTCTCCCATCTGAAAATACTTCACTTTGAGTGGAGACTACTGTTAATGGTATATTTGACAAAAACGCCAATTTCACTTCCTAATAATACCGTTTGGACAAAGACAACTAAATCCCTATAGAAGGGGTAGGTTTAAAGTGTTTAATTACATGAAAGCAAAAAGGAGTAACACTTATTTTTTACTTAAGTCAGGTAAACTTGTGCCACTTTTAGATCTCAGAATTTCATAACTAAGCTTTTGGGGTCAAACTATACCTATAATTTTGTCGGAAAGAGAGAGGGGGGGGGGAGGGGGGAGGAGGGGATTTTATTGTTAGCTCCAACTCCAGAAACATTATTTAAATCGTGGAATGCTCACATTGCGTACAAAAGCCAATAACTTTCTACATTTTAAGAACAACCTCATTAGACATACTTATATATTTACATACATATGTATGCATAATAACACTGAAAGCTGTTATCTAAAGATCAGAATGGCTACATAAAAGGATGTTAAGCATAGTATTTTGTTTCTCCTTTATTATCATTCTAGTAGTCCCAAAGGTTCATCTTCAATTTCATAATTTTCAGATAATAAGTCTCGCAACTTTATTGTTATATCACTTCTAGAGGATCCGTAAAGCAACATTGGCGTACAAATTTATGGTATGAGTTGAATTATGTGGTAAAGATCTTTGGTATGTTTGCTTCCTTAGAATCAAAGTGTAATACATTACTTGTCAATCCCTATGCTAAGACCTAACCGAATTAATTACTCTAGATAACCTCATCTCATGACCTATTTCCGCAGAGACCTCAAGTAGAAATATGGGGCCATCCCATTTGTCCTCATTAAACACCTCTAAAGTAAGACTGCTAATAAGATTATCAAGAGCAGATAACTCTGCTTCTACTTGACCATGAGGATCCCTTTTCCCCCTCCAATGACACTTTCAAAAACCATCAATCAGCACCAAAATATTCAGAGAGCCTTGTCTTTTAACCAATTAAGAATCCATCCAAGAGCAAGTTTTACTGTCACTATTAATTTTATGCACCATAATATCTAAATTAATTATAGGCTTCTATGTCTCCTTTCAACAACTAATAAACTTAAAAGACCATCATCTGTTCTAAATTGGAACTTTATGACTAAAGTTTCCATCTTTGTAATTGCTTCTTTATATACCTATACCTATATACATATTCATATCAATATCCATGGTAGGTCATGTTAACAAATCAAACACCCCCTACCATTCAAGAATGTCATCAAACATAAAAATACCTTCTTGTGTATTTTTTCAAGAGCAAATTGTCGTGATATATGATTTTTTGGAAGCCTCTATGTAGCACATCTGAAACGCAAAGAAGTAAAAAGTAAATAAACAATCTTCAAACATGCTCACAAAAAAAGGGAAATACAATAAATAATAGTCAAAGGCAATGTTCCTTTGAGCTTACATTTATAAATATTAATGCTCATACAAAGGCTGGCATTGTTGCTTTAAGCTTGTGTCTTGATTACCCTTGATATCATCCTTCCCACAATAGCTACGCTGAATACTATAGGGCAGATAGCTCAAAAAGAGGTAGATACCTATTCACCCGACCACTGCATATAGGCCTGTTGAAGGGAGTTTTCTTGTTGTAGGGTTCATATTAGGGTTTTGATTTGTGGTGGTATTTGTTTAGATGGAGGTAACCTTTAAACCATCAAAACAACACCCACATAAGTAAACCACCTTAACAACAAAAAATAATCAATACCCACGTCATAAATCATCTTAATTGCATAAAAAACCAAAATTTATAAAAAAAAAAGCCCCAATTTTTTTTTCATACCAGTACTGATTCTTGAATCAGCACCGCCACTGTTGTATGTAACTCCGGTGATTGTTGTTCCCATTGAGTGTGGTGAGTTGATGTCAATAGTTGCATCAGGATCCATAAACCATAATTTAATTATCCCTAAAAAGAGACTTGAAATCAATCATAATTTAATCAGAAGATGAATAGAATACCTTGAATTTATTAACTGAAAAAAAAATACCTTTGATTAGACAGATTGATCCATGTTAATTTACGGATTTTTGGTCGTCGTTGTGTTTTTTAGTACTACGTATATTGTATGTGTGTGATTTTCTGTTTTTGTTAGATTATTTTTTGGGTGCCGTATAAGCTTTTGATTCATGCCTTAAAAGTTCGGTTTTGACCCCTAAAATATTGTAAATTTGCTCCGCCTTTTCAAAGTTTTCTTTTTTATGACTTTTGGCACATATAATTTTGTACCCACTTTTAACTTAAAACGAATTTATAATTTCTTTTTGCCCAATTTAGAAAATTTTAAGGTTTTTTACTAAACATATTTTTTCTGAAAAAATCAAATTAAAAAAATCATTACTAAAAAAGGAATGAATTGATTTTTTTGAAATGTAAAATTTCCAATAGGGGTTTTATTTTATTATATAAAAGATGAGCTGATTGAATGTTGCTACATATCCTATCGTCCTTTACGATAGATACTTGCAACCGTGATAAGGCCTAGCTACTTTTTTTTTTGGGAAAAAGGGACAATTCCCCAGAAAATATATTAAGCAACCAAAACTATACAAAGGGAGCTAACTATGGACACACCCATAGTAGCAATTGTACCATGACATTCCCAAAACTTGCTTCGGGAACATCAAAAGAAAAGATAAGACACTGATACACCTAATCTTATTACATAATAAAGGATCACTAATAAAGTAACTGAACCCACACATGACTATATTCTTCCTCTTAGAATTCCAGTCAAACAATCTCAGAAGAGAGGATGAAACAGTCCAGTAATCAACAGCACCCTCCAAACTCTCCATAAATTCCAATATCATAATGTTCTATGAATTCCACCAAACCTTATACACCAAACTCAAACCCATAAGCTCAAAAGAGTTGTGGCCTGAAGAAAACCTCCTATACCTCAAAAACACAAAACATTGACCAACTAGACCAGTCCCACTACTAAAGGAAAAATTGCAATTCATCCTGGACTCACAGAATTTTGACTGACATTACCCTGTAGAACATCAAGCTTCCATAACTTAGCAGCCTTGACAACCTGAAGAGACCCCTTAAACTTTAAACTAAGAAGCCTCATTCTGACCAGCTCTTTAATAGTGTTACAAATAACCACCTCATTCCTAGCCTTACCTTGAAAAATCCTCAAATTTCGCTCTTGCCAAATGACATAGACTACAGCACCAATCACCAATCTTTGTATAATACTCCAAATGGACTTATTCAAAGAATTAGTAGTCACATAATCAATAATGTGATAAAGATCAGTAGAAGAAGGACCAAAATTCATAAGGTCCTTGAAAAAATACCATACCTTAGAAGAGAATTTGCAGCTAAAGAATAAGTGATGGTGGTCATCCTGCACTTCATTACATAAGGGGCATTTTAAACCATCATTTCTCAACCAAACAGCCAACTTATCTTGGGTCTTTAACTTTTTATTTATAGCAAGCCATAGAATAAAAGAATGTCTTGGTATATTTTGGCTAAACCAGACAATCTTATACCATGGGACTACAGGCTTAACAGGAATAAGGTCAGACCAAACAGCTTTCACAGAAAAAGAAGCGGGAGTGATCTGTCTCTCTCATTTTAACTTGTGACCTTGCTATTGCTTTGGATTGAGGTACAGATATTTCGTACTCTTTCAGTAAGAGTGCACACTCTCTCTCTCTCTCTTAACTCGTCTTTGATTTACTATCATGTTACGATTCCACTTGATCATGATTATAATCCTTCATATTGACTCTATGATTAGTGTGTTGCACCAGAAATTGTGACCCTATTGTTATTCGTTTGAACTCTCATGATCCGTTTGACAACCTTTGTGACCTAAATCCTTGAACCTTTGTGAGACCTTGGGTATTCTATGGAATATTGTAACGGGAGATAAAACCATGGTAAGACTTTGAATTTTCTTTTGGGATAATACAACAGGAGGTGAATTTCTTTTCTTAATTATAACATGGAAATATATAAAGGAGAAACCATTTTATAACGCCACTTTAATATGACTTAAGACCACTTATTTATGGGATCTTATAAATTCATGAAGACCACTTTTGAAGGAAATTGTATGAAAATCTTTATTAAATACCACTTTTATAAATGTCATTTTTTGGAAGATCTTTTCTAAATGAACTTGGTTATAGACTCTTTAAACTGGATTGTACTACGAACCTTTTTAAACAAGTGATGGAAACCTGCTAAATTGAACTTTGTTTTAAACTCTCATTATGACCCTTTAATATATGAACCATGGGATTTTGGGACTTGGAATAGTTAACCTTGAGGATTGGGAACTTTGGCTTTGACCTCTCCATCTTGACTTATTGATACTAAACCTTTGATTGATCCCTTGACACTGAATCTTTGAACCTTGACATTGAATCTTGACATTGGACCTTTGATGATGATTTGGCACTTAAACCTTTGATATTGAAGCTTGACCACATGACCATTCAGTATTTACTCGGGGTATTACTTGTTGTGGAGTAGCCACAACCATAGTATTGATGCACCAATGTTATGTACTCTAGCGTAGTTGGAGAGATGTACTACGCCGTCCCCGCTCTATTATTGACTACTGCTTGATTGTGATTGTTATTGGCCTACGGGGGCGTATGGATGCATCCTAGATTTGTATTGATTGATTGATTGATTGATTGATTGATTGATTGATTGATTGATTGACTTATTGGAGCTACTACATTGCTACATATTGTATTGCTTGGTGACTGGGTATGCGTGCATTGCAACCCCTCACATATTGGGAGTTGATCGCTCCATATTGGGCTACTATTGTATTGTATTGTATTGATTGGCCTTGGGTAAAATACTGAATCCTACATACGTTATACCTTACACTTAACCTTGACATCTTTTGATTACCCTTTGGATACCACATGAAATTCATATTCATATTCTTTGATTATTCCTACTCTATTGTATTGCTTTGCTATTATTCATATCTGTTCACTGAGCTTTGTAAGCTCAGCCGCATTTCTTTTCTTATGCGGCAGGTTTAGTATGAAGCTGGGTTTTTGGATGCGAGGTTTTGCTTTTGGGCTTAGAAAACTTCACCCTGTTAGATACTTGTTGGACTTAGAAATGTTTAGAAGTAGTTTTGTTTTGGGCTTAGTATTGTTGTTGCCCTTTTGTCCTTGTACCTTGTTTTGTTTTTTTTTTTTTTTTTTTTCCTTTGTAAACCTTGTAAGTTTTGTATTAGTATCGTATCTCCGTTTCACTTGTGTTCTGATTTGACTCCATAATGTTACACTTTAGCCCTTTTCAGGTTGAGGTGTTACATATTCCTTGGTATTCAACGTATGGCTAAGTTGAAGACGGATTGGGATTGTTGGGTTGCTAGACCCTTTGATTTATTCTCCTAGTTCTACCTTGTATAGTTTTTGGTTTTAATTTTTTGGTTGTGGCTTTTATGCCTTTTGTTCTGTTGTACAGTTACTCCTTGGTTTGTGAGGCCCTTTTGGGTTCTCAGTTTATAATACTAACTTTTCCAAAAAAAAATCTTAAAATGCAAAACATAATGACCACATATATAATACCTTTGGGAAAATCATGCCTACTTTACAAAGTAGGCAACTTGCCTACTTTTCTTTGCAAAAAATAAAAAAAAAATATTTATAATTAAGTCCCTGCAGATACATATTCTCCCTGTTTCACTCCTTGTCCCCTCATTTTTTTAACAAAAGAAAGTAGGCAAGTTGCCTACTTTGTAAAGTAGGCATGCTTTCCCCAAAAAGGATGAAAGTGGGTTTTTTAAATTGTTAAGATTAATCTCATCCATTAGATCAAATAAAGATGGAGGGAAGATGGAGGGTGGTGATTAGTTCCTTGGTATGTAAAAAAAGTTTAGTCCTCAAATGATCTTAAATCATACTCTTTTAGGTTCAATATTTCTAATGCGCCAAACAATTTGTAGTTTTGTGACACCCCTTGGTGTGTGAGAATGCTCTTCAACTGAATACAATGACGGAGCCAGTAGGGTGGCTGGCGGGTGCTCAGCCACCCCCAACCGGCCCAAGATGTCTATGTTAACGTTTAAATTTCAGTTCGGTTATCATTGAATTTTCATTTTGGCCCCCCTCTAATGGCCAAAATCTGTTAGCAACATCGAAGTTGAAGAACACCTTGTTCAAATTATGTCACCGGAAAATTGTGTTTTGTTGCAGGTTGTAGATCTAGATGTAGAAGAATGAGTTGAATAGTCAGAGTCTATTTACTTTTTACATACTAATAGTATTTGGTTTCTTATAGGTCTAATTTTAAAAAGCCCAACTTGTAAAAATATTTCAGGCCTATTTATTAACTTTAGTAATTTGCAAAGTTTCTTTTTGTTTTCATTAGGTGGTGTTTGTTTTTTAAGAGCCTCTGAATCTGAATCTGAACCGCACATCTGAATCTGAATCTGAGGCATAAATGTCTTAATCTGACCGCATCTGAACGGGGAAATAAGAACTCATGTTTGAACCCCACATTTGCTTGCTTGTACTATTATTATTATTATTATTATTATTATTATTATTATTATTATTATTATTATTATTATTATTATTATTATTATTTGGTTTTTTTTTTTTTTTTTTTTTTTGTCAGCAAGAGGCAACAAGAGTCATTTAGACACCACTCTCAAGTCTAAACCACTAAGATCTTACTGCCTCTAAACGCGTCTGAACGGGAAAAAAAACAAACAGTTTGAACAACCAAAATGTCTGACCGCGTCTGAACGGTTTAGATTAAGAGGCTGTTAAGAGCCTTATTATGAAAAACAAACACCACCTTAGTCTCTTACCCATATTATTTTTTTTAGAACACTATTTGGCTAACGGTTTTTTTTTAAGATATCATCATAATCATTCACCTAGAAAAAAATATAATAACAATTATTAATTTTTGTCATATTAAACCTAAAGATCCATTCACTAGAAATTGTGGTAGCATGCACTAAACAACAATAATGTCGTGTGATTAAAGTGTTAAATTGATGGATATTCTAGTTTATAGGTTCAAATGATCCGGATCTTGACGCATGAGCATTGAGCTTTTACAAAACGCACAACACGTAATTTTTGTCATATCGTTTTAATTCTAAACTAGGTTGGTGCTCATATAATTTTATTCTTATTTAGGTCTTTAAAAGGTAAAAGAGTAACTTCCATTTTTAATACTTTTATATTATTGATTTGATTATAAAAACTTTGACTTGGTTTGTGAAGAATCCAAAGTGTTCATACTCTATTATGAAATTTTAGGTGTGTCGTACAATGTTATCCGGCTTTTGGGGGTCAAACAGATTTACTGGTTAGGTCATTGGTTCAATAAATAAAAAACGAAATCGTTATTACTATATCATAAAATCTGACACCCCCCCCCCCCCCCCCAAGATAAAATCATGGCTTTGCCCTAACTGAATGGTTGTAGATTTAAGTCATGTCTAGGATATTTAAGATACATAATTACTATGTAATACATAATTAATATTTAATGAACACTTAAATAACATTAAACATTTGATAGTTAACATCATTTACCTCTTTTATAATGATTAAAAGTATATATTTATAGAATATATGAGTTCATTAATTATTATTTTTATAAATTTGGAATGCTTACACACAATCCATAGGGTTGTGTTTAACAAAACTCATTTATTATGTATATATTGTGATACAGTTATATTTTTAGAATAAATAAATAAAATGATAGTTCCTGTAGTTAACTAGGTCGAAGTTGAGTATAAAATACTATAAAAACAAAATCAAAATATCACCGATTCTACTATTAAATGAGTCAAATATATTACATACATAGACTTCGCGAAGTTGAATTATTGGTAGTTCAAGGTTGTAGAATTAAAAAAGAGCAATAAAAACTTGGGCATAATCAATAGGCTCTAATTCTACAAGAATCTCGAATTAAATAGTTTTAAGATAAAATTAGAATGAACATATGAATTTGGATTACCAAAATTCAAATGACTTAAATTATGGAGTAAGAACAAAAGTGTAAAGCCGAGGCATGTTGTTGTTCATGTAGCAATTTTTGCTCTTATTTAGGGAGTAGGGACTGAATGTTATAAAAAATCTCGAAATGAGCTTTTAACATATTTAATTCTGCCTGTTGGGCAAACTATCTTGGTGGGCTTTGTATTGGGCAGTGACTGTTAGCTATCTGGAGTAGGCCTTTTTTACGGCACTCAGAAAAATTCTAAGATGATTGAGAGAATATAAAAATAGATGTCATAAAATGACTCAAAAAGAACGACTAAAAACAAACTTTTAAGCATGAGGAATCAATATTTATAGGTTTGACTGTTCCATTGAACCATAAACGCACTTTGAAACTCTTATAATTCCACCTACACTAGAATTTTAATATAGTGATAACAAACATGGTATAATTTTAAATTATATTTCATAATTAAGTCATCAAAATAAAACAGCATCATAACAATTACATGTGTACCTTGTGATTTGGAGAGGAGAACAATCACAGAACAAAGATCAAAGTGTATGATCTTATCTACGGCTAATCCACACTAACACTAGAGCGACTACTCTAGGATGCTAGTGTTTCACTTAGGTGATTATTAGTGAAACCATAAGTATTTATAATACTACTAGTTATAATGCCCACGCACGCGCGGGATTTTTTCTAAAATTTTCAATAATGTATTTTTGTTTATTAAAAAATAAATAGCTTACACGGCTTGTTCTTCGCTTCCCTCTCCCCCCAGGCCATATGGATTTTTGTTTTTTGTTTTGATTATGATTCTTAATTTTGATTTATAAACATATGCAATAATAAGTATAACAATTAGTTGTCGAATGGGATTGTGCTTATAATATAGGAATTGATTTGCACACTCAAACTTTTGATTGAGACACTCCACTGTATGCATTGGATATCTCCATGTCTATTTCTATCTCTTCCACTCCTGGAAACGACACACCATTGTCATTAATATTAAGTTATCGGCTGAGTAAGACATTGTGTACAGTTCCATCTGTTTGATATAGCAATTAATCTAAACTCAAATTTGGCTTTCGATTACTATAAAAAATGTAGCTTAAATAACCTACCTTGCACACAAAATGGTTTAACTATTCATTTATTGTGAAAGGAGTGAACAATCTGCTCGTTCGTTGACCATAAGATTTCAGAATATATGTTTCTAGTATCCATAGAGTGAGTTTTAAATTTCACCAAACTGATTAGGGGTTCCTCGAATGCTCGTCATGTAGAGTTCATTTACATGTAAGTATATATGATTATCATTGTTTCATAACTTCAAAGAGTAGTATTAATTATCTTTTTAATATAACTTCAACTTACATAACTGCATCCAAATAGTATACCTGTCATGTTATAGTTCTTTATGTTATTCTTATTATTCAACTCGATATCACACAGTAGGTTTCAAAGCACAATACAAACGGTCTCAAAAACTTCTTACGTATATCCAGATTAATTGTTGAAAGAAATAGATCAATAATATCAGGTATTTAGCTATATTTTGAATTTGTGAACTGCTTATAAAACTGCTTGAGCCACATTCTAACTCTTGTTTTTTTGACACATCATACGGGACAAAATTAGACAAAAACTGGACATGCGTTCTGGCTTGTATGAGTTTAGAAAGTTACCTTTGAGCTTATAGAGAACTCTTTTGAACTTCAAACACAACCATGACATTCATTGTTTGGCACTATCACCCCAATCATCTGCAATCCACCGTTACTTATAATCATTAATCACTTTAATAACACCATATTCATGTATCATAAAGTTGACTTGTAACTAAGCTTATACGGTAAGTATAGTTTGTACAGGATGCGTTATGTACATCTTTATTAATTATGAACCTAACCTTTATAATTAAAAGTGGATTGATTTATTTAATGTATCAAAAGGTTAGAAAAATATCCACGCACAGGTTTTTCATTGGCTTATTTATTTTGTTTCCTTATTGTATGAAAAAATTACTTTTACATAAATTCTTTATAAGGGTAAAATAATTAGTTACATAAAATGTTAATAATAAGCTCTTTTAATAAGCATGTAAGGAACTCATAGTCAAAAGAGTCCCAAACCCGCATGAATTTCAGCTATTAATACAACTCCAAACATTGATCAAAAGCAAAATTGCATATCAAATGAAAATCTTATTACATTTTTTGATAAGCATAAATAAAAGTTTGAAGTTAACTAAAATAAACATACAGTAAGCTGCCACTGCATTCATCGGCATCCTTGTTATCAAGTTTATGGTAGCTTCAGCGATAAGAAACACTAACATGTTGTCTGCAG
Source organism: Artemisia argyi (assembly GCA_030686995.1). NCBI lineage: Eukaryota > Viridiplantae > Streptophyta > Magnoliopsida > Asterales > Asteraceae > Artemisia > Artemisia argyi. Next base: position 48,571,645 of record CM060685.1, read on the forward strand.
AATATGGAAAGCGCCCATACCACCCTATATCATTAGCATGCACTCGATGACTCCAGCCTATTTTTCTCCCTATACACACAGAAAACAACCTCTGTCCACGGTGCAACATTGCCATCAAACACTCCTAAACCTCTGTTTTAATGTCTCTAGGATCCATCTTCTTTAGCTTCTACACATGCCCTTTAGTCTCGGGATCAAAAACACTTCCAATAAAGCTTTACACTTCCGAAAATTCTGCTGAACAAAAGAATATCAATACAACTTTAACAATAAGAATTGTAGAAGAAACAACAGGTCCTTAAATTCTGTTTGCGTCATGTTTTAATGAATTTTACCCTCAAATCCTGTATTAGAAGAATAAAAGAAAAAGTTCATAAATGAACATCAATTGATTGAGTAACTATCATCAAGAAATTTACCATGGAGCATAGAAGCTTACTACCCTTGACTTGATACTTCAGAGCTTGGCATTTCTCTACTTGAGCTACTTATACAGCTTCTTTAAACACACTCAGCAAGAGCCTATGATGAAGTCATCCATAAATCCATCTGTCAAACTCACAATGGCAAACAATTAGTGCAAACCCAAAGACAACATCAACATATATATAACTCCAAAAATATGTACTAATGCACAGTTTTGCATCCAAGAAAAACACACAACAAAAAATCATTCACCAACATAGAACAAATTTGAAGCATTGACATAATTATTCCTATGTCTGATTTCAACAATATCATACACTTGCAAAAAAATAAGGATCCCGCCTCACCTTCACTCTAACCCTCCACCACAGCGTCCTCCCATGCCACAGTATGCGGAAAACCTCATCACAACCAATTAGAACCCAAATTTTTCTCCTTGATTAGCTTGAAAGAATAAAACTTTTTTTAATGTATGAATAATATGACAATTACTAACAAACGTATAAACATGAACTATTTTCTCTATAAGAAACAATACATGTTAATATGTTTTTACCTGCTCATACTTTACGCATCTTGTTGCATGCTTCTCTTCTTCCTGAAGCTCATTCAACCATCTTTTTAGCACCATATGTGACTAACCACTATGCCCACGATTGTTAAAATGTCTCAAGAACAATATAAATGGGATGAAAGTTTTAATCACTGTAGCCCTGTAATAATTAATGCAATGAGGTCCTGGTGACAAATCCCTTAGCTTGGAACTATGTTTTTGAGTATTTTATGTTGCCACTTGAGGCTTAATGTTTTGCAACTCTTAGTAAATCCACGTATAAGAACCATTAGAACATCTTCAAAGATTAACCACTTCTAACAAAATTTATCTGAAACAACCTTTAAAGTGGGTGAACAATAACGCAATATTAAGCATTCTATTATAGAACCATACAACTACTATGACATCATTGCTAAGCTAAAGGGGTGTTGGTGATACCATAAGATGAAAAATGATACCTTGAGAAAGTTTGCTTGAATTTGATTGGAGAAACACTGTAGATTGTACGCACAAGTTAGGTCTTCTTCCTTCCTGTATAGCCAGTGATACAACTGATGATGTAGAGCATATATCAGAATCAGATCCAGAAAAAATTGTATTACTCTCTCCACCAGTCCCCACTGTGCAAGCTTCAGTCCATTCTAGGAAGTCTTCAGGTCTGATGGGTCGATTTAGTGTTTGTTTACTATGATGCAGAAAAGCCCCCTCCACAACCATCCCATGTTAGACGTTGCCATGTGAATAACATATTCACATAGAGCAAGTTTCTTCAATCACTTTCTTGAAAATCTTGCAAGGGCCCTATTTTTAGCTTCTAGTCAGTCTCAAGGAGTGGGTGCGATTTTTCATTTTTGTCTAGAGTTGCTGATTACAGTTACATTAGATAATAGAGATATAATTATGCTTTTACGACAAGGGGTGTATGACTAAATAGCTAATATTGTCCAGTCAGCTGTTATGCCTAGCTAGTACTTTGGTGGATAAGGCGGTTTTTAGGCTCATACGAATTTGTCAACGGCTTCTTTCTTATACGGAAAACTTAACTGACAAGCTTCTTAAGTCCCCTTTAACTTATTTTAAAACTTGATGCTAGGATGGCTGATGCATACTGTGAACACATCACACAGGAAGTTATGGGACTCGTTAAAGAAAATGCAAGGCAAATACAATGTCACTTTGTGATTCGTTGCGTTTTGGTGTGTGCAAACAACAATTATCAAAATATCAACAAACGTGAAGTCTAATTTATCGTGAGACAAATAGACGTGAAGTAATACGAGTAAACCTTTTAGGAAAAAGATTACCTCGCAAAACTTGTGAAAGTGATATTTAAATTGTGAGACCTGGAAGTGATTTCCCAGGTAGTACCTGATACGTGGGAATCGCACCAGGCTTTACCTCTCAAGGGATCTTGAGAAGCTTACAACCCCCACCAGGCAGTGTACCTGATCGTTGTAGTATAGTATAGTGACAAGTACCGGGGGATTGATCGTTCAGCTAGGAATAGTGTCACTAGGATTAGAAAACCTAAATACTAGTTCTAAAGGTGAGAGATGATTCTTTTTGTATTTTTATATTTTTTTAGAAAGCAAGTAAAAATCTCGGGTTTGAAGGATTTGGGCGGAATTAGTTGCTGGTCAACTAACCCAATACTAAAGATGCAATCAAAATAAAATACTAGAAATGAAAATAAACTAAATTATACTAAGGTTGTGAGCAATAAGTGGAGAAAATGTGTTTACTTAGATTTCACTACTCCCTAGACATCTTTTACACGTTAATTACTTGTTATAGTTGCATGGATGACAGATTGTATTCCTTAATACCATTCATGGGGTGGCGCACTTAACTCCCCAATTCTATGAGCTCTTATCTCCTCCTATGCCATGCCCAGCACAACCATAGGGATTATAAACAGTGGCTCATGCATTAAATACAACCAATAAAGACCTAGTGCACATCGGTTCATGTTTCCTAAGACGTTCAAGCATGTTACCATTTGGAGATCTGCCAGTTTTCTTAAGCCTAACATCAAATTCATTCATCCAAAACAATTATAAACAAGTAATCAACACATAATTAACATCTAGGTTTCATTAGATCCAAGCAAACACAAGATAGATCTAGCCTAGCATGATGGAATTAAGACAAGAACAAGATATAGATAACCAACACATAGACATATTGATTGAATTAAAAAAATACTTATCTCAATTACACATGAAAGGTATCAAGGGCTTAGAACCCTTGAAAAACCTGTAAAATTCGCACCAAGTTCGTACTTAGGGTTTCTCCAAGACTTCTCTCTTTTTAATGTGAAAATTAGAAAACTATATATAGGAAATAGGGTCTGACGGCGTCAAGACAAAGCTTGTGATGCCGTCACCTCGCCGCCAAAACTCTTCTCGGACTGCCTTGATCTACTTCTGACGCCGTCATGTATTAGCATTTCCAGGCCGTCATGATTTATACTCTTGACGCCCTACTTCGTGACGCCGTCCAATATGTACTGGGTCGTCATGGAATTTACTCTTGACGCCGTCAGGGTGTTGCTCTTGACGCCGTCACCTACTATTCCCAGCAAGGAAAATTAAGACTTTGGCGTTTTCTTCACTTTTATGCTCCAAAAACGTTCGAATTGCTTCCTTTTCCAGATTTCACTCCCAAAGTACCTAAAATCACAAAAGGAACGATGTAGGGCAATATTTGATCAAATAAATTCAATTCCGGGCTTAAATGACCCCCTAAAAGTGGTTCATTTTTCGCCTCATCATATACCCTTACACTTGAGATTTGCTTGTCCTCAAGAAAATGCGCTTTTATTCTACTCAAAAGACAAGTTAGGGGTCATTTAACACTAATATAAAAGTAATTACAACAAATAATCGTTCCACTTAAGACCAAAGACAAGCACGGAGGTCATACACTAGCACCTCACAAATAGTGTTTAGATACTCACATCTCTCGGGTGTAACAAAGTATAAATTACAATATGGAAACGGAAGATATCTCTCACTACCTGTCATAGCAAAATAGATTACCATAGGCTTGGGAAAGGATCAAACCTCCACCACATGGCTTAAGCACCTAGGATAAACTATCAAAGAGATCTTTTAAAGGGTTGTAACGTTAGGTGTAGGGATATGAAATACACGGTTTTGTTGGATAAAGGAAGTTTTACTGGTGGCGAGTTAACAATCTTGGTTAATTACATGTAAAATATGGCGTTGCTAAGCCAAGACTAGACTCGACTTAAGCTAATAAATGAAAAATAACAAAAACATAAAACAAACATAGAATGAAACGGGATGGTAGTCCGTATGTTTTTTCTCTTTTCTTTTTTCTATTTTTTTTTTCTTAATTTTTCGATTTTTTTTTTTTTTTTTTTTTTTTTTTTTTTTTTGCATACACTCTTACCCTACCATCCAAAATAATACATCATAGGGGATGAAAATTCCCCTTACACTTGAATTTTTACATACTTTACAATAAACTAATCTAATGACTCAAATTAAGATAATCAAAACACTTGGAGTACTTTTAAGATTAACTTACATATGGGGGTAATAAATGATGTTCTTCCCCATTACTCCATAAAATAAGTACTTACCCATGAGTCCCAATCGTCCCAAAACAATATGTACAAGGATATGACTCGACTTAGCAACCATGTAATCAATTAGATAGTTAACTTAGGGTTTAACAAATAACAATAATGCACTAAAGATGAGCGCATACACGGAAGGCTAAGGCGATTTGGTTGTAAATTTAAGTGGGGTGTAACAAATTCTTCCTTTAAGTAAAATGTTTAAAGTTAGAAACGAAAGGATAGGCTCGGAGGGGTGTACTAGGGGTTTCGTGTACTAAAAATGAGTACAACGCTAAGGGTGTGGGAAAAATTTAGTTGACTTAACTAGCCAAGTAATATGACTTAAATGGTCAAGTAATTATGATACGGGTTTAACACAAGGTGATCCTAATGCCTCTTATCATGTAGTAAATCCTACTACACGAATGTAGTCTCACTAGCGGTCTCGGGATGCATCACTAACGCAAGTTCTAGAATCTAAATGCTACCGGTACACTCATAAGCACTAATAGTAAATGCTTTTCCTATCAAATCTAAAGGCGAACCTCACATATTTGGGTGGAAAATTTTTCTGAATATACGGTTATGTGCTAGTCATACAATCTCCTATCCATGAGACGCTTGCTATGGCTAAAGTTTCACTCCTAAATGTTGCAAAAAAATTTTAATTTGGCGCTAAAATTGCACTAACAAGTATTTCTCATAGTTTTATTATACATCTACCATTAAATAAAACAAACTCAAACGAAAGTGCATATGTAAGGTATCATCTTTTTACCATCCCCTTACACTTAGGATGAACATTGTCCCCAATGTTCAAGTAAAGAATGTAAAAGTGAAAAAGTAAAAAGAATGAAATCAAATACTCCCCTGATTCGCTCGGTATGGATAATAAGGTGGCTAGGTTAGATCTTCTTCCAAGAAAATAAATAATCAAAGCTTCCCTTAATGTAAATCATCTTCTTGTCATACATAACCTGTAAATCCTGAGAAATAGACAAAACAACCTCGCGTAAAATCAGCGGCATCCTATATAAGTTACTAAATCCTAGAAAACAAGATAAGATATAATGCTTGTGGAATGAAGTTTGCAGATCTCCTGGAGATTATAAAACTTAATAATTCACAAAAACCATAAGACTCCGTTAGAAAAACAAAAACGGTAAAATTTCCAGATTTTTACACTTGACGCCGTCAAGAGTTAACTCGTGACGCCGTCAGAAGTGACCTGCAGAAATTCTTATGTTAAGTTTCCGGAAAATTTCTGGAAAAACTTGGTTCTACTTCCTGGAAAATCCTGCAAAACTTCATTATGACTCAATACAAACATTTGACTCTAACAAATACTAATATACATGTTCATTTAATATTGTGGAGAATCATGATCGGTTTTTTTCTTAAAAACATATTTGGGATTTCCCCTTACACTTATCTTTTGCAAAAATACTTTTAGGTAGAGTTAAGACTAGGCCAAAACAACAAAGTAAAGTATTTCCACTATTTAATTTAGAAACATGATCAACCAACAATAAAAATAAAGCATGCATACGGAAGCAAATAACAAACAAACAAAATAAAATCACACAAAACATGGGTTGCCTCCCAAGAAGCGCTTTTCTTTATTTACGAGTCTTGTAGCTAGACTCAAGGTCATGGGTTACTACGTGACCTCATCATTGGTTCCACTCTCCAGGTCATCTTCTAAACCAGTTTTATATTCCGGTCCTAGTTGCAAGCATTCTTTGTAGAAACCAAGCATCCTATTCTTTACATACTCTACTCCTCTACGTCTATCCTCCTCATTCCTATAATAAGCCGCTTGCCTGTGTTCCTTTTTGAAATTAGAGAGAAGGCGGTATTGCTCAATCTTGTATGGCATTTGATAGGCAACCTCATCATTCTCTTCCTTGAATCTAACTATCCCTAAAGTCGGATCATAACTCATCCTAGTGGCCTCAACAAATGGTTTTCCAAATATTATTTAGCTTAGGCAAGCATCTATCACCGGACGAGTGTCTTCAACTATCATAAAATCGATCTCATAGGTGAGATTCCCTATAATCACATGCAATCCCTTCACTCTTCCTGCAAAATTACTTATCAGATTCTTATTAGGCATCATCCTAAAATTAAGTTGCTTCTTCATCACCCAATTGTAATAAGTCCTAGTCATGATGTTCACGGGAGATCTAGGGTCGATGTAAGCTTTCCATATATGCATGTGCCCGATATTACATGGTATGTTAATGTTAGAGGGGTCTCCCATTTTGATAAGGGGTGTGCCAAGGATATATGGTCTCTCGGGACTATCAAATAAATCCTTATGGTATTCCCGTTCTTCCTTGGTGGGTAACTTATCAAAGTACTTTTCTATAGGCTCTATCTCCTCTAATTCCTCTCTCCTATTAACCTCAACTTCCCTACTCTCATCCTTAGTCTTGGCTTCTACTCTAACTTCATCCTTGTCACTCTCTTCTATCTCCTTATCTATTGGCTTAATGGTGACAACATTGACAAAGTGGACATGTTTGGATGATGAGGGGTCCTTAATTTGGATTCCGTTATTGGTGTCCCTAGTGTCCTTCCTAGGTGTGACTAACGCTTGGTTATTGAGGGCTTTCAACAAGTTGTCAATCTTGTTGGTCATCTCCGTTTGTTGTTGGTTGAATTCGGTTTCAAACCTAGCTATGCGAGCTTCTTGAGATGCCATAAACTTTGACATCAATCCTTCAAGATTGTTGGTACTACCATAGTTGTTAGAAGGATTGTTGTTGAAAGTACGGTTGGGGGGTGGACTGTTGGGTTGGTAACGATTAGGCGGATTGGAAGAATTGGGTTGATTTTGTTTCCACCTAAGGTTTGGGTGATTTTTCCAAGAGGGGTTATATGAATCATCGTAAGTGTTTGGCTCGGGCTTGAAAGTGTACCACTTATCTCCCGCTTCGTCGGTACGCGTGGATGCGTAATCCGCAAAAGCTGTTCCGGGGAGTTCCACACAATCACGAGTGTCATGGGGACCACTACATAATTCGCATGAAGAAGTGATTTTGTTAACTTGGCTTGAAGGTTTAGGAGCTTCGTAAGATTTCATGAGAAACTTGATTTGGTCCTCAAGTTCCATGATCCTACGGTCGGGAGTGCTAGAATTGTTCGAAGGCAAAGATATTGCCTTGACCATTTTGTTCAAGTCACGGGGATCATTCCAACTTTCGTTGTCATAGAGAGCAAGATCTTCTATGAGTTCCTATGATTGTTCCGCACTTAGATCACGTAGCTTACCACCGGCCGATTGGTCAATGGCTCGCCTCATGGAGAGATCGATATGGTCATAAAAAATTTGGACTTGGAGCCAAAGATCTATGCCATGATGAGGGACTTTTTGGAGTAAGTCCTTGAAACGAGTCCATGCTTCATAAAGAGATTCATTTTGACGTTGTTGGAACATCAAGATGTCATTTCTAAGCTTAGTAGTTCTCCCCGGTGGGAAAAATTGAGCAAGGAAACGAGTGGTGAGATCATCCCATGTGGTGATGGATCCCGCGGGTAAACGCTCAAGCCATTGACTAGCTTGATCTCGTAGAGAGAATTGGAATAGGCGTAATCGGGTTGTCTCTCTAGTTGCAACATCTAGGTCTATGGAATCTATGATTTTGAGGAAGTCCTTAAGATGTTGGTTTGGATCTTTGGAACGAAGTCCATGGAATGCACATCCGCTTTGCACCAACCGGCTGGTGTCGGATCGCAAGGGGGTCACATTGGCTCCAGTGAGCTCAATGGTGTTTCGGTAGCCTTGGTGGCTAGGTCGGGAATACTCTCCTAAGGTTCGGGGCCTAAGAGGTTCTAGTGGTGGGTTTTATTGTGGTGGGATGACGGGTTCAAGGATGTTCCCATCGTCCATGATGTCGGGTGGTGAAGAATTACAAACAAAGACACAAAGAAATAAGATAGACTAAAGAAACCTAAAAATAAAATAAAATCTTACTAGAAAGAAAATCTAGTAAGTAGACCTAATAAAAAGAAATTCTAACCTAGACAATAACTATTCCCCGGCAACGGCACCAAAACTTGATACGTGGGAATCGCACCAGGCTTTACCTCTCAAGGGATCTTGAGAAGCTTACAACCCCCACCAGGCAGTGTACCTGATCGTTGTAGTATAGTATAGTGACAAGTACCGGGGGATTGATCGTTCAGCTAGGAATAGTGTCGCTAGGATTAGAAAACCTAAATACTAGTTCTAAAGGTGAGAGATGATTCTTTTTGTATTTTTATATTTTTTTAGAAAGCAAGTAAAAATCTCGGGTTTGAAGGATTTGGGCGGAATTAGTTGCTAGTCAACTAACCCAATACTAAAGATGCAATCAAAATAAAATACTAGAAATGAAAATAAACTAAATTATACTAAGGTTGTGAGCAATAAGTGGAGAAAATGTGTTTACTTAGATTTCACTACTCCCTAGACATCTTTTACACGTTAATTACTTGTTATAGTTGCATGGATGACAGATTGTATTCCTTAATACCATTCATGGGGTGGCACACTTAACTCCCCAATTCTATGAGCTCTTATCTCCTCATATGCCATGCCCAGCACAACCATAGGGATTATAAACAGTGGCTCATGCATTAAATACAACCAATAAAGACCTAGTGCACATCGGTTCATGTTTCCTAAGACATTCAAGCATGTTACCATTTGGAGATCTGCCAGTTTTCTTAAGCCTAACATCAAATTCATTCATCCAAAACAATTATAAACAAGTAATCAACACATAATTAACATCTAGGTTTCATTAGATCCAAGCAAACACAAGATAGATCTAGCCTAGCATGATGGAATTAAGACAAGAACAAGATATAGACAACCAACACATAGACATATTGATTGAATTAAAAGAATACTTATCTCAATTACACATGAAAGGTATCAAGGGCTTAGAACCCTTGAAAAACCTGTAAAATTCGCACCAAGTTCGTACTTAGGGTTTCTCCAAGACTTCTCTCTTTTTAATGTGAAAATTAGAAAACTATATATAGGAAATAGGGTCTGACGGCGTCAAGACAAAGCTTGTGACGCCATCACCTCGCCGCCAAAACTCTTCTCGGACTGCCTTGATCTACTTCTGACGCCGTCATGTATTAGCATTTCCAGGCCGTCATGATTTATACTCTTGACGCCCTACTTCGTGACGCCGTCCAATATGTACTGGGTCGTCATGGAATTTACTCTTGACGCCGTCAGGGTGTTGCTCTTGACGCCGTCACCTACTGTTCCCAGCAAGGAAAATTAAGACTTTGACGTTTTCTTCACTTTTATGCTCCAAAAACGTCCGAATTGCTTCCTTTTCCAGATTTCACTCCCAAAGTACCTAAAATCACAAAAGGAACGATTTAGGGCAATATTTGATCAAATAAATTCAATTCCGAGCTTAAATGACCCCCTAAAAGTGGTTCATTTTTCGCCTCATCAGTACCCCAACGAGGTGTGAATGGAAAGCTTCAAATGAGATTGGTTTAAAATCTTGTATGATTGAAAGGTTATTTGGTGTTACGATACGTTAAATTAACGAAATTTGAAAATTAACAAACGAAAGTAAAATTAAATTATCCTAAGGCAACTAATAAACGAGTGAAATCCTAAAACACTACGGGAAAACATAATTTGGTATCGAGAATCCTAAAACATAACCTAAAATTAAAAACGCGACGTTTATTTAAAAATAAATGTCAACGTACAAAATAAAACGTGAAACTAGAGCTACAAAGGTCCTACGGGTTTCCAACAAATTTTCTAACGTACTAAAAGACAAAAGAAATTTTTAGAAAAAGGAAAATTAATTTTTCAATAAAAACTCTATTTATTACGAATTAAATACTATTTTAAAGAAATTAAGTTATTAAAAATACTTAAACTTATGAGAAAAAAATCTGAAAAAATTTTGGAAATTAAATTATACTAATACTAACTTAAGAAAAATACAAGATCAGAAAAAGCTACCACAGATAAGCTTTAATAAGCTTAAACAGTTAAATAAGCTAATAAGACACAAAAGCAAATACTACTATAAAACAATTAAAGAAGCAAAACAAATGAGAAAAGTCCCTAGGGCACTGACGGTTATTGCGTGTGGTCTTGTGTCTGTTTGAGGCTAGAGGTCAGGGGTTCGACCCTGCCTCTTGACTTTTTGCAAAAACATTCCTTTCTTTTTGGTCACTGTTTTTACAAACACAGGCCTAGAAATTTTGCTTGAAAACAGATATGAACTAACAATTTAAACAACTCCTTGATTTTTAAACATATTTGAGAATCAAAGTAAATTTAAAAAATTTTGTTTTCCTTTTCTTATGGTGACTGCCAAACTAAACCTTTAATCCCAACAAGCTTATTGCTTGTAAACAATTCAACAACAAGAAGAAGTAAACCACAAGTTTAATAACAATAACAAGAATAATCAACAAGATCAAACGAGCTAGGATTAACAACAAGGAGATCAACAAACTCAGTTTAGGGGCTTAAATTGTAGCAGCAGCCTAAGGAACAAATGAGCTTGGATAAGCTTATTTAAGCTTGGACAAGCGACTACAATAGCAATAATAACAACAACTATGACCAATAACAACAATGAACAATAGCAGATTCACTCAACAAACAAGGGATCGACAAGCTCAGCATATGAACCAGGTTAACAACACTTAAGCAACAATCCAAAAGGAGCTTAAAAAGGCTTATTATTAAGGACTAAATAAGCACTACAAGGCAAATTAACTCCTAAACCCTATAGACTACCTAGGGGGCTACCCAAATCCACAAAGAGCATAGCCTAACACCTACTAGAGAACAGTTCTCAAGCAATCTAGTTATGCTAAAAAAACAAAGATGCAGGAGACTTTTTTACTCAGACCATCAACTTCCACCCTTCTTTTCTATAAACAAACCAAATCCAGAGACTAATTTCCCTTTTGAAATAGATAAAGAATCTGACAAGGAACACAAATCAACAAGGTTTATGGGTTTCCATTCATTATTGAAACTTGGGGACTGATTTGAAGTTTGTGTAAAATTTCAGTTTGCAAGTTTGACTTTTCAAGTATTTTTAAGAACTTTGACTTTTGTGAATTTAGAATGATCACTACTGATTTATGAAGTTATATTTTACCTAAATTAAGCTAAATTAAGTAATTTAAACTAGTTTGGAGCTAGATCAAAGGTTTTGCTTTACAAAATTCACTACAGTTGAGCTGCTTATGGATTTGAAAGAAAGTTTTGCCTCTTAGAGTGAAAGGTGCCAAGTGAACAACCAATTTGGACTGTGACTCACTTAAGAATCAATAACAAAACAAACTTGAGCAATACCAACAACAAGACAGAATTTCAGCCTAATCCAAACAACCCTTTAGTAACTAATTTGCTAGTTTCCACAGTAAATGACCAAACCTCTAAGTAACTTAACTAATTTACTGCCACTAATCCATAATAAACTCAATTAAACAAATTTCAAAACTTAAAAACAACAAACAACAACTAATGCACAAAGCAAGAAATTCAGATTTAAAAACATTACTTGTTATCCCAAAGCAGTGAGGAGTCTGAGAATCATAAACAAAAGAACCACCTATAGTCTCCCAAGAGACTCTAAACCAAATTCAACCATCCCTGCTACTGCTTCTTCTTCTTTTCTTCCACTTTTTTCTTTTTTTGAATTTTCTTTTGCATTTTTCTCTTTTTTCCTTTTCTTAACTGAGTTTTCACTTTCTTGATTTCTAAATACTTAAACAATGTTTAGGTAAACTTTTAGGACAAATGAAAGAGTATGTAAACTAAATAACAAATCATTTAGAACTTAAAAGAAATTTGAATTTGAAATTACTCAAAATAAACTTTCATTAAACTTGGAAATTGAAATTACAATTGTGAACTGAAATTTTGAAAACAGAAAGATACAAGAGAAAAATGGGATACCCTTGAGGCTTTACAAGAGTCCTATTTATACTACACTAAGCTAGGTTATCCTTGAACTCTTCTCTTTTTGTCCTCATCATCGTGTGCTTGTTTGCTGAGACAGAAAAGTATTGTGATTCCTTTGTGCTTCTTTATAATGAACCTCAGCCCTTGGATTGTCCACAAATCATCCCAACCTTTCAATTATGCTTTGGTGCCTAAATGGTTGTGGATTGCCAACGTGGCAGTGGTTAGGTACAGCTTAGTGAGTAATTTATGAAGATAGTGGGATTGGGGAATGGAGGGGAGGACAAGGTTAGATGGTGATGGGGAGGATGGTGATGGTTGTGTTTGGAGAGATGCAGGTCACGGGGGGGGGGGGGGGGGGAAGGATGATGTGAAAGGGATGGAGATGGTGGACTGGTCAAATATGTTTTTAATATTAAAACGTAAAAGGTGTGTGGTCTAGGGATTGGTTGTAACTTGGGCCAAGGAGTGGATGATGGGCTGGGGGTGTTGTTTGGGTTTGTGTTTGGTTTTGGGTATTAAGGATATTCGTTTGGTTTATAGGTTATAAAATCCCAAGGACCAAACTTGTAAACTTGCTGAAACATGAGGGCTGGTTTTGTTAATATCCCCAAGTCATCAAAAGGACCAAACCTGTCAAGTTAGATAAACCAAAGGACCAAAAATGCAATTTTCCAAATTTGAAACACCAGGGACTAAAACTGCCAATTTACCAAAGTACAGGGACCAAATGTGTAACTTTTTGAAAACTTTTATAGTGTTATAATTTGACTTTTAAAGAGTTTGGGTTTACTTTTCTTTAAAATAAATGCTCAGGGACTAGTTTTGTCAAATTTTAAAAGTTGGGGGACTGAAACAGCCAATTATGCAAATTTTGTTCATTTTCGTTTGTTTTCACTCGTTTTGCATCAGAAACATATAAAACACGATCTTTGGGATTTTCTTCATATTTTGGTGCATTTTTGAGTGTTTTTAATCGTTTTGCAGTTCAGATTTAACTCAAAAATGATGAGTATTTACACACTCATCAATCCCCCACACTAAACTATTGTTAGTCCCTTGCAATCTTTTTGAGAAAAATTAATGGATTTGAAGTCTCTTTACCAAAATCCATCACTTCTGGAGTAGCCGAATGTTTCGGTTCAAGTAAGAATTATGGTCCATCCGATAACCATATGATTTTTAGCAAATCACCAGCTTTCAACGGTTTTGATTTGTCTTTACTAGGAGCCGTTTGCTTCTGGACTAGCCAACTCTTGATGGAACAGTCAACATCTTAGTGAGTTGATTACCAATTATGGTTTTTCCACTGCCTTTACCACAAGCCATAATCTTGCAGGCTAGTCAACTCATTTACTATTGAGGATATGGCGAGTTGAGGTACCATACAATTTTGGGCAAATTGCAAGCCATCAACGGGTTTGAGTTATCTTTACCAAGAGCCGTTTGCTCCTGGATTAGCCAATCCTTTTGTCGTTTAGACACGGCGGATTGATAACCACAAAAATTTTTGAAATAAAGTGAAAAAAAAAATTAATTTTGGCCAAAAACGGGGGTACTAGACGGTATAATTTGATAAAATTCACTAGAATTTTCCCCTCCCCCACACTTAGAATTGAATATTGTCCTCAATATTCAAAGTCCTGGCTATTATGCCGAATCTTTGAACGAAAGAAGATGATATTAGAAGCTAACTTGGGAACGTCATTTGTCATTTTTTCACTTTATTTATACAAACACACACATTTTTTTTTTTTTGAAGATATATACATTGTAAACAGCTGCAGGGGGTGGCCACTCCCCCACACTAGGGTGTTAGAAAGTAGAAAGAAATCAGAGACATGGGTGAAAACCCATGTTGTTGCTACTGTTTTTGTTTACCGAGTCGCTAGCTTGACTCGACCCCGAATTCATTGGTCCATGGGGAAAGTTTGGAGGTCCGGGACAGTGGGTGGTATGTCCCCTCCAAAATAATGTTTCAACCGATGCCCATTTACTTTGAAATTTGGACCGTCGTTTTGAGATAACTCGACGGTACCATAAGGAAAAACTTTGGCAACGGTGAAAGGTCCAGTCCATCGGGTTTTAAGCTTACCCGAAAATATTTTTAATCTAGAGTTAAAAAGAAGGACTCGGTCACCAACGTTGAAAACGCGGTTCTTGATTTTGGAGTCGTAGATCTTCTTTGTTTTCTCTTTATAGATTAAAGAGTTTTCGTAAGCTTGATCACGAAGTTCATTTAGTTCATTGAGTTGAACTTTCCTATGATCACCCGCAGACTTAAGATCGAAGTTGGCATTCTTCAAAGCCCAATAAGCTTTGTTCTCGAGCTCAATCGGTAGATGACACGCTTTTCCATACACGAGCTTATACGGAGTACACCCGATGGGTGTTTTATAAGCCGTGCGAAAAGCCCATAGAGCATCATCTAACTTGTCCGACCAAGAGGCACGGTTTTCGCCTACAGTTCTTTCAAGAATTCTTTTCAAACCACGGTTTGAAACCTCCACTTGCCCACTTGTTTGTGGGTGATAAGCGGTAGCAAGTCGGTGAGTGACACCATACTTGAGCATGACTTTTGCAAATTGCTCGTTGCAATAGTGAGTACCGCAATCACTAATGATAGCGCGGGGAGTTCCAAACCTAGAGAAGAGAGATTTCAAAAACATTACTACTACTCGGGCATCGTTGGTTGGGAGAGCTTTGGCTTCGACCCATTTTGACAAGTAGTCAATGGCCACGAATATGTACTTGTTCCCTCGTGAAGACGGGAACGGCCCCATAAAGTCTATGCCCCAAACATCAAAGATCTCACAAACTTGGATGACATTTTGTGGCATCTCATCCCGTTGTGTTATCTTTCCTTGATGTTGACACGAGTCACAAGATTTGACTAGGTCATGGGCGTCTTTGTAAATGGTGGGCCAATAAAAACCGGATTCAAAAACTTTTTGAGCGGTGTAGTTCGGGCCATGATGTCCCCCGGTGGGTCCATTATGACAAGCCTTAAGGATTTCCATGGCTTCTTGGCCATGAACACACCTTCGAATAACCTGATCCGCACAGATCTTAAACAGATAGGGGTCGTCCCAAAAGTAATGATTCACATCTTTGAAAAATTTGTTCTTTTGGTGGGACGACATCCCTTTGACAACAAAATTCCCCACATGGTAGTTTGCAAAGTCGGCAAACCATGGGGTACTAGAATCACCACGAGAGGAAATCACATTAAGTGTCTCGAGAGGAAATTTTTCATTTATTTCCTTTTTCTCAAGAACACCTTGATGAGGATTTTCCAATCGGGAAAAATGGTCAGCAGCGAGGTTCTCGGCTCCTTTTTTATCACGAATGATGATATCAAATTCTTGTAGGAGGAGAACCCAACGGAGCAATCTCGGCTTTGCGTCTTGCTTGGCAAAGATATATTTGAGAGCCGAGTGATCCGTGTACACTATGCATTTAGTCAAGATCAAGTATGGCCGAAACTTCTCAAACGTATACACCACGGCTAGTAATTCTTTTTCCATTGTAGTGTAATGAGCTTGAGTCAAGGTTTTGCTTGCATAATGAATCGGCTGAAAATGTTTGGTTTTTTGTTGCCCCAAGACCGCACCTTTGGCAAAGTCACTTGCATCACACATAAGTTCGAAAGGTAGGTCCCAATCGGGGGCAACTAGAATTGGTGCCTCGGTAAGCTTTTTCTTAAGAGTTTGAAAAGCTTCGATGCACTCATCGGAAAAGACAAACGGAGTCTCTTTTTCAAGAAGTCGGGTCATAGGCCTAGCTATCTTCGAGAAATCTTGAATGAATCAACGATAGAAACCGGCATGACCCAGAAAACTCCGAACACCTTTAACAGTAGTGGGAGGAGGAAGCTTAGCAATGACATCGATTTTAGCTTTATCAATCTCAATCCCACTCTTAGAAATCTTATGGCCAAGGACAATTCCTTCCTTGACCATGAAATGACTTTTCTCCCAATTTAGACTAAGATTGGTGTCTTCACACCTTTGAAGCATTTTGTCTAAATTGGCGAGACATGATTCGAATGAATTCCCAACGACCGAAAAATCATCCATGAAGACCTCCATTGTTTTCTCGATCATGTCGTGAAAAATGGCCATCATGCATCTTTGAAAAGTGCCCGGAGCATTGCACAAGCCAAAAGGCATGCGTCAATAAGCAAATGTTCCATATGGACACGTGAAAGTCATTTTTTCTTGATCTTGAGGATCGATGGGAATTTGGAAATAACCCGAAAAACCGTCAAGGAAACAATAGTATTCGTTTCCCGCCAATCTTTCGAGCATTTTATCCATGAAATGTAGAGGAAAGTGGTCTTTAGGGGTGGCGTCGTTCAATTTTCGATAATCAATGCAAACGCGCCAACCCATTACCAATCGAGTAGGAATCAACTCATTACCATCATTTTTAACAACCGTAATACCACCCTTCTTGGGCACACAATGAACGGGACTCACCCAAGGACTATCCGAGATAGGGTAAATCAAACCGGCATCAAGAAGTTTTATGACCTCTTGCTTGATAACCTCATGAATTTTAGGATTTACCCTTCTTTGTTGTTGAACCGCCGGTTTAAAGTCATCCTCCATCAAAATTTTGTGCATACAAAATTCCGGGTTGATACCCTTGATGTCGGAAAGTCTCCAAGCAATGGCTCGCTTGTGTGACTTTAAAACCTTGAGAAGAGCGGCTTTGTTTTTCTCATTCAAGTCTTTAGCAATTATGACGGGAAACTTATCGTCACCCTCCAAAAATGCGTACTCGAGATGAGGCGGATGTTCCTTGAGTTCGACTTCAGGAAAGTCATCAGTTTTTTCAACATCTTTGACTTCCATGTTATGAAGATCTTTTGGAGGAAGACATGATGGATCATCATTAAGAAACTTCTCAAGTAGAAGTATGTCTTCCTAGGGATTGATAGAATCATGATCAACATGAGAATCACATGACAAACAAGCTTCAATTTCTTCCAAAACGAAGTCACCTCCCAGAAATAGAGTAAGAGAGGGGGGAGAGACATCAATGGTAGAATGATTGATCCTTGCATATTCAACACTTCTTCAAAATGGTCATCACATGTAACATCGATGACATCAAGTCGGTTGATTTCTTCTCGTTCAAGGTCGAGAAGATCTTTTGAAGTGTTTTCGATGTTAATGACCAACTTTTCATCGCCAACTCTTAGAGTCATTTCTCCTTCGAAGACGTCGATTAATGCACGAGCCGTTTTTAAGAATGGTCTTCCCAAAATAAGGGGAACACGAGGATCGGCATCGAAATCAACGACTACGAAGTCGGCAGGAAAATGGAACTTGCCAACCTTCACAAAGACATCTTCAGCAATACCCTTTGGAACCGTAACCGTTCGGGTTGCTAATTCTAGAGTCATTCGTGTTGGTGTAAGCTCGGGAAGTGAAAGCTTTTGCCAAATAGAGAAAGACATGAGATTTATGCTAGCGCCAAGATCGGCCAAGGCGAAGCACTCTTCTAGCTTTTGGAAATCACATGGAATGAGAAATTTTCCGGGGTCTCCTAATTTTTCGGGAAGTTTCTTTAGAAGCACAGCCGAACAATTTTCATTCAAACGAGTTTTAGTGAGTTCAAATAATTTCTCTTTGTTACTTAGAAGACTCTTGAAAGTGGAAGCAAACTTGGGCATATAGAGAAGAGCATCCGCGAAACTAATGTCGAAGTGTAACTTTTGAAATATCTTAAGAAATTTCTTCATTTGATCATTAGTTTGCTCACGGAGTCTTTGACCATTTAAACGCGAAGGATAAGGTATTGAAGCTTTTGGTTGAACGGGATTTTCCGGAGGTTCAAAAACAATTCCCGGTTTGGACTTGGTTTTTGGGACAACATGAGGTTGGACGTGTGCGGTACTTCGTGGGCTAGTAATTTTCACTTTGTCCTTTGTAGCCTCATGTTCACGTTCCACTACCTCAGGAGGAGAAGAAGATGAGGTAGTAGGAATCGCAGGTCCATTATAAGAAACACCACTACGGGTTGTGATCGCCTTTACATCGCCCTTCGGGTTGGCGATCGTGTTGGTTGGTAGCGTTCCCGATCCCGAAGGTCGATAATTTAAACACTTATTTAGTTCAGAAATCTGACTAATCAACAACCTGTTTGTTTCTTCTTGAGCTTTCATAAATTGTTTCAATAACTCATCGGTTGCTGATTGAGTTTGAACAACGGCTTGGTTTTGATGAGAAAAATTTTGAACTCGGTTGTTTTGATTGAAACCTTGATTTTGAAAATTTACATGGTTTTGATTACCATGAAAATTGTTTCCTTGATTGAAATTACCATAACCTTGGTTTCTATTCAAGTTTCCTTGATTTTGAGAACTTTGTTTGTAATTTCCCCCTTGATTTGAAATTGATTCATAGGGGACTGAAATTGGTTTTGAACATTCGGATTTCTTTGTTGTTGATTTTGATTGAATCGATTTGGATTATTGGGTTGAGAAAAACCGGGTGGACCATTTTGATTGTTAGTACGGTAATTTGATTCCATTTGAGGACGGTATTGGTTACCTCCTTGATTAGAACTACCGGCTATTGCATTAACTTCAAATGGATTGCCATCGGTGGCAGTACAATTGTAGTAAGCGTGTGGACCACCACAAGTAACACAAACGTCAACCTTTTTGACTTTAGCAGGTTGAGAAGAAATTTTCTTTGTTTTGGTGAGAGCCAAAGCATGAATAGCTTCCGTGAGCTTATCAAGCCTAGCATCGGTGATAGATTGAGCCACGGGTAATGAGGTAGAAGGACCAACATTAACTTGGGAAACAACCAATTTGCTTCGTGGAATGCGGACCTTAGACTTACTTTCAATGATCATCAAAGCATCTTTGGTCATTCTATTCAAGAAATTACCTCCCGCAGAGGCATTGAGAGAGTCTTGATCGACTTGGCTCACACCATTATAGAAAGTGTCGAGTTGCATTAACTCGGAGAAACCGTGATGAGGACATTTACGAAGCATGTCCTTGTAACGATCCCATGCCTCACCGAATGATTCATCGAATTTCTGCGTGAATTTCATGATCTCATTCTTGAGGGCTGTGGTTTTAGAAGGAGGAAAGAATTCATTCACGAACTTATTAACCAAATCTTCCCATGTTTCAATCGATCGAGGGGGTTGTTTGTCTAGCCAATTTTTGGTAGCCCCATCGAGGGAAAACGGGAAGAGAAGAAGTTTGATAGCTTCCTCAGGGACATTTTTGCATTTGATGGTGGACGTGATTTTGTTAAACCATCGAATGTGATCTTGAGGATCGTCTCTCTCGAAACCATAGAATTGATGCGAGGTGACTAAGTTTATCAACCCCATCTTAAGCTTGAAATTGTCAGTCACGATGGCTGGAATGATGATAGCATCTCCGTAACCCTCGATGGGTGCTTGGAGAAGCTCATTCATAGTGGGCTCGGCCGCCATGATTGGAATAGTACGAATCTCGGGTTCGACTATTGGATTGGTACGTCGTCGATTACGCCTTCTTCTTGGAATATTGTTAAGCGATTGCAAAGGACTTGTTGACGTAGACGAACGCATGCGCATGCACCACAAAAAATATCAATTAAAACAATACCACTTTAACGACAAGGGAACTTAAACCAATAATCAAGAACGCAAGGTCGACTTCTAAAGAAAAATGCACAAAGGAGCGGGAGAGAAGAATGGATCTCTCACTGGGCGAAGTTCATTCGATCGCCACATACCGTTTCGACTCCTCTTAGAGTGTGTTTCTCGTTTAAAAGTTTTCCACAACGCAAGTGATACAAAGGCAAGTTTTGATCTTTGGTTTGGGAACTTATTATGGTCACACCCCCAGTTGGTAGGTGTTCTGCCTTGGTTTACGGTGGTAAGATTTTAATGTTGTTATTATTAAACAAAGAAACGGGAAAATCTTTTTGTGTTTTTCTTATCTTATATAAATATAATACATATATAGAAACAAAAGAAAAATATTTTTGGTTTTTTATAAGTTTTATGAAAACGTAACTTCTTGCGAAGGTTCTACAAGACTAATCGTCTAAACCTTATCGAGACTTTCGACACACAGCCTCCCCGGCAGCGGCGCCATTTGATTCGTTGTGTTTTGGTGTGTGCAAACAACAATTATCAAAATATCAACAAACGTGAAGTCTAATTTATCGTGAGACAAATAGACGTGAAGTAATATGAGTAAACCTTTTAGGAAAAAGATTACCTCGCAAAACTTGTGAAAGTGATATTTAAATTGTGAGACCGGTAAGTGATTTCCGGGGTCGTACCCCAACTAGGTGTGAATGGAAAGCTTCGAATGAGATTGGGATTTAAATCTTGTATGATTGGAAAGGTTATTTGGTGTTACGATACGTTAAATTAACGAAATTTGAAAATTAACGAACGAATGTAAAATTAAATTATCCTAAGGAAACTAACAAACTAGTGAAATCCTAAAACACTACGGGAAAACATAATTAGGTATCGAGAATCCTAAAACGTAACCTAAATTTAAAAACGTGACGTTTATTTAAAAATAAACGTCAACGTACAAAATAAAACGTGAAACTAGAGCTACAAAGGTCCTACGGGTTTCCAACAAATTTTCTAACGTACTAAAAGACAAAAGAAATTTTTAGAAAAAGGAAAATTAATTTTTCAATAAAAACTCTATTTATTACGAATTAAATACTATTTTAAAGAAATTAAATTATTAAAAATACTTAAACTTATGAGAAAAAAATCTGAAAAATTTTTGGAAATTAAATTATAATAATACTAACTTAAGAAAAATACAAGATCAGAAAAAGCCACCACAGATAAGCTTTAATAAGCTTAAACAGTTAAATAAGCTAATAAGACACAAGAGCAAATACTACTATAAAACAATTAAAGAAGCAAAACAAATGAGAAAAGTCCCTAGGGCACTGATGGTTATTGCGTGTGGTGTTGTGTCTGTTTGAGGCTAGAGGTCAGGGGTTCGACCCTGCCTCTTGACTTTTTGCAAAAACATTCCTTTCTTTTTGGTCACTGTTTTTACAAACACAGGCCTAGAAATTTTGCTTGAAAACAGATATGAACTAACAATTTAAACAACTCCTTGATTTTTAAAAAGATTTGAGAATCAAAGTAAATTCCAAAATTTTTGTTTTCCTTTTCTTATGGTGACTGCCAAACTAAACCTTTAATCCCAACAAGCTTAAACAAGCTTATTGCTTGTAAACAATTCAACAACAAGAAGAAGTAAACCACAAGTTTAATAACAATAACAAGAATAATCAACAAGATCAAACGAGCTAGGATTAACAACAAGGAGATCAACAAACTCAGTTTAGGGGCTTAAAGCGTAGCAGCAGCCTAAGGAACAAATGAGCTTGGGTAAGCTTATTTAAGCTTGGACAAGCGACTACAATAGAAATAATAACAACAACTATGACCAATAACAACAATGAACAATAGCAGATTCACTCAACAAACAAGGGATCGACAAGCTCAGCATATGAACAAGGTTAACAACACTTAAGCAGCAGTCCAAAAGGAGCTTAAAAAGGCTAATTATTAAGGACTAAATAAGCACTACAAGGCAAATTAACTCCTAAACCCTATAGACTACCTAGGGGGCTACCCAAATCCACAAAGAGCATAGCCTAACACCTATTAGAGAACAGTTCTCAAGCAATCTAATTATGCTAAAAAAACAAAGATGCAGGGGACTTTTTTACTCAGACCATCAACTTCCATCCTTCTTTTCTATAAACAAACCAAATCCAGAGACTAATTTCCCTTTTGAAATAGATAAAGAATCTGACAAGGAACACAAATCAACAAGGTTTATGGGTTTCCATTCATTATTGAAACTTTGGGACGGATTTGAAGTTTGTGCAAAATTTCAGTTTTCAAGTTTGACTTTTCAAGTATTTTTAAGAACTTTGACTTTTGTGAATTTAGAATGATCACTACTGATTTATGAAGTTATATTGTACCTAAACTAAGCTAAATTAAGTAATTTAAACTAGTTTAGAGCTAGATGAAAGGTTTTGCCTTACAAAATTCACTACAGTTGAGCTGCTTATGGATTTGAAAGAAAGTTTTGACTCTTAGAGTGAAAGGTGCCAAGTGAACAACCAATTTGGACTGTGACTCACTTAAGAATCAATAACAAAACAAACTTAAGCAATAACAACAACAACAAGACAGAATTTCAGCCTAATCCAAACAACCCTTTAGTAACTAATTTGCTAGTTTACACAGTAAATGACCAAACCTCTAAGTAACTTAACTAATTTACTGCCACTAATCCATAATAAACTCAATTAAACAAATTTCAAAGCTTAAAAACAACAAACAACAACTAATGCACAAAGCTAGAAATTCAGATTTAAAAACATTACTTGTTATCCCAAAGCAGTGAGGAGTCTGAGAATCATGAACAAAAGAACCGCCTATAGTCTCCCAAGAGACTCTAAACCAAATTCAACCATCCCTGCTACTGCTTCTTCTTCTTTTCTTCCACTTTTTTATTTTTTTGAATTTTCTTTTGCATTTTTCTCTTTTTTCCTTTTCTTAACTGAGTTTTCACTTTCTTGATTTCTAAATACTTAAACAATGTTTAGGTAAACTTTTAGGACAAATGAAAGAGTATTTAAACTAAATAACAAATAATTTAGAACTTAGAAGAAATTTGAATTTGAAATTACTCAAAATAAACTTTCATTAAACTTGGAAATTGAAATTACAATTGTGAACTGAAATTTTGAAAACAGAAAGATACAAGAGAAAAATGGGATGCCCTTGAGGCTTTACAAGAGTCCTATTTATACTACACTAAGCTAGGTTATCCTTGAACTCTTCTATTTTTGTCCTCATCATCGTGTGCTTGTTTGCTGAGACAGAAAAGTATTGTGACTCCTTTGTGACAGAAAAGTATTGTGATTCCTTTGTGCTTCTTTATAATGAACCTCAGCCCTTTGATTGTCCACAAATCATCCCAACCTTTCAATTATGCTTTGGCGCCTAAATGGTTGTGGATTGCCAACGTGGCAGTGGTTAGGTACAGCTTAGTGAGTAATTTATGAAGATAGTGGGATTGGGGAATGGAGGGGAGGAAAAGGTTAAATGGTGATGGGGAGGATGGTGATGGTTGTGTTTGGAGGGATGCAGATCACGGGGGGGGGGGGGGGGGAGGGGGGAGGATGATGTGGAAGGGATGGAGATGGCGGACTGGTCAAATACGTTTTTAATATTAAAACGTAAAAGGTGTGTGGGCTAGGGATTGGTTGTAACTTGGGCCAACGAGTGGATGATGGGTTGGGGGTGTTGTTTGGGTTTGTGTTTGGTTTTGGGTATTAAGGATATTCGTTTGGTTTGTAGCTTATAAAATCCCAAGGACCAAACTTGTAAACTTGCTGAAACATGAGGGCTGGTTTTGTAAATATCCCCAAGTCATCAAAAGGACCAAACTTGTCAAGTTAGATAAACCAAAGGACCAAAAATGCAATTTTCCAAATTTGAAACACTGGGGACTAAAACTGCCAATTTGCCAAAGTACAGGGACCAAATGTGTAACTTTTTGAAAACTTTTTACCCAAAGATCATTTGTGTTATTATTTGACTTTTAAAGAGTTTGGATTGACTTTTCTTTAAAATAAATGCTCAAGGACTAGTTTTGTCAAATTTTGAAAGTTGGGGGACTGAAACTGCCAATTATGCAAATTTTGTTCGTTTTTCGTTTGTTTTCACTCGTTTTGCATCAGAAACATATAAAACACGATCTTTGGGATTTTCTTCGTATTTTGGTGCATTTTTTAGTGTTTTTAATCGTTTTGCAGTTCAGATTTGACTAAAAATGATGAGTATTTACACACTCATCACTTCGGCTGGCAAATACAATCTCACCAAGGCAAATACTTCTCTCCTCTCTACCACAACTCGTCATCGATCCGGAAGCTTTGCCACAAAACATTTAAAAAACAAAACTTTGTAATTATGTTTCATACCATATGTTGTAGTTGGAATAACGATTGTGTTTATTCCCTGAGTTACAACAGTAAACAAAAAATGCATATATAACCATACTGAAAATATGTATGAACTATGGTGAGTAACCATCAACCTGTTAATATGATCCATTAGTACTATCAAATTGCAATACATATTATCATATCAGTTAATTTGCAACTATGCTAAACTAACGGGTGAAACCGGTTTTAAAAAGCCCATGACGTAACTAAGTGCCTCTAATAGGGAAGATATTCTTAAAAATTCCAAGAACATTTTGTATCCAAAGTGAACATCGTTCCGAGTATAATCCCATAACGTCTTATTTGAATTTATGTGTGCTAATGGTTGTGATACTACAATGAAAAAGGCATGAAACTAATTTGCTGAAAAAATTGAGGATTACCTTTCATAACAGCAGCCTTAGTTACATCTCTTGACTCCTTATGAGTATCATGTATATAAACATTATTACCTAATTACTTTGCAGATGATTATCTTGGAATCGAGAACATATGTTGATTCCAATACATATCTCAAAAAGAATATATTTACAAATGTTTTTTGAGTAGTTTATTTAGTTTCTCAAGGGCTTGAACCTATTAAAACAAAATAGCAATACAATAAGCTAATGAGTAATGACATAACATATATGTAAACCGATGACATATCGGTAGAAAAGTGCAATTTAATGTTGTCTATGCTTAGGGTGAACAGTGAAGGGAGTTAGTTTATAATCCCTGCCATCAACCAAAATCAACAAATGGTGAGCATGATCAGATACACACATAAACAAAAATCAATTAATAATTTTCCACAAATTTATACTGTTAAAATTAATTAAAAAAATGGTTTGTGTTTAGCATCCCTTAATATTGAATTACTATATCAGATTACTGTTAATGTTGGTTTAGGGTTCATACCCAATTGTATGACATAATGCATCAAAATTGAACAATGAGAAAATCAAAATTTAAGATAATCCATGTTACATACCTCTTATTCTTGAAAGATTAAATTTAACACTTTTGATTGATTTGTTTCTTTTGACAAATCCGATTGGCTTTTGTCAATTAGGGTTACAATTTCATAGTTGATGTCAAATTGGGGCTTTAAAGTTTTGTTTCAAACAGTGGTTTTGTGTTTCAATTTTTATTCAAGCAAACAATTATGTCGAATGTAATCTTTCAAACAATACTCCATACAAATCTTTACCCAAAACCCTTAAAAAATCAAAAGAAGTATTCAAACCCTGACGAAAAAATTTTAGTAAATTTTGTCTATGTCATCAAGAACCCTAATGTGAATATTAAATGTCAAAACATTAACTAAAAGATTAAAAAGAAAAATCATACCTTGGATCGATAGTTTTCCGGTTCTTAACAATAGTTATGAATAATTCAATTGTAATATACGATTTTGGTTCTTCAACATCACTTAGATTAGGGTTCTTCAACAGGGGTATAGAGTTTAGCTTGGGTTTTGGGGAAGAACGAGAATAGAAGTGTGATGTTGTTTTATAAAAAGATTGTTATGAAATATTTGTGTTCCGCTTTTTTTAATTTTACACTTCACACCCAAATCTATTAAGTATTTATTCTCAAGTACCTGTGTATATTTAGTTTTTCCCAACATAAAATATGTATAGACGAAATTTTCTAATTTTTTGCTAAATTAGGAAATAATTAGGTTTAATTAACTTTCAATATTTACGGAAAAAAATCAAATTAAAAAACTTATTGCTAAATAAGGAATGAATTAATTTTTTTGAAATGGAAAATTCCTAATAGGGGTTTTGTTTTATTATATAAAAGATTAAAAGATATCTTTTGTTAAAAGATATCTTCTATTTAAGTAGAAAACATTCATTAATTATTATAAACTAGACGAGTACCCGTGCATAGCAACGGGATTTATAGCGACAGATAGTTTATTGATAAAAAAAAGTTTATAGGTTATAAACGAAAAATAATAAAAGTTTGAATATTTGGGAATTTAACATAATGTTTTGAAACCCGGTTCGACCCGGGTGATTCAACCGGTTGAACCGTTCCGGTCAAAAAATGAGTCGATTTAAACCGGGTCAACTTGCTAGGTTGGGTCGAAAACGGGGCAAATTAAACTGGGTCAACCCGTCCGGGTTTGAAGCGTCCCGGGTCAACCCAGTTTTGTTTTAATTGGTTATATTTAAGTTGATAGATATGTTTTTAATTAGTTGTACAATGTGAATAAATCGTTGTACTTTTAAGTAATGGATAATGTTTTGAAACCCGGTTCGACCCGGGTGGTTCAACCGGTTCAACCGTTCCTGTCGAAAAATGGGTCGATTTAAACTGGGTCAACTTGCTAGGTTGGGTCGAAAATGGGTCAAATTAAACCGGGACAACCGCCGTGTTTGAAGCGTCCCGGGTCAACCCGGTTTGTGTTTTAATTGGTTGTAATTAATTTTGTAGATATGTTTTTAATTGGTTGTACAATGTGAATAATTGTACTTTTAAGTAATGGGGTATTTTAATAAGAGTATTAAATGCATTTCAATATTTCCTTATATATACATTTTTCAACATTTCACATTTCACTTTATTGACATTTCCACTTTCACCTTTGACCATTTTTCCTTTATAGATAGTAAAGATATATAATTACGGTAATTACCTTAAAAAAAATATTTGATTTGATCTAATAAGATACTTATATTTTTGTGTAAGTAATAGATAAGCTCAAAGCTCGTACGACCTCCTCGGGACGTACGACCCAGGCCAAGCAAATGGGTTTCCATTTGCTTGTCTGGTTTATGCCCGTTACTTGTTAATCAGTCTAACTGATTAAGCCAATGTTGACTTCGCCTTTTTTGATCATTTATATACTTACAATAAATATATAAAATGAAGTTAAGTGTTATTGTGTGTGACTTCGAAGTCTCATATATAATCGCAAATATTTAATCATGCTATATTATTCACTTAATCATACATATAGGAGACACTCAAAAGAACAACGATCAACGACATATCTGACCCGAAGGACCTCAACCGTATTTGACCCAAATGACCTGAACTGTGTAATGGAGCACTGACTTGTGATTTTGGTCAACATAGGCTTAAATTAGTTTTTAGTAAAAAAGACTAAAAAAACACATGTGATTTTGTCCAAAAAAAAAAAAAAAAAAAAAAAAAAAAAAAAAAAACTTTAGCATTAAATAAAATATATAATTAATATGTATAAAAACACATGTGTTGATTTTGAAAAAAAAATAATAAAAAATAGAAAATCTATATATGTAATCAGTAAACTTTAACTATTGAATTTTAAATACATTGTATAGACTGAAGTGTAAACTTACCAGTTATTTTATTTTTTAGCAGATTTATAATTTATTAAATAGTCCCTATACTTCAAATATTTTTTATTACTAGAAAACAACATATATGTTGTAGCCGTTTATAAATGTTATTATTATTATTACAGATAAAATACAGTATATGCACCGGCCTATGAATATCAAAATGAAAGCACGAGTAAAAACATGAGATTGTGCATGTACAAACTACCCATCTTATTCTTCTTTTTGAGATTAAGTAAAGATATCTAAAAAAAGAAATTTTACTATTTTCGTTCAATAACGATGCATGTTATACATTTTTAAGTTTAACTCACATGTGCACGAGTTTAAAAATTGATATACGGATAAATGTCTAACCACTATGCCCACAATTGTTAAAAGTCTCAAGAACAATATAAATGGGATGAAAGTTTTAATCACTGTAGCCCTGTAATAATTAATGCAATGAGGTCCTGGTGACAAATCCCTTAGCTTGGAACTATGTTTTTGAGTATTTTATGTTGCCACTTGAGGCTTAATGTTTTGCAACTCTTAGTAAATCCACGTATAAGAACCATTAGAACATCTTCAAAGATTAACCACTTCTAACAAAATTTATCTGAAACAACCTTTAAAGTGGGTGAACAATAACGCAATATTAAGCATTCTATTATAGAACCATACAACTACTATGACATTATTGCTAAGCTAATGGGGTGTTGGTGATACCATAAGATGAAAGATGATACCTTGAAAAAGTTTGCTTGACTTTGATTGAGTTTCGAAAATAGCAAACACATATGGTGATTATATATGCTCAGGTTGGAGAAACACTATAGATTGTACGCACAAGTTAGGTCTTCTTCCTTCCTGTATAGCCAGTGATACAACTGATGATGTAGAGCAGATATCAGAATCAAATCCTGAAAAATTTGTATTACTCTCTCCACTAGTCCCCACTGTGCAAGCTTCAGTCCATTCTAGGAAGTCTTCAGGTCTGATGGGTCGATCTAGTGTTTGTTTACTATGATGCAGAAAAGCCCCCTCCACAACAATCCCATGTTAGACGTTGCCATGTGAATACCATTTTCACATAGAGCAAGTTTCTTCAATCACTCTCTTGAAAATCTTGCAAGGGCCCTCGTTTTAGCTTCTAGTCAGTCTCATGGAGTGGGTGCGATTATTCATTTTTGTCTAGAGTTGTTGATTACAGTTACTTTAGATGATAGAGATATAATTATGCTTTTGCGACAAGGGGTGTATGACTAAATAGCTAATATTTTCTAGTCAGCTGCTATGCCTAACTAGTACTTTGGTGGATAAGGCGGTTTTTGGGCTCATACGAATTTGTCAACGACTTCTTTCTTATAAGGAAAACTTAACTGACAAGCTTCTTAAGTCCCCTTTAACTTATTTTAAAACTTGATGCTAGGATGGTTGATGCATACTATGAACACATCACACAGGAAGTTATGGGACTCGTTAAAGTAAATGCAAGGCAAATACAATCTCACTTCGGCTGGCAAATACAATCTCACCAAGGCAAATACTTTTCTCCTCTCTACCACAACTCGTCATAGATCCGGAAGCTTTGCCACAAAACATTTAAAAAAACAAAACTTTGTAATTATGTTTCATACCACATGTTGTAGTTGGAATAACGATTGTGTTTATTCCCTGAGTTACAACAGTAAACAAAAAATGCATATATAACCATACTGAAAATATGTATGAACTATGGTGAGTAACCATCAACGTGTTAATATGATCCATTAGTACTATCAAATTGCAATACATATTATTATATCAGTTAATTTGCAACTATGCTAAACGAACGGGTGAAACCAGTTTTAAAAAGCCCATGACGTAACTAAGTGCCTCTAATAGGGAAGATATTCTTAAAAATTCCAAGAACATTTGTATCCAAAGTGAACATCGTTCCGAGTATGAATCCCATAACGTCTTATTTGAATTTATGTATGCTAATGGTTGTGATACTACAATGAAAAAGGCATGAAACTAATTTGCTGAAAGAATTGAGGATTACCTTTCATAACAGCAGCCTTAGTTACATCTCTTGATTCCTTATGAGCATCATGTATATAAACATTATTACCTAATTACTTTGCAGATGATTATCTTGGAATCGAGAACATATGTTGATTCCAATATATATCTCAAAAAGAATATATTTACAAATGTTTTTTGAGTAGTTTATTTAGTTTCTCAAGGGCTTGAACCTATTAAAACAAAATAGCAATACAATAAGCTAATGAGTAATGACATAACATATATGTAAACTGATGACATATCGATAGAAAAGTGCAATTTAATGTTGTCTATGCTTAGAGTGAACTGTGAAGGGAGTTAGTTTATAATCTCTGCCATCAACCAAAATCAACAAATGGTGAGCATGATCTGATACACACATAAACAAAAATCAATACACACATAAACAAAAATCAATTAAATAATTTTCCACAAATTAATACTATTAAAATTAATTAAAAGAGTTAATTGCATTTTTGGTCCCTGTTGTTTGGTCAAATTGCAGATTTGGTCCCCAACTTTTTGAAAATGCACCAGACGTCCCCATTTTCAAGTTTTCGTTGCATTTTTGGTCCCTGACCAACATCAAATGACTAAAATACCCCCATCACTATTTTCTTTTCAGTTTTTTTTACACAAATGGCCCCAGTGTTGCGCCAGCCTTTACAAAAATCGTCCCTTTTTTTTTTACTTTAAAATTAGTATTATTTTTTAATTAAATAATATTCAAAAAATATTAAAGATATTCCAAAAATATTCAAAAATATTCATTCGTATTATACATTCTTTTTTACGTTTTCGTCTGTTTTTTTACATTTTCGTCTGCTTGTTTACGTTTTCTTCCGTTTTTTATACATTCTCATCTTTTTTCTTACGTTTTCGTCCGTTTACGTCAGTTTTCTTACGTTTTCATCTATTTTTTTACGTTTTCGTTTGTTTTCTTCCGCTTTCGTCTGCTTTCTTACATTTTCGTCTGTTTTCTTACGTCTTCGTCCGTTTTCTTATGTTTTCGTCTATTTTTTACGTTTTCCTCTCTTTTTTACGTTTTCGTTTGTTTTTTACGTTTTCGTCTGTTTTCTTTCGTAAAAAAATAGACGAAAACTAAAAAAAAAAACAGACGAAAATGAAAGAAAGAAGAAAACGTAAAACATCAGACGAAAACGTAAGAAAATGGACAAAACGTAAAAAGACGAAAACTTAAGAAAATGACAAAAACGTAAGAAATAAAGAAGAAAACGTAAAACATCAGACGAAAAACGTAAAAAATAAAGAAGAAAACGTAAAAAAATAGACGAAAACGTAAAAAAGAAAAGAAGAAAACGTAAAAAAAGGGACGAAAACGTAAACGGACGAAAACATAAAAACGGAAGAAAACGGACGTCTGTTTTCTTACGTTTTCGTATGTTTTTGTCCGTTTTTTACATTTTCTTCTTTTCTTTTTTACGTTTTGTTCGTTTTCTTACGTTTTTGTCATTTTTTTAAAGTGGACGAAAACGTAAGAAAGCAGACGGGAACGTAAAAAAGGACGTAAACATAAAAAACAGACAAAAACGTAAAAAAACAGACGAAAACGTAAGAAAACTGACGTAAATGGACGAAAACGTAAGAAAAAATATGAAAATGTATAAAAAACGGAAGAGAACGTAAAAAAGCAGACGAAAATGTAAAAAAAAACGTATAATACGAATGAATTTTTTGAATATTTTTTTGAATATTATTTAATTAAAAAATAATACTAATTTTAAAAGTAAAAAAAAAAAAAAAAAAAAAAAAAGAAAAAAAGAAAAAAAAAACGGAGGATATTTTTATAGAGTCAGGCGCAACACAGGGGCCATTTATGTAAAAAAACTAAAAAGAAAATAGTGATGGGGTATTTTAGTCATTTGATATTGGTCAGGGACCAAAAATGCAACGAAAGCTTGAAAATGAGGACGTCTGGTGCACTTTCAAAAAGTTAGGGACCAAATCTGCAATTTGGTCAAACCACAGGGACCAAAAATGCAATTAACTCTAATTAAAAAAATGGTTTGTGTTTAGCATCCCTTAATATTGAATTACTATATCAGATTACTGTTAATGTTGGTTTAGGGTTCATACCCAATTGTGTGACATAATGCATCAAAATTGGCCAATGAGAAAATCAAAATTTAAGATAATCCATGTTACATACCTCTTATTCTTGAAAGATTAAATTTAACACTTTTGATTGATTTGTTTCTTTTGAAAAATCCGATTGGCTTTTGTCAATTAGGGTTACAATTTCATAGTTGATGTCAAATTGGGGCTTTAAAGTTTTGTTTCAAACGGTGGTTTTGTGTTTCAATTTTTATTCAAGCAAACAATTATGTCAAATGTAATCTTTCAAACAATACTCCATACAAATCTTTACCCAAAACCCTTAAAAAATCAAAAGAAGTATTCAAACCCTGACGAAAATTATTTAGTAAATTTTGTTTGTGTCATCAAGAACCCTAATGTGAATATTAAATGTCAAAACATTAACTAAAAGATTAAAAAAAAAAATCATACCTTGGATCGATAGTTTTCCGGTTCTTAACAATAGTTATGAATAATTCGATTGTAATATACGATTTTGGTTCTTCAACATCGCTTAGATTAGGGTTCTTCAACAGGGGTATAGCGTTTAGCTTGGGTTTTGGGGAAGAACGAGAATAGAAGTGTGATGTTGTTTTATAAAAAGATTGTTATGAAAAATTTGTGTTCCGCTTTTTTTAATTTTACACTTCACACCCAAATCTATTAAGTATTTATTCTCAAGTACCTGTGTATATTTAGTTTTTTCCAGCATAAAATATGTATAGACGAAATTTTCAATTTTTTTGCTAAATTAGGAAATAATTAGGTTTAATTAATTTTCAATATTTACAGAAAAAAATCAAATTAAAAAACTTATTGCTAAATAAGGAATGAATTAATTTTTTTTGAAATGGAAAATTCCCAATAGGGGTTTTGTTTTATTATATAAAAGATTAAAAAATATCTTTTATTAAAAGATATCTTCTATTTAAGTAGAAGACATTCATTAATTATTATAAATATATAATTACGGTAATTACCTTAAAAGAATATTTGATTTGATCTAATAAGATACTTTTGTGTAAGTAATAGATAAGCCCAAAGCCCGTACGACCTCCTCGGGACGTACGACCCAGGCCAAGCAAATGGGTTTCCATTTGCTTGTCTGGTTTATGCCCATTACTTGTTAATCAGTCTAACTGATTAAGCCAATGTTGACTTCGCCTTGTTTGATCATTTATATACTTACAATAAATATATAAAATGAAGTTAAGTGTTATTGTGTGTGACTTCAAAGTCTCATATATAATCGCAAATACTTAATCATGCTATCTTATTCACTTAATCATACATATAGGAGACACTCAAAAGAACAACGATCAACGACATATCTGACCCGAAGGACCTCAACCGTATTTGACCCAAACAACCTGAACTGTGTAATGGAGCACTGACTTGTGATTTTGGTCAACATAGGCTTAAATTAGTTTTTAGTAAAAAAGACTAAAAAAACACATGTGATTTTGAAAAAAAAAAAAAAAAAAAAAAAAAAAAAAAAAAAAAAAAAAAAAAAACAACTTTAGCTTTAAATAAAATATATAATTAATATGTATAAAACCACATGCGTTGATTTTGAAAAAAATAATAAAAAATAAAAAAATCTATATATGTAATCAGTAAACTTTAACTATTGAATTTTAAATACATTGTATAGACTGAAGTGTAAACTTACCAGTTGTTTTATTTTTTGGCAGATTTATAATTTATTAAATAGTCCCTAGACTTCAAATTATATGCACCGGCCTATGAATATCAAAATGAAAGCATGAGTAAATACATGAGATTGTGCATGTACAAACTACCCATGTTATTCTTTTTTGAGATTAAGTAAAGATATCTAAAAAAAGAAATTTTACTATTTCCGTTCAATAACGACGCATATTATACATTTTTAAGTTTAACTCACATGTGCACGAGTTTAAAAATTGATATACGAATAAAAAAACTAATCAGAATATAAATATGAAAATTATGTCACAAATTATTGTGTGATGAAAACAAATACATGTGATTGTACATATAGTAACAATGCATATAATTCATCTTTAAAATTTAAATAAGGACATCTGAAAACATTTTTTTTCCAAGGGTCATTACATGCTATTTAGAACGTGTAATATTTACAATATAATATCAACAGTTAAAACTTAAACAACAACATCAACACCAATAGCATGCTTGTTGGTACATAATGAAAATTTATTACATAGTGAAAAAAAATACATATGAGAACTCGGGTTGAGTTATTTTCAAGTGAGCAGGAACGATATGGACAATAGTCGGGACCGGGCATACACGAGCACAAAATGAAGAACCACAAAACGAGACCGCCAGGAAAATGCCCAATGCCCCGCATCCGGGACAAAAGTGACGGCCACTTTCTATTTAGAAAATGTGCCACATTTTGGGTATTCGGTTGGAAGTCAGAGTTTTATTATTTTAATATTTTTATTTAATTAGGAAAGTTTATTTACTTTTAATTTTTGTTATTTACTTTAGTTAGTTATCTTTTCTCCAAGATAACTTTCCTCAATAAACATAGAGTTTAGGGTTTCATTGTAATTGATCTTTTAATCTTGCTTTATTAATAAACTACGTATTTAAGAGTTTATCTCTTGTTATGATTTTATTTCGCTCATTTATCATCTTCGGATTATAGTTTATATAAATTCGCTTCCGCATCCTACATTATTATTTGAGAAATAATATATCCTCCTACTATATGTTCCTACTCATATTTCTATTCATAGTATCCCGATAAATGTCAGAATTGACAATTAAGATGCAGAGAGATAATGAGCAGACAAAAAATATATTATATTATTGTGTATATAAGAAGATACGTACGAATATAATCTAACAGCTAAAACAAAATTATTACTGTATTATCTTGGTCTTAAAATAAAATTTTGAAAGTAGGACAAAACAACAACTCCCTATTATCGACCCCCTTTTAACACACATTTATAAAACACTTGCACGACACGACAACAAACATCTAAGTAAGAATTAGAAAATGGTTGTGTTTTGGTCATACCCACCAACGCGAAAGCAATTAACAGGCACCTTATTCGTCTTCTTCTCCGGCGTATCACTTTTCACTGCTGGTGCTTACTTGTCTTTTGCTAACATCGCTCCTCAACAAGCTCGTGCTAAAGCTCGTTCTGATTACGTTAAAGCTCGTCTCAGGAAGCTTCTTCAAGAAGATTGATTGCTTTCTTTTGTTTCTTTTTTTTTTTAAGGTACTTTCTTATCATCCCTTTTGATGAATTTTTAAGTTAAGGGTTTAGGGGGTGTTTGTTTTAAAGGCTATTTTTGGGCTTATTTTGAAACTTATGGTTTTATATAAGCTTCTTATGATATAGCAAGCTTAAATAAGCAGTCTCAAAATAAGCAAATGAAATATAAGCCGAAATGAGATAAGTTTAATAAACATCTCTTAGTTAAAATGATGGGTTTTAGCTGCTTTTTATGGAGTATAAGATTAGGGTTTAGGGGGTGTTTGTTTAAGGCTTCTTTTGGGCTTATGAGCTTGCCCCATTTCGGCTTTATAAGCCCAATTCGGCTTATTTTTTTCTTATATAAGCTTATTATAATATATCAAGCTTAAATAAGCCGATAAGTTTCAAAATAAGCCAGAAAAAAAGGGAAATGGAGTTTATGAAATGCAAGCCGAAATGAGATAAGCTAGTAAGCACAAAAATAAGCTTATTATAATATAACAAGCTTAAATAAGCTGATAAGTTTCAACATAAGCCAGGAAAAAAAAATGGAGTTTATGAGATGCAAGCCGAAATGAGATAAGCTAGTAAGCACAAAATAAGCTTACTATAATATAACATGCTTAAATAAGCTGATAAGTTTCAACATAAGCCAGAAAAAGAATAAAAGGAAAATGGATTTTATGAAATATAAGCCGAAATGAGATAAGCTAGTAAGCACAAAAATAAGCTTAAACAAACACCCCCTTAGTTAAAGGGTTTATGTAAGGACTTCCATCGTGATGAAGCTTAGGACATGGGAAGTTTGATGGTTAAAGTAACTAGTGAGTTGACTAAATGCTTTAGGCGGGCGTCTACTTTTGGTATTTTTATTATTTGATTGCGATAGTATAGTGTATATATGAGACGTTTGTTCATTGAGTTGTTTGTGGTATATTGGTATCATTGGTGATTAAGTTACGGAAGTTATGTTTGTTAATTGAGGTTTAAGCATATGGTTAGATTTTTGACATGGTATATGTGGTTTTCCAAAGTCTGTGATAGTAGTCTAAGCTTACATTTTTGCTCGTTGTTTGATATGATGTAATGCTTATATATATCTTGATCTATATTAACCATTCCAAGTTACTTTATCAAGTAATCCATCTCGATTCTTGTTGTTCACCTATTCTTTCAGTTTGGCAGATTGCTAACGAATAATGTAATTTAGTTATACTGGATGGTAAATATAATCCTGCCAATATATAATACCACCCCATCCCAATCTAAATGTCTACATTTTTCTTATGGGTTGTCCCAAAATAAGTGTCCTCTTCCATGTTTCAAAAAAGTTTCCAAAATGTAAATATGCAATTTTATCGGTTGACAAACTATGTATCATTTTTGAAGTAAACTTGTATTTTGGGATGGAGTGAGTATAAAATTAGCTGATCAAACACTGCAAGTATCTTTGCTGAGATCTTACTAGAAACATGAAAAGTAATGTTGACATGGGTTAGTCCACTGTCTTTGGAAATATAAAATATCGTGTCATGAGAGTAAGGACGTTATTCAACCTCATTTAACTATAGGTAACTTTTGTAATATGATCAATGATGGTTCTTGTATACTAGCAATAACTTAGGGGAAGAATGTTTTATACTACGTATATACTCTATTCTGTTACTAAAATGGATAATCGAGATTGAAAAAGTAATTATCAGTTTCATGCATTTATGACCCCTCACTAGTTTCTACTTTCTATGACCATACAACTTTTGATGTGCGAAGCTTTGCCATGATGGGTGCTCTTTTACATGATAGAATTGATGATCATTTTATAAACTATTTAATAGTTCTATCAACAAAATGAGCTTTTGGTTGTTATTTCCCAATGAGTCATCCAGTTATTGGTACAATGATGCACAACATGATAGTTACTTTTCACAAATCACAAATTATAATTATTTGCAGTGTTAGCCAAAGGGATCAAGATATTCAAAACTCATCTTTTATTCCACACAATTGACCAATACCTAGAATACAAAAGTGAATTCTAAATTAGTGGAAGTTATCCTAGACATAACACTATTTGTTAGGTTGTCGATCATCTAATATGGTGCGCTTGCCTGGATCTTAAAAACTCATTTAGGAATATAACTATAGCAAGCCATTTATGTCTAGAGAGTAGATCATTTCTTTAAACTCTTATTCAGTTTGCGTTCCATTATGCAAGATGATTCTGATCATTCCAGGCTATTGCTAGTATACACCGTCATTTATCATGTTAAATGAAGTGTCCAATGTCCCTACTTTTTCAAACAGACACACAATATATGTTAATTTTTCCTATACCTATGGCATTCTTTGATGGCTCTTTTGTCTTTCTGTTCCTAAAGAGATCTAATGTCATTTTATCCTTTATACTTGCAGTGTGTATTTTTATTCATCACCACCTACATCTTATATTGACTTCAAGGTTGACCATGCTTCATTGTCTGAGACCATCACAAGCTGGAACACCGGACAATTTCCATCCTCGCACACTACCGTTTCAGGGTAAACTCGCCACCTAGTACTTAAAAATTTTCTTGCAATATTTATGGTTATTATATGCTTACATATTTGCTTGATTGTCAATGAATGTAGGGAATTCAGCTGACATAACTTCTAGATCGGGATCTCAAGCTTCTCAAACACTCAGCCTAACTAACGAGTACATATCAGCATTGCAAACAAGCTCTTACAGCGAAATACGGGTTTTTC
Organism: Artemisia argyi; assembly: GCA_030686995.1. Taxonomy (NCBI): domain Eukaryota; kingdom Viridiplantae; phylum Streptophyta; class Magnoliopsida; order Asterales; family Asteraceae; genus Artemisia; species Artemisia argyi. Next base: position 48,609,634 of record CM060685.1, read on the forward strand.
TTGATATAGAAACCGAACGACCCGGTGAGATTTCACAAGAGCAACTTTTATCACAAGTTCTTCGCCCAAATAGAGAGTTTGTTGATGAAATTCTACAACATGCAAAACCAGGTTTCTTAACCGATCTTTTATGGTCGTTCTTTGATCATAGCGAGAACAAGGCTCGATTATGTCTCAAACTCACTCAAGCTATTAGACGGGTCCGCACGTTAATCAGCCCTTTAGACAACCTCCTTGACGTACTCCCGCTCGACTCTGAAACTGATTCATTGTCCTCACCCCAATGTAACAGGGCATTCGATCTTCTTCTCAAATACGAACAGCTCGAAAACCCGTTTCCCGACCCTGAGTCCCGCAACATACATGGGATGCGCCACTGCTTTTCCGATCTAAACAGTCAACTAGAAAGTTTGATTAAAAAGTCCAACTCCCGTATTCGTCACCTTCATTGGGTCACATATGGTTCCGCCTTTTGTTTAATTGGGACAATAATCGGTGTTTTAATAGCCGGAATCATCATCGCAAAACATGCATTTATCGCTCTTGCTGCATCTACTTGTTTACCGGTATTTATTCCATCAAAGATTGAGAAAGTAGAACACTCTCGCCTAATACAGTTAGATGCTGCACAAAGGGGGACTTTTGTTCTGCATGAAGATATAATCACTATTGAACGGCTTGTGAATCATTTGTATAATGATATTGAGGTTAATAAACGTTTTATAAAAAGTGGGCTATGGAGGGGCAAGGATATGCATTCTATCATGGAGGTATCGAGACAATTGAAAAGGACAAATATTTATTTTCAAAAGCAGTTAACAGATCTTGAGGAACACCTGTGTCTTAGCTTCGCTGCAATTAACCGTGCAAGGGCTCACCTTATCTATTTAATCAAGCTTCATCAAGGTGATCGCTCATAAACAGATTTTTGCAGGCCCTTGTGCATCTTATAAGCACGGAACTGTGGAAGTATTCTTTGATTCATTTGTGTGATGGATTTAACATAAATACTGACAAAAGTAAGTTGTGATCAACAATTCTTGTCTTAAGCAGTCTTAGGTTTTAGTGTTTTACCTTAACTTAAAGTGGTTGATGTAGTTCTTAATCAAGATATGTATTTAACATTGATCTATTTTATTATAAACATAGCATCTGGAAGCTTTCTCACAATTGTTCTTATACAGGCTATGAACCATGTTTTCTTGATTGATTCTAAATATGTTAGTATTAGTTATCCCATGCTCATACAAAATTACCCAAACCAACTGACGGTTTGAACATATTTTTGTAAAAACATTGATTTGGGTTTCCTTTTATTGTGATGAATTTGTGCAAAGACCGATGCTGCTATTTTTGCCAACAAACATAGGGACTTTTATCAAATTTTGATTCAGGTATTAAACAAGCTTTTAAAAAATTTAAAATAAATAAACTATTCTGACAGGTGAAATTCCACAACCTAAGGATCAAATCTTTCAGAAAGCATGAGTTGCGTTTTACCCGAGTACCAAGTTAATTATGACATAAAAACAGACACAAGTACTAGCATCAACTACTTTTTAATGTATAACATACAACAAAGCCAAACTATATGATGTATTTTCATTGTCTAGACATCGGTAATTCAAGGGAACAAAGTCTCTCCAAAAATGATGATATCATCTGTATATCACTTAACAACAAATACCTAACTTATCTTGTCGTGAGGACTGGGGATCAAAGCTTTTGAATTTAACAAAAAAGATAATTATTCACAGTTGCCTAAGATTATAAACTGCAGCTGAAAGCCAAACCACTTGCGAGCAGCGGCGGAGACAGGAGGGGGGCATGGGTGGGCACGTGCCCCCCTAGCGAAAAAAAATTGTAGTGTAAATTTTCTAAAATATGTGGCTATCCTAACAAACCAATTTGAAGTGTAGTATCTAAAATTATCAAAGTTTGCCCGTTCGACCATAACTTTATGGCTCCGCCCCTGCTTGCAAGACTGGCAAAGAGACGAAAATATAGAACTTGCAGTTAAATTCTTTTGATTGCTACATATTCGATACCAATGAGGATTCATTGTCACCCGTTTTTTTTGGCACCATGTTGGGTCTACAAGCTACTGCTTCCAGATGGTATGGCCTCCCGCGTAAAGCTCCGGATTGAGTTCTTGTCTGTTGGTTTGAAGTTTCTCTTTTATGAAAGCCATCTTGGGCTACGGTTTAGCACTGGATACTGTGGGGTCCACATCTGTGGTGTCCAATTCCTTGACTTTCTTAAGTTGCCTCAGAAGATCCAACCTTTCGGGACCATATGTAGACGGTATCTAAACAAGACAAGTGACATTGTAAGAGTAACTCTCAGATTCATTTATGAACAAAGGATTCAAGGCTTATATAACTACGGACCAGAGATGGTATGTATCTTTGAATAGCAGCCAACATTGCTGCATGCCCAACTGGAGTAACCTACGTAATGGACCCACAAAATGAATGACACGATATATATGTGCAAATAGACTCCAAAAGGAGTAATTATAGTACACAATGGAACTTACAGGTAGAAGCATGAGAAACCCAATTGGAACAACTGACGCCAAGTCGGTTAGAGTTCTTCGAAGACCTTGCTTTTGTTTTTCCGTCAGTTCATTCCCTGTGAGGACCCTTATAAGCAATCCGGTGGCTGCAGCAACATCTATTGCTAGAAGTTGAGTACCTAGCAAAATGTCCTGCTTATAAGAAAGAACACTGGTCATAAACATTATGGAAGCTGACATAGGATCGTTGCAGTGGATCATGAATTCTCCTATATAATGCAGTTCATGGAAGAGGGCTTGGATTAGTTACCGTGGTTGTTTCCTTGAACCTACTTATGGACTTCCCTACAAAATTCTCCTTTTCCTGCACCTTAACCACTTGCATCCCTTTAGAATCACTAGAATACTCAGCAAGGACATCCATTGTATTTATCTCCTGAACAAACCAAAAATAGAACCAACTATCAGCAAATTATTCAAGAACAGTTCTGCGTACTTCCTCATATTTAGGACCAGATTTTTTTTATTATTTTTTTTATTTTATTTATTTTTTTTTAAATTAAACTAAATTGTCCTATGCATTTTAGAACTAACCTGTTCATCGGTGAAGCGTTTAGCACCTCTTCTAGCCTGCATTTCCAGTTCTTTCAGCTCATTTCTTATTAGTTCAAATCGTTGGATTTCAGTTGCTTCAGGTGGTGTATTGTCCTGCACGCATGCGAATACCATTCTCATAAAATATATGAAATGTTGTGAAACACAAAATCTTCAGACGGGTATAAATTTTAAAACCATAGCAACATATAACTAAAATATAGTCTTACAACGAGATAACATTTCTGGTGAAGAAGCAACAATAGGGTGATTACCTGATCATGTATAATAACGTATTTATACATAGCAAGTAACACAATGAACAAGAGCCAAGGATTCAGAGTTAACAAGAGACTGGTTTCAGAGGAAGAAATTGCATGAATATGAGAACTCTCTTCTAATATGACTATATGAGTCTTTACACTAGATAAAAGCAAACTATTTTGGATCTCTAACTGTGCCTTGCTATAAGCCTTAGATATAAGCATATATCAGATTATAGTGATTTGCGACGTACACTTTTATGGCAGTTTCTGAATGGAGGACTAGGGATGGGCTTAGACAGCGTACAAAAATGCTCCATAGGCCACAATACTTACTAATTACACATAATTAGATAAATAAAGAAATAAAATAAACGAGGATGCCAAAGAAATAGACGTATCAGATACTAATATCATGCCAAAGCGATCCGTAACTATCTGCTAATGGATTATACCCGCTGGACCTATCTCGATATTTGAGTTCCCACGGTTCATGCCTCTGTTACTATCAGATTTCCTATTACCACTAACAGAAATCATCTCCCTAACTTCATATAAAATTATTCGACATTAATAATAATCAAAGAATGCATTCTTTCTATCAAAAGACTATCATTGGTACAATTTCCACTACTCGGATGCAGAGAGTCACCTGCTGAAGCGAATCTTCCTTTGCTCTAAAAGAGGCCTTCAGAAATTCAGCTTTCTTAAGTTTCCTTATCTTCTCGAGGTCAGAACAAGCAGCTTTCAGATACTCCTTCCCAGGATTAAAGCTTGATACATCACGTTCTTGCAGTAATTCCTCCAGCCTTAGAAGAGCTTCGTCAACACTCTCCAACGCCTAAAAGATTATAGCCGAAAGTTCCATCATTACCAATTATATAAACACTTCTACCCCGAATAGATCAAAAATTATATGTCTAACCAGTGTGCAAAATGTCAAGGATAGAACAAACGATTTGAATTGCAAGCAAAGCATATGCATAATGAATCACAACAAAGCATATAAACAAATCAGATGTGACTTCCATATAACAAAGATAAAGATACCTTATCCAAAGAATCCAGATCTTTTCTCGGTGTAGCATTGCGTCTCGAACCACCTATCTTCACAAAATTTGTTTCACTGTTTTCAATCATCATCTTCCTGCATCAACATTTCCTTAACCCATTAACAATGAAACTTACCATTCGTTGTTAATCCAAAGTCTCGATTTAGTATTTACAAACATTAATATAACAGGTTGTGGCTGATATGTGCATGTAAGTATGCACGGATGATGGATGTGTATGCTTAGAAAGAGAGAGCAAGAGAACAGAACTTTGTGTCGTTTAACTTACTTGGGCAAACTCGATTCCTTTAAGGACCTCTTTAATATGTCATGCCTGAAATTTAAAGAACATTCTAATCCAGTTAATTACAAGCCAACTGTCATACGGAGAAATATATTAGACAGATGGTATACCCTCTAGAAAGAAATCTTGCGGCCTTAACGTTAGATGGGTTCTCCAACCATTTGCTGTACTTGATAAAACTTTGAAACCAGTGCAAACTAACATCTAGAGCAATGGTGACAGCTTCCTCATTTGGAGGGCCTTGTTTACTTCTATGACCATGCGAATGCCTCAAATTCTTGACACCTGGATAAAATGGAAGCCAATCCAGTTCCTCACAAACAACCTAGGATCAGCCGGACACTATCAGATATAACAAATTAAACTTTGTTAGACTTTGCATCAACTTCATAGTCTTAAGTATGCTAACCTCCACATACAGTTGATAAGAACTTATCGCTGAAAGCTGAGGATAGTACAGAACACTGCCACCAATCATATGCCTGATGAAAAAAGACAACTGTATTCATATGATCATATCAATGCTAAATCGTTGAGAGAAACACAAACAAAGGGACAGATGGTTGTCCATTGGTTATTTCACCTGATTAATTCTTCAATGGGTTCTGGGACTGCCTCAAAGTTGTTTGAGTACAGGTACTGCTGAGTCTTTCTACCCAGAGCAATGAAGAAACCAAAAATAGCCAAATCCTTATCCAAAACCTACAAGTGTACAGCATATGAATGAAGAGCTTAACTCAATTAATCTAAAATCCAATGAAATTCATAATACCTCAATAGTTTCAGACGATATTAATCTTGACCATATTCTTTCTCTAGCAATAGCCCGTTGTAACTGCTTTTGCATAAGACTGACCCAAAATAACACTTCTTCAGTGCCTTGATCATGTATTATTCTGCAAGCTGCAGCTCGAGGACCAAAATGGACTAAAAATTCTCTGTGTAGACCAATCTTTTTAATGCAATGATAAGCTATGCGAATGGGAACTAATTCTACTAGCACATCCATAACTCTACCACGCATGTCTGAAAGAACAGAATAGAACTGTGTGCAAGAAACTTTTGTTGGCCCAAGTTCTTGTATTGCAGCAATCAAACTCAAAACAAAAATGGGCAAGGATTTTCCGCTTGTATCCATTGAACTCGAGGATATTCCTTTATTAATCCCAGTGAGATCAGAAAACTGTTGGTCTTCTTCAAAATAACTAACAAAAGTAGAAACCGCTATTGGTACTTGCTGAGACCAAAACCACTCACGCAGTTCTGGTTGTTTGTCTGATAATGCATCCTTGATTACACTTTCTAGAGTAGCAGAGAGTTGTGACAAACTGCAACAATGCAATAATTAGATTATTTGTTTTAGAACATCGATGCAATAATTAGATTAAACAGGACAGGCCAATATGAAAATAAATGTTGTAACGAAATGAAAACGAGTGTTAAGAAAGTACCTCCCTTGAATAAAAGCATTTATGTCTCTGTTTTTTCCATTTCCACGAGATGAAATCTGATATGCTGCTAACAGAAACGAATACACTGACGCCTGAAAACATTAAAAGCTATTAGCTTAAACAGCCCAATCTGGAAACATATTATAACCAAATGACTACAATCCTGGGGTTATATACTGGCATACTGCCATGCTATAATCTCTATTTTCTCTACTGCATGAATGAATATAGTTTTAATGATTTCACTTCTTGCTGATAATCTGTAGTTATGCACCAAGGACCCCTGAGAATATGGATCGTCAAGTTGATGCACATGATGGATGTTTATCACAGCATGTAACTGTAGCTTAATATCTTTAACATAGCATGCCTTAAGTGTATATGTATGCATTGAAGCAGGTACCAGTTCATGCATATACTTAGATGTGGATAAGTATTATTATGGGTGAAACAAATAATTAGCAAGTTATTTGACAAACCTGATAAGATAAGGCCTGCAAACGTGCATTCTGATCTACACCGAGCCAAAAGAAAGAGAACCATGATAATTTAGACACAGAGCTTTGACCTCTGATGGCCAACTCAAATACCCTTGCAGCATCATGCAGTGATTGGACAAGCGCAATGTTATAATCTTCATGCTTCAATGGTTGGTCTTGTTTCACCTGCAAGTCCTCAACATCACCACTAGTACTTGCTTGAGGACTGGCGTTAACAGTTAGGCCATCATCAGCAGTAGCAAAAGGAAAAATGTTCCCTACTCTTCTTGATTTATGACAGGTTAAACAGTACAGCTGGGGATTAACCAATCTAGAGCTAGAATGTACACTCCCACCCTCCAGTAATGAACGCTTTATCTTGTATTTCTTCCTTAGACGAACCCTTTTGAACGGTATGTAATCGAGGTCAGCTACATTTTTGTGGTAGAAACGAAACTTTGTATGTTTACATGAAACCCCCAGATTCAAAGATCTGCATATATTGAGATTCAAGAGTGAGCAACTACATACTACTAATCCTAACTAGCTTAATTAAGAGGCAATATTTTAAGCTCTCATAAGCTCCTAGAGGTTGCACGCCAAACACTAAGAGGCAATATTTTAATCAAACATGCTTAATTAAACAAATCAAAAACCACTGGGGCATTGCCTCAGTGGTAAATCAAAATCCTAACTAGCTACACAACAATTTGATCATCAATATTATCTTCTTTTTTAATGGCAACTAACTATCTCACAATATATATACAACAACAACATACCTAATCCTGCCAGAGCGGGGTATGGGAGAGGTGGAATGTAGGCAGTTCCTACCCCTAAGTAGAGAGGCTGGGGGACCTCTGGCCAGTGTAAGTGTGCAGGTGTGTGTTACTCAAGATATAAGTGCGTGTGAAAGTGTGCAATAACAAGGACAAGTTATTTATAGAAACATAAGACGAAAAGCAAGCATACAAACATACAAGCAATAGACAAAACCATCTAAAAAACATTAAAAATAAAATAATAATAAAAAAATAAAAAAAAAATAGGACATAAAGACATAAGAGCATTCGTCACAAGAGAACAGAATATAGACTAGAAAGCGCATAAGAGGCAAAGGGGACATAAGAGCTTAAAAGCAAAAACGCTAAAACACAAACATATACACCACAAATCTATCTCACATGTTATATGCAGGACTTGAACCAACAACCAAATAGTTGGTTCGCATTCTCACACAATATGAGGTACCGCTAGACTACAAGTGATCATCAATATAATCTAACTTCTCAAACATACTAATACTTCACCTATATCAGTTACCAAATTGACGACTAAACTTACTATCGATCCAATCGTCCAAAAGTAAACAAACGCTAACGTCTGCGCGTCTCCGGACATAAGATGAAAAAACAAACACTCCTTTTGGGAAATGTATGCTAAAAGTCAGTTTTATCTATATCTATACTACTATATAATGGATTTGGGACTATTCTATAATTAGAAAGGCTTAAAATTCAGACTTTTTTCTTGCTTATTATGGAAAGATTTCAAAATTAATTTGTTAGGAAGCAAGTTGGTTAGGAAGTTTGTTAGGAAGCGGTTGGTTGTTCAAACTAAAATTATTTGGCTTAACCATCTTTAATATCTCCAATAATAAAGCATGAAGACAACAAAACATTTAACCAAATAACACGCAAAATATAATCACACGGTACCCGCCGCCGCAGCATTGCGCGGGTACCGTTCTAGTTATATAACATTTCAATCTAACACATCACAGAGCTATTTAATCATTATTATTTTATATCTACCTAACATATCAAAAACGTAACACACACACACACACAGTATAATTTAATAATGATTATTATATAACATTTGAAATAGAAAAATATATAAACTAAAAAAAAGTGAATTGCATGTGAGCTTACTTAAAATGTGAAGAGCAACAGGCGGTGTTAGGTAGTGACATAACAATGTTCGTTTTAGCAGTTACAATTCCGTTCCGATGGTGACTGGGTGAGGTAATGGATAATTTGATTAATTTTTTATCACGGATAATGTACTTTTTGTATTTGTTTAATCAAAATGAAATAATGAATAATGAAGATTATACTAGTAGTATACAAAGTAACAACTAGTATGTGAGTATATGTGGTACGGATAGTTGCGTGTGTTACATTTTTTACATGAGGACGGTATTAACTGTCGACATGTTATTATTGAATTTTTTTTGTAAATGTTATCAAAGTTTTTCACTTTTTTGGGATCAAAATTAGTGATTGATAATTGAAATGAAAATATGATAGTAACTTTTTAATTAAAAAGAAAATGACAATTACTATTTTGGGTATGTACTAGGTGCGGCAATTTCTGACCCGACCTGAAACCGATACGAAAATTAACAGGTTCGTGTTGAACTAAATAGATTTTGGGTCAGGTTTGGGTCAACATGTCTAACCCGTTTATTAAACAGGTCAGGTTCGGGTTTGGAATAAAATAAACGAGTCAACCCGTCAAGGCGCCAACCCGTTTAAGTTTTTTTTTTTTTTTTTCCTTAATTAAAAATTATTTATATTTAATTATACGGGTTAAATAGTTTAACGGGTTGACCCGCTAACCCGTTTAACCCATTTAACTAGTGTAATGTGCTAACTTTTGTATATAAAATGAATTAAATGGCTCAACCCGAAACCCGTTTAACATATTCAACCCGTGAAACCTATTTAACCTGTCAACCCAAGTATATATACGGGTTAAATGGGTCAGGTTCGGGTTAAGTGTAAACAGGTTAGGGTTGACATAGCTGACCCGATGATTTAAATGGGTCAGGTTCGAGTTGGGGTTTTCTGACCCGCCAACCTGACAACCCGAATTGCCACCCCTAGTACTATGTACTGTAAGCCTAATGCTCTAGTTTATAATTTTATAAAGCTAATCGGCGAATTAGTTGCAATTGAATCTTATTAATGTAAAATACTTAAAAATATCAAATTATATTCATATATATTTTATGCTTTTGCGTGTTAAACCATTAAATTTGAAAAGTATTTAAGTAATTTGACTAACCATAAGCTACATAACCCATTTTAATAGACTTGGCACGATCATGTTGATTTGTGAAAAAAGTGAGTCCTTTAGTTTGCAGAATTGCAGCCAATGGTATGATGACACGCAAATTTAAACACAATTTTAGGCACATCTTTATACCTTCCAATCTTTATACCTTCCAATCACTTCTTCGATACTAAAACCATTTTGACACTAAAATTCTCTATATAGTATATTAGAAGAATATAACATTTGCCATTGGACCTGTTTCCTAGGCCATGGAAATGTTTTTTTTTTCCCTTTGGGGAACATACTCCGATGTAGTAAAGAAAGGCTTTTTTTTTTTTTTTTTTTGGGGGCCATTGGGTTGGGCTAACGCGGGTTTGGGCTCCTTCTATTTTCGGGTAATACTTTTGGTTTGGCCGGGTTTTTTTTCTCCGTGGGTATAAGGCTCGATATTTTCCTTTTGTAGCAAACTTTTCGTATTCCCGAAGCTACTCAACAACTTTAGTAGGTGAGGGTTCCGGATCTGGAAAACTTTCTATGAGCTTGCCGTTACTCTTTTTTTGCTTTATTTTGATCTGTGCTTGATGTTTTTAGTTCGTTTGTTGGTCCATGCTATTGCTATGTGCTGTGTTGTGTCCTTTTTTTTTCCGGGGTTTTTTTTTTTGTATTGGATGTTTTGTTCTATGTTTTTTAAGGCGGTGCTATTGCATGTTATTGGATAGTTGTCGGATTATGTTTTTGGTTCATGGTTTGTTAGAGTATACGTCTGTTATGGCTGTGTCTTTTGTTGTTTGCTGTTGCATGGTTTCTTTAGATGCTTTTGTTTTTTATATGTTGCTAACTGAGCTACTTTATTGTGAAATTGAAAGCCATAAGATTTGCTCCATTAGATTCTGTATAACTACCATAAGCCTATTTCGTTTGGTCCGTATTTCGTATTTGTTCTTCTGTCGTAAGCTTTTGTTCTATGGACGGTGAGGGTGGCCATGGTCTGCCATGTTTTCCTGGGGCTGGTTTGGATGGGGGAGGTGAGTGTACTTGTAGTGTTTTTGGAGACCGGTCTTCTTTATCTGGATGCGCGTTGCATGGTTCGGGGGTAATGGTCAATGAACTTGGTTCCAGTGGTGGTTGTTTTTCTGTACATGCACGTCGGTCAGTGACTGAGCGGCCTGGTTCATCAAGAGCTATTCGCCAGGTTCCTGGTTCCGAACATGTGTGTGGGTCGCCGTTGGGTAAGCGGGAGAAACGTGTTCGTGCTGGTTCGTCTTGGACCTCTATGTTTAAGAGGCCGCGTGTTGGTAATGCAGCTGACAGAGTTGGAGGAGGTGAGCGTCTATGTTTTTGAGTCCACATTACTGTGAATACACTGTTGGATGATGTGTTTTGTGTTACTTGATCACATGGTTGTTCTTTTCAGGTACTAACCAGTTGCGGCTTGAGGCACATAAGACATCCGGGTCGGTCGGGCTGGGAACCAGCCATCCTGTGACTCGAACAAAGGATGGGATGGCAGGTTGTCTAGGTGAAACTACCCATGGTGATTATTCGCAGCCTATTCATTCATTCGATGGTTGGTACTTTATATTGATCGGGGTTTTCGCAAATGTTATTGTAGTTTATTGGTTGTTTTCATGAATACGCCTATGCATGTGAATGTACTGTTGGCAGTGACTTGACTCTTATCAAATTTTTACATATTGTAGGGTATGTTTTTGACAAGTTCCTTTTTTTCCCTTATTTTTTAGGGGGGTATTCGGGCCCATTGCTATTGGATTTCAGTGTTGGTGCGGTGAGACCGGTGTCGGAAAGTGCTGGTACTTCACAAAATGTTGAGAGCCTAGAATCCCATGGTATGGTGCGGAGTCGTGTGTCTATGGATCGTGAGGCCGCCGATGCCTACAACGGTCGCAAAAGGATTTTACAATGTGAGTGCAGATTGGTGCGCCGTTTCGGTATTATGTATTTATGATACTTACGTGTCGTTGCACTCCCCTTTTTTATGGGAGATTTTTTTTATTTTTTTACTTTCTTATTATGATCCTATTTGTTTGAAACAGTTGATGATACCGATATGCCTCAAGGAAAAAGGCGAGCTGGGGCATTGTTACAATCTTGTCGCATTAATGATGGTGCCGGGGTGGCGACTTCCCAAGCCTTAGGTAAATATTGGATCTAATGTCTGGGCAGAAAAAAAAATTTCACACCAGGTTTTGCGAACTTAGATATTCTTTTAGTGTTCTGAAGGCATCATTTGAGTTTGTCTTAAACAGGTGCTGTTATTCCACCTGGTCTACGCGGTTCTGAAGCTAATAACTTTGGTGATGTTGAACCACCATTGGTTGATGTTCCTGCAAATTTTGAATGTGTAGATGAATCTTCGCAGAATGCTATGGGGTCTTCTGTTTTGGCACAAGAGTTTTTACTGCAATCATCTTTGGTCGGTGACCGTGGGGGTCAAGGTGTTGCTCAAGGTCAGATGCCTGCGGTTTCAGGTGTTGATGTTTTTTACTTATGGAAAATGTTCTTCACTATCCGTCATGTAGTCTTGGAGTTTCTCATGATGATTAGATATTGTGCGGATTGTATAGAGTTTCATTGCTGATTTGTTCTTCTGTTTTAGGAAACACTGGACGTTCCCTGCACAGCGATCGGGCGAACATTGAGAGACTTTCTGGTCCGTCTCCAGTTATGCGGGCACCGAGCTCTCATTTAAAACCTCGGCGAGGTATTTTCCTTTTTCTCTTGACTCTTCTATGTGTCTTTTTTTGTTACGTGTTGCTGTTTAGGTTTTCGGCGTTTGGTAATTCTTTTGAAAATTAATGAGTCAGGTAACCGAATGGGCACTGCAAATACGTATAGGAATCGTTCAGCAGTCCATGATTCTGTAACCACGCTGGGGTCGAGGTCGGCTTATACACAGCCCGCGTCCGTATGCTCAGGAAGGAGTGAAGACGTTTTGCGTTGTAGGCCTACATCAGGTAGTGCTCAATAAATGCTAATGGTTTGTGCACATTCATTATGCATGTATGCTCAGTTTGCGTGCAATGTTTTAATGACTGTTGTGTGATGCAGCCACTGAAAATCTTGAAATGCCTTGGCAGCGGTCTTCGGTGGTGCGAGGGTCTGATTCACGACCAAGAACGACAAGAGGTGATATTTCTTTTTCCGTTTTTTTAATGCATGTGTTTGAGCTTAGCATGACCTATACTGATTTGTAACGGGTGTGGTTTGTTCAACATGTGTTTTGTCAGGTTGTAGAAGCAATACTCCAACCACGCCACAGCAACGGCCGCCTTTTAATAACCCTGGTGAAATCCCGAATACTTATTCAGGCCCATCACAAAACACGTGTGGCACCTCTACAACCTGTGAAAACACGTCGCGATATAGGGTTAGAGCAGGTAATATCGGATGAGCATTTTGTTATCATGTACGGTTCCCTTCCTTAATGATTTAGTTTGCTTGTGATTTTTTATTTTCGTTATGCAATGCTGTGCAAGCCCGCCCTGTGAGTACCAGCAATATGGTCCATGCAACTGCATTTGTAGGTACTGTCACGCAACTTTCTGGTTTGAAGAAAGGTTAGCGACTTCGACTCAGCGCGGAGGTCCGTTGTACAGCCATTGTTGCAGGGGTGGGACAGTCAAATTGTTTTCTCCAAGGGACTATCCTCAGTATATTAAGGACCTATACGCCGATCCACATTTTATGAACAATATAAGGGCATATAATCAGATGTTTTCGATGACATCCCTTGGTGCAACTGTTGATGAGTCGATAAATAGAGGACGTGGCCCGTATGTCTTTAAAGTATCGGGACAGATTTATCATTGTATCGGGAGATTGTGTCCAGAACCTGGAAAGGATCCAAGGTTTTTGCAATTGTACATTTATGATACCGAGCGTGAGGTAGACCACCGTTTAGCATTTTTCAGCAGTCAAGAAGGCTCAAATCTAAGAAGAGATATCGTAGAAGGCCTCATTCGAGAATTGGATCAGCACAATGCTTTAGTACAATTGTTCAGGACGGCACGTGACAAGCTGAGGGAGGCTAGCGTTCCTGATTTTAAGGTGAGGTTATACGGAGACGTAGGTTCCACGCAACATGAGCTTCCAACAGCAGACACGCTTGGTGCAATAGTTTTCGAGGATGGGCCTGAAACAGAATCTGAATTTGATATCGTTATAGAAACGCATTCAGGAGAAGCTGAGAGAGTGAATAAACTCTATCCTTGCTATATGGCTATTCATTTACCATTACTGTTTGTATATGGCGAGCAAGGGTATCATACGGGGTTAAGGTTAGTGGATAGTTATGGAATTGAGTCAGAAAAAGACAGGCGAGTAACGATGCATGCATACTATTCTTATCAGATACACGATAGAGATAGGCGATACAATCTGTTAACCAGGGGAGGACGGCTGTTTCAACAATATGTCGTTATGGCATATTGCTGCATTGAACAGAATCGTATGGACTTCGTGAGAAAAAAACAGTCGGATATTCGGGGAGAGTACTTGGCAGGACTGCATGATGCAATTGCAAGGGGTGATCGAGAAGGTTCGGAAGTCGGTTCTAGAATAATACTACCAGCATCGTTTACGGGGGGTCCAAGGTATATGTATAGTCACTACCTCGACGCATTAGCGATATGTAGAGTTCATGGGAATCCTTCCTTTTTCATTACATTTACTTGTAATGTATGCTGGCCAGAGATAGATACTTATATGGAATCGTTCCCGCACCTTACGGCCGCAGACAGGCCAGATGTGGTGGATAGAATCTTTGAGCGGAAAATTCACGACTTGATAAAATATGTTCGAGAACAAAGACCATTCGGTCCTATAATAGCAGGTGAAAGTCAGTTTGTTTACATGCTTTCAGTTAGTTTTTTCGTTGAAAATGTAGTATACTGCACACAAAATGCACAGTTGTGTTTATCCGTTTTTAGTAGTTTCCGGTTTTCAAAATTTTCAGTTTCTAAACCTTTTGTTGTTGATGTAGTTTTGTACACGGTGGAATTCCAAAAAAGAGGTTTGCCCCATTGCCATATACTCATTTGGAACCCCGCCGGTTCGAAGATCGGTACTCCAGAGGACGTGGATAGATGTGTCGCCGCTGAGCTCCCAGATGAGGCTTTGGATCCTGAAGGTTTTAGAGTAGTATCTGAGTTCATGCTACACGGTCCGTGTGGACCAGCTTTTCCATTTGCAGCTTGCATGCGAGAAAGAACGACGTGCAAAAAGTTTTTTCCAAAGGACTATTGTGCTCAGACCTTTATTGATGAATCAGGATATGTTCACTATCGTCGTAGGGATGTTTGTTTTCAGGCTGTTCGGAACGGTGTAAAGGTGGACAACGGTTATGTAGTGCCTTATAACCGGCAGCTTTGTATGGCATTTTATGCTCACATTAATGTAGAGTGCTGCGGGTGGACAATGTTGATAAAGTACTTATTCAAGTACATCTCAAAGGGTACGGACAGAATAGTTGCCAAAATCTCTAGGTGTCAGCCATCATTTGTCGAGCCAAGTAGTTCTACACAACCTTCGGGGTCAGCTTCCGGCAGTACAATACAAGTTGTAGATGAGATAAAGAACTTTATGGATTGTCGTTATATTGGTCCTCATGAGGCCTGTTGGAGAATACTTGGTTTTGACATACACAGCCGTGATCCGGCCGTCCAAATACTAGCAGTGCATGCTGAAAACATGCAGCATGTGTCCTTTAGAAGCAGACAACAGTTGCAGGCAGTGGTTGATAACGATAGTGCGCATAAGACATCTTTAACCGAATGGTTAGAGTTCAATAAATGGTACGAGATAGGAAGACACCTTACCTATCTTCAGTTTCCTTCCGAATTTTTTTGGTCAAAACGTGACAAGCAGTGGCTCCCGAGGAAGAAAAAGAACAAGCCGTCGATTGGAAGATTAACCTATGTGCATCCAAGTTCCGGTGATTTATTTTATCAGCGTCTACTGCTTTGCCATCAGAAAGGTTGTGATTCTTTTGTTGGTATTCGTACTGTTAATGGCAGGCCGTATCCCACAAACCGAGCAGCTGCAGAAGCTTTAGGATTATTGGAGAACGATGGTGAGTGGTTCATTGCCCTACAAGAGGCGGCGATGACCGCCTCTGCGTCAGAGCTACGTTCGTTGTTTATCAAGATATTGGTGTTTTGTGATGTTTCTCAACCGAAGGATTTGTGGGATTGTTTTTGGAAAGAAATGGCTGACGATATACCGAGGACGCTTTCTGGAATTCACGGAATGCAGTTTACACATCTTGATGAGGAGCTTTTGAAGGGTGGTATCCTTTATGAATTAGAATCAGGCCTAAATCAGCATGGCCGTTCTTTGTCTGAATTTAATATACCAATGCCGCCTGATGGTTTACTAGGTGTGTTAAGAAACCGGAGCATCATGGAAGAAAGAAGTTATGACCGACTGAGATTAGCACAAGAGAGGGACAGCATTGTTCCAAAACTTAATTCAGAACAAAGACGGGTTTTTGATAGTGTTATGAGCGCCGTTATGAATAAGCAACAGGAACTTGGTTTTGTGTACGGCCACGGTGGCACCGGAAAGACATTCCTATGGAAAGCAATCATAACAGCTATAAGAGCGGATGGAAGAATTGTTCTTGCAGTGGCTTCGTCAGGAATTGCCTCTTTGTTACTCCCATCGGGCAGAACGGCGCATTCAAGGTTCAAGCTACCTTTGCAGTTATCGGACGAATCGGTATGTAATTTCAAGAAAACAACTCAGCTTGCAAAATTGTTAAAGGAGACGGATTTAGTAATTTGGGACGAGGCACCTATGAACGATAGGCGTTGCTTTGAAGCGTTGGATCGTACTTTGAGAGACATATTCGACAGCCCGACAATGGTGTTTGGAAACAGGAGTATGATGCTTGGAGGTGACTTTAGACAAACTTTACCGGTAAAAAAAAATGGAACAAAAAATGATATAATTTCATCTTCTGTATCCGAATCGTATCTTTGGAAATACTTCAAGGTGTATTTCCTTACCGAAAATATGCGCCTTGCAGCTTCTACTGGAAATCAACAATCACAGGCGGCAGCTACTGAATTCTCAAAATGGTTATTAGAAATAGGTAACGGGAATATTGGGGAACCGGACCACACAGATCCAGAGAATGCAGCATGGGTGAGAATACCTGATACATACTGTTTTCAGCCTGATGATGATGGCAAATGGGACTTGGTCAATTTCATATACGACCGAGAAACTCTAAGGAATCCATCTGCGGAAACGCTACAAGATAAAGCCATAGTTTGCCCAAGAAATGAGACGGCGGATCTAATAAACACAGAAATATTAGCAACACTTGAAGGCCAGAGTACATTCTATAGTAGTGTGGACCAGGCCGTGCCGAGAGGGAATGATGGAGGAGCCACGGAACTATTATACCCAATAGAATATCTTAACACACTGACCTTTCCTAGCCTTCCGCCACATACACTAGAATTAAAGATAGGGACACCTATTATGCTATTACGTAACCTTAATCTGATAGGGGGGCTTTGCAACGGGACACAAATGATTGTTAGCCAGTTATTGAGTAAGGTTATAGAAGCTAAGATCATTACTGGTACTCGGGTGGCCCAAAAGGTCTTTATACCTCGAATTCTTTTAACAGCAAGTGACGACAAGATCCCGTTCATATTCAAAAGAAGACAGTTCCCGGCGAAAGTGTGTTACGCCATGACTATTAATAAAAGTCAGGGGCAGTCTCTGAACAAGATTGGCGTGTATTTGCCGGAGCTGATTTTCGGACATGGGCAGTTGTATGTTGCTGTTTCACGAGCTACATCGCCGGAAGGGTTAAAGATGGTGATTGCGACGCAACAAGATCAGCCGCCCAATACCACCAAAAACATAGTTTACAAAGATTTGTTAAAAAAAAAAATTTTATCACAGGTTAACCTTTTTTTTCCACGTGCAGGTCAACAGCAACAGCTTTTTTCCACTTTATGTGTTGCAAAATGCATCCGAAATATTATTAGGAAACCTATATTTAAAACATGTTTTTTAAAGAACTGCATACCACTGTTAGTGTGAGCGAATTCTACTTTTTTTTATAATAGATACAAAAAGTTAGCCTAATAGAAAGGATGTGATGAGTAGAAATGGTATATGCGCATAGGCTGTGTTGTTAACAATATTTCTAGGAGCTTTCAGGTTACTGCTTCCTGTATGAGATTGCTTTCATTTGTTCATAATTCAAATTGCAGTATTATATGTGCTAATGACAGTGTATGCTGACGGTTGTATCAATATGCTGAATTTCTTATACCAAAAAGCCATGAAAATCTTTAAAGAGGTAGGCGACAATTACTAAACAGTTATATTATTCGGCTTACCTGTAGGAACATGTCTAGCTCTACAGCACAAGCAAGCCAGCCGCCGGATGGAAAAGATACTACGCAGGAGCAAAAGGACCTACAAAGATCTGCTGAAAAAGGGAAAGCGCCTGTCATAGAAGTGGAAGAGCCAGATCTTATGGATTTGAAAGCAAAAGATATGGAAAAGCCGTTGGAGGTTAAGGTGTATAGGAAATGGACGTCCCGAAATGTTCCAGACCCAAATCCGACTGGCCTATGTTTCATGTTACTAGACAGAAAGGTTAGTCCCCGAAAATTTTTGGTTTTTTTAGTACAAAATTTGAATAAAGAAACTGAAATTGATATGAAACCCGTGCCGTTGAAAATGGAATTGCTCATAGGGTTCTGCCATACAAGCAAATGTACAGTTATGGGACATGCGGCAATTCGATACAAGCATGCAAGTGGGGTCGTGTTACAGGATTGAAAGGTTTGGATGCAGGAATACGGATAACTGGCAACGAACATTGAACAATCCCCTCACACTGCTGCTTGGAAGATACACTTTGGTTACGCCGATTGAAGACAATGGTTTCGCTAACCATTACTTTAACTTTGTAGCATATAACGAAATCAGCCAGAGGGCGGATACAAGGGACTACACGCTCACAGGTTTTAGAAACTATTATACGGTTTACCAAAGACTTTTTTTTAAAACACTAACACAAATAATTTGATACAGATTACATTGGAGTCATAATAAACATTAGTCATATAAGGGAGTCGGGTGATCCTACAACTAACAGGATCCTAAGAAGAACCATCGATCTACAGAATCTCAAGTAACTACCTATCCTTAAACATGATTGATCTTAGAAATTGCAGCAGTAGATAAATAATGTTTTATCAATACAGCGGGAATGTCTTAACACTAACAGTGTGGAACGAGATGGCTAGCAACTTTCCTTTGGAAACGATGAGCCAGCTAGAACAGCCTATCATTCTAGCGGTAACATCATGTTGGGCACGTCGTTTCTCAGGTTTTCTTTTACCGCTAACTATAATTATGAATGGGTTATAAAATTATTATTTACTTTTGTTGTTGTTGGCTGTATAGGAGGGTTACAACTATCTGCGACACCAGCAACCTTCTATTACATAAATCCCGACGTCGAGGAAGCACACCGTATCCGGGAACTGTATGCACATCCATACACAACCATTTCCTTTTATCTGATATTGTCATAATCAACATCTAAAATTAAAAAAATAACTGTCTACAGGTATAATGAAATGGTTATGCCAATGCCTGCATTGCAAATACCCGCACTAAACTTTCAGCAGCCACAGCACGGGTTACAAAGGGTCACGACACCGTTAAACATAGTGATGCAAACAAACCCTGATAGTTTGGTGGTAAGTTGATAACCATTGCTGGTATACATTTATGTGGCTACATATTACTAATACCCATCTGTCTCACAACTTTACAGCGACAATTTACGGTTCAGGCTACCATCCAAGCCATAGATGAGCAGATGGCTTGGTATTTCAACCGTTGCAGGACGTGTGGAAATAAGGTCACAGATATCATGCCCCACAGGCACTGCCAGCAACCAGGAGTCATACAAAAACCAAACTACAGGTAAAACATTCCTGTATCGTAAATGAAATATATTACGGACTAACTTACCAATAGTGTAACAACAAAAAACTAATTTATGCAACACTTCAAATCTGTTTTACAGTTACTGCTTCAGAGTTACATTGGCCGATGAAACCGGAAACATTATCATGACATGTTTTAGTCCAGAAGCGAATTCGCTAATGACAACCACTGTGGCAGACCTGCTAACGTATATACCAGAGCCTGATCCGTACGTTTTCCCACCGCTGATACTGGCCCTACTGAATACAACCCATATTTTCCATATTCACCTTGCAAAAGGCAGTAGAAGGGGGCTACCAAGGTTCGTTTTAGATGGAGCACAAAACCCGGATATACCTGCTCTACCACCGCCACAGCCGCAGATTCAGCAGCCGGAACAGATTCCTACTTCAGGGAGCCCAACAGATGTAGCGGCGGTTCCGGAAATAGGAACAAGTTCCTCTGGCGGAGGACCATCACAGGCAGCTGTTCCTGAAGGAATTCCACTGCAGACACCAAGTGCGACAGAAATTGGAACAAGCACCATTACTCCACCACCGCTGACAGATGAACCGGCAGAAATACCAACAACAAGAACGGAAATAAGATCTGCTACAGTGCGCAGGCAGCTCTTTGAAGAGAGCGCCTCATCAGAAGTCATTGCTGAACCAACCAGTGTTACCAGCTCTCCGGAGGAACAAGAACAGCCTGATGCAAAGAAGATGAAGCGCGAGTGATCGCTAACTGCGCCAAAGGTTTGGGAAGCTTCCAGCTCCGCTAAACCAACAAATGTAAATTATGGACAATGAAGTTAGTAGTATGTAATCTAGCTAAAACTAAGCTCCCAAAAAACGCATAAAGCGAGTACTAACAGTCACGGCTAAGGCATACAGCTTGATAACAAATGTGGCTGTATAATTTTGTGTTAGCCGTCCGTGACATGTGGATAGCAAAATGCAGGCATACCTGCAATGTTTTGTATACTTAGGCTATCCTATATATATATGTATGTTTAGCTAAAAGTTATCATCTACATATGTCCCATGCAAAGTGTAGTAACAACTGCTGTTAACACAAGGACTGTACATACCCCGCCGCAACGCGGCGGGTACAGCCTCCTCGTTATAGCACAATACACAATACTGTGCCATAAAAAATTTGTTTTTTTGTTTTTTTTTTTTTTGTTTTTTTTTTTTTTCTGTTTTGTTAGCCTGTTTCTTTTATAACCTAGGCCAACAGTTATTTCACTTGAGAGTGGTTTAAGATCATGTACATTGTCTCAAGAGTCGATACGCAAACCAAAGAAGCTAAAACAAACAAAAACATATATACCTAGTAACAAGATAGCCACGATTCACAACCCAAAATTTAAGATCATACTAAATACATAAAATCTACATAGAACCGCTGGCTTGAAAGCCACGGGCAAATTTCATCATAACCTGTGGATATCAACTCCAGCAACTTCCTAAATCTAGCAAAAAAGAGGGTAGCATCGAACAAGTCATATCAAGCCGTTGGTAGCAGCAAAAAAAAAAAAAAAAAAAAAAAAAAAAAAAAAAAAAAAAAAATTTCAAGTAGGTAAAGAGCATGCTTCAGGTACCAACTATAAGTAATGTCACCTTACAATAGCTTCACACTTGACGAACAATCTTTTCTGCTGCTGCTGCTTCGACAAAATCATTGATGCAGTACTTTCAGTAACGCTTGGTGGAACTTATCGATGAATTGATTATCCTGGACTCAGGACACATGAAACTGAAAGTTAAGAGCTGTTGGAGATACATATCATCGACAAGCGGTTTAATCTCATTTTACCCCAAATATCCAAAGTTTGAATATTACAGTAATTAGTAGTCACATGATGTGATTTCCGCCATATTTTATACAACTGAGATTTCAAGATGGGACTTTTTAAAATGAAGAGTGAAGAACAGAAAATGAAATGAAGATAATAGAAACAGAGACCTATATGACTATATCACGAACAATAAGGATCTGCTTTAAAGTCTGGAGGTAATTTTAGAACAGTTTACAAGTTAAGCAAAGATTCTACCCAATCATTCAAAAGGAGGCGTAACTAAGAAACATTGACATTCTTAAATATAGAACGATTACAAGAACAAGGGAGCATAAAGGTGGTATATTATATTCATTCGCTGGTCACAAAATCACGAGAGTTTGGCGAGAGAAATGCTCGGATTTTGTGAACATTTCTACTATGACGACACTTAATATATGTTCATGATTACTTTATCACTCGTGTTCATGCTAGAGACAAGAGATTATATATATATATATATATATATATATATATATATATATATATATATATATATATATATATATATATATATATATATATAAAGATTACATCTTATTGCTTAGGCTCTGTGGCACTAATATTTATTTCATAATATGTAGAGACTTCTCATTTTCAGTTAACAGCCAAGAAAAGCCAGCAAGCAATCTTGCAGACATAGATAACTAATATCTACACATGAACAAAATATTAACACAAACAGAAATCTAACCCCCAGTTGTGTTGTCAATAATGTGTGCATAATGGCATCTGTTACACAGAAGTTAGCAGCGGGTGGATATGGTAAAAGGCCAAAACAGTAATAATGGGTCCAAACAGATGGGATAATATAGCAAACTCTTCCATTTTCGTATACAAATAATACGTAAAATACAATTAGAAAACTATATTGACACAATAACAATCTCATTTTTTGCATAACGTGATTCAAAAGGTTTTCATGTATTAAGAACACTTTGACAACTTTCGGCCTTTTTCCTTCTAAGTTAAAAATTTTAACATTACCCATTTCACCCTGTGATGAAATATCACCCAAAATCAACCCATTATAATAAGAATATGGGTTAAAATTGCCACATGTACATCAGTTGAATAAAAATAGTCACCTAAAGTACATAAAGATTTATAAACAAGGCACACAAAGATGCACTTAATAAAAAGTAACAAATGCTTAAGACAAGCCGATAAAGTAAATGTAAATACCTGAGCAAGCATTAGAAGTGCATCACGTACTTGTCCCCTGCTTAAAGCTCCATTATTTGGAGAGGAAGTAGGGCCCGGGGTAAGAGAGGAGGGTGGTGTGGGTGGGGGAAATGGTTGGAGTAATGGGATACCATGGTTGTGTTGAGCATTACGAGGAGGCTGAAGAGGAGCACCCGGTACAGATGGACTGGGCTGTGGCATTAATGGAGATGCAGATGAGGATGGTGTAAAAAATGAAAGCGGCTTGATAAGGTTGGTGACACGGTTATTGGAGTTGAGTGGGTCCGGAGTGTCATGGAGAGGCATTCCATGTGAAGTATACAAGGGGATATGTGGTGAAGGATTATTAAGTGCAGCTGATGATGCAACACGAGAATGCAGATGAGTTGGTGTAGAGTTATGATAAGGTTGTAGAGAATTAGCCGAATTGGAAGAAGCATGATGCCCCAACTTCATAGCGGTCTGCAGTGAAAGAATTCAGTTAATAGAAATTAGTTATGAGCCATACTTCAGAGTGAGAAAGTACCTGTACTTCATATGCAGAACTTTAATAAATACATACACCAAAGAAGTTAGCAAATGAAGAATCTTCAGGGACGTCTTTAGAACTGGAAGTAGTAAAAGACGGCTCTAGTGGCCTTTCAATTACAGCAGAGGTAGGCACAGCTTCAAGTTCCTCGAACACACTACACAGCAAAAATTTGAGTCAAGTTATTATAAAAATATGACATCTCAAATGGCAACTAAAGCACATATATCCCAGTTTAACAATCACATCCTTTTGACTCGGTGTCTATTTCCCACATTGCTAATCCAATCCAAACAGAAATTGAGTTTAGTATTTGTGTAAGCAGGAGAATCTTAACTATAATGAGCATCGATAAATGGTTTAAATGATGCGTATGTGTTATAAGATAGTGGTAGCTACCTTTTCTTCACTTTCGGTTGGGGAGCGACCTTTGAGTATGCAGCAAGTATCCTGAACAAAAGAATAAACAGAGAAACTCTTTTAGTAATCCTAGGTAACTTATATATAATATACAATAAATCCAATAACAAGATTTACATAAAACAATCTAATCAAATCGTGAAACTTGTGTACTAAACACAGGGAGCTGATGGTAGCAATTAAATTGACCAATCATAATTATGTAACAGATTTTCATATTTCAAAAACAAACTTCTCAATTTCAAATGTCACTGAAGCTTGATATTTCTATCCCAACTCATAAATATTTCATATCTTAATAAATAAGAAAAGATCAACACAATTAAAAAGTCTCCAAAAGTCCAAACATGTGGCACTAGTATATTCAAGACAAACAAGACACTCCAAGTACCCAATTTTGATACAAGTTCTCCAAATATACATACATAGGTATCTCATACAATCGGATGACAACTTCTTATTCTACTTAGAAGCTCTATGATCATATGGCTTAATCCAGAGAAACTCACGACTCCAGATACGACGATATCTTAAAAACTAAGCTCATGAATGCATATATCACATGTATGTAGGTCTGAGAATTTCTGAGAAAACCGGGTTGCTAGTGGCTCAAATTTTAATTACTGGTTCCAGGTATCAACATAATCAACTCAAGGAGCATGCACCCTGTATCTATTATCAAAATATGGATGTACAGACCGAATTCAGTATCTTGAGAATTTTGGAAATATTACGGCATTACCTAGTAAAGAGGTTTGCAACATCCTCACACTCACGTGGATTGTAGAACCAAATGCCATTGACCTCGTGAGCAGCATTGCGATACAGTATATATGGAACTTGAAGTTCATAGTCAAAATCACCTAGAAGGTCTTCAACAAGATTTTCTGTTGACAGCAAAAGGTATTGTCAAACAAAATAAAATAAACTGCTCATCTGAAACCAGAACAACACTGCCTCGACATAGGCTAGAGTTTATTGTAGCAACTAGTTTTTAGATAACATGACTCATCTTCCAGCAGAATCAGATCACTAACATTAGGCAATGTTTTAGATTAACAAACTGAAGTGGGCTCAGAATAATCAAATATCACTTAAAAAGTCATCACTATTGTCCCGGAACCATTTGATTACGATTCCTACAACTCTTGACATATAATTCTCTACTTCCTTTCTGAACAAGGTATATCTACTGAAATTAGAATCAAATTTGTTCGATAACTATGGAACTCGCAACTTTTAGGACTTTATTCTCATGTATAAATTTTGTATCTTGAGGAACCAGATGAAGAGGTATCAATTATCATGCCTGAAGATACCACATACGTGTCTACTTTAGTGATTGTACCTTAGTGCCATCCAATGAAATACAAAAAACCAACGTGTAAGACTGGTGGAAGTTAGCTTGCCTGTATTTCGCCGATTCATTACTATAAACTGAAACCTTGGCTGGGCGTTCCTGCAATTAGATAAAAGTTAGACCTATATTCTTCTAATAAAAGTACATGGAAGCATGTGTGACCAAATGGTCAGTTTCCACCCTCCACAAAAAGTCAGTGGTCTAAACAATCTTTTTCTCTTTCAAGGAACAAATATGACCATAAAAATGTACACATTGACCACTACCTCTTAACGACAAAGAGAGACCCTTCAACGTCCTTGCGACTCTGAAAAAGGAAACAAACAATCAATGGCAATGAACTCAATAAACATAAATGAAGAACCTATCACCCTATCTAACGGCAGTTACAAAATATCTTCTCTAACAAAGTTTACGTTCAGGTTTATACTAAAGATCTATGCATACATAATTTCTTAATAACTACTTTATACAGTAACTTTGAAATACAACTAACGCGCAATCAGAAATAACATAATATTAACGCACAAAACATTGATTCAAGTCACCATTAATAACAACACTAAACATGATTGTAAATGTATTAGCACTAACATAAGAAGGGACTAATATTTCTACATTGCATGCATGAATTTCGACATTTTAAGTAATAAATGTCTCATTTCCTCTCTATTTCTTCATCGTATGCATAAATCTGATTGTTTTCACTGACTTTCCCCTCTGCTTGTTATGCCTTCAAAGGTCTCAAGCCAACGAGGGTTGAACTTTAAAGCCATTAAGGTAGTGGTCGCAATTCATGTTGGGTTGGCGGATTAGAAACCCCCAACCCGAACACGACGTGTTTAATAAACGGGTTAAGTGGGTCATCCATAACCTGTTTCCTTTCATGTTGGTCTCATAAATTGCCACCAATTTTACTGTTTCCGCCCAATTGATTCCCTAAGGGGGTGTTTGTTTTGGCTTATATAGCCGGCTTATGGCTTATTTGGTTTTGTTCTATGTTTCATAGGCTCACTTTTTGTGACTTAATTTGAAACTTTTTGGCTTACATATATATATTTATTATGTCATAATAAACTTATATAAGCCAAAAAGATTCAAAATAAGCCACAAAAAGTGAGCTTATGAAACATAAGCACAAGATCAAATAAGCCATAATCCGGCTATATAAGCCGAAACAAACACCCCCTAAAAATCTACCCAGAATGAACTACAATCCCCCATACTCCCATAGCACAGGCATTACAACATAACAATTCAACAAGTACAATGAACTACATTGGGGGGTGTTTGGGATTAAACTTTTAAACAAATTAGCACATTCATCAAAGCCAATAAAAAAAATACATACCCATTGATTAAGATGAGCATTGAATTGATAAAAGGTAACATGAGCAGCAGTGATTAAGATCTGATCAATGTAAGGATCCAAACGTTGAAGAACAGTCAGGTTCAACGTTTTTCTACTCTTTTCATCCAAATTTGGCATTAATTTACCATTTTCAGACATCTTTTTATAAAAATTTGAGGAAACTCTAAATAAACCCAAAAAGAAAAAAAGTTTGATTTGATTTGATGATGATAAGAAAAGAAGTCGGTTGTTTGGTTTTATATATCTTTTTTCGTTTAATTTGGCGCTAAATGCCTTTTTTTTTATTATAATTTTTTTTAAGGCCTTAAAACAAATGTACACTCTGTTCCGGAGTTCTAATTTGAAGAGAAGAGAAGAGAAGTGGAGAGAAAACTGAAAAAAAGTCATATTCCAGAGTTTTTTTGGAGAGGAGAGAAAATTATGCTAAAACTTCTCTCCTAATCTTCTTCCCAAATTGGGATGAGTTGGAGAGAAAGTTGTTTTTAAGCCATTTTTTCATGCATGCCCTTTCTTTTCTCTCCAACTAGGGAACACAAAATTGAAAATCATTTTTTTTTTTTGCCTCTCCTCTTCTTTTCTCTCGTTTTTCCTCTCTTCCTTTCTCTTCTTTCCGTTTTATACTCGGGAACAGAGTGTAGGGTGAGCATCAGGTCAGATCAGAACTGAATAAAATCGAGCTGACCCGACTCGAAACCGAGTTTGTTAAAGGACATGAACTGAGAACAAAATCGAAGTGACTTGGTCGGTTTCAGTTTTGTGTCGGTCGTTCGGTTTAACAGTTTGGATTTGTTTTTCTCGATTTTGGCTCGAACTGAATCGAACCGACGGTTTTCGGTTTCGATTGTACCAATTTGGTTGGTTTTTGTTTTGTATCGATTTTCAGCCAATTTTTCCTCAACCCTAAATAAATGGTTTCTTTTGTTATGAGTATTAATTGAACAACTTGCGGCAACAATAGTGGACCAACATGAATTATGACTTATGAGCTTCAACAATTTCAAGGCCTCAAATTACATACGAGGCCAATCTAATTCTTGTTTTCGGGCCAATGGTGTTGCCCATTAACGCCACCTAATGTGTCGTAAGTGAGAGACTGGATCATATATGTTTTAGCACTAACTGTTTTTACAAAAACATCGGGTAAAATAGAATCAAAATAAAATGAGTAAATTGAAATAAGCTTTAGAGTTCTAATGATTGTATACATAGCGTTAAAAAAATAATATGATTATTGATTGTTTAAATCGCTTATTGTCAAACAAGCTTTTTATCCTAAACACTATAAAATGATTTGTACTAAACACACCCAGGCTCTACGTTCTTGGACTCCTACCTTCATAGAGGCACATGAGGTTAATTTTTGAACCATCATTCTTTACGGCTAAATATAAATTCTAGATATAGCAACACAAGACCACGCCTTTGCTTAGTGTGTCATAGCTAAACATGCATGATGTGAAGTTATCATGTGGTGGAAAACCCAAAATATTTGATAATTTATATGATGTGTTCAACTTTATTGACTGAACAAACTTATCTTTAACATTCCAAGTGTGCTTGATGTCATTGTTCTGTCCATTTTTTTTATTGCTTGGTGCTTTAGAAACGAGTTTTTTTTTTCTTTTTCTTTTTCTTTTTCTTTTTCTTTTTCTTTTTCTTTTTCACAAAAAAAGCTATAGAAATTTCTCATCCTCAATGATGTTAAGCAACTAAATTTTATTTGGGTTTTGATTAAAGTAGGAAAGTTATACTTAGTTGGTTTGAAATGACTTTGTAGCCCTTGTAATATTATTTTCTTTTTACTATAATTTTCGCCTAGCACCTTACTATTACTAGTTATAATACTATTGTCGGTTTTGCCGCCTTGCCCAAAAAGAAGAAGAAGATAGAGTTAAACTTTAAAGTGGTTTAAATGAACCTGATGACAATAAATAAAGTCATATTTTAAGTATCTTACTGCTCTTATTTATTTTGTTTTCATGAGATTTGGTAATGATTTGTTTAACATTTGCGTTTTAGTATTAAACTAGGGCAATGGAACGGAAAGACACAGAAACGGGCAAGATTTAAGCTTAAACAGAGGTTTGGTTTCATAATTCGTATACGGCGCAACAAGATCTCTCTTGTTATGACGTAGCAACTGAATATCAAAAATCATTAAATCCTTTACATAGTTGTTACGGCGTAACAACCTCATTTGGTTATGTCGTAGAGAGAAGATTATGCAATTGGTGAATTACTTAAAAAGATCGCTACAACATAACAATGTTTATATTGTTACGACGTAGCACCGACGGGCCATGAAACTTATAAATACAAGCCTAGAAACGATTTTAGGTTACCACCTTATGTTCCTAGTCGATTTACAGAAGTCCCGTTGAAGCATAGATCATCAAGATTACAAGTCCTTATCAACACAAACAATAGTTTTATTTGGTTTGATTATCGGTTTCACTATGAATAATTTGAAGTTATCGAATTTATTATCTTTTGTTACTATCATTGTTATTGAAGGCTAAACACCTAAGCGCCTATCTATGAACCTTTTAAGATTAATTGTAAAACCCATAAATTTTGAACAAGTTAAATACCCAAAATGTCCTCGAATTTTAAACTTTTGAAAAGACGTTAAATAATCAAAGACATTCATTTCGGTTATAACCTAAGTAAATAGTCGTTAATATTTGAACAAGAAAACATTTTACGGATGATAAACTTATGATAAAATATTTTGAACACATTTTAAAAACCTAAAACATATCGCACGTTAAGATGTTATTTGGACCGAACCTACGTAAATTTTGTACATACATTTAGATATGAAATAAAAGTCAAGTACCTTGATTTGGAAACTAGTTATGGCTTCCTTAAACCCCTCTAATTAGCCGACCCCCTTCCCCATTTGCTCCTAAAATATTGGCAACCTTCCATTTTGTTCGTGTGTCTTGACAACTAGGGTAACGTCACTTCACAACCTTGTTCTATTCTCGTTTAATAATTTCTGTTTCGATCATGTTCTTGTTTTTCCTATCGGCTTATATTTTATGCTCCAACCAAATGATAAGATCACATAAAATCATATAACACCTCACATAAAATAACGATCAATCTAACCTATTTTTGAGTCGACATAAGAATTATAATCAGTTTTACGCATGTACGAATTGGAAATAAATAGAGAACATGTGGGTTCCTTTTGTTGCGAATGGAATATAAACAGCATCAGTAGACTTTAATTTAGATATGCATGAATCATGAATCATGAATCTATATAGTAACCTATATATACATGCATATATAATGGGATTAAAGGAATTGGTTTATTTGTACGCATGGTTGATCAAATCACGATATTGATACACTTAAAATAACGAGCAACATAGACTAGTACTAATCAGCTTTGAACGTATGCGGTTGTCGACTTGTGTGTAATTTGTGGCTCGACCAACTTTGTCGAAACCTGGTCTTGTAGTCGACTTGTAAAAGAGAATTCGAATGGGAAAGGGTTTTGGAGTAATTGACTTGCATGTTTTTCTAAATGGTTCGATTTAAACGACGTATAACAAACGAGAATAGATTATGGCATGGTTCGATGTTTTATTAAAATATAACTCAGTTTCAAAGGTGTTTTTTGTGCGGGTTCGAGATTGGATTTCGAGGTTGGGTTTTCTTGAATAAAGGGGTACCGAGCTTGTTTCGAACTTGGTTTGTATATACTTGGTGTTGAGTGTGTCAGCATACATGGGTCTCGTTTGTATTTATGTATCGAGTATGCCTTGGAGTAACACTAGTACGTAGTATCAGATATAAACAATTGGTAACAATAAGCCTAAAATTCTAATTTGACATATTTAGCTCTAAATTTTGGTAATTAACACAATAAACCCTAAAATTTACTAAATTACACATATAACCCTAAGCTAAGAAATTATTATGAAACCTTCAAGTTTATTTATTTGCCATTTATAAATTATGAAGTTACTTAATTTTGGAAAGCTACTTGAAATGGATTAGTTAATTAGAGTGGAAACTACTTTATTCAGAAAGTTACTAATTCGAGAAAGTTATTAAATGGAAAGTTACTAAAAATGGAAAGCCGACTAAAAAGAGTAATATGATTTTTAAGACGAGTATTTACCTAATAAACCGATCATTAATCCGTGTAAATTCGCTGAAGAAGGATGTGACTTCCTATTCGTATGTTATGATTTCGTTGGCAGTTTAAGGTACATATATTATAACCTTTCAGTAAGGTTTCTTATGACTCATGATCCGTTCCATTGCCACTATTATGATTTCTGATCTTTATACGCCTGATATCCTTGGTTCATTTGATAGTATGTATAATTTCGTATGAAGATACTTTTAAAAATATAACCTGATGACTTTTGAGAAAAACTATTTTTGGAATGATTTATATGATTACGATATGAAGCCAGTTTTATATGAAGGTTTTATGACTTTTATGAAATGTGTTTTTTAAATGAATACTTTTACGATAAAAAAGTTTTAAATAATTTTCTAAAGTCCTTAATCTGTTTTATTCTTTAAGATTTTTCATGACTTTCTTTAACATCTTTTAATTCTTTAACTTCAAATTTTGAACCTTTGAACCCTTTTGCTATTATGAAACTTTGATTTGAACCTCATGATATGAACCTTTGATCTGGACCTTCAACTTGAACCATTGCTATAATCCCCTTGTATGACCCATATTTGATCGATCCATTTCTGTTATGATTTGCTTTGATATTTGTTGTATGCTATATTCCATTTCTTATAGCATTCCTATGCCCTTATATGCGGCCCATTACTTGATTAAATTGTAGCTAATCATGGGAAGTCCATGGCCTTGCCACTGATGCACCAGTGGTATTGACACTATCTGTGGAGGTGGGTTTTTGTCCACAACGTTCCCTATTATGCTATAGCACCATGGCCATTATTATTATTGTATGTATGCTTAGCCTAGAGCTTGGTATATGTATATTTATTTTGCAGGGAGCATATGGATGCATCCTAGGTACTTTTTTCGTTTTGAATTTGGTGAATGGGTATGTGTGTGCGATACATTCCATTTCACATTTGGTACATCGAGCTAGCTACTTTATGTACAATTTGATATACGATTATTGGGTATTTCTGTTACTTCTACTATATATGTAACACCCCAAACCAGATAAGGGTCTAAAGTGTAACATTATGGTGTCATTTCATAACATAAAGCGCAAACGGAAGACTTAGCTCAATAAATTACAAATGTTGAGACTAAAAGGACTAATAAAACAAATACCATCAAAATCAACTTCTGAAATAATCAAACAAAAATCTAAATAAATCCATGAAAACTAAGGCAGGGTTGGTCCACTAAAAGCTCCTACTCTCATCACTCAATCCTAGCCTCCAACTTGATACCTGCCGCAGGGAAAAGAAAATGCGGCTAAGCTAACGCTTAGTGAACAGATATAAACATATGAAAGAGAACTGAACATAAACGAATAAATAACAATCCAATGTGAACCTGTTGAGAGTAAAGGTCAAAAGAATGTGAAGGGTCATATGAAAATGGTAATCAAAGAATAGTCCAGAAATGATAAAAGGGATAGTAACAGAATTTGCTCATGTACCAAAACATTCAATCAATCATTTCATTTCACAATACATTATACCGTCAATTCCTTTATTGTACATGGAGCTGCAGACTCCAATGTACCAGATTGTGATGAGGTGTAGGGCCATAGATATAGATAAGGGAAACGTCGTGGATCAATCATACCTCCACAGAAAGTGTCATGCCATTGGTGCCTCAATGACATGGCCATGTTATCTTCATGGCTAGGAATAGTACCTTGAAGAATGGATCAAATCAAATGGATCAAAACAAAAGGATCATATCAGATGGATCACAACAAAATGATCATATCAATGGTTCAAGTCAAATGGGTCATAACAAATGGATCATAAACAAAGGTTCATATCATAGTAAACGAATCAAGGTTAATGAACACGAATCATGAGAAAAGAGTAATTAAACAAATGAACCAACCAATAACGATGTAAATAGAAATGGGTATCTAGAATATCCGTACCAATACGAAATGCAAATGAAATAATGTAAAAAAGTAAGACTGAATATCCGTACCAATACGAAATGCAAATGAAATAATGTCTAAAAGTAAGACCGAATATCCGTACCTTAATGCAAATGAACAGAAACAAACGAATCAATGGACGGTACATTTTCTTCAACAACTCTACACGGATTAAGGTTCATAACATGTTTAGTAAGTTTCCACATTAGTTAACTTAGGTTACATTTTATTACTGATTAAGTCTAGGGTTTGAAAACACCATAAATGTCATAAATGGTCCAATTAGGTTTACAATTACGTATTAAATGTCATCAGGTTTAGGGTTTCTATTAAAGTCTCATTAATGACAAAATAAACGTCACCACTTATGGTTAGGTTAAATAATTTCTATTTAGGTTTTCTAAGCATATTTCAATTAATGTCGAAATAAATATTACCATTTAGGGTTAGGTTAAAAGTGTAAACATTACAAAGTTTAGGGTTCAAAATGTAATTATCACTAGTTTACATATTTTACTAGTTAATCCTCTCTAGTTTATCATTTAAGCAATAAAAATGTACTTTAGTTTACAAATATAATAACTAATTATTATACTATATATATAAAACTCAGGCACTTAACCACAACGCGCCACGTGTCCTTTTACTGTTACATGAACAGTACTCGCTACGGTACTCGGCTGCTCGCTATTGGATCTTGAATCCAACACAATCTTCCTTTTACTGTACATGAAAGTAAGGGTGGCCTCTGCTAAGCATATTGGATCTTGAATCCAACACAATCTTCCTTCGTCTAAATCCAAAAAAAAAAAAAAAAAAAAAAAAAAAAAGAAAAAAAAAAGAACAACATATCTATAACAAAAATCAACAACACCAACTGCATTATAACCCATTCCCATCTCCACCGACACTACCAAACCCTCACTCATCTCATCCTACTAAAACTCAACCGGGCCTTTGTTACATCAACAACAATCTGAAGGATAAAAAACATTAAAAAAAAAAAAAAAAAAAAAAAAAAAAAAAAAAAAAAAACCTATATGGATTAACAAATAAATGATAAGAAATATGAAAAGAAGCAAAAAATAAGTTAACTCGCCCAAGTCAATGCGAGTTGACTCGGTGAGTTGAACGAGTCAATTGAGTCACGGTGAAACAATACACACGAGGGTTTATAACATTTTATAAAACAACTTTTATAAATAAAAACTTAATAAAACCAGATTTAATCGAAAATAAAAAATTAGGGTTTCGAATATATTTTTGAAAAATAGAGAAGAGGGGCGCGTGGGTCGCGTTTTATCGTCGGGATAATGATGGGGAGAGGTGGTGGTGGTCTCGGCAGTGGTGGTGAAGAAAAGGGGTAGCGCGTGAGGGTGTTACGGTGGGAGACAGAAGCTCAGACGCTCCAGAAATAAAGTAGAGAAACCGATCTATCAAATCGGCAAGTCAAATGTATCGCCAGAAAATATTCCAGCAACGGCGGTGACCGGAAACTGCTGGTGTTGGCGGCGACGATGAAGAATTCGACCAGGGTGTAGAGAGAGAAAAAGGGATGTGTGTGTGTGTGTTTTAATATAAACGAAATAAATAAAAATAAAATAGTTTATATATGAAATGAAAAGCGGTACAAATGAAAATATAAAATGTGGGGGTGTGAAATAAAATATAGGGGCGGAGGGACTAAACTGTCACTTTGGCAATTCTTTCCACGAAAACACATGGGGGCTCATTCGACATAGCAAACGGACTCGAAAAATTACCAAACTTTCGCCATTGTTCACGAAATAATTTTTACAACGAAAACAAATATACATACGTATAACTTCACATAACTTTCTCTAAAAAAAAAAAAAAAAAAAAAAAAAAAAAAAAAAAAAAAAAAAAAACGTATGCCAAATGCTCATGTAACAAAATTAATATCAACCAACACATTCCCGCAGCAACACGCGGGTTTTCATGCTCGTTATCTATATATCTCATGCATGTTATTACTATGGCGCCATGTTACATATATACCACCATGATTATATATACGATTGTATATACAGTATAGGCTAATGATTAGCTAACATTGAACCTAACGTTTTTAGTAAGAAGTAAATGTAATGCTTATGTTAATTCACCATAATAATCATATTTAAAACTTACTATACTAAAGACCGTATACAAAACTTCGTAATACATAGTATTACCGAAACGATTTCGAACTCTTTATTATTTGTTTTATATCACAGTTTTAAATTCTTGATTAATAAAACATGAGTAGCTGACTAAACACATTGTTGTTATGGAGATTTATAACTAGCCCATGCATGCTAACATTCTAACTTTAACATACCACAATATTAATAGAGAACTTATATGGTATAATCTTAGCATGTTGTGTATTAACATAAATACTTATAATTGTGACTTCGACTCCGTAAAAACCAAACGTATATTATTTCCTGTTTACACATTTGTGAACACAACATATTTATACCTTAGTTTCGAACAGTAACAAACAAATTAGGGTCGACCATAGAAGCATGTCGAGTCAAAAAACGAAAGGGTCAACTATTACGGAACAGAAATAAAAGGCAAGGTTCGGTATTTAAAACATAGTATGGTTCAATTATTCATCATCTTGATTTATACTTTGTATCACACAATATTCAGTCAGGAAAGAAAGATTTCGATATCGAAATAGAAATAAACAAACAAAAGATTATCGAATACCTTGTGACAGTTTTGAGTACGGAGGAAAACGAACAAGAAATGTAGCTTCTACCCTAGTCGATTACACAGCAGCAGCTTTGTCGATGGTGTTTTGTGTGGTGTTTCATTTTTGGTTTTTGTTTTATTTGTCGAATGGAGAAGAAACGAATGAAATAGAAACTCGATATATAGGAGCGTACACCTGTTTTAACGTTTGTTGTTTATTGGTCTTTTAATGGTTATAATAATTGGCAATCAATTGGGCTTAAAGGAGTAGTTAATGGGTTTTAAAACAAATAATAGGTTATGTTAAAAACAATTAATAGGCCGAATATAAGATTTTAATGTGGGTTTTATGGTTGTTAATTGTGGTCAACAGATAATTCAAATGGTGTGTAAAGAATCGGTTTTAAAGTCTTTAATACGCGTAGTTATTAGTTTAATATGGCATGGTTAACTTAGATTGATAATTACATAAACGTATCGTAAGGTTTTAAAATTTCAAATTTATCTGTAATTTAGGTTTCCGAATTTTAGGGTTTTACAATATATGTGATCCTTATTGTTCTACCTTCCTTATTGTTATTGACTTATGTTTTCCTTAGTTTATCTGCTTACACTTATGATTCGTTCCATTTTCCTTTGATTCATTTGATATTCCTTATACGTATTCCCTTTGATCATATTCTGTTGATTCTATCATATGTTCCATATTCTTTGATATTCGTCTCAACAAGTTTGCTTGGATTCATTTCGGATTCACTTTCATTTCCCTTTTGTTATTAGCTTTTGTTTGTTTATATCTGTTCACTGGGCTTTTTAAGTTCAGCCGCATTTCTTTTCCTGCGGCAGGTTATTTAGAAGGAAGCTGGGTTTGAGGGAAGAATACTTAGGAGCTTTTAGTTGACTACACGGTTGATAGCTCCCCATGGATTAGAGATGGACTTAGAGGTTCCTCTTTTGGTTCTTAGTTTGTAATTAGTTTGAAAGCTGTTATGCTTAGTTTTAGCACCTTATCAGTTATTTGATTTGCTTTGTAACCCTTGTATTATTTAATGTATTCCGCTTGCTTATGTTCTGATTTGACCCCATAATGTTACACTGTAGCCCTTTTTGGGTTGGGGAGTTACAATTAGTATCAGAGAACAGGCTGCGACTTGTAGTACATTAAACCTTGACCTGTGAAGTTTGGACCTTTAAGTTTCCACTGTAGGCGCTCATAAGACAACCTCTGCGATTTTACCATAGGATCTCCCTGTAGGAGCATGTGTTATGACCGGTGAGGAATGGGTAGACTAGGACATGACTCTGCATAATCCATTTCTACCCTGTGAGAACTATAGTGATTACTAACCACGGATATGGGAAAATTTGTTCCCTCCTTTTGGATGATGAACTTTGTCTGCTGATCAGTTCCTTTGGAAGGTTATGATGTTACTATTATCTCAGTTGGATTTGTTAACTGAGCATGATGATGCTGACAACTGTCATCCCATACATCTCACTTTTGACAACCATACAATGTTTGTATTACCGATGCTACACACTCTACCTATCACTTGTGCTAAGGAGCTAAATAGGATTCCAACACCTTGAACTGCTCGCTTATCTATCTCAACACTTATGATGAACCATGTATTGACCCTGATATATGAACTATTCATATGGTTTGACGACCGTATTCGTTCTACAAATCCGTTACTTTTGATATGATTGATTTTGAGGTCTTTTGGTTATGGATTGGCTGGCTCCTCGCAAAGCTACCATAGACTACCGTATCCGATATGTGACTTTTAGCAATGTACTTCACCCTACTTTGTTATGATGGATCTCAACCACTTAAATATGTTAAGATTAATTCTGCTATGGAAGCACAGACTCTGATCTCATTTGATTGTTAAGTTTCTCCTGACACCTATTAGTATCCACCCTTAGAAAGCTCTGGCATTGGAAGTATTTTATTGTACAAAAATTTTCCGAATTTCTATGATGAACCTCTTGGTATTCTCTCCTGCTTGGGAAGTAGATTTGGCATTGAACTAATCTCAGTTGACGAACTCATTTCCAAAGCTCAGTACCGTATGGTGCCATAGAAGTTTAGAAATTGAAGGAACTGATGGAATATGATTTTTGTTCACCCTAGTGTTTATCTTGGAATGCTCCCGTTGGTTTATGAAGAAGAAATAGGGAAGTATGCAGTGGTGTATCGACTATCGTGAACTTAACCATATCACTATCCGTAATTGTTATCCATTTCCGCATATCAATGATTGATTTTGTCTACCTTTGAAACTCCGTATCAGATTGTATTATCAAGATTTGAAGGACTGAAGAAGCAACCTCCGTGAGGTATTCTAGTTATAGTCATGATAAAGAAGGAATGTGAAGTTTCCCCTAGGAGTGACTGAAGATCTGACTATCATCTATTTCGTGTGAGAGAAAGATATTCCGGAAGTGCCTTTGGTACCCATTATGACCTCTATGAATGGTAATGATGCCAACTATATTGACGAATATGTCAACTATTCTCATGTATCTGACGAATTCGGGTCTCTCACAATGAATTGGACAAATTGTTATGCTATAACATTGTGCTATGTTCAGAGGTGTGAGAGGAACGTGAAGGTCATCTTCTTACTACACTGGAATGACCCTTTTGACTGGGAATGAGTAAATTTTGATTGGTGTTCATCAGTGCCACAGATAGCCCTACTATGGATCTATGAGGACTGTGATATCCACCCAAGGGCCAAGATCGACGACGGTTGCCGTAGTTTGGAGCATACAGAAGAGTAAAGGTAGGAGTACATGATTGGTGGTACCATCGATGAAGCATGTGAGAAGGGAGAGAAACCTTGAAAGGACTCGATCATATTTATGCAACATGTGGAGATTACAGTTTGGACATCAAGACAACCAAACCATAGGAGGCGTACTATTCAACACAGTTGCCGGAATTACAGCAGCGGCATTCACTTTGAAGATTGGAAGACGTTCTTGCAGAAACGAAGTCGGTGATGAACAAAATTCATGATGACGAGTCGTGAGCTGAGTCAGAATACCTGTCGAAGACCCGCAGTCTTGCTTCTCTATTCATTTTAGTTGTACTAAGATGAATTGAGAGCAGAAGCAGTCTTGCGGATGGAAGGATGCTCAGTGATCATGTTAGAGATTCGTGTTACTACACCACAATTCCAAGAAGATTTGTCGAAGGCTTGAGGAACCAGACTCAAGTTTATGATTCCTTTTCACCCTTTGATCAGATGGGCAAACAAAGACAAACTACTCGGACTTGGAAGAGATTTGAGATTATGTATTTGAATGGACAGATTTTGAAGCAAACATTTATGTTTGAATGAGTTGATTCTATGAAGGATGAAGTTATTGATGACGTAATTCGCGTCTGCTTAACCTACTTAAGCTTCTATTACCTGATAATAAGATCCTTTAAATGATTTAGGTTCTCTATTAGTAATTCCATTTTGTGTTCATTCTGCGTATGTTGGATGATGGTTTTGTTAGGCAAATTTTGACGAATTGTGGAAGGAACCTTGAGATTTGTGTTTATGAATAGATTGACACTATTGATGACATACCTTACTTCTGACAAACATTCTAGGATTTCCGTTACTCTTACGAGTAGTTTTGTTTTTCCTTTTGGTTATGTTGTTTGATTTTGCTAACCTCTGAGAATGTAGAAGGACTAGGTGGATTAAGATAGGTTGTTTTGTTCACGACTTGAGATAAAGTATGGCCATCATGAGGGCATATTTATATGATGCTAGTATTATGACGTCTGATCAACGTGATAATACTTACATCATATAACGTGCACTTATTGTGGGCATAGGATATCTGGAGGAGTGCCTAGGAAGCTTAGATATTTGGCATCTTATCAGAATTATCAGCGGTTAGTGAGACTATAGATTTATTCTACCGATGCGTTTATTCCACCGTTATCGTCAGGCGACTAGATACGTTTGAACATTTGATCGCGGTTGCTAAATTCTATTCATCTATTAAGGACTCATTGTAGAGCTTTCTGCCTTTTGATGTTATCAACCAATCTGTTTTCTGTCAGTATGGATTCGATCTGTCACTATGAAGAAGTACACCTTTGTTTTGCTACATGTGTGTTTCACATCCGTTGAATCTGTTTCATTATGATCTGCTATGAGTTAAGACATGAGATTTTGGATTTTGAGGAACAAGATCTGTTTGTTTGTGAGAATACCTTAGAAAGATTATATTGGAGACAAGGCTATTTGAGGATTTGAAGAGTTAAACGTATTAATCACCCTCATGTCTTCTGCGATTCGATACGTTCCCATCTGATTTGTCTATTTCAATTCCGCGGACGAATATCCGTCAAATCCTACATCTTCCTTTTATTTCTTCCGAGGAGATACGATTATCATCTGTTACGTTTTGTATATTATTCTTTTGATATGGATTCAGTATGATATGTCTTTTCTGAGGAAACCGAAGCTATTCTTGGTCAACAGGATAGAGTCATGAGAAACAAGTCATCCGCATTTCCGTTCACAGTCAGTTGTGTTTCAGTTTCGTTTTTCCCTTCAATTTCGCGGACGGAATTCTTTCTTTTAGAGGGGAAGAATTGTAAAACCCATAAATTTTGAACAAGTTAAATACCCAAAATACCCTCTAATTTTAAACTTTTGAAAAGACGTTAAATAATCAAAGACATTCATTTCGGTTATAACCTAATTAAATAGTCGTTAATATTTGAACAAGAAAACATTTTACGGATGATAAACTTATGATAAAATATTTTGAACACATTTTAAAAACCTAAAACATATCGCACGTTAAGATGTTATTTGGACCGAACCTACGTAAATTTTGTACATACATTTAGATATGAAATAAAAGTCAAGTACCTTGATTTGGAAACTAGTTATGGCTTCCTTAAACCCCTCTAATTAGCCGACCCCCTTCCCCATTTGCTCCTAAAATATTGGCAACCTTCCATTTTGTTCGTGTGTCTTGACAACTAGGGTAATGTCACTTCACAACCTTGTTCTATTCTCGTTTAATAATTTCTGATTCGATCATGTTCTTGTTTTTCCTATCGACTTATATTTTATGCTCCAACCGAATGATAAGATCACATAAAATCATATAACGCCTCATATAAAATAATGATCAATTTAACCTATTTTGAATCGACATAAGAATTATAACCAGTTTTACGCATGTACGAATTACTATATATATTAAATTGAAACATGTACGACGCCGTTTCGATGCCACTTGGGCAACCGCAAATTTTTTTGGCCTGCTAGCTGCGGTCCAATCCAACCTCTGATTTTTTTATACACGAAAAACCTCCACCCTTCCATAAGATTCTAGCGTCTTCCATCCAGTGAATAACAAAATCACACAAAATCCACACCTCAATTAAACTCAACTCATTTTTCAAGATAACATAAACAAACACCATCACTTTTCAATTCTAGGGGTTTTTTTATTCAGGTACTTCAGATTTATATATAAAAAAATTGATGTTTTTAGTTTTAGGTTTTGATTAGTTGGAATTTAAGTTTATTTATGTAATTGATGAGTTGGGTTGTTGATTTTCAGGATCTTTAAGGTTGATCATGAAGTAAAAAGAGTTTATATAATTTAAGTGAAGATATGAAGGCTGGAAGTGTGGCTAAGCTTATTGTTGGTGCGCTTTTGCAACGGTTTTTACCACTGGCTAGGCGGCGTATCGAGACTACGCAAACACAGGTATAAATGTTTCATTTTTGACTGTTTGTTGAAAAGAACTATCAACGTAGGCCCACATAATATCATGATTTTTGCCAACTTATGCGTTATTTTATAGTATGCAAAATGAAACCCTAAATTTGTTTTCGGGTTTTTACAGGAATTGAATGTCTCAAGGCCGGAATTGCTTCGATGGATTATTAGTCGGGGATTTGTTAACGTTTCCAAGTAAGTTTTTTTTTATCTAAGTTCTGTTTTGGTGTGTTGGGAAAATAATTAATGGGGTGTTTGGATTAGGTTATTTTACCGGCTTACGGACACATATGTTTTTGGAAAAGCCGATTAGGCTGCCTAATTATATTGATTACCTGTGACATCGATATGCAATGATTAAAATGCCAAGTTACAGTATTCAGGCCGTACACGGTTCATACTATATGTGAGTATCAAGCCCAAACATTACTTCCACATGCTGTTTTAGTAGGTGTTATTTAATACAGTAATTAATTATTATTATTATTATTATTATTATTATTATTATTATTATTATTATTTAATAATAACATCACTTTATTAAAAACAAATAGGATTTACAAGAAATTAGGATTTAATAATAACATCACTTTATTATTATTATTATTATTATTATTATTATTATTATTATTATTATTATTATTATTTTAAAAAATTGTGTGTTGAAATGCTAATTCACTTATGAGTGTATGATTGTATAGTTCTTTTTAGATAAGCGTTTGTACCGTGACTTTTTATATAACAACTTATTGGTGCCGAATGAGTTTGTATCATGACTTTTTATAGAACAACTTATTGGGGCCGAATGAGCCGACAATCCTCCTTATAAGTTGGATGTTTAGATACTCTTAACAAATCTAAAGTCATAAATTGCATTACTAAACTTGCCAAAACACCTCCTTAAATCAACATAGGCCTATAAGTCGTTTTGCAGATAAGCATAACCTGTTCAAAATATTTTCCCAAATGCCTCTTTAACAGTCTTATAAGTCGTTTTACAACAGATGAGCAGTTTGTAAGTTTGAGTAGTTTACTCATGTTGTTTAAGTAGTTAAAAGGTAATTTAAATCAAGATATTTGAATATTTGCATTATTTATAAGTACTACCATACAGTAGTTTTAATAAAGACTGTCAACTATTGGATTTGTGCATAATTTTACTTACATTCAATTTTTGGAATTTCTTTTGTATTGCAGCCACTGATGACATTAATATGTGTACAAATAAATGGCTATCTACGTGCCGATAGGAATGCATGTACACATTCTGTATTTGTCACAAATAATTGGCCGGATTCTATTGGACAGAAAAAAATGTACCTGTTCTGCCATTGTTTGATTTGAAGATATTGTAAAAACAGGTACATTTTTTAACACACAAACCCACCTTCAGTTCATCATCTAAACCCATCATTTTATATAATATTATTCTAACTTTTTATATTTTGTTTTCATTTTGGTTTGTAGACTGTGAAGAGTGGAAAGGGGAAGAGGCCAGGGAAAGGTGGAAACAGGCTCTGGAAGAGTGTTGGTTTGGGCTTCAAGACTCCAAGAGAGGCTATTAAAGGTGTACTTTATTTCTATATTTTTTTAATTTTTGTTTGTGAAATGAGTTGTTTTTTTTACTGATGTGTTGAAAAACTTTATAACCATGTTTTTTTAGGAGTATTTGGACTAGATTGTTTATGTGGCTTAAGGGGTTAATTATTATTAAAAAAAACTTATAAGCTTATCAAGTGAAGTTTATGTGATTTAAAAAAAGCATTAAGCTTAACTTGATAAGCTTACAAGAGTTATCAAGTGTGCTTATGAGGATTTCCAAAATCAAATATGCCCTTAAATTATAAAAACAACGTAAGATAAACATTTCTAATTATGAGCTTCTTAAGATGTATGTTTGACCAAGGTTTGTTTGAATGGGGTTGTTACTATTCGATGTAGACTACTTATGTTGTGGAATTTGTAAGTCTTACTTTCATTTTGTTTGCGATCAACCGGATAGCTAAAATGGTTTGTGGTCATGTTTTTGCGAACACCTTTTGAGTGATAATTATGTGTCATAGACGAGTTTTTGCTTTTTTTGGTTCATGGGTATTTGTTTTTAGAGATCATGGATCCTGAATTCTTGCCTGATTGGCATTTGTTAATAGGATCTAAGCCATAACTCATTTTTGCTGCAAACTGTATTCTGTACCTTTGCTATGATTATGGTAGTTTTTTAGGTGCAAGTTGTATTCTCTGTTACAAGGATGTGATTTAGTGTGTTATTTGGCTACCGGTAGTCATGGTAATAGACGGCATTATCTTTGGTATTGCTTTCATTTTGTTGTATTAAGCAAGTTTTTGATATTGTTCTTTATTGTTGCCGCAAATGTATAAAACGTGTGTATTTTGCACTGACTATACTTCATTTGACGTTGGCAGGACCTCCAAAGACTTTAGCTTCCCTGTAGGGCCTGGGATCTCAAACAACACTGTTCTCAATGACACCGGCTCCGACCTCAAAAAAGGTACTAGGCACACTATCGAATTTTAGCCGTAAGGAATTACATTTTTGAGGCAACTACAAATAGGATTTTATCCTCTCTTGTAATTTCCATTGGTGGTGATTCGGAACTTACTGATACATCTGTTAGTGGGAAGTTGTCTCATCTCGAGAAAAGCACGTCACTTCTACTCGAGAAGTACCATCACTTCCTTTCAAAAGCTGAAATGCTTGGCCATTGTTTAGCAAAGGTTAAGCCAGGTTTTGAGATGGATGATGACATGGAGTCCGTTTTACTCGAGAAGTACCATCACTTCCTTTCAGAAGCTGAAATGCTTGGCCATTGTTTATGCATTGTTTTTTTCTAATTGCATAGTTAACATTCAGTTTGAAGTTTTAATAATAAGCATAGCAAACATTCATGTTGAAGTTGTAAAGAAATGGTACGCAATGTACTTCCACCATCCTTCTGCACCAAATTAGCGCTTTTAACTTGACATACAATTGATACCATTTTTATGCATTGAAACAACGCCCCGCCGCAACGCGGTAGGCCGGGGCCATCTCATTGGATATAAATAGAGAACATGTGGGTTCCTTTTGTTGCGAATGGAATATAAACAACATCAGTAGACATTAATTTAGATATGCATGAATCATGAATCTATATAGTAACCTATATATACATGCATATA
The DNA here is from genome assembly GCA_030686995.1 of Artemisia argyi. NCBI lineage: Eukaryota > Viridiplantae > Streptophyta > Magnoliopsida > Asterales > Asteraceae > Artemisia > Artemisia argyi. The sequence goes on from CM060685.1 coordinate 48,653,795, forward strand.
TAATGGGATTAAAGGAATTGGTTTATTTGTACGCATGATTGATCAAATCATGATATTGATACAGTTAAAATAACGAGCAACATAGACTAGTACTAATCAGCTTTGAACGTATGCCGTTGTCGACTTGTGTGTAATTTGTGGCTCGACCAACTTTGTCGAAACCTGGTCTTGTAGTCGACTTGTAAAAGAGTTAAAGGGTTTTGGAGTAATCGACTTGCATGTTTTTCTAAATGGTTCGATTTAAACGACTTATAACAAACAAGAATAGATTATGGCATGGTTTGACGTTTTATTAAAATATAACTCAGTTTCGAAGATGTTTTTGGTGCGGGTTCGAGATTGGATTTCGAGGTTGGGTTTTCTTGAATAAAGGGGTACCGAGCTTGTTTCGAACTTGGTTTGTATATACTTGGTGTTGAGTGTGTCAGCATGCATGGGTCTCGTTTGTATTTATGTATCGAGTATGCCTTGGAGTAACACTAGTACGTAGTATCAGATATAAACAATTGGTAACAATAAGCCAAAAAGTCTCATTTGACATATTTAGCTCTAAACTTTGGTAATTAACACAATAAACCCTAAAATTTACTAAATTACACATACAACCCTATGCTAAAAAATTATTATGAAACCTTCAAGTTTATTTATTTGCCATTTATAAATTATGAAGTTACTTAATTCCGGAAAGCTACTTGAAATGGATTAGTTAATTAAAGTGAAAACTACTTTATTCGGAAAGTTACTAATTCGAGAAAGTTATTAAATGGAAAATTACTAAAAATGGAAAGCCGACTAAAACGAGTAATCTGATTTTTAAGACGGGTATCTGAATAATAAATCGATCATTAATCCGTGTAGATTCGCTGAAGAAGGATGTGACTTCCTATTCGTATGTTATGGTTTCGTTGGCAGTTTAAGGTACAGATATTCTAACATTTCAGTAAGGTTTCTTATGACTCATGATCCGTTCCATTATTATGATTTCTGATCTTTATACGCCTGATATCCTTGATTCATTTAATAGTATAATTTCGTATGAAGACACTTTTAAAAATATAACCGGATTACTTTTGAGAAAAACTATTTTTAAAATGATTTATGTGATTACGATACGAAACCAGTTTTATAAGAAGGTTTTATGACTTTTATGAAATGTGTTTTTTAAAGGAATACTTTTACGATAAAAAAGTTTTAAATAATTTTCTAAAGTCCTTAATCTGTTTTATTATCTAAGATTTCTCATGACTTTCTTTAACATCTTTTGATTATTTAACTTCAAATTTTAAACCTTTGAACCCTTTTGCTATTATGAACCTTTGATTTGAACCTCATGATATGAACCTTTGATTTGGACCTTCGACTTGAACCATTGCTATAATCCCTTTGTATGACCCATATTTGATCGATCCATTTCTGTTATGATTTGCTTTGATATTTGTTGTATGCTATATTCCATTTCTTATACCATTCCTATACCCTTATATGCTGCCCATTATTTGATTAAATTGTAGCCAGTCATGGGGAGTCCATGGTCTTGCCACTGATGCACCAGTGGTATTAACACTATATGTGGAGGTGGGTTTTGTCCACATAGTTACCTATTATGCTATAGCACCATGGCCATTATTATTATTATATGTATGCTTAGCCTAGAGCTTGGTATATGTATATTTGTTTTGCAGGGAGCGTATGGATGCATCATAGGTACTTTGTTTCGTTTTGAATTTGGTGAATGGGTATGTGTGTGCGATACACTCCATTTCACGTTTGGTACATCGAGCTAGCTACTCTATGTACAATTTGATATGTGATTATTGGGCATTTCTGTTACTTCTACTATATATGTGATCCTTGTTGTTCTACCTTCCTTATTGCTATTGACTTATGTTTTCCTTAGTTCATTTGCTTAAACTTATGATTCGTTTCATTTTCCTTTGATTTATTTGATATTCCTTATACGTATTCCCTTTGATCATATTCTGTTGATTCTATCTTATGTTCCATATTCTTTGATATTCGTCTCAACAGGTTTGCTTAGATTCATTTCGGATTCACTTTCGTTTCCCTTTTGTTATTAGCTTTTGTTTGTCTATATCTGTTCACTGGGCTTTTTAAGCTCAGCCGCATTTCTTTTCTTGCGGCGGGTTATTTAGAAGGAAGTTGGGTTTGAGGGAAGAGTGCTTAGGAGCTTTTAGTGGACTACACGGTTGATAGCTCCCCATGGATTAGAGATGGACTTAGAGGTTCCTCTTTTGGTTCTTAGTTTGTAGTTAGTTTGGAAGCTGTTATGCTTAGTTTTAGCACCTTATCAGTTATTAGATTTGCTTTGTAACCCTTGTATTATTTAATGTATTCCGCTTGCTTATGTTCTGATTCGACCCCGTAATGTTACACTTTAGCCCTTTTTTCGTTGGGTGTTACATTAATGAAATGGTTTATTTAGTTTAATTTAGTTCTTTGATTTGATAGTTTATGTGCTTGTTGATCAATCCCTACGTCTTCGTGTCTGTTATGTTTAATCTGTTGAAAGTAATCAATTAATATAGTATATAACTTAAAGTTAAAAGCTTAATTCACAAACATATGACAAATATCAATTTGTGGCTAGAGTTATTAGAATTAGCCTAGCTAGGTCAAACTTATAGTAGACTAAAAGGTTTAAAATTGACGAAGGTGAATGCATATTTACAAAAGTAGTTAATTGTTGATAGTTAAATAACTTTACAAAAACGTCACATATGTTAATTGGCAGACTTAATGAATGACTTATAGCTATATATCATCCACTAGCGTCAACAAGTCACCTAGGTTAGTTGGCATACTTAATGAATGATCTATAATTAGATATCATCCACTAGCGTCAAGGTAGAAGATTATATGGCATATGTATAGGTTTTAGCGGCAATTAATAGATTTATACTATATCCGAGTCACTGATCAAGGAGCTAGTAAGACAATGCACGAACAAATTATGTCGTTAGCATATTATTGGAATAACTAGGTGAATATTGTTTTACTCTTATTGATTCCAACTCCATTTTGATTGGTTTTTAATTACTTAATTGTTTATCTATATTTTCTAAAAACGACAATCATTTAGATCTAAAACAAAACCCCAATTTTTTATTTTTATCATAATTTACTTTACAAATGGATTTCATCACTCCTGCAAATGAACTGGTCTTACCAAATCTATACTATACACGAATGGATCATACACTGCTCAAAAACTTAATATATCTTGTAAAACTAAGGATATAAATTTAAAGCTCATAATCACACGTTAGAACACCATTCCAAGTTATTTGTGTGTAGTCACTATTTAAAAACCCCACTTCCACTTATGTGTGTTTAGATACAATATTTAAAAATTATTCCTATGATTATCCCTACATAACTAGTTCAACTTGACGGATAACTCATAAATCTTATACATAAGTTTATTCAGGGTCCGTTTGATTTGTAGATCAGTTTAAGATTAAGATATGGATTTAAATTTGAATTTGGATTATTATTTGGATTTGAATCTGATATAACAAAGATAAAATATAATATAAAATAAATAAGGGTCAATTGCATAAAAAGATATCATACTTATCATTTTTTGTCATTGTATATTGTGTATTATTTTTTTCTCATCTTGACACCAACCTTTTTAAATCGTGCTATTATGTGTACTTTATGACCATTTCACCCTTACTTTTTTCAAATTTTGAAGGGTAAAATGGTCATTTTTATGGCTGAAATAGTCACAAAGTACACACAATAACACGAATTCAAAAGGTTGGTGTCAAGATGAGAAAAAAATGATGCTACACACAATTACAAAAAGTAGCAAATATGATGTCTTTTTATGCAATTAACCCAATAAATAAATTATTTTTCAAGTTACTTTTATGACAAATTTAAAAGAGATAAAGAGAAGTTAGAATCAGGCCCTTAAAATACTCAAAACCCACTAAATGGTATTTCAAAAATGTAGATCCATCATGCATGAGGGCCTAATTTAAAAACCATGTTTTTAAAACAATAGTGGGTTTTTGTTTTCTTAACCCAAATCCAAAAGAGAATACCACGTAACATAGACACTCTTAATTTAAAGGAATGTTAGACCCACATAAGAATTACACTCTTAACCCAAATCCAACACGCTAATGTTTCAGAGAGTGATTGGTCTAATCAGTGAGAAGAGAGAGAAAGTATAGCAAAAATAGACCAACCAATTCCTGACACATCAGTGTGCATATTTTTTATTCATTTAATTTTTATGTGGGTCTAGCATTCCCTTTTAATTTAACTTGTGACATTGTGTCTTGTGAGCAATATGTAGAGGTGGTAAAACGGGCGGGCCGGGCGGGCACATGCTAAAATGAGCACATGTTATACAAATCGCTTTATAGAAGACCTAAAATAATGAAATAAATTTCTTAAACATAATACGTCATTTATATTTAAAAAATTAAATATATTATATATAAGGTTTTCTTCAAAAACGATTATACTGTTCTCTAATTAAGAGAAAATATGTGCTCGTTATGCCGACGTGGCTCGGCGTTACGTTTCGTTACCATACCGTGCTTACCAAAATTCCAACGCTGTTTCGTGTTACGTTGCTTTGTCAACTTGCAAGGAAACGCAATAACTATTCAAAAAATGTACACTCCCCCCTCCCCCCCCCCCCCCCCCAATCGACGGGTCCAACAGTTAGATTTCAGAAAAATTAAAATAATAAATAAATAAACTTTTAAAAAACCTGAAACACTTCTATATAAATTCCCCTTTCCCATATATTTTTTATAGACACTTCTACAACTCAAACACAACATTTTCTATACTCTTCTGTTCTTAAAAAAAAATGTCGTGACTTTCTAACGAGAGTTTATAGACATTCTTCCATTCTAAAAGAAAGTGTACATTTTTATTTTATTTTTATGTATTTATTTATTTTTTTAATTTTTTAAGGTGGTCTTAAAAGGTGGTGTTGACGTGGTGTTCTAATAAGAGCACCCGCAATGGGTCAACTAGGCAAAAGCTTTTCCATATTTCAAAAAAGGAAAAAGTCAAAAATGATAAACATGTTTTCTCCAATGTACCAAAATGATAAACGTACTCATTTATGTACCAATATGCAACACCAAAGTTCAAGTTTTGTACAAACTAATAAATCATGTCACATGCTATCCAAGTGGACTGCCACTACTTCATTAATTTATTTTTTTATGAATATGTGGAAAATAGATAATGACATGGATTTGCTTATGTGTCCAGTTAAGGAATATAAAAGGCAAATTAGTGTTGACTTAAACATTTACAACACTTTTCCCCTGATGAAACTCACCTACCCCGTACCCAATGAAACCCTAAAACCCCAAATCGAAAATACTGGTAGATTAACCAAAATCACTACCAATTACTAAAGGTATGTTCCTAAACGCGTTTATTATTACATCAATTGTTGGCTAGTAACTGTTAATTTTACAAATTTAACATTAATTTTAAACCTTAATTTTCAGGCTGAACTTTTTTTACACAAATATGATGGATTTTATAGTTACTCTCTACCATAATGGTGTTTTCATCCAAAACCCTTTGAAGTATGTACATGGTGAAAAAACCATTATAAGAGACATTAACTTTGAAGAGATGAGGTACAATGACCTGGTTGAAGTAATTAGTAGGTTGGTAAATTCCATTCCTAGAAAGGTTTATTATAGCAAACCTGGAACTACATTGTCTAGAGGTATAACAGAATTGAAAAGTGATGCTGATGTAGATGAATTTATGAGCGTAGGTTACAGAAATGGATTTAAAGTAGACTTGTATTGTGAACACCATGGGTATGATGTATTGGAAATGGTTAGAGATGATCATGTACCTAGGCCTAATGAACCTTTAATTGGTGATGATGATGTGAGTTCAGATGAGGAGTGTGATGATATCCCTGAATTTGTTGATGCTCAAGATGAGGGTGAAGACAATATAGTCATCAAGAGGTTAAGCACCAATGACCCTTTCCTAAACAAATTAGTGGGCAATGGAAACTTTATTGGTACCACAGATAACCCAATCCCACTTTTAGAAGGTAGGTATGTTGAAGAGATTGATCCAGAAGAAGATTTATTAGAAAATAAGTACAAGGTGAAATCTGGCATTACTTATCCTGCTTTTGATCCATCAACACCATGGGATGAACAAAAACCAGTTCTAGGCATGAGATATGAGTCCCCCCTACAACTGAAACAATCACTGGCTAATTATGGAGTTGCCAATGGTTATCAGATGTGGTATATGAGAAATGACTTTAGGTGTCTATTGGTTTATTGTGGGAGGGATATGTCTATAGGTAGATGTGCTAGTAAGAAGAAGCTGGAGAAGTCAAATGTTATGCCTAGTAGTAGCCCATCTAAGAATGCAACTGAAGAGGGTACTAGTAAGACACCTACTAAGGATAAGGGTAAAGGTATAGCAATTGAGAAGACACCTGTTAAGAGTAAGGTTAATGAGGAAACACTTGTTATGGAAAGGGATACCAATAACTATTGCACTTTCAGATTATGGGCTTCATGGATGAGTTCGGAGAAATCCTTTCAAATCAAATCTCTTTACCCTGATCATAGGTGTTCTAGGAACTATGACATGGGGTCATTGGTTACATATAAATGGATTGCTACTCATTATGCAAGAGATATCATAAAGAATCCATTTATAACTATTAGGTATATGCAGAATGATATAAGAGATAAATTCTACATAGATGTTAGCCTAGGTCAGTGCAAGAGAGCAAAGGAGTGTGCATTGTTTGACCATGAGGGTGGCTTGGTGGAACATTACAGTAAGTTATGGGAGTATAGGCAGGCTGTTCTAGAGTCAAACCCAGGGTCCACATGCCATTTGGATGTCGAGCAACATGACAATGGCGAAATATACTTTAAAAGGATCTATGTGGGTTTCAAAGGATTAAAGGATGGGTGGAGAGTAGGCTGCAGAAAAGTGATTGGGATTGATGGGTGCTTTCTAACACATACTTGCAAGGGAGAACTTTTAACTGCCATGGGACGAGACGCCAATAACCAAATGTTTCCCATAGCATGGGCAGTAGTTGGTGTGGAAAACAAGAACAAATGGGAATGGTTTTTATCTTTGCTAAGTGATGATTTGAGTATAGGTGATGGAGAAGGAGTGGTGGTCATTTCAGACGGACACAAGGTATTTTTATTTTATTTTATTTTTATTTATTTATTTTCTTTTTGTGAAGACTTAGGCATTTCAATTTTATTAATCTGTGATGAAGGGACTATTGGAAGCTGTGAAGATTTGGTTACCATATGCTGAACATAGACAATGCACCAGGCACATCTATGCTAACTTCAGAAAGAGGTGGAGTGGATTAGAATATAGGAGGTTGTTTTGGTCTGCAGCTGCAACTACTACTAGGATAGTTTTTGAGAAGCGAATGGAGGAAATCAGACAACTTGATCAAGAAGCCTTCAATTATCTGATTGAGAAGGTACCTGCAACATGGTCTCGAGCTTTCTTTGGCACAAATGTACCTTGTGCAGCATTCGAGAATGGCATATCTGAGAGTTTCAACTCTCGGATACTAAATGCAAGAGGGAAACACATAATAACCATGCTCGAAGACATAAGGATCTACATTATGCAGAGAACATGGAGCATGAGCATGCTGGCATCTAAATGCGAAGACACTATCTGCCCTTCAATAAGAAAAACAATTGAAGCCTTAAAAAAGCGACAAAGTTAATTGTCTAATCAACCTTAGATACCTGTTATGATTTAGTTCATGTGAATTTATATATTAAATACCTATCTAATTATGTACCTTAACTGTCAATGTAGATTGTGGGTGGTATATCCTAGTGGTTACCAAGTTATGGAGGTAAGGAAAGGCTATCAAGCTTATGGGGTGAACTTGATTAGTAGAACCTGCGACTGTGGATTGTGGTCACTTAGTGGAGTACCATGTGTGCATAGTGTGGCAGCATATATGCATTGCAAACAAAATCCAGAGATAGGTGTAAGTGAATGGTATAGCCAGTCTAAGTGGTATGATGCATACCAGTTTAGTATTAAGCCGGTGCCTGGTTCTAGTACATGGAAAAGGAATAACAATGTACCTCCATTGCCACCAATGGCGAGAAAAATGCCCGGAAGGCCTAGAACTAGAAGGATTAGACATCCCACAGAAAATGATCATCAAGTTAGCAGGGCTGGTAAGGCAACTACTTGTCAAAATTGCTGGGAAAAAGGTCATAACAGGGCAACTTGTCAAAATCCATTCAGACCTAAACCACCATCTGATATACAACCACCAATGAAGAGGAAGTTTGGTGGTGTTGCTGGTCCTTCAAAGTCCAAGAAAAGTGGTGGTGATAAGGGTCCTTCAAAGACTAAGAAAGGTGGTAGTGATATGGGTCCTTCAAAGACTAAGACAGGTGGTGGCAGTGCTCCTTCAAAGACTAAGAAAAGTGGTGGTGATGGAGGTCCTTCAAAGACCAAGACAGGTGGTAGTGATATGGGTCATTCAAAGACTAAGAAACGTGGTGGCAGTGCTCCTTCAAAGTCCAAGAAAAGTTGTGGTGATGGAGGTCCTTCAAAGACAAAGAAAGGTGATAGCAGTGGTCCTTCAAAGACTAAGAAAAAACCTTCTAAGGGTGATGACAATGAAGTAAGTTTTTTGATGCTTGCATTTTTTTGTCATATACTTTCAGGCTTTTAACCTTTTGATTAACTTTCAGACTTCATCACAAGCACATAGATACAAAATGGATAGAGAAGCTCTCATGGGAGTGTTACATGTGGAAGAACTGAAACAGATGGAATGGGAAAGAAATGGAAGAATTTATCAAGATTGGGATGACTTACCCTATGACCCTTGGGAAGATGTAACAAATGTACCGACTGTTGGTCAAGACCCACAAGCTGTAAGTCAACTCCCACAGGTTGCAAGTCATGATCCACAAGTTGTAACTGATCCACAAGCAGCTGCAAGTCAAAGTTCAGTGGCTAATACAACTTCATCAAGATCAAGGATCCCAGTTACACTTAGACCAAGGTCAGAAAGGATTGCAAAGCAATGGAAGTTCAACTATCCATTTGATTTGTAATCAGTTATGAACTTATGTAATGTAATGTTAGAATGGTAAACTCTTAGGTTAGGTTAATGGCAGTCAAGCTGAAACTTGTTATTTTGTGAAGTATTTGTAGCAAGTGCAGGTAGGTAGTAATTGCAGGTAGGTAGTAAGTGCTGGTTGGTTATGATGTAGAACCAATTTAAAGCACTCTTTTGAAACTCTTATGTGCTTTGCCTTGGTTGTATGGCAAATAGCCTCTTGGAATCTAATGCACTATTAAAGTTTGTCTGCCAATATCAGTGACTATTTAATGTAGACTTGTGCCAATATCAATGACCTTTGAGCCAATATCAGTGACTTTTGTTTACCCTTATTTTGTCCACAATACAAAAAGGTCATTTGCCTTTTACTTTGTCTGCCATGTGCAATATTGGTGGTCCATGTGAATGTGCAAAGGTTTGTCTGTTGTTGCATTCAAAATCAGTGGTCCATGGTCCATATGCATAACCTGCACAAGTAGCAGACCAACTACATTGTGCATTATATAGCATTCAATATGCAAACACAATACAGATAGATATGCATTGAATACACAAAAGACTTTATAACATGAATACTTGTACAAAAACAACCATTGCTTTTCATTCATAATACCTCCACAACCATTACAAGTCATTCAAACCATGATCAATCTCAAACATTACAACCATTTAGGACTTAACTAGAACCAACATCAAAACTACAAGTGAAAACAAAGCTACTTTCCTCCAAAAGGCTATTTTTGACTTAAAAAAACTCACTTCTTCATCCATTTTTCTCTGGTACAACTGAAACTCATTTTCAAGCATTGCAATCCTTTCAAGGTTATTGACTTCAGCTACATAACGTCCTCTTTGATGTGGGTTCATTTGCATATACATCTGGTATATGATCTGTTTATACCACTCACTATAAATCTCTGGGTCAAGCCAATGAAATGCACAGCATTGATCCCCAGACCACTGCAATAATGACAAAGATGAAGAAATCACAATATGCCATTTTTTTAACAAAAAGAACAAAAAAGTTTATTAATTTACCGATGGATGAGGACAAGTTAGGAACCTACGACCTGGGTTCGACGGTTTCCAAGAAGTTCTTTGTACCAGAAGTTGAGGTATTTTGCATTTGCAGTACCTTGGTAAGGAACCATAAGAAGAAGATGATGATGAAGACATGTTAAGGCAACCTTCAATTGGGGGAAACTGGGTTTTTTGGAATGGGTATTGAATTAGGTAAGTTTAGTTTATAAAATTAGGGTTCTTGTTAAGAATTGGGGGAAATATGAAGCATGTGGTTAAAATAAGTTGTGCAAATGGGTTAGGTCACAGGTTGGATTGTACCCGAATCATATGTGGAAATGGGTTATTTTGATGGGTTGGATTTGGTCTACATGGATGTTTATCTGTAATTAGATACCAAATTTAAAAAAAAAAAAAAAAAAAAAAAAAAAAAAAAAAAAAAAAAAAACGTCACATGGTATGTGACATGATTTATTAGTTTGTACAAAACTTGAACTTTGGTGTTGCATATTGGTACATAAATGAGTACGTTTATCATTTTGGTACATTGGAGAAAACATGTTTATCATTTTTGACTTTTTCCCTTTCAAAAAACTTTTTAAAAACTTTAGCTAATAAATATGGTTGTTAACCGTTTATTGGATATGTATCAAGTGATGAGTTGGACATTAGAAGATAATCTCATAGTAATTAGTTGTGATTTGCCAAATCAATGGGATTAGTTGGACATTGATAGTGATTAGCTAATTTAGTGGGATTTCCATGTATAATCTATGTATTGTAGCTATTTATATATCCCATCTTTTGTGGGTAATAATGAAGAAAACCATTCGGTTATCCTTTAAACCGAACATGGTATCAAGAGCCAAACATATTTGATCCTAATCAACCCTAAACAACCTACTGCTACCAAAACTCTTCAACCACCAAAACTGTTTCTTTCGTGTATTCTTATTAGGTGATTTGTGCTAAGGTCACAATCCTCATTATCATTGTGTTACTTGTGCATTAAGGTCACAAGTCTAATCATTCAACCATATACTCATTCCCACATTCACGTTATTTACAATCACAGATTACCCTACATCATCACATCAACCCTAAAAACATCTTTCCACATTCATTATTACATAATAATGACCAGTTCAGAAACTACTCCCATACCCCTTTCTGAAAAGTTATCAGCTGTTACGCACCATTCGGGTCCCACCCCTGCCACATCACCAAACACCTCAACTTCAACTAACCACAACAAACCCCCCCTCACCAAACAACAAACCTCAACTTTCCCATTAAGGCCCCACCTCTTACAAATTTATTTTTTTATTCATTTCATTAAAAAAATTAAATTCTTTTCACAAATACTAAAAAATAACAAAACATACTAATTTTATTTCATCAAATAAAAATGTTACAATACAGAAAAAAAAATACGATACGAGAAAAAAAAACACGCATACAATATGGAAAAGAAAATACGATACGAAAAAAAAGAAAAACATACGATACTAATACGAAAATTAAACATTTTATTTGTCATCTTCGCGGTCGAGATTTTGGTATTTCTGAGTTATTCTTGCTTGTCTCTTGCGAATTACTTCGGCTCTAACCGGGTCAGTAACCGTGTTTGGATCGAGCATTAGCATCTGTATATCCTGCCACTCCAACGCCGCAGCTTCTTTCTCGTCTTTTCCTCCCTCTTCCTCCGCGCCTCGTAACAAGCCGTTTGAGCGTCTTTTGCTTGATTATACTTTTTGGATAATTGTCTCGAAAAAGTACTCGTTTGACTCCCCCCGGAACTAGCCGCACTCAACGTTTCCGTCGACTTTTGTTTCTTTCCGGGTCGCCTGTTGTTTCTTTCGGGACGAGGTCGTTTGTCAGGCCCGAATATATCCTCAAGACATGTAATGTCTAGAGGTTCTTCAGCATCCCATTTCGGGAAGCGTTTCAGGATATCCCAAACGTGAACCAAAGTGAAACCCCTCTGTCCAAAACGTTGTGAGAAGTTCGTTTTGGCATTCTCGACATGATCATGGTCATTTTCACCACTGCGACGCTCTAAATGTTTATAAATAGCGTTGAATTTTTGGCAGTCGGCATTGATCCTTGACCATTTACCGGATAGCATGTTTTTGGTTCGTGGGGCTTCAGTAGTCCGCTCGTTGAAAAGTGCATGAATTTCGTTCCAAAAGAATTCATTCTCTTTGTCATTTCCCAGATCTTCGTCTTGGGAAACTTCTATCCACGCTTCCGCAAGAATCGTTTCTTCTTGTTTTGACCACAACTTTCGCGCACGCATATGAGCAGCTTCTTCCAAGTCATCGTCATCGTCCGCGTCCAAATTTACGACGTTTTTTCCTCTTTGGGCTTTGGTTTTTTTTCCTCGGCCTTTAGGCAGTGATCCTGCCTTAGGTACTTTAAACGTACCTTGATTTGGTTGTGACGGTTGTGGTGGTTGTGATGTAGGAAAAGTGGATGGTTGATTCGGGTTATAAAATTGTGGCTACGAATTGAATTGTTGTTGACTTGCGAATCCTTGTTGAAACGCATATTGTTGGTTACGGTAAATGTCATTCGGATTTAATGGTTGCGAACCGTATGGTGGTGAAGGGTTTGGACTTTGAGACGAGGTACTAGAAGAGTTTGAGGCTCCCCCGTATTGACGTTGGTTTGAGGTTAGGAGGTTCGTGAAATAACCTCCTTCGTTCGGGTTTTGAGACATTTTTTTTTTGCTTAGGAGAAGAGGTATAGAAATGTTTAGATTAGATTGTTGAATGTAGTGAAGAGAATGGAAGAAGAAGGTTAGTATTTATAGTGTAATGTAAAAGAGGGTAGGGGAAAAAAAAAAAAAAAAAAAAAAAAAACAAACAAACACAACCGTTGGTTTGCAAACGGTAATGTTTCCCACTTATATTAAATGTTCTCAAACGTAAACCTGGATTCTTGTCAGCCTTTTTGCTTCGCCGTGGCCACGGGGAGGTGACCAACAACGAGCAATGGCGAAGGCCGTTTGGTGTGGCGGCGAGCAACGGCTCGCCGTTGAGCTTGCCAACTCAGACGGCGACCTTACACCTTGTGCTCTAATAATAAACCTAATATGCTTAATGTTGAAACAAAGGAGACTAGTAACAATGAGGAAATTGTTCTTAAACTATTGAGAAAATTGGGACTTACTGGTCAAAACAACACTGGTCATAACTCTCGCATTGGGCCCTCAGCTTATGTTACAACACCTAGCCTAACCAATCTTAACCATTTCACTCGTCCACCAAGCCCACTCAATAATATAAATCCTCCTCCTGGTTTTAGTCAATATCAGGCCCAACCCACATACCCTACTCATCTCCTTAGCCCGCCTGGCTTTATTCAACCCAATGCATATCTAAGCTCAACCAATTACCACCTTACGCATGCTACTATTCACCTGACAGCTGGACCAACAGCCCCCCTCTTGCACCAAATACTGTACATCAGGCCCCACCTGCTCCGAGACAAGAAACTATCTTACCTCATGCCTTCACCGTTGGGACACTTCACGATCCTACAACAGGTGCCTGGAACATGGACACAGGTGTGAGTTCCCATCTTAATGCCTCAGTTAATAGTCTTAGTAATGTTTTTAATACTTGCATGTATCCGTCAGTCTCAGTTGGTTATGGGCATTCTATTCCTGTCACCAACACGGGTCATAGTATTTTGCCAACTCCCTTTCGACCCCTTCACCTAAATAATGTTCTTATTACCCCCCCCCCCCCCCCCATATTGTCAAAAACTTAATGTGTGTTCGTCAATTTGTTCGTGAAAATAATTGTACTGTTGAATTTGATCCTTTTGGTTTTTTGTTAAGGATTTCATGACACGTCAGGTGTTGCTCCGATGTGATAGCACGGGCGACCTTTATCATGTCACGGCTCCGGCCTCAATTCCTCAAGCTCTCCTTGTCAGTCAATACACGTGGCGCAAGCATCTTGGACATCCAGGAAACGACGTGCTACATCGCCTTGTTTCAAATAATTTTATTTCGTGTAATAAGGAGAAGCCTCCCGTACTTTGTCACGCTTGCCAGCTTGGCAAACACGTTAGACTTCCATTTAATAGTTCCAATACTGTCATTAATGCTTGCTTTGACATTATTCACTCGGATGTATGGACTTCACCAATTCCAAGTCTTTCGGGTTTCAAATATTATGTATTATTTTTGGATCATTATTCGCATTTTGTTTGGGTTTATCCTTTAATAAACAAGTCCGATGTTTTGTCTAAATTTGTACTATTTCGTAACTATGTTCATACTCAGTTTAAGTGTGAAATCAAATCTTTTCAATGTGATCATGGGGGTGAATTTGACAACCATAGCCTACACAAACTTTTTGCCGACAATGGCATCCAATTTCGTTTTTCATGCCCAAAAACATCACAACAAAATGGCAAATCCGAACGAATGGTTCGCACCATCAATAATCTTATTCGGACCTTGCTTTTTCAAGCCAATCTTCCACCAACATTTTGGGTTGAAGCTCTTAATATGGCTGTTCACTTAATCAATATCTTACCCTCAACCGCTATTTCCAACGATACCCCTTATTCACGCTTGTTTGGACAAAACCCCCTTTTATGCACATTTGGTTGTTTATGTTACCCTCACTTATATGCTGATCACAAACTTGACCCTCACGCCACACCCTCCATTTATTTGGGCCCAGCATCCAATCACCATGGATATCGCTGTCTTTCCTTACAAACCAATAAAATCATCATTTCTCGCCATGTCACATTTGATGAAACTATCTTCCCATATGGTTCATCTCCACCAACATCATCTCCTACCTACACATTTACCGCTATTTCCAACGATACCCCTTATTCACGCTTGTTTGGACAAAACCCGGACTATACCCTTTTACGCACATTTGGTTGTTTATGTTACCCTCACTTATATGCTGATCACAAACTTGACCCTCGCGCCACACCCTCCATTTATTTGGGCCAAGCATCCAATCACCGTGGATATCGCTGTCTTTCCTTACAAACCAATAAAATCATCATTTCTCGTCATGTCACATTTGATGAAACTATCTTCCCATATGGTTCATCTCCACCAATATCATCTCCTACCTACACATTTTTGGATGACTTGCCGGACATAATTCCTCCCATTCATCCCAGTTCCAACCAAACGACAGTTGAACACACCGAACCAACAACACCAATTAATAACCAAGAACCCAATACGAGCCAACATGTTGAAACACACTCACACTCACCAAATCCATCACCACCCTCCAACTCACCAGCAACCGCAACAACAACTCAAACACCAACTCCATCACCAGCCACAACCCAACACCAACCACTAATTATTCCAGATCCTCCCCACAACCCAAACCCTGTTTCGATTCATCCCATGGTCACACGATATCATGTCGGGACTAATCGTCCCATTGAGCGTCTCAATATGCATGTGTCTTCAGTTTCTCCCTTACCAAAAACCTATCGTGATGCGTTCACTGATCGAAATTGGCAAAATGCTATGCGTGATGAATACACTGCACTTATTAAGAACGACACTTGGACTCTAGTGCCTAAACCTACAGACACTAACGTTATTCGCTCTATGTGGCTTTTTCGCAATAAGTATTTGGCTGATGGCACTCTTAATCGCTACAAGGCTCGTCTTGTGGCGAATGGTAGTAATCAATTAGAGGGGATTGATGTAGATGAGACTTTTAGTCCGGTGGTTAAACCAGGCACTATTAGGACTGTTCTAAGTTTAGCTACTTCTCGACACTGGCCGATTCACCAGCTTGTTGTCAAGAATGATTTCTTGCATGGTGACTTATCTGATACAGTCTATATGCATCAGCCTTCAGGGTTTCGGGATCCAGTACATCCTGATTATGTGTGCTTATTGCAGCGGTCACTATATGGGCTCAAACAGGCCCCTAGAGCTTGGTTTCAGCGATTTGCATCATATATTACTCTAGTTGTGTTTCATCATAGTCGTTGTGACACATCGTTATTTATATATAGACAGGGGAAAGATATTGCTTATCTGTTATTATATGTTGATGATATTGTTCTTACTGCTTCCTCTAAGACTTTGTTGCATCAGATCATTCACTCATTACATCAGGAGTTTTCTATGACAGATCTGGGTCAACTTAACTATTTTCTAGGGATCTCTATTACACGTGATTCCTTTGGGTTATTTTTGTCTCAAAAGAAATATGCTATTGAGGTTTTAGAGCGAGCACATATGGTTTGTAAAAACCTCGCAAAAATATTTATAATTAATAACGGTTAATTATATATTAATCTCTGTCATTATTTTAATCACCATTTTTACGGGGAAATTTAAATTTTTTCTTATTATATTAAATGGTTACGATTACGATATCACAGAATTCACCAAACGACGAAACAATTTCCCGATATAACACCCCCAAAATCATCACGTCAGCGGAAGACTTAAAAATGTCAGCGGAAGACTTTTTGGGTGTTACTTCGAGGATCTTTGTCACAATCATAGAAAATGACACAAAAGTGACGCTTTAAAGTTTATTTCATTCAAAAATACCAAATATTCGAGACATCAAGATGTTTCATAGTTTAAACAACAAGTTTATTTGAAATGTATCAAAACGTTTATTTAAGCCCATGCCGGGTTACAAGCCCACTCCGTGCCTTCAAGTTCCTTTTTGTTTAATTACTTGAGATAATCACATGCTAAAAGTGTCAACACAAAGGTTGGTGAGTTCATAGAGTTTATAGTTTTGAATATCGATTTCCAAAATCAAAGAGTTTATGATTCCATAGAAGTTATAATAACTGTTGATTATCAAATTAAAGTGTGAGTAAATCCATAATATTCATAGCTTAAATCGTTGATTTATCAAAATCAGAAAATGAGTGATTTCCTTATTAATTCAAAAATAGTCCGTTGGTTTGCCCTTCACTGGGTCAACATCAAAATAGTAGTTTGTTTGACCTAACCGGGTCAACACCAAAATAGTTTGTTCGTTTGCCAATTATTAATAGTTTTCCTGCTATATAGTGAGCACAATCTCATAGTTTAATAAAACAGTGGGCTACAGCATTGTACACCCCAAACATCAGTCGTTGTAATACTGTATCATGACTACAGTACTACCGTTCTATTGCTCTAAGCTCATGACACTCAACGATTAACAGGCATCAAAATTATCCATAATAATGATGTAAAACAGTGGCCCTCAGGGATAGGTATTTACCAGTAACCTATGAAATCAAATAGCGTGCATTTGGTGGCTTTCCTCTAGCGACCAAATGGGGATTGTCAATCCATAATAGATCTATCCACAACTACTTACGCCCACCCTTTGGGTGATTAAGGTGCATGAACGAGGGACTTTTGGTAATAGGTACTTAGGCAATAGAAATCAAATATAGCATATCGTCGAACAGTCACTTGTAATCATGTCTATAGCAGGTATTTCCTTATGAGATATAAAAATGTGTAAACCAGTAAAGTTTATGTGAAATACAGTCATGTATTTAGTTAATGAATACTTGTAAAAGTAAAAACAGTAGTTAAGCATGTATCTCCCCCAAAAATATTTATAAACCATTGTAAAACAAGTAAAAGTAGGGGCTGTGACTCACCTTAGTAGTACAGTAGTAGTGGTAGTAACATAATCTCAACGATGCAAGGCAACGGCTTCACACATAACCTAAAAGATATGGTATGTTTTAGTTGATAGTCTAAATCTAGTTTTATCGCGAATATTAGTCATTCAGTTGTGATTAAAACTCGTGTTCGTTTAAATGCTTGAAGTTCAAGAACAAAGTTATATATACATATAACTTGTGAGTGTAATGATCGATGATCGATGTGCGATGGAAAATCATTAAGAATAAGTCGAAGTGTGTAGACGATGTGTTATGATGTCAGTTTAAAAGAAAATGAATAAACATATCGTTATATATATATATGTATCGTTAAAATTAATTATAGTTACGCGAATATTTATATCGTATATATATAAGTTAAATTTATAAAAGTTTTATACTAAATATGTGTATTTATATATAAATTTATTAATATTATTTTTATAAAATAATATTACAGAAAATCCCTTCAAGTTTTACAAATGTTACTTTTTTTTAACCCTAACGACATAAATTTTTACACCGTTAGTCCAAAGTTAAATATTATTTCATTTTAGGTCCAAGAGTATCAATAGTTACATTTTACAACTCCAAGTTTTAATATTAACAATTTTTAACTCAGAAATCTAGAATTTACAGTTTCTACCCAAAGTTTGCAACTTTGGCAGTTTTAGTCCCTCGGTTTAAGAAAATTTGCAAAGTTAGTCCAAAATTCACCAAACTTGGAATTTAACATTTATACTTTTTCAATAAGCTCAGAATGTTCCAAATAATTTATTTCAACAGCTTAATAGCTTAAAAAGTGCTTATTTTTATAATTGGGCCTTAACGAGACCAATTTAAGGCCCGTTAACAAATTGAGATCCATTGGACTTACGGGACTTTTGGGTTTTGACTTGGGCTTGTTTTTAGAGTAAAAAAATGTTACAGTTGAGCTTGTGGCATCAGCTTATCGAATAAGCTAATAAAATGCTTAACGGGCTTAACAGGCCAAAGTTAGCTTATTAAAGTTTTATAGAAACAGTTTTTGTGTCGTGCAAAATGGTTTGAGTAAACAGTTTAAACGATCTTACTTAATCGAACAAAATATATCTCCTGATTGTTAGCCAAGTCAACAACGAGGTCGAATTATAAAAATGGTATATCATGCGTCTAGATTTAAAAATAACGAGGCTAAGTGTTTGACCAAAACTTATATCAAAACAGTTTCAAAGACTTAGAATTTTCTAAGTGTTTTTAGTTATACGAATGGGTCAATATAAACGTGTTATTTTCTTTACGTAAACATTAGTATTAGGATCGAAACTTGGTTATTCTAGTTAGATGACATGTCGAACATTATATGTGTCGAATAAAAAGAGTATGTTGCGTATGTAGATTTCAAAATAATTGGACAAGAAATTCGTACGAAATGAAAAATAATGAAAAGAATTATAACAAGAGCTTTCTCCATTTCTCACCTCACCTCTAGGGGTGGAGTTTCCTTGCACGTATGGTTTGAATAGGTACAAAAGATGAACGTAGAATGGTTCACGACCCAGCAAAGTTTCAAGACGAGCAAGAATGGTTCTTTGGGATCACTTGGACAATTCGTATGGATCAAAAACACAATGGTTCACTCCTTTGCATGCATGGATCGTAAAGAACAAGAGGATCAATGTGGGATGGTTTCTGGCACACCAATGGTTCGAGATAAACAAGTTTCACTTCCTTGGTTCACTTGTGTGGTTCGTACGCTAGGCAAAAGATTTGTCCCCCACTCGATGGCTACACTCTTCGTATAACTATTTTTAGTATGTTTGAGTGTGTGAGGTTTACTGAAAATGTACAAGGGTTTTATAGAGGACTCGTGAAAGGTGGTGACAAGAGGAAGAGGCCAACTTTGTGATGTGTTGTTCATAGGTGTGGTGTGGCACCTAAATTCCATCCAATCGAGAACTAGCAACAAAGAGAATGTGTAAGGAAAATCTCTGTTCATTCCTGGCAGCAATGAGGTTTGCATAGTGTTAAATTTGTGTCCATTGGTGAGATTGTGAGGTTGTTAGAAGAGTTTTGACACGTTTTTGGTATCTGGTACAAACGATTTGGTTGGTTTGCTTTGGGTAAATTCAAGGCAGTGAACAAGTGAGATTTGGTGCAATCTTTATCATTCTTGAATGTTTGCTAGGTTGTTAATCGAGTGGTGTAATAACATGTCGAGGTCGTGTGTCGAGTTTGCAAGAAATAGGGTACGTTTTGGGTGTGTCGCGACTGGGAACAAAGAAAAAGAAAACAAAAATTAAAGGGTGCGTTTTGGGCTTGGCCTGGTGGGCTTGCGTTTGCGTGTGAGTGAAATGTTGATGCATGGCTTGTTTATATACGATATTGGATGCATGAATGTGAATGATGATAATGTGCAAGAAGCATGTGTAAGTCTTGAGTGTGTAAGTATGCATGTCCTTGGATTGGGGAGAGTTAGAGGTGGGAGGTTGTATGTAAGAGTTTACACATGGGTTTTGTAGGTTGTATTTGAGGTAGAAATGAGTGAGGGAGGGTGATGTGTAGGAATGTATAAGTAGTAGTACCTAAGTTGAGTCCAGGTCGTATTTTATAGATAACAGCCACGAATTGCATTTTTGGTTTAAAATCTCTTGAGTCTAGACGTAAAACATTATTTCGGACAACTTTCGTGTTTTATACTTTTCCTGGTTCGGACCAGAAGAGCTTTAAATTTAGGATTTAAATTCGTTACAGAAAGTTGGTGGTTTATTAGAATTTATACGAAGTGTCATTACTATTTGTGTTAATTTGAGATTGTGTAAGGTGCCTTAACTTGATCAATATTCTAGTATAGTAATTATATTTAAAAGTTGATAACAATTGTCTTTCATGGTTCTAATAAGCATGGAAACTAGAGTTGTTAAATAAAAGGGATACGTCGTATGTAAAAGTTAAAGTCAACTGAGCTAAAGCAAACATGTACTTGTGATTTATAAATATAATAGTTAGAGGTGTGCTTGGGATGCGGAGCTTGGTGAGCTTGTTCAAAGTATCGCGTCGAGGTCCAAAAATATTAGTGAGCAATCTCGGGAATTTTCGTAGGTTCCGGAAATATATAAATATTGTATGGTAATTATACGAAACGTATATTTATAAAATATAAACGTTTTAAATATATTATATTATTCGCGATATTAATAAACTATCAAGGTTGTGTGTAAGCATCGTTCCTAGGCAAATGATCAATCATAAATGTCGTAGTGATTCACATAATATGTAATGTATAATAAAAAAAAAATTGTTCCCCGTAAAAATGGTATTTAATTCACGTAATATCCTTTTATTTAATTATTGATATTTACTAATCACATGGGAAAATTACGGGAGGTTACATTACCTACCTCTTACAGGGAATTCCGTCCCGGAATTCTAGTCTAAGATAGTTGCCACGGGTGTCTAGGGAAAAGATGTGGGTACTTGGTGCGAATCTGGTCTTCGTGTTCCTTAGAAATCCTACATCTCAAGTATAACTTACTTACACCTCAGAGACCATTGTTCCCTTCATTGCATGATTCTTCCTAAATTAGACATAGGTGATCAGGCTATGTATAATTTACGAGTAATAATGCAATGCTTGGACCAATTGACCCGTAAGATGTCCGGTCTAGTTGTTGGTTCGTAGAGTTTATAAGTCAAACGGTTGATTTCCTAAATCAAGGTATGAGTGATTGCCCTAACTCAGTTAATACTAAAATAGTTCGTTGGTTTGGTGTTGAAATGGATTTTGGCCATGCCACAAATAAAATGATAGTTAGAGTAGAAGGAGCGGATAAAATGGAATTCATGAAGAACTAGATAGCACAGTCGATGAGGAAATATCACAGCGAGTCGCTTATTGAACAGAAAGTAGACCTAAGTCGTGAGAAAGACGAACATTTAAAGGTGACATCACTTAGTACCACAAAGTGCTTAAGAAAATTCGGACGGTTAAACTCTAAACTTCATCAATCTGCTGCGGTGTTGAGAATTTTTGTTGTTGTTGCGGTGATTGCTGGTGTTGCTATGATGGTTGTTGTCGTGGTGATGGGTGATTCTTTTATTATTGAGTTTCCTCTTGAGCTTATTGCAATTGACCTCTTGGTCGAATAGTCTCTGAGCAAGTTTCATTGCTGCTTCCAGGGTTGGCGGGTTTGATGAGGTGACATCTCCTTCAATGCTCCTAGGGAGTCCTTCGACGTACTTCTCCAAAGTTTTCTCAAGGTCGGGCACCATCGAGGGGCATAGTATCTTAAGTTCCTGAAACCTTTGGTTGTAAGTTCTCAGATCGATTCCCTTTACTACCAACACATAGAACTCATCCTCAAGCTTCCTCAATTCCGAACGAGGACAATACTTCTTTAATATCTTGGTCTTGAATTCAGTCCATGAGAGTTGATATGCTATCGTTGCTCCTAGAGTCTGAACAATAGCATTCCACCAAGATAGAGCATCTTGCACTAGAGTTCCCGTTGCGAAGCTAACTTTGTTGTTTTCTGAGCATCTACTTCTTTGGAAGATCGTTTCACATCGCTCAAACCATTTGGGCTAATTCGGATATTCCTTTGGTACCTTTGAAGTAGGTGGGTTGGCATGCTATAAAGTCCTTATAGGTGTAGTAACGAGGTGCGGGTGTCGCGTTTCCAGCCATTTGTGCGCCAGTATCTCTTTGGCGGGCTTGTTCGGTTAAGACGGCATTGACACCATCTGCAATTGCTTGCTGTATCGCTGCTGGGGTCATAACTTCGGGGTTTGTTGGCGTAGTGGTTGTGGTTGTTCTTCTAGTTCTAGCCATGTTGCTATCATCGATGGAAAAAGGGCGTATGTTTAGAATTTCATACTGACCATGTTAAGTTAGAATACTTCTTATACAACCAAGAATAGGTTATAATCATAACAACTTAGTCAATGAGAAATTTAAGTTAAGATGTGTCACATCATGTCGGAAGGACAAACATAAACCGATGTCATTACAACATTTATTAATACTTGTTTGAATGTTTACAAAACATCATATGACAAGATTCTTTATTAATAGAACATTGGTTTGTTAAGCTGACAAGTCTCAGATTCATGGTTTCCCTAAGGTTTTGTCCATGTGGTTTTGGAGTTCTTGAATGGCAGTGGTTATAGTTTCGATGGTTTAATCTCTTGCTCTTTCCCTAGCTAGGGATTCTTGTAAGGCTTGACTAAGATACACATTCTCCATGTCAATCCTCTCAATTTCACGGTCCAGGGCTCCCATCATTATTTCTGTTGAAGTGTTGGCTCCACACAATGCTCCTATAAACTCCATTGATTCCCAAAACTGAGTATCCATCTGTTCAAATACAGCCTTTATAGCTAACTGGCCAATTACGAAGTTCTTAATCTTATCTGTAAGAGTCTCGACGTGTTCACGAAGAAAGTCGTTGAGGGTGTCGGTAATAGTATCGATTCGATTCTCATGTCGGACAAGTCTATCTGCCAACAAGGGTATACTGTGATTGAAGTGGTGAATAAATAGTTATTCCTAATAATCTAATCCCGAGTGGTTTTTAATCGTTCTTTCAAGCTTAACGTATCTGCTACTACATTAGCTTTTCTTTAATAGTTATTCCTAATAATCTAATCCCGAGTGGTTTTTAATCGTTCTTTCAAGCTTAACGTATCTGCTACTACATTAGCTTTTATTGGGTGATAACGTATCTCACAGTCATAATTGTTGAGTAGCTCTAACTAGTGGCGTTGTCTTGACTTGAGAAACAATTTCATTCTGAATGAAGATTGTTATTCTATTGTGTTTGGAAAATAATTATTGCTCACATTCCGTGAAAATCTGTGGGGTAACTTACCCATTTAGACAAAAATTTTGTCTGCAACAGATATTTAACAATGGGGGTTTCGGATAAAAGTGATAGACGTGGAGAAGGTTGCTGAACTTCAGCTTTTGTTATGGTGGAAGGTCTAAAGTCTTTCAGTTTAATTATGTTTCTTGACAGGTTAAAAGAAGGTTTTGATACTAAGAGGACTATTTGGGGTTTTTCTACGCAAAGAACTCCTATGTGGATGTAAGGTTGAACCGCTGAAAGAATCTCTTTCCGTTCTTAAAGCAAGTATGCTTTTCAAGCTTTTCCTTTACTCATAAAGCAGGCATACGCAAAAACTCTCTATTTGGCTTCTTATTGGAACTAATATGTCTAAACATAAGGCAGGTGCTTTCACGAATTACTAAACGGGGGATCAAAATCTTTGCGCAGTAGCGGAAGACGAAGCGAATGTAAGGAACACAACATATTCCGGGAAGGAGGATGGACTGGGCTTGTTCCGGTTCATGGTATGGGTAAGAACAGTCCTAATTCGTCGAACAAGGGATGTGCATTCAAAAATGCCTATAGTATTGCTCTAGTAATAAGTTCAGGGATCTATTGGTAGAATATAGTAGGTGGTGATGGTGATAGCACAGGTGGTGTATGTGGTGGTGGCACAACTGATTCCGGTGGTGGTATGACAAGAGCTGGTAGTGAAATAAGAAGAATTTGCTTCATATGGCTGAAGTTGTCGAATTTTCCTATTTCGGTGAATTGGATCAGGTGATGTTGAAGGGGAAGCCTATAAATCCGATGACAAGACAATAGGGTGGGAATATGAAGACATGGTATTTGTAATAATCCCGATTAGTAAATATAAGTCATTCGCATAATTATAACATGTTAACATATATACAAAATCATGTAAAAGTAATGTCTCTACCAGATATTGGAAACACGTAGGCACGGAGGGCATAAGGTGGTATTTTGTAAAAGTGGTCCGTTTTAACAGTGTAGTTATAGTCCAATGTTCAAAACACTTGGTTCTCTATAACTGCAGCTCTGATGCCAATCTATAACACCCCCAAAATCATCACTTCAGCGGAAGACTTAAAAATGTCAGCGGAAGACTTTTTGGGTGTTACTTCGAGGATCTTTGTCACAATCATAGAAAACGACACAAAAGTGACGCTTTAAAGTTTATTTCATTCAAAATACCAAATATTCGAGACATCAAGATATTTCATAGTTTAAACAACAAGTTTATTTGAAATGTATCAAAACGTTTATTTAAGCCCATGCCGGGTTACAAGCCCACTCCGTGCCTTCAAGTTCCTTCTTGTTTAATTACCTGAGATAAACACATGCTAAAAGTGTCAACACAAAGGTTGGTGAGTTCATAGAGTTTATAGTTTTGAATATCAATTTCCAAAATCAAAGAGTTTATGATTCCATAGAAGTTATAATAACCGTTGATTATCAAATTAAAGTGTGAGTAAATCCATAATATTCATAGCTTAAATCGTTGATTTATCAAAATCAGAAAATGAGTGATTTCCTTATTAATTTAAAAATAATCCGTTGGTTTGCCCTTCACCAGGTCAACACCAAAATAGTAGTTTGTTTGACCTAACCGGGTCAACACCAAAATAGTTTGTTCGTTTGCCAATTATTAATAGTTTTCCTGCTATATAGTGAGCACAATCTCATAGTTTAATAAAAGAGTGGGCTACAGCATTGTACACCCCAAACATCAGTCGTTGTAATACTATATCATGACTACAGTACTACCGTTCTATTGCTCTAAGCTCATGACACTCAACGATTAACAGGCATCAAAATTATCCATAATAATGATGTAAAACAGTGGTCCTCAGGATAGGTATTTACCAGTAACCTATGAAATCAAATAGCGTGCATTTGGTGGCTTTCCTCTAGCGACCAAATGGGGATTGTCAATCCCTAATAGATCTATCCACAACTACTTACGCTCACCCTTTGGGTGATTAAGGTGCATGAACGAGGGACTTTTGGTAATAGGTACTTAGGCAATAGAAATCAAATATAGCATATCGTCGAACAGTCACTTGTAATCATGTCTATAGCAGGTATTTCCTTATGAGATATAAAAATATGTAAACCAGTAAAGTTTATGTGAAATACAGTCATGTATTTAGTTAATGAATACTTGTAAAAGTAAAAACAGTAGTTAAGCATGTATCTCCCCCAAAAATGTTTATAAACCATTGTAAAACAAGTAAAAGTAAGGGCTATGACTCACCTTAGTAGTACAGTAGTAGTGGTAGTAACATAATCTCAACGATGCAAGGCAACGGCTTCACACACAACCTAAAAGATATGGTATGTTTTAGTTGATAGTCTAAATCTAGTTTTATCGCGAATATTAGTCATTCAGTTGTGATTAAAACTCGTGTTCGTTTAAATGCTTGAAGTTCAAGAACAAAATTATATAACATATAACTTGTGAGTGTAATGATCGATGATCGATGTGCGATGGAAAATCATTAAGAATAAGTCGAAGTGTGTAGACGATGTGTTATGATGTCAGTTTAAAAGAAAATGAATAAACATATCGTTATATATATATCGTTAAAATTAATTATAGTTACGCGAATATTTATATCGTATATATATAAGTTAAATTTATAAAAGTTTTATACTAAATATGTGTATTTATATATAAATTTATTAATATTATTTTTATAAAATAATATTACAGAAAATCCCTTCAAGTTTTACAAATGTTACTTTTTTTTAACCCTAACGACATAAATTTTTACACCGTTAGTCCAAAGTTAAATATTATTTCATTTTAGGTCCAAGAGTATCAATAGTTACATTTTACAACTCCAAATTTTAATATTAACAATTTTTAACTCAGAAATCTAGAATTTACAGTTTCTACCCAAAGTTTGCAACTTTGGCAGTTTTAGTCCCTCGGTTTAAGAAAATTTGCAAAGTTAGTCCAAAATTCACCAAACTTGGAATTTAACATTTATACTTTTTCAATAAGCTCAGAATGTTCCAAATAATTTATTTCAACAGCTTAATAGCTTAAAAAGTGCTTATTTTTATAATTGGGCCTTAACGAGACCAATTTAAGGCCCGTTAACAAATTGAGATCCATTGGACTTACAGGACTTTTGGGTTTTGACTTGGGCTTGTTTTTAGAGTACAAAAATGTTACAGTTGAGCTTGTGGCATCAGCTTATCGAATAAGCTAATAAAATGCTTAACGGGCTTAACAGGCCCAAGTTAGCTTATTAAAGTTTTATAGAAACAGTTTTTGTGTCGTGCAAAATGGTTTGAGTAAACAGTTTAAACGATCTTATTTAATTGAACAAAATATATCTCCTGATTGTTAGCCAAGTCAACAACGAGGTCGAATTATAAAAATGGTATATCATGCGTCTAGATTTAAAAATAACGAGGCTAAGTGTTTGACCAAAACTTATATCAAAACAGTTTCAAAGACTTAGAATTTTCTAAGTGTTTTTAGTTATACGAATGGGTCAATATAAACGTGTTATTTTCTTTACGTAAACATTAGTATTAGGATCAAAACTTGGTTATTCTAGTTAGATGACATGTCGAACATTATATGTGTCGAATAAAAAGAGTATGTTGCGTATGTAGATTTCAAAATAATTGGACAAGAAATTCGTACGAAATGAAAAATAATGAAAAGAATTATAACAAGAGTTTTCTCCATTTCTCACCTCACCTCTAGGGGTGGAGTTTCCTTGCACGTATGGTTTGAATAGGTACAAAAGATGAACGTAGAATGGTTCACGACCCAGCAAAGTTTCAAGACGAGCAAGAATGGTTCTTTGGGATCACTTGGACAATTCGTATGGATCAAAAACACAATGGTTCACTCCTTTGCATGCATGGATCGTAAAGAACAAGAGGATCAATGTGGGATGGTTTCTGGCACACCAATGGTTCGAGATAAACAAGTTTCACTTCCTTGGTTCACTTGTGTGGTTCGTACGCTAGGCAAAAGATTTATCCCCCACTCGATGGCTACACTCTTCGTATAACTATTTTTAGTATGTTTGAGTGTGTGAGGTTTACTGAAAATGTACAAGGGTTTTATAGAGGACTCATGAAAGGTGGTGACAAGAGGAAGAGGCCAACTTTGTGATGTGTTGTTCATAGGTGTGGTGTGGCACCTAAATTCCATCCAATCGAGAACTAGCAACAAAGAGAATGTGTAAGGAAAATCTCTGTTCATTCCTGGCAGCAATGAGGTTTGCATAGTGTTAAATTTGTGTCCATTGGTGAGATTGTGAGGTTGTTAGAAGAGTTTTGACACGTTTTTGGTATCTGGTACAAACGATTTGGTTGGTTTGCTTTGGGTAAATTCAAGGCAGTGAACAAGTGAGATTTGGTGCAATCTTTATCATTCTTGAATGTTTGCTAGGTTGTTAATCGAGTGGTGTAATAACATGTCGAGGTCGTGTGTCGAGTTTGCAAGAAATAGGGTACGTTTTGGGTGTGTCGCGACTGGGAACAAAGAAAAAGAAAACAAAAATTAAAGGGTGCGTTTTGGGCTTGGCCTGGTGGGCTTGCGTTTGCGTGTGAGTGAAATGTTGATGCATGGCTTGTTTATATACGATATTGGATGCATGAATGTGAATGATGATAATGTGCAAGAAGCATGTGTAAGTCTTGAGTGTGTAAGTATGCATGTCCTTGGATTGGGGAGAGTTAGAGGTGGGAGGTTGTATGTAAGAGTTTACACATGGGTTTTGTAGGTTGTATTTGAGGTAGAAATGAGTGAGGGAGGGTGATGTGTAGGAATGTATAAGTAGTAGTACCTAAGTTGAGTCCAGGTCGTATTTTATAGATAACAGCCACGAATTGCATTTTTGGTTTAAAATCTCTTGAGTCTAGACGTAAAACATTATTTCGGACAACTTTCGTGTTTTATACTTTTCCTGGTTCGGACCAGAAGAGCTTTAAATTTAGGATTTAAATTCGTTACAGAAAGTTGGTGGTTTATTAGAATTTATACGAAGTGTCATTACTATTTGTGTTAATTTGAGATTGTGTAAGGTGCCTTAACTTGATCAATATTCTAGTATAGTAATTATATTTAAAAGTTGATAACAATTGTCTTTCATGGTTCTAATAAGCATGGAAACTAGAGTTGTTAAATAAAAGGGATACGTCGTATGTAAAAGTTAAAGTCAACTGAGCTAAAGCAAACATGTACTTGTGATTTATAAATATAATAGTTAGAGGTGTGCTTGGGATGCGGAGCTTGGTGAGCTTGTTCAAAGTATCGCGTCGAGGTCCAAAAATATTAGTGAGCAATCTCGGGAATTTTCGTAGGTTCCGGAAATATATAAATATTGTATGGTAATTATACGAAACGTATATTTATAAAATATAAACGTTTTAAATATATTATATTATTCGCGATATTAATAAACTATCAAGGTTGTGTGTAAGCATCGTTCCTAGGCAAATGATCAATCATAAATGTCGTAGTGATTCACATAATATGTAATGTATAAAAAAAAAAAAAAAAAAAAAATTGTTCCCGTAAAAATGGTATTTAATTCACGTAATATCCTTTTATTCAATTATTGATATTTACTAATCACATGGGAAAATTATGGGAGGTTACACTCGACACATTTAACAAAACTAAATAATTCACTAATCCTAATTATAAACTAAATTACAAACCAAACGGGCCCTTAATATATTTCGGCCCAACCCCATTCGAAAAACACTATTCATCAGCCCAATGTTCAAAGCCCAATTTCTAGTTATAATATTTCATTTAGTCGACTAAACTAGCTCCAAAATGCCTCTCGTATTCTCTATTTTTATACACGACTATTATATATTTTTGCACTACCTCATTCCTCACCTTGCCAACTATTAGCATGCGAATTTCAAATCCATAGGTCGAGTTTTGATATGTTTCTAGGAGGCAAAGTGATTGACAAAAATTTCAACCAATCGATATAGAATAAAATCATTTCTTAACCGTTTCGACTCTAGTTTGTTTCTATGAGTTCCAAATAATATTTCTAAGATGATTACATGTTTAGAAATCATAATTGATCCGCCAAGGCCAAGAGATACACGATTATACAAATCGTGTACATGGTTTAAGGGTGGTCGACATATATGGTGACTCACAAGGACAACTTCCATATTTTATGCCCTCTCATTAATCCTAAAGTCCTATGATCACAGTAAAAATATAAGAGAAATAGTTCATTACTGACATGACATAGTAATATGTGTTTGTTGTGTTATTTAGAACCATACGATATACAAAATCGTCTAATATATCTATCACACCTTCACCACCTTCCTTCCTCCACAAAATACTTCTAATAACACTCAAAATAACCTTTGAAAGTCTAGAGGTAATACATTCGTACGTTTGGAAGCAAACAAGGAGTAACGAGTTAGTATTACTTGGGTTATATCGAACGTGTTTATTTCTTGTGTTTTCCTTCATCCCTCTCGACTCTCTACCACCTTTGAAGGTGTAGTAAGTTGTTTCAAACTAATTTCAATTCATTTCACACGTTAAATATATTTCATGCACCATGTTTATGTTTTATCGATCGTATATAAGTTCATATATATTCTTTTCGTACATATTCATATGTAGAACAACAAACGTGGCTAGCCTCTATTTTGGAAGGCCTAGGAGTCACGTAGCACACATATTCCACGTTCATTTCAACGTTACATGCATCAAATAAACTTGTTTTGAACCATGCTAAATCGGATGAAAAACTATATAAACACTTAGAAAATATACTAAGTCTTTCACATATATATAAACGTCCCTTACATGCTACAAAACGTACGTATAACTTTAAATATCACGTAGCAAGCATATCATATTATTTCACGACCTATTAGACCACCTAGATAGCAAACGATTTCGTATGTATAACTTGTGAAAATAAGTTGATGTCGACACATAATTTTCATCAAAGTAAATCGTTATCGATCACATTTAAAAACTTATGATTTTACCGATTGGGCCTAAAAGCCCAATAAACTAAAAATAAGCTCTTATGGTAAGCTAGCTTATCTAAACTTTTTGATATCAAAATAGAACGAGAAAAATGATATTTTTGATGAGCCTAACTCGTCTCACGAAGTACGGATTTTAAAACGTTAACGGGCCTTATTTTCAACTCGTTAAAGGCCCATAAGCTGAAAAACAAGCTTTTAACCAAATAAGCAGTTAAAATAAGCTTTTTATTTATTAAATAAGCCACGAAAAATTTTATATAATTTTTCTAATCATTTTTGTAACTTTGGACTAAAAATGTAATGCGACGACACCTAGAAGGACTAAAACTGTAAATATTGAAAAGTGAGGACTAAAACTGTAAAAACAGAAACATAAGGGTAAAAATTGATGATAATTAATATTCTAAGCCTAGGTTTGATTATTAGATAATTTAGAGGACTATAATCGTAATTTATATATAAAAAGGACTAACGGTGTAACGCAAACGTCGTTAGGGTAAAAATTGTAAAATTGAAAAAGGACAAGGACTAAACATATTCTATTTAACATTCTTACATATTTTCTATTTTTGTAAATTTATTTCATATGCATTTAAAACTTTCATTTTTATTGTATATATATTATTTAAATTAACGTTAATAATATATATATCGATATTTCAAAAATTCATATTATTACTTATGGTTAAAAAGGTAAAACTTCGATGTATAATCTAAATAACGTATTTTGTCATATCATGCATAGCATAAGAATTACACTGCACATCATCTGTTCGTTATAACGAATAATTATTATTCGTTTACCAAATAGTATTATTTGGTTAAATTCTCAGATAAATTTATTTATCAGGTTCCGTATGAAAGACATTTCCATAATCATTCTCATACTCTCATCCTACTTAACTTTTCATCATCCCAACATCAATCAAGGTGAGTCATAGCCCCATTTCTAATACTTGTTTTTAACTCATTAGGGGAGATACATGCTTACATATACTTTGATAACTTTATAAGTGTATGAATAAATTACATGATTCAAATCAATTTCCTTATTAATAATTACCTGATGAAGTTTATGACTTAAGATGTGATAAATATATTTTACTGATTAATTACTTAACTGAAATACTGATACTCAGATGATAATGTTTCCAATTTGATTATTGTGGCATGTGATATATGTATGTTACTGGCGAAATACTTAATTGAAATACTGATACTCAGATGATAATGTTTCCAATTTGATTATTGTGGCATGTGATATATATATGTTACTGATGAATTACTTAATTGAAATACTGATACTCAAATGATTATGTGGCGAATTACTTAACTGAAATACTGATACTCAGATGATAATGTTTTCAAAGTGATTATTGTGGCATAATACATGACTATACTATACTATCCTGAATGATTTCATTATTACCTTGATATTGCCTAAGTTACCTTCATCGCCATAAAGTCCCTCAATCATGAGCCATTAATCACTGGTATGTGAGTGCGAATATAGTGAACAGCTTCGAAACCTGTTAAGGATTGACCTCCTATCCCACTAATACTTGACGGAATGCCATATGCATATGGTTAGCCGTATTAGTCGTGATACACTATATTTGAACAAAAATAGGAATTGGCAAATCACCTATTATAAGAGAGAAAATTTTATCATTGACTTGATAAATCACCTCTTTTGTTAACGTTTTGCGTGTCATGAGGCTTGGTGCAATATCCATAAGGAAATGTATGTTTTCAACATATATTTAGATACAGCTGTATAGGAATTTGACCATACTTGAATGATATATCTCATTAAATTAGCATCATGAGTTTCCAGCTCATGTTAAGATTATTGATCCCTTATTTGAATTTGATTGAATATATATATGATTTATCTGTGATTATAATTAACCAGTGTTGCAAAACAAGGCCTACAAGGCCGATTAATCGCCGATTAGGTGGTACAAGGTCACCAACCTTGCCAATTTGTGTAAATCGGTCAAACAACTTGGTCAATGACGGTTAATGATGGTCAATGGTGGTCAAGCTTGTCCGAAACCTTTAAACATTGCTAGAAATTACCAAAACTAGCTGTAAAATTGTTTAATAAGTTATACTTGTTGTTTATATCTATTTCAAGATATTTTTTTTAAGAAAAATCTTGCCAGTAATACCTAAAATTTGCAGAAATTACCTAAAACTTGCCAAAAATATAGAAAACTTGTCGAAAATGCCAATCCAATTCATCACCGATTAATCCCGCCTAGACTGATTACAAGCTACAGGGGGTCGACCGCCCGACTACCGATTCACGATTTTTGCAACCTTGTAATTAACATTACTCAATACTTGTTTCATCACTGTTTGTATTTATCATTACCAAATATTCTTGAAATCTATTGAAATAAACGGTTTTCCATAAAACTCTATGAACTCACCAACCTTTGCGTTGACACTTTTAAGCATGTGTATCTCAGGTAATTTAACGGAGCAGGACAAAACACGGAGCGGACATTTATTTCTCTGATAAATTAAAATGGTGTAAAAATCAAATATGTCATTCTTACAAGCTTTTATATCTTTTAATAAGATTCTAAATTAAATGGTTCATCTTTTATCAAAAACATTATTTGAATGACAAATAACTTTCAAAACGTTTCTTTTAAGCCGTTTTATGAAATTTTAACTTCGATCCTCCCCGTAACACCCAAATTATTTTTCCGCTGCTACAAACTTAAATTTGGGGGTGTTACAGATTGGCATCAGAGATAGAGTTATAGAGAATTAAATGTTTTCAAACATTAAACTATAACTACACTTTCAAAATAATGATTTTTACACCATACCATTTTATGCCCTCCGTGTCTGCAGACTGCCGTGCTCAATACCTTATCTGTTGAGATTATCTTACATGTTTAGAAATTACTCTTACACAATAATTATTTCATCTGTACTGTTACATCTTTAACATACAAAATCTTCATAAAATATTATTCTTGGTTACTACAGTAACATGTCTTCAGAAACTCCCGTGAATATCAAAACTGCTCTCCATAATACTAATAACTCACCTATCAATCAAAATTCTCCGAATACTGAAGATCCTTACGTACAAATATCACAACCCCAGCCTAATATAGAACTCACTCAGAGATCACCTCCATCGTCACCTATTCGTTCACCTTTACGTCAAAAACTCTGGAGAGCTACCGAATCATATGAAGATTTGATTGGTGGCCAGGCAACATTCGAAGTTGGACAAAGTTCAAGCCCAAGAATGCCGTGGAAGAATATTGAGCCAAATTCTCCGTTACGTTATACTTCAGATTCCTCAATACCAGATTTTCCAAATAATTTATCCTCACCTAACTCACCCGACTACGATATAAGCACTCCTGATACAATATGGAATCTTATTTATCGACAAGCCAGCATATTGGATGCTCACACTGAATAGCTAAAAGAGTTACGACTAACTCAATTTGAATGGTACGACCGTAACCTCGACGCATTGTTCAAAAGGGCGGATGCTGAGAGACGAACAATGTGGGAGTTAGGAATAAAGATTAATGAGATAAAGGACAACACCAACCAGGAGCTTGGAAGCTTGGACTCCAGGGTCCGTTGTGCAAGAAGAGAACACGGTCATACACATGGAAGAGTTGAAGATATTGAAAGAACCCTATGGATGGCCAGAGATGCAACCAGAAACCAGGGTCAAAAGATTTCCGCATTAGAGACTATGTTGGCAAATCAAATGAACATGTGTCAAGAACGTTTCTCAAACATGGAAGCTGCACAACTTGAACTTGAGAAAGAAGTTAGATATTTACGTTAGAGGCGTAACTAATCTTAAGTTTACAAGTATCCTTGTTGTACCTACTAAACCAAATAGTTTTGGTTAATATTTCATGTAATGTTTAATAAATCTGGAACTTCAGAACTTGTAACCAAATCATAATGTATAATAACATCCTTTCTGTTATATCTCTATGTTATGAATCGATCTTTCCTTTCATATCAATCATGCATGTAATGAATCCTCATATCTTCATGCAAAAATCTCATCATTTGTTATTTTCTTTGATAAACAAATGATTCTACGCAGATCAATGGAGTATTAATAAAAGATCTTGTATCGTTTATCTTGCAAAAACAATCAGTCAAGTTATTAATATTCTGTTAACTTCTGCAATGTTATTCAAATCTACCGTAAGATTTCTTACAATTGTTAAGATTTCTTAAACATATCGTAATTTACCCAAAATCTTAAGAATTGACTAAAAATCAATTTTTGAAAGGGAATTTAAAGAATGGAGAAAAGATTATTAAATTTCAGCTTTAGTAGACAAGTCGGTTTGTTCCTTAGTAATCCCATATCAAGAGTTGATCATTTATATATGATACAACACAGACATATCTTGAAATTAGATTAAAGTAGGGAGTCAATTCAGTCTATCATCAATGAAATAATTAACTTCATTATTTGAATTATTCTGATATTATATGGATTCTAATGTTGAATTTCATTAATGATTTCAGAAAATGGACAACATGAACAATGCATATCCTTCATCATCATCAGAAATCACCATGACTCCTGGAGCTATCAAGAAATTGGTAAATGACATAGTGTCAGTGGTATTGGAAGGGACTACTGTAGTTTATCCGAGAAGAGAGACGGGTATACTTGGTAATCACCACCCTGCAAGTTTCATGAAGTATAGGCCACCTCATTTAAAAATTCAAGAAGGAATGATCAACCCTACCATCAACCATAATCAAGGAATTAGGCACGGGGTTATACCTAATGGAAATAATCAAAATCGAAAACTCCCTGAAATAGGAACCATCAACCCCATCTGCTGCAACATCATCAATGCTCATGACCGCTATCGTAAACATCTAGAAGATCGTATGAACTATCAACGTCAGCTAGAATACAATTAGAAAGCTAATAGAAATTGCCTCGTCACACCTGTTACTGCGAGTAGTTATCGTGGAAGTCAACCCTGGTGTCAAAAATGCAACAAGCATCACACCGGAATCTACATGGTTAAGTGCACGAAATGTCAAAAAACAGGTCACCAGGCAATTAGCTGTAAGATTAAGGACAGGAAAGGACAACCAACCACAGTAGTATGCCACAGATGTGGTGGGAAAGGGCATTACAAGAGCCGATGTCCAAACTACAATGTTAATTGGAAAGCCAAGACTTTTACAAGAGAATGAAGAATTTTTAAAGACCTTGATAGTATTGAGGGAATGGCAACTAGATTTAAACAGATGAATAAATTCCTGTTGTAGATAAATAAAATCTAGTTTAAGAATTTCCTAAGTTGTATCTCTTTCCTGTATTTTACTTTAAGTTACGATGGATGTAACTTAAGTATAGCAACTATCTTTCTACAGTAATGAAAAATCTACCTTGTAATATTTCCATAATAATGATAATCTATGTTAATTTCAATCTCTGTCCCATTTACCAAATGACAATATACTATATTTACTCCATAAATTTCTGATTCAGAGTATGAACCCTAAAATTTTCTACTTTATTTTAAAAGGAATTACGTGTTATATTATGAAAACAACACGTTGAACACCATCTAAAACAATTTATAGAAAAATATGATTGAACCAAACATCACATCATTTGGTCCTCAATTATACATAGCCTGATCAACTATGTCTAATTTAGGAAGAATTATGTTATGAAAGGAACAGTGATATTTTCAAATTTTTAAATAACAATCTTCATTCAAAAGCAAAATATATAGCTAAAATAAACCGTTCATAAATAATACATTGAACAAACCACACTAAATACCTGTCTTATCTCATCACCATTATGATAGGAAACCAACAAAAGTACAAGTAAAAGAACCCAAA
Source organism: Artemisia argyi (assembly GCA_030686995.1). NCBI lineage: Eukaryota > Viridiplantae > Streptophyta > Magnoliopsida > Asterales > Asteraceae > Artemisia > Artemisia argyi. The sequence continues at coordinate 48,690,335 of CM060685.1, forward strand.
TAATTCACAAAGACTGATAGAAGACCCAAATAGCGGAAATTTTATTAAAATCTGTAAAAATTAATACATAAACAAATAATTAGCATCGGAAGTGCTACCGTTACAATTATTACAATATAAACACTACTAGAAAAAGGTCTATCCTTGACTCCAAATGCGATTCAAGAAGAGTCCTTATGACGCGCAAATGCGAGTCAAGGATGGACCCGTCATAAAGCTTCATGACTCGCATTTGTGCGTCATCCTTCTATGACTCGCACTTATGACCCACGTTGCGTGTCATTACCCTTAAAATCATTTTGACTAACTTTTATGACACACTTTTCTGACATATGTTTTTGCGAGTCATTACCTTAAAATCATTTTTTTTCTGTTTTTTAAAACCTGATTATATACATAATTACTGACAATAAACCTGATAATTGTACAAAATTAACGCATTTCATATATATCAAAACCATGCGTTACCAATTCATTACATAACAATTCAAGTCAAAATATAGACCGATAATTAGTTAAAGTTACTACAATACGCGCGATTTCTACCTAAAAATGAAATTCGACACATAAATTGCCCATTCTTCTCGAATATCGTCGAAATCCGCCTCCGTGTACTCATTGCTATCACCACCAATCTAGTCAAATAAAACAACATTTTAGAAACAGTTAATTACTACTTAAACTACTTAAAACAGTTAACTACTTACATTGTCATTTTCGAGAGCCCGAACTCCATGTTTAACTATTTCCTTCATAAACTTCAACACGAAGTACCCACATTCGGTGCATCCGGGCTGACGTGGACACTACACAAGAAACACAAATTGTATATGATATGCAACTACATTTGATTAACAAGAATGGTCTGCACAGGGTATATGGGCTTATTTGCAGATCAGTTATAAGCTGATTAATAAGGTGAAACTCAAATACCAGATTATGCACCAAAAGACCCCTACCTGACTTACCTATATTCCAAAAATTAGGACCTAAAGCAGATACGATAAGCTAATTTTGATCCTAGATCAGCAGTGCAGATAACTAATTGCTGCAAAACAATCTGTGGTAGCAGATTAGGAATTTGGCGCAAAATTTGAGCAAGACTACTCCACAGCAGACCAACTCATAGGAACTCACTTAAGCACCATTGAACTAACGAGCAAAGCCAAAATGAACTCAAATTAAGCTCAGCTTATTGCTAAGCTTATTAGGGCAGATAAGAGCTCAAAACTAAAATATCTAATGTAGACTTTAAATAACCATCAAACTGCCCTATCTTCTGATGAGAACAACTAAGATACCTTTGAATCAGTTCAATCAAACTCAGAAACTTGGCACATGAACAGTGCTTTTCAGATTATACCCAAACTAACCTATAAGCTGTCTTAAACCAAACACTCTTACACTGATCTTTATTGCAATTTTACCCTATACTAAGCTGATTAAAACTAAAAACCACTCTACACTAGTATTACTTAGACTATTAATAAGCTAGGAGATGCAAATAAGCCATAACAAATAACTAACCTTAGAATTAACCCAGTTAAGTTTAGTCCTCTTATTGGTTCCAGCTTCTACATCATACAATGCAATTGCCCTACAAAGAATTAACCCAGTTAAGTATTACATCATACATCATAAAGATTCTATAATCTGTATTACTTACGCATCCACTATTTGCTTGAACTGATGATTGACGTCGCTAACCGATAGGGAATCAAGATAATAGCAGGTACTTGTCTTCATGTTAAGCACACCTAACACCCAATGTCTTCTACAAAAAACAAAACACAAATTCTGTTAATTAATGTTAATTTTTATTAATTAATTTAAATGTTGTCGAAAATCTAACCAGGGATTGTATGGCAATAAGATGAGGTCATTTTGCTTCCTTGTAGATAACCTTTTTGCAATAACTCGACTTACCTCTTCGATATTCTTGGCCCTCGCTTTACGTTCATGATGCATGATCGCAGTCGGGGTCATGAAACAAACTCCATGATCTCTTTGTGACCCATTCTTGATTTGCTCATACAGGTGCCTGTTATCAATTAACATACAAAGTTTACATTCAATTAATCCTGTTAACATACAAGTACCAATTTTTTATAAACTATATTAATCACTTACATGACATAAGAAGCAACGACAACCCCGCTTAACTCATCCATTGAAAATAGACTGTCAAAATCATTCCAATTTAAGTACGTGTAACTGTGGTGCCCAAACAAATCGTCCTCGCATTGCGCTTTTATGCAATCGACCTTTGCAACTTGTCCATCAACCATCATTGCAGTCATTTTCAATCCCATCCTTTCTTCAATTCTTTTCCTTACTCTCTTCAGACCTCTCGTCATCATTTTTTTCAACGGATTTCCTTTCTCAGTCACTTTTGCAATGGAGGCGAGAGTTTCTGGGCTTTTTCCTTCTTCAACTGCAACTGTAAACATAACAGTTTCTGGTCACTAAAAATAACTGTAAACATGACTGTAAAAATATGATGTTTTTGGCATCGTAGCCTATTTTTGGCATCGTCACTTCTTCGTTGTCAGGTTCTCTTTTTCGCTTCTTCTTTTCTTTTTTCTTGCGAATCACACTGCCTAACTCTCTTTTTTCTTCTTCTTCTTCTTTTCTTTCTTCTTCTTTTCTGTTTCCTTCTTCTTCTTCTTTTCTTTGTTCTTCTTTTCTTTGTTCTTTTTCTGTTTTTCTTCTTTTCTCCTTGTCTTGATCAGCAGCCTTTTTCTCCTTCTTTTTGGCCACTATCTTGTTCTGCAAAAATATAAAAAAGTCTTACCAAACCATTTTGTTCTAATGATTAAACTGTTTTATAAAAAATCTTACCAAACCAGAGCATGGAATGACTAGGTGACTCGGCCAGCTTAGCATGTACCCAATGGCATCTTTAACAGTCTCAACGAACTCCTCGGGAATTGGATTCGGTATCAAAACTTCTGCTTGAATAGATGTGTCCACCGTAACTTCAATGTTCCCATCTAATATATGAACAAATAAATATTAAATATGTAAGAATATATATAAATATTAAATAAGTAATTTAACTTCAAATACCCGAGACAGTATGCTTCACTATGGTTCCTTTGGCGACTATATTTGAAGGATCGTCGACCGCAAGATAGCATGATTTATCCTACAAATGTACACAATATTATTAAAACAGACAAGAATTGCAATGAATTTATAACAAATGAAGACTTACATTTGGTTCACTTGGTACATTTGGTTCTTCGTCTTCATGGCTCAACGTTGGAGAATTACTTGCACCCTCCGAAGCATTGGTACTTACACATCTTCTTCTTTCTAACTCATCTTCAACAGCTTTTAGCCATTTATTCATCATCTTATCATATTGTTTCAGGTATTGCTTGACATTCCTGGGTATTAAAAAATACTGGTGTGGTGTTACATATCGACCCATCCCACGTACACGCCCACGTGTTTCTTTAGTACCCAGGGCCTCTATAAGCACATCTAGTGATCCCATAGGATCCTCTGAATAATCCTTGTCCTTCTTTAGTATCTCCTGAGTAAACAAACATATAACTTAACATCTGCTGACTTATGGTGAAAAGTCAAAGTTTAACTAACTTAACATCTGTTGACTTATGGTCAAAGTTTAACTAACTGAACATCAAAGTTTAAATAACTGAACATCAAAGTTCAGCTAACTGAGAAATATGAATACTTACAATTTTATCGACAACTTTTTGGACAGCTGGGTCGAAACCTCCTTTTTTATTTTCTCTTGCCTTTTTCCAACATTCTACCCTATCAATCTCCTCTTCCTCTTTTCCAGTTTCTTCCATCTAAAAAAGTTAAAAGCAAAAGTTAAAAAGCATCAACATAAGCAATAAAAAAGTTAACATAAGCAATAAATTCCATACTATCTCAGAAATGAGTCCGGCATATCCCTTTCGGCTCAAACGATGGGTGTACTTGTTAAGTTTACGGTTAGCTGAAGCCTTCTGACTTATTGCCTGCATAAGTATATACAATTAACATGTTAGTGATAAGGCGAAAAATGATCCGTTTTTAGGGGGTCATTTTAGCCCGAATTCGAATTTATTTGATCAAATATTGCCCTAAATCGGTTCTTTTGTGATTTTAGGTACTTTGGGAGTGAATTCTGGAAAAGGAAGCATTTTGGACGTTTTTGGAGCATAAAAGTGAAGAAAACGGCAAAGTCTTAATTTTCCTTGCTGGGAACAGTACCTGACGGCGTCAAGGGCATTTTGGTGACGGCGTCAAGAGTAAAAGTGGTGACGGCCCAGAGAGAATGTGAAGGCGTCACCAAGGCCGTCACGTGTTAACTTGTCAAAACTTGCGCGCGGAGTAGCTGATATTGTTTTAGTCATAACTTTTGCATACGAACTCGGATTTAGGTGATTCAAAAGCCCACGCGAAGAGGACGAAGAGATCTACAATTTGGTGAAAAAATGGTCGTGACGGCGTCAAGAGAACGAGCTGACGCCGTCAAGCCTTGCCGACAGAAAACATGCCTATAAATATAACTTCATAACTTCACTTTTGTAAGCCCTAAACCCTAAAGTCGATTCCTGGGTTTAGGTGGGTGTTTTTCCAGCAACTTAGAGGGTTTCAATCACTCCATAAACATCATGTATTGGTTTGATGATTCTATCTCAACTATGTCTTTCATTATTCTTGTTGATTGTCTTTCTTTGATTATGTTTTGCTAATTCACCTTGTGTCTACTTATGATTATGTGAAACTTGTATATAATTGATTAGATCTCATTGATTTCTTGTTGATGTTGTATCTATCTCCATCAATTAAGGCGTGACAACTTCAATAGATCTAGTTGGTTTAGTTTATAATCCTTGTTTCCTATTGATTCTTGTTTTGATTGAATGATTTATATGTTAGGCTTAAGAAAACTGGCAGATCTCCAAATGGTAACATGCTTGAACGTCTTAAGAAACATGAACCGAGGCGTACTAGGTCTTTATTGGTTGTATTTAATGCATGAGCCACTGTTTACAATCCCTATAGTTGTGCTGGGCATGGTGTAGGAGGAGATAAGAGCTCATAGAATTGGGGAGTTATGTATGCCACCCCATGAATGGTAATAAGGAATACAACCCGTCAATTAAAACAAGGTTACAATTCAATAGGTAGGATTGGATAGCTAGCAAGGAGTAACATATCATGGGTAGACATGCTTCACTTATCTTGTAGAACCTTAGTTTAGTTTTCTTGTTAATTAGTTTAAATAGTAGCTTTTGGGTTAGTTGATTAGCAACTAATTCCGCCCACTCTCCCAATACCCGAGATTTTTACTTGCTTTTCATAAAATATAAAAATACAAAAAGAATCATCCTTCACCTTTAGACCTAGTTAGATTAATTTCAATCCTAACGACACTATTCCTAGCTGAACGATCAATCCCCCGGTACTTGTCACTATACTATACTACAACGATCAGGTACACTGCCTGGTGGGGGTTGTAAGCTTCTCGAGATCCCTCGCTAGGTAAAGCCTGTTGCGATTCCCACGCATCAAGTTTTTGGCGCCGTTGCTGGGGAATAATTATTGTTTAGGTTGAATTTGATTTTTATTAGGTCTACTAATTAGATTCCATTTTAGTGAGATTTTTATTTTCTTTTTATTAGCTTTCTTGTAGTCTATCTTTTCTTTGTGCACTTGTTCGTAGAAACCTTTCCATGACTCTTCCGTTCACCATTATGGAGAATGCGAATCCACCATACTACCGACCACGAAACCCATTCTACTCTAATGACATCTTGATGTTCAAACAATATCGAGATGAACCCATATATGATGCATGGACTCGTTTTAAAAATTTACTCCGAATAGTCCCTCATCATGGTTTCGCTTTAGCATCCCTAACCCAAACCTTTTACTATCGTGTTAACCGATATGACCAGATGTGCATTGAGGATTTTGCCAATGGGGACTTTAGGGAATTAAATGCTGAAGAAGCATGGGATGCCATAGAAGATTGTGCCCAATATTATTATAGATTAGACAACCCGACGAACAACATAACAAATCATTTGACAACAAATTTGAAGGATCATGAAACAAGTTTGTTGGGGGATGAATATACTCATGTTGAGATACCTAGTTGGATGACACCTAATATCATAGTACAAAACAAACATATAGGTAATCTAGGTACAATGGAGGATGAGGTGGATAATCCAAGCCCACAAAGTACCCCACAAGTCCTACCATCATTTGAGGCACATACAACGCCCGTGACTTACCCGGAAGAAGTAGAAGAGACTATAGGAACCCCAATTGAGGTAGAACCCTTGGACCAAACACCACTAGAGGATATAGGTTTGAACGCTTGTAGTGATAACCTTACTCCTAGTTCTAGGGAATTTCCTAATGTTGATGAACCGGAACCTCAACCTTTACACAACTTCCCATCCTTAGATTTATTTCTAGGAGACAAAAGAGGAACCGACCCACCTATCAACCTATATTATCCGGGTAGTTTTAGGATGAAGGAAGCCATTCACTCACCCCCATCACCTCACGTGGCATATTTCCACCCTAAGGGTGTGTATCACTACTTCCACCCACACTTAATCCTAAGTGTAGGGAAAACCTCCCTTATTTCCATTAAATAAGGGTAGAGTCAGGCTCGTGACTCGAACAAAAACAAGCGCTTGTTGGGAGGCAACCCAACCCATGTTTTTAATTGTTTGATGTTTTATTTGTTTGTTTGTGTCATATATGCTTAATCATAGTTGTTTAATTTTCATGTTTCGAATAATTTGTGAAAATGCTTTATTTTGTTTTTAACCTCGTCTTAATTGCATATAAAGGTATTTTACAAAAAGATAAGTGTAGGGAAATTTATATCTTGTTAAAAAGAACTAAATTCGAACATGAAAACTTCACAATTCATGATTAACATATATTTTATCTTGTTTGTGTGTCAATATTTGTGGATATGTTTTATGAGTTCCTATTTGTAATTCATTCCACAAGTATCCTATCCTTTTGTTGCTTTGTCTTGTTTCTATTTCTAAGTCTGGAATTACATCTAGTTGTGATTTTTGTTCGGTTTGATGCTTTGGTTTTTGTGTTTGTTGATTACAGGACAAGAAGATGATTTATATTTCTGGAGGGAAGCTTTCAACGTTCGTCTTCTTGGAGGTAGATTTAACCATGTTGTCACATTATCCACGGTGAACGAATCAGGGGAGTATTAGTTTCTTTCATTCTTATTTATTTACTTTTACATCTTTTATCTAGAACATTGGGGACAATTTTCGGTTTAAGTGTAGGGAGGGTATATTAGAAACTATTACTCCACTTGGTTTTTGTTTTGTTTAATAGTGAATGTGTAATAAAACTGAGAGAAATATTTGTTAGGGCAATTTTAGCACCAAATTTAAAATTTTTTGCAACATGTAGGAGTGAAACTTTAGTTTTAATAAGCGTCTCATGGATAGGAGTTGTATGACTAGCACAAAAAACCATACCACTCAAAAATTTCCACCCCAAATATGTGAGGTTCGCCCTTAGATCTTTAGGAAAAAGCATTCATTGTTGGTGCTTATGAGTGTACCGGTAGTATTTAGATTCTAGAACTTGTGATAGCGATGCATCCCGAGACCGCTAGTGAGACTACATTCGTGTAGTTAGGATTTACTACATGATAAGAGGCATTAGGATAACCCTTGTTCTACACCTGTAATATAATTACATTGACTTCATAGGTCAAGTAATTCTCCCACACCTTTGCGTTGTACTCATTTTTAGTACACGATACCCCTAGTACACCCCTCCGAGCCTATCTTTTCGTTTCTAACTTTAAGCATTTTACTTAAAGGAAGAATTTGTTTACAATCCACTCCAAATGTGCAACCAAATCGCCTTAGCCTTCCTTGTATGCACTCATCTTTAGTGCGTTATTGTTAATTGTTTAAACCCTTTGTTAGTTGTCTAATTGATTACATGGTTGCTAAGTCGAGTCATATCTTGTACATATTGTTTTGGGACGATTGGGACTCATGGGTAAAGTACTATTGTAATGGAGTAATGGGGATAATGTCAATTATTACCCCCATATGTGCGTTAATATTTAAAAGTACTCAAAGTGTTTTGATTATCTTGATTCGAGTCATTAGAATAGTTGATTGTAAAGTATGTAAAAGCTCAAGTGTAGGGAGGAAACGAGCTCCCTTTGATGTATTGTTTTGGATGGTAGAGTAAGAGTGTATGCAATAAAAATAAATAAAAAAAAAAAAAAAAATCGAAAAAAAAAGAAAAAAAAATAGAAAAAGAAAAGAGAAAAACATACGGGCTACCATCCGTTTCTTTTATTTATGTTTAAGTCAAATAGTGTCTTGAAAAAAAAAATCCAAAAAAGAGTCGTAGTTAGTTTAAATTGAGTCGAGTCTTGGCTTAGCAACGCGTCATTGTACATGTAGTTAACTAAGACAATTGACTTGCCACCAGTAAAATATCCGTTTATCCAACAAAACCGTGTTTTCCATATCCCCTACACCTAACGTTATAACCCTTTAAAAGACCTCTTTGATAGTTTATCCTAGGTGCTTACGCCAAGTGGTGGAGGTTTGATCCTTTCCCAAGCCTATGGTAATCTATTTGCTATGACAGGTAAAGAGTGATATTTCTCCATTTCCAATTATAACATATAAATTTACAACACCCGAGAGATGAGAGTATCCAAATACTTAATGTGAGGTGCTAGTGTATAATTTCCGTGCTGGTTTTGACTAAGGTGGAACGATCATTTGTTGTAATTACTTTTATATTAGTGTTAGATGACCCCTAACTTGTATTTTTATTAGTGGAAAAGCTCATTTGCCTGAGGACAAGCAAATCCCAAGTGTAGGGATATATGATAAGGCGAAAAATGATCCGTTTTTAGGGGGTCATTTTAGCCCGAATTCGAAATTATTTGATCAAATATTGCCCTAAATCGTTTCTTTTGTGATTTTAGGTACTTTGGGAGTGAATTCTGGAAAAGGAAGCATTTTGGACGTTTTTGGAGCATAAAAGTGAAGAAAACGGCAAAGTCTTAATTTTCCTTGCTGGGAACAGTACCTGACGGCGTCAAGGGCATTTTGGTGACGGCGTCAAGAGTAAAAGTGGTGACGGCCCAGAGAGAATGTGAAGGCGTCACCAAGGCCGTCACGTGTTAACTTGTCAAAACTTGCGCGCGGAGTAGCTGATATTGTTTTGGTCATAACTTTTGCATACGAACTCGGATTTAGGTGATTCAAAAGCCCACGCGAAGAGGACGAAGAGATCTACAAATTGGTGAAAAAATGGTCGTGACAGCGTCAAGAGAACGAGCTGACGCCGTCAAGCCTTGCCGAAAGAAAACATGCCTATAAATATAACTTCATAACTTCACTTTTTGTAAGCCCTAAACCCTAAAGTCGATTCCTGGGTTTAGGTGGGTGTTTTTCCAGCAACTTAGAGGGTTTCAATCACTCCATAAACATCATGTATTGGTTTGATGATTCTATCTCAACTATGTCTTTCATTATTCTTGTTGATTGTCTTTCTTTGATTATGTTTTGCTAATTCACCTTGTGTCTACTTATGATTATGTGGAACTTGTATATAATTGATTAGATCTCATTGATTTCTTGTTGATGTTGTGTCTATCTCCATCAATTAAGGCGTGACAACTTCAATAGATCTAGTTGGTTTAGTTTATAATCCTTGTTTCCTATTGATTCTTGTTTTGATTGAATGATTTATATGTTAGGCTTAAGAAAACTGGCAGATCTCCAAATGGTAACATGCTTGAACGTCTTAAGAAACATGAACCGAGGCATACTAGGTCTTTATTGGTTGTATTTAATGCATGAGCTACTGTTTACAATCCCTATAGTTGTGTTGGGCATGGTGTAGGAGGAGATAAGAGCTCATAGAATTGGGGAGTTATGTATGCCACCCCATGAATGGTATTAAGGAATACAACCCGTCAATTAAAACAAGGTTACAATTCAATAGGTAGGATTGGATAGCTAGCAAGGAGTAACATATCATGGGTAGACATGCTTCACTTATCTTGTAGAACCTTAGTTTAGTTTTCTTGTTAATTAGTTTAAATAGTAGCTTTTGGGTTAGTTGATTAGCAACTAATTCCGCCCACTCTCCCAATACCCGAGATTTTTACTTGCTTTTCATAAAATATAAAAATACAAAAAGAATCATCCTTCACCTTTAGACCTAGTTAGATTAATTTCAATCCTAACGACACTATTCCTAGCTGAACGATCAATCCCCGGGTACTTGTCACTATACTATACTACAACGATCAGGTACACTGCCTGGTGGGGGTTGTAAGCTTCTCGAGATCCCTCGAGAGGTAAAGCCTGTTGCGATTCCCACGCATCAGTTAGTAACTGTTTTTGTGATAAATAACGGTTTTTTGAAACTTAAACAAATACCTCAAACGAAGGCTTAATTCTTTGTGATACGAAAAGTTTCTAGTCTTTTTTTTTTCACGGATGGATACTTTTCAGGAGGAGTATATAATTGCTTCTTGGCCTCCTTAGACTTATCATCTTTTAGTGGCTTAATGAACTTCTTATAAAGATAATGTTTGAAGTTTTTCCACTTTATCCCTATTGATTGGAGAACTTGCTTCCGACTCTTTTGGTCAAGTGCAAAATGTGTCTGAAACGTAAAAAATGAATCAAAACATAGTTAGAATAAAATACTAAAACTAAAACATAGTTAGAATAAAATAATAAAATACTTACCTTAACATATTGCCAACAAGCTTCCTATGTTTCGTTATCTACGTTCAACCAAGAATCATAGGTTATGAGAACCATAGATCTTGCCACCAATCCCTCAAAAGTAGACAGTTTTTTTGCTCTCGGTCCAGTTGGCACACCTCTTTTATTATAAGTAACAACTGTTTTTTTATTCGCCTTCGCTTTTATTGTCGGGCCTTTATGCGATTTGGAACCAGAAACTGCATCTTCTTCGCGGTCCGAATCAGAACCAGAACCAGAACCAGAAACTGCATCTTCTTCGCGGTCCGAATCAGAACCCGAGGCCATCTTTTATTACCAAAAAGCAACCTGTTTAAAATAAACAGTTATTTTCATACCAAAAACTTTAAATAATAAATAATGCTTGACAGACTTTAACAAATATACAGTTACTAAAATAAACAGTTATTTCATACCAAAAACTAATGATCTAAAACGAATATGCCCTCGTCATCCGAGCGCGTACAGTTAAAATAATCGTCTAGGTCTTCTAAAGACAGGTTCATATCTTGTGTAACATCAAATTCAAACACATCATCAGTTTCATCATTATCTCCATACTTATGCATCCTATGTGGTGTGAAGCCAACAACAGACAGGTTCCTATCTTGTTGGTCCCTATCTTGTTGGTCCTGAACATAAAAAACTTGTCTTGCTTGACTAGGTAATATGAAGGGTTTAGACCGTTGACTAAGCCTATCAAAGTTAACCACTGTGAATCCTAAATCATCTTTTTTTACTCCACGACTATCTACCCACTCACACATGAAAATAGGAACCGTAAATGTACGATAATCAAGATCCCATATTTCCAATATACGACCGAAGTAGGTAACAGCGCCGTACACCGGATTGGAGTCTTTTGCACTAGCAATCTGCATAGTATTTGCAACTATAGATACTCCACTACCTTGAGTGGTTTTAGATTCATCACGCTCTTTTGTTTGGAATTGATACTTATTTATGGCAAACCCGGTATATTTACTAACAGCAAAATCAAGGCCTTTTGCCAACCAACGAACACTATCACCGGTATTTTCCCCGTTAGCCAAACACTTTTCAACCTCTTTCTTAAACCAGTCAATAAACGTCCGACTATGTTGGCTCTGTAACCATGTATTATTTCGACGCGGGTTAAGATCCTTCAGTTCTAACATATGCTGCTTTATGTATGGTTCAATATCGGCGGTGTTTCCTAATACATAAAGATGAGCTTGATCAAGTAGCTTAGAATCCACAACACAGATGGTAGCCTGCGATAAAGGTTTACCAGTGCGGTTTCTTTCATCAGCACGATCATGAGGATTGCCAATTGATTTCATGTTTTCCAAGGAATCGGAACAGAATTCTAATGCTTCCTCTGCCACATAACATTCTGCCATGCGGCCCTCGGGTCGATAATGATTTCGTACATAACCTATTAGTGTTTTCATATACCTCTCAAACGGATACATCCACCTAAAGTGGACTGGGCCACATAACCTCACCTCTCTGACTAAATGCACCATCAAGTGAATCATGACATCGAAAAACGAAGGCGGAAAATACTTCTCTAGTAAACACAAAGTTACTACGATGTCACTTTGCAGCTTGCCTAGCTTACTAACATCAACTACTTTACTACACAGCTTGTTGAAGAAGTGACACAAGCTTATAATAGTCTTCCTAACTTTCACGTCTAACACCCCCTTTATTGCAAAAGGAAGAATCTGTTGCATTAGTACGTGATAGTCGTTGGACTTCAATCCATTCATCTTCGAATTATCATCGGACACGAGATTCTTGAAATTGGAGGAATACCCATCAGGCACTTTTATGTTAGACAGCGTGTCATAAAACATGCGTTTCTCCTCACTATTTAATGTGTATATGGCAGGCGGCAGATAATGACCCTTCCCCTTTGGTTGACTTATTAACTCAGTCTTAATCCCTAACTCCTCGAGATCTTGTCGTGCCTTTAAACCGTCCTTCGTCTTGCCTTGGAAATTCAGTAACGTCCCATAAACACTCTCACATACATCTTTTCTATATGCATAACATCTAACTGATGACGAACAAGCAAATGCTTCCAGTACTCTAGTTCAAAATAGATGATTTTTTACGCCAAACTTTCGATCTCGCATCAATAGTTTCTTTTTTATTTTTTGGCCTTCTCTGCTGACGTGGCATTTTCTTCTTTCATTTATTCTTCTTCAACGCCCTCCAGATAACTTCCTTCTTTGCCTTTTTCTCCTTCCCCCATTTAGTCGTTAAACCTTCCAGATAGTCGTAAACTTCTTCACCCGATCTCGGTTTTTTCATCACACCGCTCTCTGGTTCATTATTGAAATCTTTTCTTCTTTTGCGAAAAGGATGTGTAAGTGGGAGAAATCTTCTATGCCCGAGGAAGCATACCTTTTTGGATTTTGGCAACCATTGTGAGTAGGTATCCTCTGAGCATATTGGACACGCGTTATAACCTTTGGTAACACACCCCGACAGGTCACCATACGTGGGAAAGTCATTTATAGTCCAAAGTAAGACTGCTTTTAGATTGAAGAACTGTTTCTTATAAGCATCATACGTCTTAACGCCAGGTTTCCACAACTCTTTCAGATCCTTTATTAGTGGTGCCAAGTAGACATCAATATTGTTACCAGGTTGCCTTGGACCTGATATCAGTAGAGTCAACATCATGAACTTTCTTGACATACACAAATAAGAAGGCAGATTGTATGTTGCTAGGGTAACCGGCCAACAACTATACTTTGCACTTAATGACTTATGAGGGTTTATACCATCCGCGGACAAGGTTAATCTCAGATTCCTATCTTCCTTTCCAAATTCTTTCCAGTACTTGTCGTCAACAAGCTTCCAAGATGGGGAATCACAAGGATGTCTTAGCTTGCCATCACTGACCCGACCTTGCGCGTGCCAAGTTAGGTCATGTGCGGTTTCTGGTGACAAGAACATTCTTCTAAATCTAGGAATGGGCGGGAAATACCAAACAACTTTTCTCGGCACCTTCTTGCTATTCTCCTTCCACCGAGAAGTGCCACAAGTTGGACATTGAGAAGCATCCTTGTGCTTATCCCAGAAAGAGACACAATCATTCTCACAAGCATGATACTTAATGTATTCTATGCTTATTCCGTTTAGCAACTTCTTGGCCTCGTATATCGACTTAGGGATTGTATTATTTGAAGGCAAAACATCATTTAGCTCGCAAAATAAAGCATCAAAGCTTGTATCAGACCAGCCAAATTGACCCTTCAAATGTTGGAATTTCAGCAATCCATTTAGTGCATTATACTTAGACCCTTCATACAGTGGCTTGTCGCATTCTTCGATAAGTGACTTCAATAAATTAGGTTCATTCTCTACATATGTGAAGGCGTCATGTAGAATCTCCTTTGTGTAATCGAACTCGGGAGGTCTAGACTCATTAGGGCATTGAGCTTCATCCTTAGATGAATTTTCTCAGTGGAAGGTCCAATCAATATAATTCTCATCGAAACCGTGTTTAAACACGTGATAACACACATTTTTTATGGAAGTGTGACACAAATTGATACAATTTACACAAGGACACGGAATGGCATTGGAATTTGGGTTATTGCGTTGTGCAAACTCTAAAAAGGCATTCACACCTTCCTCGTATGCGATTGATAATCTATCAGAAAAAATCCAAGATTTATCCATTACTTAAAAACTCTAAAACAGAAAACATCTCGTGTAAGTGTCGATTATGATACCAACCTTATTAAACTAAAACAGAAAAAGATAACTACCTAGTAGTAAACTATACATGTTAAACAAGAACACCAGCTTACAAATCATTTACAGTTAAAGTTTACTCTATTAAACTATACATGTTACATTATTTACAGTTAACTTACATGAGGCCTATAAAATATTATTCACAAACACCAAAAAATATTATCTTACATCATAGTAACATTTTCACAAACACCTGGTGTGCTACATTAAAATAATGATACAAAAACTGATACAAAAACCTAGTTACATTTTCACAAACACCTGGTGTGCTACATTAAAAATCAATAAATTGATTTTATAACCTAAATAAAACTCTACAACTACATTAAAACAGAAAACATAAAACTCTCAAACAAACAAATTAGGGCAAATTACGGCATACCTTTCAAAATTAGGGCAAATTATGGCAAACTGATGTCGAGTGTTTTGAGAGGGGTTTGAGATGGGAAATTAGGGCGGGAGTGTTTTGAGAGGGGTTTGAGATGGGAAAATTAGGGCGGGTGGAATTTGAGAGTTTTGAGAGGGGTTTGATTAGGTTTTGAGAGTTTGAGAGGGAAGTTTTTAGTGTTAGAGCGGGAAGTGTTTTGGGGGAAAAAAACGAAGCAGAAATTTCTAAGTGAAAAGGTAAAAGTGTTGTTATCAATTATTTTTGGTAAAATATATTTTTGGTAAAATATTTTATTATCAATTATTGTTACATTGGGAAAAAAAACATAGATGACCACTATTTAGGACGAAGCAAAACGAGCGTCATCTAGCAGGCTAAATTTTAACTGATTATGACCCTATGTTATGACGCTTCTGAAAACGAGTCATCCCCAATAAAAAATTTACTCGTTATGACTCTTATTTTATGACTTTGCAATTTGCGCGTCATCTTGTAGCGTACGTCATAAAATGCGAGTCAAGGATAGACCTTTTTCTAGTAGTGAAACCATGGAATCTTCAATAGGTTGGTCCGCTATGGCAACAAAGACTCCCACCAACAAAACGATAGCAAGAGTCACCACAGGATGAATCACCCTAATTATGCTGAAAGATATAAACAAACCATTAAAAACAATAATGAGACAAATTCCTAAACATAAAAACAAAACGAGTTTTATTTCTTATTCATTACAAGTACATAGAAACACAACAAGAACTTAATTTAAAACAACCCTAGCTCAAGATTTTACCCCCATATCTTGTCTACGGTAATGGCTAGGATAGTGAGGGGTACGACAAACATCAAGATCGCGACCAAGAATCCAAAGTCTTCATCCGGAACATACGCTAAGTAGATAGCAACAAGGACGACATATACAATCGCTAGGATGGTGATGAGGCGCGGCATTTTGAGATGGAAAATAAGAGGAAAATGGTTGATGGAAGAAGTGAAAATTTGGAAGTGGTATTTATAGGCTAGAATATAGCCGTTGGGTACTATTCCCGACCGTTGGACACTATACACTAGCCGTTATTTCACTATTCATTACCACTATTTTCAATATTCACAACCCTTAAATACGTCAGTTACCTTGTCTTGTCCAGTACAGGTAAATCTAACTGAATCACGTTACCTTAATTTTAGGAATAAAAATCTCTCGACAACCTTCTGTTCAAAAATTCTTTACTCAAGTAATCACGTTAAAATTTGAATTTCGGGACGAAATTCAGAATGACATGTGGGTACTGTAAAAACCTCGCAAAAATCTTTATAATTAATAACGGTTAATTATATATTAATCTCTGTCATTATTTTAATCACCATTTTTACGGGGAAATTTAAAATTTTTCTTATTATATTAAATGGTTACGATTACGATATCACAGAATTCACCAAACGACGAAACAAATTCTCGACACGTTTAACAAAACTAAATAATTCACTAATCCTAATTATAAACTAAATTACAAACCAAACGGGCCCTTAATATATTTCGGCCCAACCGCATTCGAAAAACACTATTCATCAGCCCAATGTTCAAAGCCCAATTTCTAGTTATAATATTTCATTTAGTCGACTAAACTAGCTCCAAAATGCATCTCGTATTCTCTATTTTTATACACGACTATTATATATTTTTGCACTACCTCATTCCTCACCTTGCCAACTATTAGCATGTCGAATTTCAAATCCATAGGTCGAGTTTTGATATGTTTCTAGGAGGCAAAGTGATTGACAAAAATTCCAACCAATCGATATAGAATAAATTCATTTCTTAACCGTTTCGACTCTAGTTTGTTTCTATGAGTTCCAAATAATATTTCTAAGATGATTACATGTTTAGAAATCATAATTGATCCGCCAAGGCCAAGAGATACACGATTATACAAATTGTGTACATGGTTAAAGGGTGGTCGGACAACTTCCATATTTTATGCCTTCTCATTCATCCTAAAGTCCTATGATCACAGTAAAAATATAAGAGAAATAGTTCATTACTGACATGACATAGTAATATATGTTTGTTGTGTTATTTAGAACCATGCGATATACAAAATCGTCTCATATATCTATCACACCTTCACCACCTTCCTTCCTCCACAAAATACTTCTAATAACACTCAAAATAACCTCTGAAAGTCCAGAGGTAATACATTCATAGGTTTGGAAGCAAACAAGGAGTAACGAGTTAGTATTACTTGGGTTATATCGAACGTGTTTATTTCTTGTGTTTTCCTTCATCCCTCTCGACTCTCTACCACCTTTGAAAGTGTAGTAAGTTGTTTCAAACTAATTTCAATTCATTTCACACGTTAAATATATTTCATGCACCATGTTTATGTTTTATCGATCGTATATAAGTTCATATATATTCTTTTCGTACATATTCATATGTAGAGCAACAAACGTGGCTAGCCTCTATTTTGGAAGGCCTAGGAGTCACGTAGCACACATATTCCACGTTCATTTCAACGTTACATGCATCAAATAAACTTGTTTTGAACCATGCTAAATCGGATGAAAAACTATATAAACACTTAGAAAATATACTAAGTCTTTCACATATATATAAACGTCCCTTACATGCTACAAAACGTACGTATAACTTTAAATATCACGTAGCAAGCGTATCATATTATTTCACGACCTATTAGACCACCTAGATAGCAAACGATTTCGTATATATAACTTGTGAAAATAAGTTGATCTCGACACATAATTTTCATCAAAGTAAATCGTTATCGATCACATTTAAAAACTTATGATTTTACCGATTGGGCCTAAAAGCTCAATAAGCTAAAAATAAGCTCTTATGATAAGCTAGCTTATCTAAACTTTTTGATATGAAAATAGAACGAGAAAAATGATATTTTTGATGAGCCCAACTCGTCTCACGAAGTACGGATTTTAAAACGTTAACGGGCCTTATTTTCAACTCGTTAAAGGCCCATAAGCTGAAAAACAAGCTTTTAACCAAATAAGCAGTTAAAATAAGCTTTTTATTTATTAAATAAGCCACGTAAAATTTTATATAATTTTTCTAATCATTTTTGTAACTTTGGACTAAAAATGTAACGCGACGACACCTAGAAGGACTAAAACTGTAAATATTGAAAAGTGAGGTCTAAAACTGTAAAAACAGAAACATAAGGGTAAAAATTGATAATAATTAATATTCTAAGACTAGGTTTGATTATTGGACAATTTAGAGGACTATAATCGTAATTTATATATAAAAAGGACTAGCGGTGTAACGCAAACGTCGTTAGGGTAAAAATGGTAAAATTAGAAAAGGACAAGGACTAAACATATTCTATTTAACATTCTTACATATTTTCTATTTTTGTAAATTTATTTCATATGCATTTAAAACTTTCATTTTTATTGTATATATATTATTTACCGTAACGTTAATAATATATATAGCGATATTTCAAAAATTAATATTATTACTTATGGTTAAAAAGGTAAAACTTCGATGTATAATCTAAATAACGTATTTTGTCATATCCTGCATAGCATAAGAATTACACTGCACATCATCTATTCGTTATAACGAATAATTATTATTCGTTATTCGTTTACCAAATAGTATTTGGTTAAATTCTCAGATAAATTTATTTATCAGGTTCCGTATCAAAGACGTTTCCATAATCATTCTTATACTCTTGTCCTACTTAACTTTTCATCATCCCAACATCAATCAAGGTGAGTCATAGCCCCATTTCCAATACTTGTTTTTAACTCATTGGGGGAGATACATGCTTACATATACTTTGATAACTTTATAAGTATATGAATAAATTACATGATTCAAATCAATTTCCTTATTAATAATTATCTGATGAAGTTTATGACTTAAGATGTGATAAATATATTTTACTGATGAATTACTTAACTGAAATACTGATACTAAGATGATAATGTTTCCAATTTGATTATTGTGGCATGTGATATATGTATGTTACTGGCGAAATACTTAATTGAAATACTGATACTCAGATGATAATGTTTTCAGTTTGATTATTGTGGCATGTGATATATATATGTTACTGATGAATTACTTAATTGAAATACTGATACTCAAATGATTATGTGGCGAATTACTTAACTGAAATACTGATACTCAGATGATAATGTTTCCAAAGTGATTATTGTGGCATAATACATGACTATACTATACTATCCTGAATGATTCCATTATTACCTTGATATTGCCTAAGTTACCTTCATCGCCATAAAGTTCCTCAATCATGAGCCATTAATCACTGGTATGTGAGCGTGAATATAGTGAACAACTTCAAAACCTGTTAAGAATTGACCTCCTATCCCACTAATACTTGACGGAATGCCATATGCATATGGTTAGTCGTATTAGTCGTGATACACTATATTTGAACAAAAATAGGAATTGGCAAATCACCTATTATAAGAGGGCAAAACTTATCATTGACTTGATAAATCACCTCTTTTGTTAACGTTTTGCGTGTCATGAGGCTTGGTGCAATATCCATAAGGAAATGTATGTTTTCAACATATATTTAGATATAGCTGTATAGGAATTTGACCATACTTGAATGATATATCTCATTAAATTAGCATAATGAGTTTCCAGCTCATGTTAAGATTATTGATCCCTTATTTGAATTTGATTGAATATATATATGATTTATCTGTGATTATAATTAACATTACTCAATACTTGTTCCATCATTGTTTGTATTTATCATTACCAAATATTCCTGATATCTATTGAAATAAACGGTTTTCCATAAAACTCTATGAACTCACCAACCTTTGTGTTGACACTTTTAAGCATGTGTATCTCAGGTAATTTAACGGAGTAGGACAAGACATGGAGCGGGCATTTATTTCTCTGATAAATTAAAATGGTGTAAAAATCAAATATGTCATTCTTACAAGCCTTTATATCTTTTAATAAGATTCTAAATTAAATGGTTCATCTTTTATCAAAATATTATTTGAATGACAAATAACTTTCAAAACGTTTCTTTTAAGCCGTTTTATGAAATTTTAACTTCGATCCTCCCCGTAACACCCAAATTATTTTTCCGCTGCTACAAACTTAAATTTGGGGGTGTTACATGGTTAACTGTAACCCTTGTCGGACTCCTGTTGACACTGAGTCTAAACTCGGGGACGATGGTGATCCGGTCTCTGATCCGACTTTATATCGGAGTCTTGTGGGTTCTCTACAGTATCTTACATTTACTAGGCCTGATATATCCTATGCAGTACAACAGGTTTGTCTTCATATGCATGATCCTCGAGAGCCTCATTTCTCAGCTCTTAAACGGATTTTGCGGTATGTTCGAGGTACATTAGACTATGGGTTATAGTTTTTTGCTTCTTCTACTACATCATTGGTCACTTATTCAGATGCGGATTGGGCTGGTTGCCCTACTACCAGAAGATCGACTTCGGGCTACTGTGTATTTCTTGGCAACAACCTTCTATCTTGGTCCTTTAAGCGTCAAGTGGCTCTCTCTCATTCTAGTGCAGAAGCAGAGTATCGTGGGGTTGCCAATGCTGTTGCCGAGACTTGTTGGTTACGAAATTTGCTTCGTGAGTTACACACACCTTTATCTTCCGCTACGCTTGTCTACTGTGACAATGTTAGTGCTGTCTACTTATCTTGTAATCTGGTTCAACATCAACGTACGAAGCATATTGAGATTGAGATTCATTTTGTTCGAGACTTGGTTGCCACTGGTCAGGTTCGAGTTCTTCATGTTCCTTATCGTTATCAGTATGTGGATATCTTCATGAAAGGATTACCATCTGCTCTATTTGAAGAATTTCACTCTAGTTTAAGTGTCCGGTGTCCTCCCGCTTCAACTGCGGGGGAGTGTTATGTCACACCCCCAATATCGGGTCCAGCGGAAGCATACGTGTAGCTGGGGTGTAACTCAATCGGTAACACAACACAAGTACAAAAATAGTTTTCACTTTAATTATTTAGAATAAAATCTTTTAATCAAAATGTTGAATTTACATCGTTAAAAGTAGTGCGGAAGTAGGCCCTTAAAATAGTTTTAAAACGGTCCCCAAATAAATAATCAGAGTCTTCTATGACCATGCCATACCCTGCCAAAACCTCCAGTAGCGTGCCATAAGTTAAAACCTGAAAATACATGCTAAAGTGTCAACACGAGGTTGGTGAGTTCATAGAGTTGTTTAACAAACAAAGTTTATAGAAAAATGGTCACACAGCAAAGGCATCGTAAATCCACTCAGTTACAAGTCCCGCCATAAGAGACTTATAACCTGTGTGTTCACAACCCACTGCTAAAAGATAGTTGCATGTTTAGTAGTCAAGCACAAGTGGTCAATATAGTTCACAATATGGAATCATAGTATATAATAAAGTAAGTGGCAAGGCTCCTAAAATAAATAATATGCGTTCCGTAGACAGGGGAACGAGAGGTTGGCCGACCTCTAATAGCGCTATCCATACTGCCTACTGCCCCACACAAGGAGGCCGCACGAACGGTACGTATAAACTGGAGTGCGAACGGCAAACCAGCAGGAGACTAACAATTGCTGATGCACGTACGGTACATCTTTCACAAACTATTATATAGTAATAAATCAAAGTTACTCCGTAGACAGGGGAGATTTTATGTTGCTCCGAACATGGGAGACTTGATAATGCTGCTCCGTCGACAGGGGAGACTTTAGGTTATAACACGTATGGTGCATTAAGTTCAAAAGTTTAAGTCAATTTCAAAGGTCAAGTCAAGTTCAAAAGGTCAAAACAAGTTCAATAGTTTAAAACAAGTTATAAGGTCAAATGAGTTCAAAGAGTCAAGTTGTAATTTATGTAAAAACGAGCATGTATTCTCCCCCAAAACGTTAACAAAACAATTTAAAAGAATAGGGGCTATGACTCACCTGGTGCGAATAGCTACGATGACAGAAGTGGATACACAGAAATGAGGTTCGATCTCTAACCGCAACCTAATATGAATGATAGTGATCTACTTAGATCATGAAAGGATGTAATGAATGCACATGCACATGATACCTATACCACTCATAACTTGAAAATACTTGTTATTGTCAAAGTAAAGTATTTTCCATACTTAAGAAAAATACGTCCAACTAGAATAATAAAAACTTGTCGTAATATATCGTATATAAAAACGTTAGTGTTATATTCCTCGTTTTGAAAACATTAAGATAATGTCTAGTAGTTGTAAAAATAAGTCTTGGGTCATAAGTTCTTCATTTGTTAAGAATATAGTCCTTAGTAACATTTCTAGAAAATATACCGTCTAGTATATAAGTTATTATTTTGGTAAAAGCTGTCAAAACAATATAGATTTTGCCGTTATTGAAACGTGAATATCTTTGTCGTTATTAGTCCGTTTTACTCGTTCTTTATATTCCCGGAATCGTGGGACAAAATACTAACATATTTTTGATAAGTCGGGATGGCTAGATTTAGTTTTACGCCTCGAAACAGTCGTGACAACTGTTCATCAGCAAAGGATTTTCAGAAAAATAGTTTTCGTCGTTAAATTTACAAAAATCATATCTCCTTCGTTATAAGCTCGTTTTAATCCGTTCTTTCGCCAAAAGCTTCGTTTTTAAAAGTATTTTCTAAATCTCTAGCCCAATGTTACCCGGAAATCTCTGATTTTTCTGGGTTTGTCGATTTGGGACAGAAGGTAATTATACATGTTTAATATCCATTTTTAATGTTCCAAACTAGATTCTAATCCAACCAAACCACTTTCAATCACCACAAATCTAGTCTAATCTTACCATACACCTTCTTAGGGTGTCATGGGTTCCTAAACATCATAAATCAAGTGGATCTAACAAGGATCTAACAAAAATCAATTTCTAGGGATCAAAAGTTATATATATATATATATATATATATATATATATATATATATATATATATATATATATATATATATATATATATATATAAATGAGTGGTATAACTAACATATGCATATAGATCTTGAATAAACAACATGAAACTAGAAAAATGAAAGTATGGAAAGATCAACAAGTGATCATGAAGCTTACTTGATGATTGGATGAGTTTTGAAGATGATGATGTAAAGAAAACTAGAGTTTTATCACAAAACCCTAACAAGAACAACTAAAGGAACTAGGAAATGACTTGATCTTGGAAAACCCATGGTTTCTTCCTCCTCTTCTTGTTGTGCCGTGGACCAAAAGAGAGAAAGAGAGAAAAAAATAGAAAGTAGCTAGTTGATTTATTGTGAAAATGAGATGAAATGTGAAGTTTAGGTTATATGTATTATATATATATGAGAAAAATTTATATAAGTAAATAAATTGTGAAATAATGGAGGACAAGATCCACCATTTAAGGAAATCAAAGGGGGTGGATGGGTTGTGTAAGATTTTGGTGGACTTTAGGTAGTTTTGTGTAGATATTATTAGTTTTAGGTGATACAGGGTACCGAGTTAACTAAAAATAAATTGTAACGAGATAAAATAAAATATAATGAAGTTGTAAAAATTGTAAAATAATATTCCTGATGAGAATCGGAAGTTAAAATAATGATCGGGTTGAAATATCGCAAACCGACGGAGTTTTAAGCTTTGACCGGAAAACGTAGCAGTTGATTTGAAAACACCGGGTAAATTAATAATATAATTTTTATATTATTATTATGAGTATAAAAATGTGTTAGGACCATAGTTGAGATTATCGGATCGATTATTTAAAATAATAGCTCATAAGACAACGTTTATTAGGTTGATAATCGTACGTTTACAAAAATGACGCAACCCACGTATAAATGACAAATTTTCTCCGGAGGTGAATAGTGTTTTATGAATAGTAAAATTTTAAAACGCTTCTCAGAATATCAAACTGACCTAAAAAATGATGAATAGTAAAATGATGAATAGTAACCGATGAATAGTAAATGTGAAAGTTCGGGAAAAGACCAGAATTTACGAGTTGTGACATGTTAACCGTATATTGGATATGTATCAAGTGATGAGTTGGACATTAGAAGATAATCTCATAGTAATTAGTTGTGATTTGCCAAATCAATAGGATTAGTTGGACATTGATAGTGATTAGCTAATTTAGTGGGATTTCCATATATAATCTATGTATTGTAGCTATTTATATATCCCATCTTTTGTGGGTAATAATCAAGAAAATCATTGGGTTATCCTTTAAACCGAACAACGGTATGCATTAAATGCTTCAAGTCATTGAAGACTTGGACCATTGTGTATGCAGTATGCTTTAAGGGGTGATTTTTTGGTTTTAATATTAAAATGTTAAAGATGATGTGGCGTTGAGGTAACAATACTTTTTCCGTATTACCGCGTTGCCCTCTTAAGTTCATTTTAATAAGATTTAAAGTAGCTAGATTTGGCCGTATGCCTGTATCTAATGTAGCACAGTATCTCTTCAAAAAAAAAAAAAAAAAAAGTAGTACAGTAATATTTTGCAATCTATATATTATACAGTATTAATTATCCTTCCCAACACATTAATAACTTTTTTACCGTGCCACAATTACCCTTCTACGTTGACACAGTCACCATTCCATGTTTCTTATTTGATCCCCCCCAGATAACATTTTGAACTGCCTATAAATAGAAATGGACTACCGTGAATTTTGGTCTGGTTCTTACCGGAAGCGGTTCTTTAACGATGACCAACAAACGATCAGCAACTGTTAAGGCTGAAACACTTGCTGTTTTTTTATTGTTTGTTTCTTCTGGGGAAGCTAACTTGTCGGGATTTCTGGTTTCGGATTTCTCGGAGTTTGATCGCTTGCCTGAAATAAATTGTAAGTAAAGTATGTACTATGTAGTAACTATGTAAAGATATTATTATTTATAGTAATAAGTACTTTATAACACGATCTATATTCAAGATCTTGTTTTATGATACTTTTTTTGGTTCATAAAAGGTTTAGATCTAATATTGTGTGAGTACATGAAAAGAATCTAATCATAAAAATGGCTTTTTTTTTTTTTTTTTTTTCACAATAGTTTTAGATCTAATGTTGTGTGATATCAATATTTGTTCAGAAAAGTTATAGATCTAAAAGGAAAGTTTTGTTCATAAAGAGAAAGTTAGATCTAAAGTCAAAAAGTTGCTAGATTTGGTTTTGTGGTACTAGATCTGTGTTAAATTCAAGTGATACATGACGTTTTGTATCTAGCTAGGTTATTTTTAAAATTTCTATATTTAGCTAAAAGACAATTCGTATGTGTGGAATTCATCAATTTGGTAATGAAAAATAATATGCCTAATATATTTATTGATCTTAGATGACATTACATAGATACATTGATTCGTTAGAGTATAAAACCTGCTTTTTTTGAAACGGCTGTTTGTATAAAACATGCTAATCATTGCTGTTTTAAAATAGACATGGTTGGTTCTTTAAATGATTTGTTTTCAAATTTGCATATGTGTATATATTATATGTAGATAGAGAATATCTTTTATGAAACCGTAGTCATATATACGGTAATACGGATATAGTGTGCATTGCTGTTTTAGTTCGAGAATAAAACAACTTTGGTTTTTTTTTTTAGAAAGGCAACTAACTTTGGTTATTGTCTTATTATTGTCAAGACACTAATTTTAGTTGGAGTTGTTGGCGCGCTTAAGTATTAGGAATATTGATAAGAAAAATGGAAATGTGAATCGCCAGCCGGAATATGTTCTGACTTCTGAGTTCTGGCATCTAAACTCCAAATTTTAACCACTATACTATTTGTGTATGAGTCGAATTACCTTCAAAGATTTTTGAAGAGGCCTTGGAGAGTAAGTTATTTAGCCTGGGGGACAACTTACTTAGATATAAGATATTGTATTATTAGAGTATAAGTCAAGTTATCTTATAAAAGTTTTGAAGAAGCCTTGGGGGAGTGAGCTAACTTGAGGGACAACTTTACTTAGTAACAAGCAGATAGTGTACAACCTAGGCCTTTGTGAATGTGGCTCAGCTACTCTTTTGTTTTTGTTATTATGCTAATCCAATTAATAAGATAAATGCTCAAGACAGAGGAGATACACACATAGAGAGAATGACATGTTAGTACTGTAGTAAGTTTTAAAAAAAAATTACAAGAGTTGCTTATCTTTATATAGTTTGTTGTAACATAAACACTGAGCTAGTCGTGACGGTAACTGGAGTACTCCTCATCACCCTGAGCATGAACGTATGATTGAAGATCACAAGGAAACCGGTTATAAGGGAACTCGAGGCTGAATCCCTGGGATCCACCCTCTTACGTTCATCCCAAGTATGATATGTGTTGTCTATGTATGTATATGAGAGTAGATAGCATATAATAATAGAGAAAGAGAGAGTGATATATGGCTCACCAGCGAGACACAAGTGTATGGCTTGTTTATAGCTGGCATACCTTTGTGTAATAACCTTTTGGTATAAACCCTAAAGGTTCATCCATTGGTCAAATGCGACCCATATATCTGATGATGAGGTCTGGTTCGCAGGGTGGATTTCATCTACAAGCTGAGACATTTGGTGGTCCTTGGCCAGTACATCAACATATACGATGTGCATATATAACAAAATAGATGTAACAATACTTCTTCACTAACTCTTTTCGCTTTTATATCTTGTAACCTACACTTTACCTTGCAGATTTACAAGATGCTACATCTCGAAAGCTGAAGGAAAAGATAGTTTTAGCCCTTAAAACTTTATCAATTGATGGCAAGCAATCTTGTCTTGTTCAGTACTGGGCAGCAACTAAAGCAGGAAATACGCACTTATTAGCTACAACAGATCAGCCCTTTGGTATTTATGGGACCGATACAGGACTTGAATTGTACCATAAAGCCTGTTTGCACCACAAGCTCTATGTACATCGTGAAAAAAAGAGATCCTTTGGGCTTCCTGGCCACACATTCAAGGACAGAACTCCTCATCAGACTCAACATATGCACGACTACCCTGAAGATCAGCGTCCTCCTTGTAAAGACAAAGCTATTTTTTCTAAGATATGGGGATCATTCGCTGTGCCTGTGATTGTAGCTAATGAATGTATTGGCGTGCTCGAATTTGTCGATACTGAACCGACACATTCTTATGATGGTGATATTAATGCAATTAACGAAGCACTCAAGGTTTGTGTCTTGTCCTCGCATATATACATTTACATGTTTTATTCACATATAAATCTTTTGTTTCACTCATGTACAGTGTGCAGGTTTTGAGTCCTTCAACATAAGGAATACTCAAAAGGATACACATATCCCCAAAAAAAGGCAGCGGAAAACAAACTCGACTATGTATGCGTACTACAACGTTCTTGTTCCATATTTTGGTCTGAGTAAGGGAGATGCTATGAAGGAGGTTGGCCATAAATTTCCAAAGAAGCAGACAAAAGCAACACGCGAAGCCACACATATCCCAGATTATTCAGCTGGAAAAGCAAAAAAAGATAAAAATAAATTTAAAGGTACTCCTAATGTAATTTTGAGTTATGCTCACTTACATGATAAGTATTTTTTAAAGCTCCGCCTCTGACTACACAAGTGTTTCTATTGCAGTCAATGAAACTACTTTTAATACGGCTCTTAGGGAGGTAGTAGGTATTACCGAGTGGCCATGCGTACAAAATTCCACTACTAAAGCTTCTTGTGCCCCCAAAACGCAAATCAATATGGCACCCGCGGCTAGTTCTTTTGGATCTCTGAATGCTGATGATTTAACCTCCTGCTTGTAGGTCACTTCATACCTTTCACGATATTTTACGCAACAATTCTATCTAATTCTTACTTAATTTGTAGGGTCCAAGGGGAGGCTTCTGAGAGGTCATTGGAACAAACTACAATCACCAAACCATCTGCCCTAGAAACTCAAAATGATCGAATAGTATCTTGTAATACTAGTTTTACTGAAGCTTTGCCCGAGTCTGAATGTGCACGTCCTAATTTCTTGCCAGAAGGTAATAGATTTGAATGTCAAGATCACGAAACGCCGTATCTGGATGCTCTCGATCATTTTGTGGTGGACAATGATTATAATTTTCCGGACCTAGAGATCCCTGATTGGTCAAAAAGTCGAACTGATCAAACACTATGTGACGAGACTAGTTCTCTTGGAATTCTGAATAATGCTGGTGATTTAAACTCCGGCTGGTGGGTTGTTTCATGACTTTCACATTCATAAGATTATTGAACGTTGGACTCATTTGCAGTGTAAACTAAGTATTGATTTTTTTTTTCAGGGACATAGATCTTGATCACATAGATCTTGATGACATAGATCTTGATCATGTTCTCAATCATTTACTGGACCAAGAAATTCATGATTTGTCAGAAACTCACACCGATAAAACACTATGTGACGGGACTAGTTCTTTTGGAATTCTGAATGATGCCAGCTGTGATTTCAACTCCAGCTGGTAGGTTTTTTTTCCTGACTTTCACATTCATAAGAATATTGAACATTGGGCTTTTTTGCTGTGTAAACTAATTATTCAATTTCTTTGTAGGGACAAAGGGGTTAATGAGAGGCCATCTGAACTAATTACGACTACCAAGACATCAGCCTCACGAATACATCAAAGTACAGTTACAGGTTTCGAGCAAGAATCATGTGAAATGGGAGATGAATTTTTTTCTCCGGACATGTTCAAGGACTTCTGATGTGGATAATACGTGTAACACCCGACATTTTATAAGTTTTAGAAATAGACTTTCATATTGATATTAGAAATTAGAGGGGACCAAATGATAGCATTTTAGGAAGATAAGGACTTAGAATGCTAAATAGTTAACAAAAGGATTGACGGTACAAGAGACTTAACGACAGCCAAATTTTGAAACTTACAAGATAAGCATAAGTATCTTTCCTTAAAATGAACGAAAACTCGGTACTTAGCCAAGACATGCACGTATGTATGTAGGTGTTTTTGTACATGGCACTATAAGAAAAAAAGGAGAATATAACTAGGTCGTAGTATTATTTATCAAGAGGGATTAAGTCGTAAAATAGCAACGTACTTTTCAAAGTGTACCGTTTTGGTACTGTGTACTTTTTAAGGTTGTAGAATAGCAATGTACTTTCATAAGTGTTCCAATTTAGTATGTGACGATGTGTCATACGCAAAAGTGTGACACGTGGCACCATTTATAGCGTGACACGTCATCGTTACATACTAAATTGAAACACTTGTGAAAGTACATTGCTATTCTACAACTTTAAAAAAGTACGCGTACCAAAACGAAACACTTTGAAAAGTACATTATTATTTTACGACTTAATTCCTTATCAAGATTAGTATAAAAGGTTTATGAATTCAAGTGCAAGAGGTTTTGGTAATCTTGGTTAAGGATTATTGGTGTTTAAAGAAATCATTGAAAGAATCCAAGTTCTAGTGGTTAATATCTCTTTCAAGGTAGATTTTATGTTAGATTCATGTTTATGATAATTTTAGAGATTATGCTTATTTGAGGTTATGAAAACCTAGACATGAATTATGATGAACCATGATGTTATAAGCTTTGTTATGATTAAGTTAAGTCAAGTAATATGTGGTTAAATTATGATTTATGGTATAGTAGAAATTATGTTATGGTTTTGATATTACGTTTAAGTATGTAAATTAAAGGGTGTTTGGAACAAGCTTATTAAGGGTTTAAATTAGTAAGATAGCTTATGGGCCTGATGAAAAATGATCTTGACATGTTAAATAAGCTGTGATATAAGTTTGGTAAATAGTAGAAGAGCTTATCATGAGTTTTGGGTCGTTTTAGTGATATTTTAATTTAGGACAGCAAAGTTTTTAAGAAAATGCGCAGACTTAGAAGGACCGTGGAGAATAAACCGTTTGTCGGATTAAGATGAAGTCTTAACGAAAGTTGTAGCCCTCTGAGTCTACTTTAATTGTTATTCTTTAAGTTTTGGCTCGTTTGAAAGTTAAATTGGTGTAAAGTGCAAAATACTGCAGCAACCCAGGAAATTCTGCACTTAAAGTGTTTTTGTAAAAGTGTGTTTAATGATGAAATAGCACCTTAGGTGGTCATGTTTAAGTTTTTTAGACCCGATAAATGTTAGATAAATGTGTTAGCAAGTTTTAAAAGCATTAGAATAGTTATTATGTGATTAGGTGCTCGTGGGAAGCTTGAGGATCACTAAACAAGACTTAAAGGTGAGTAATGGTGTATTAGCTTCATGTTAATAGATTAAACATGATGTTAGAACTGGTGCTCGGTTTCGAAGATAGCCGAAACAAATTATGAATAGCATGTTCATAAGAAGCATCATTGATAAGTTTAGCGTGCCTAAGAAATGCACTATTTAGAACTCCTTTAGTAGCATCCTTAGTGAATAACCCGTGCTTATATTATAGTATTTACATCCTTAGTGGATGGTCTGAGTATAGAATTAGCATATCAAGTAGATACGAACAAGCATCCTTAGTGGATGACCCCAGTTTAGAAAAGCACGAAGACAAATTAAAACCTCAATAAGAGTACTCGTTCGTTAGTGAAGCTCTCACTCATAACAGGACGACTAAGCATTGTCTAGTCAGAATGCATGTGCTCAGATATTATGTATAGACTATGAAATTCAGAACCAAGAATATATATGTCATGTACAAGCAGAAAGACGACTTTAAGTCGTGCCCTTAAATCATGTTATAGACTATTATGATTATGTTTAGAATTTGTAACTATTATTTCATGATTATTCGGTTACTCACTAAGTCGCAAAGACTTACCGTTCTCAGCTTATGTTTCATGTAGGTATATGAAGATAGGCGATGGGCTTGTAGATAGCAAGTAGGAGTTCATTTTGGAAGATTAACAGCTACGCTCGGGTATAGGTTATGAGCGATTCATTCACCCCCATGTGTCTTTTAAAGAAGTCTAATGTTAGTGTCACAACAGTTTATGATCAGTTTCAAGTCGTTTTATTAATCTACGGGCAAGTAATGTAGTTATGGTCGTGTAAGGGGGTGTTTGGCATAAAGCCATTCCAGCCCAAAATGACCCATTTTGGTTATGTACGGGTCAAAATGATTAGTACATGTTATGAAGTATGAACAGTTTTTATGAAGTAGATACATGTTTGGTTTTATGTTAATTTAGTCTTCAGGCGCATACTATGTATTCCAGTTTATGTATACGGAGTATTCCGTCGTACAGCCAATACGGCGTATTGACTTAATAGTTTTTTTTCTTAAAAAAAAAAGAAAAAAAAATCCAGTCTAGAGTCGGCGTTACAATACGGGTGACTTAAAAAATGGATGCAAGAAGAACTAGCGCTACAGTTTGATTTTTAGTCCAACAGTAGTTGGCGGTACACATATTTTGCTATGAATATTGTAACTTATAATTTTGATGTCCAGCAAGTTGTGTTGTTAGTGTTGTTGTTTGACTAATCTGTTTTTATATTGAAGTTTACCTACTTTGTTTATGTCTCTACCATAAATGAGTTGGTTTCACACAATTATAGCAGTATATTGACACTTCAAATTCTCATACGAGAGCTCTTTTCGATCTTTTCAAATCATGTAACATCATACAGCTCAATGGAATAAGCATCTCCACAAAAAGCTCGTAAGTATACTGAGGAAACAAATATCATACTGTAATTGATTCAACCCAACAGTATGTCCACAGTTCATCATGTTTTTAGCCAAACAAATGGTTCTATTCTAGCAACCATTTGAGAAATGTGGGATTTGATGATTTGATCCAGGAGCAGCGCCGCCTTTCTACAATGACAGCCGTAAGCCCATAATATGAGCAGAAAATACAGATAGGAATTAAGGGCATGTTTGGTTTATAATTTTTGGATTAAAGGAATTGTTTCATTCCAAAGTTTAATTGTTTGGTTCAATCTTTTGAGAATTAATGTGAGCTCAAGAATAATAGATTGATTCCTAGCAAATATAGTGTCTTTTGCAATTAAAAACATATAATTGGCCCTACATTTAATCTTCACTCACAATCTATATATAAATTAATTATTAAAAAATAAAATTATCTCACTTTCTTTTCAATAAATTATTTATCAACTATTAAAATAAACTTTTTAATAAAATATTAATTTTTTTATTACCTCATTTTCTTTCATTTTAAACCGAATCCAGATCTTTTTGCAAACCAAACGGGCCCTAAATTAAACTGAAGCACAAAGAGTAAACGTGAATTTCGCAACTTGACCAATAAATGTAGTTTCAACTTTCTGTTAGCCGTATACTCCCTCACTCTCAAAATTATTGTCAGTAGACAAGAATCACAAAGTTTAATAAAAGTGGAACCACTATAATTCTCAACCACTTAAATAGAATATTCCCCCACTAAATTATATTTTTCTTACTAAAAATGGAAAATGAACTATTAATTTGAGACATCCATAAAAAGAAATATGGACAATAAATATGAGACGGAGGGAGTATTAAAGATAATGGCAAAGAGATTAGCATGATGAGTAGATGATTACCTAGAGATTAGCCTGATGAGTAGATAATTACATGTATATTAAATATGATTAGCAAGAGTTAAAGAGTGATTAGCATTTACCTAAAATAGATCATGAAAGACGGTATTGGGAGTTACTTTACTTTACTTTTTCGATCATGGATAAGTCCCTATATATTTTGTAATCTCAGTATGTATCGATCATTCAAATAATATGTTGGTCCCTTTTACTTGGTTAACAGTAACTAAAAAGCTAATGTAACCAAGTTGTATGACTTTTAACAAAGATGTATAAATGATTAACAATAAAACAACGTAAAGATAAGAGACAATATTTTCAACGTTTAATTCTTTATTAGAAGTTAATCAAAAAGAATCGTACCCAAGTGTTTGCGGAATAACATTTGAGATTGAAAATGACAAGTGTGATATTGACTCCTCTCTAAACTCAAAACAATGTTTGAGTGACAACTAAGGACCCACTGAGCTATCTCAGGGGCTATGTTATTCTTTGGAGGAGTAAAAGTGGTTTGTGAATGCTTTGTATTAATTGCACAAACTTGTCAACTTTTACTCCTCACTTATGCTACCTATTTATACACAAATGTGAACAACTCTATTTTACAATGGTCCTAAGCGTTCCTTAATAAAATCTTGATATATTTTATTCTCTGGCAAGGGAAACTTCTTTGGGTTAAGTCCAAAAGGCACTTTCTGATGACAGCCTGGTTTTAACCATTTGGGGAAAGTTTGACCTTAAAGTGATAAAGCACTTTAGTGAAACAGTTCAAACTTTCCCGCCCAGTCCCGCCAAAACTTCAGTCTTTAAGTCATCAGTCTTCAGTACCATGATAGTTGTTGAGGAGTCTTGGGGGTTCGGTGAGTTATTGTCATCATCACTGAACCCATCACCTTCTTCTTGGCTTAGATCACACTCATTGAGTTCCGCCTCACTGAATTGATAACCTTTCTTCTTCGGCTCGGTCTAGGCATCCTGAAGATGACTCACTGAGTTACTGTTCACTCAGTGACTTGTTTACACTTAGGTTATTTTACGTTCAAATCCTTGTTAGAAGAAGATTGGGGAATTCAGTGACCCAACAATCTCCCCCTATTTGAACATACAAATAGCCTAAGTGTCTCTTGATTCAGTATGAGTTTGCAGGGGTCTTCATCTCTTACTGAATGTTGATGTAATTATAGGTAGGACACATAATTTAAACAAAACGTCAAAGTTTATTCATGGTTATTACAAGTCCTACAAATTACAAGAAAAAAAGATAGTTGTTGTTGCAGATTAGATGTTCAGGTGGTAACCAAGGGCTTCAAGCTTTGCTTTCTTTGATCTAAGTAGATGTCTTTCTGGATGTTCATTGATCATTGCTTCTAAGTCCTGGCAGAATCTTTTGTTCTCAGTACTCTTGATGGGGGACGCCAACATGAAATACATGAGCATTGCTTTGACTCCTGCCTTTTCCATATCAGACCATCTTTGGAAAGCTAAGTTTCCATACTCATCAGTAAAACATAAGCCTCTTTCAGGAGCTTCAAGGACCGCATTGTTCACGAAAGTGATCCCTTCAGGAAGCGACCTGTCACAATCTAGCCCTGGTACTTTAATCTCAGGCTCCATCTCAATATGCTTCCTTTTCCTTCTAGAAGCCTTAGATGGAGCAGTCTCTTTTGTTGAGGCAGGAAGAAGTGAGGGAATGTTTAGAGCTTCAGGCATTGCTCTCAGTCTGTCGTACCCTTCCTTCAGTGACTTGAGAAGGTTGAGAACTACAACATTGTTCTTCTTGGCAATGATAGGGCGAAGCTCATCAAGTTCAGTGATGCCAAAATCAGCAAACCTGAATGGCTTATGGACGTCAAATACTCTTTGATCACGTCCCCTGAAGACCGTGACCACTGCAGGATCGGTGTTTCTGTGGATTTGAATATCAGTGATGGTTTCAGGTTTTAGCCTTTCTTTCATCACCCAAGTATACTTTTCGACCTTGTGTTTTCTGATTTGAGCGTCCTTCCTGAGCTTATTTTCCATTTCCTTTTTGAGAGCATTCAACTCTTCTTCCTGAGCCTTTTTAAAGGCTGCACCAGCTTGCTCAGTTGCTAGTGCCTCAGAATCCAAACCAATCTTTTCAGCTTCCTCATGAACAACCTAAATAAGAGCAGGCTTGCTCCTTCTCTCCTCTTCAGCCACCTTTTGTAGTATCTCAATCCTTTTCATGTGAGCTTGAATTTCGGCATTGGTGAGATGATGTACTACTCCATTGATTTCAAACGGGACTCTGATAGGTTCATTAGGGTCATATCTGACTATGGTTGAGGCAGGCTTGAGCACAATTTCAGGTTCAGAGGTGGTAGCAATACTTTTTCCTCTGTCCTGCCTGAGAGTGGAGGAGACTGGTTCCTGTTGTGGTGGAACTTCAGTGATTGGTGTGGCTTCAGTGACATGCTCCCCCTCAGTGTGAGAGGGTTGTCCAGCTTCTTGTTCTTCAGTATTAGGGGCTTCAGTAGCATCCTCCCCCTCAACATTTGCCTGAGCGTCAGTGATGGCAAGTGTTGGCTGTACCGAAGAAGAAGTAGATGTTCCCTTGAAGGCTTGGAAAATTTCGGTCATCATTGACTTGATTTCCGCAGTATCCTGATGAATGAGAGATACTTTGGAGTCAAGTGCAGCCTGAGAGTGTTCAAGGGCTGTCATCCTGGATCCCATTGTCCATGCCAGAGAAGTGGACTTTTGGGATTGAGCTGCCACTGATTCTTCCAATTTTGTAAAGGAAGATTTGAGAGACTCAATGGTTGAGCTGAGATTCTGCACATTTGATCCCTTTAGCAAGTCAAGTAACTCAGTGAGGGTCACTGAGTTTACCTGATAAGTCTCAGATACCCGAAGAAGCTTCCTTGTTAGCTCAGGATCATCCTTGACCGATTCTTGAACAGACTGAACCCCTACATTCAGCTGGTTAAGGGATATGAAAAACTGATTCAAGCGAGAGATCATCTGTGTCAGGGAGTGGTTAACTGAGGCATTCTGTTCCCTGACATCGTCATTGAAGTCTTCGACAACATCTTTGAGATTATGATAGTGAACCGCCTGTTCAGTGTGCATGTCAAAAACCTCATCAGTGACCCCCCTGTACAAAATGTTAGTAATCTTCTTGATGAATTTGGTAAAAGCTTTCTCAGTGAGAGGAGTTTGATCATCTCCTGAGGACTCTGGCTCGGAATGTGTGTCAGCTACTTCATGGTTAGAAGATTGAGGAGACTGAGGGATTGGCTCAGGGACTGTCTCCTCAAACTCCATATCATCTCCGGCCGTAAAAACTTCCTCATCACTGTTGAATTCATCATCAGAATACAAGACTGCCTGAGCATCAGCTAGGGACTGAATCTGCAAAACAAGGTTATCCGGCTCCTCTTCATAAGAAGACTTGCCTTCGGTGTGGCCAGGTCCTGACCCCTCAAATCTGGTAGATTGGGTTTTATCTACCTGGTCCTCATGGTCAGTTCTCGAGTTATGCGCACCTTCGGGGGTGGTTATGGGTTCCATATAAGCGGGTGGCTTTTGTCCCTCTGAATCTTTGTCCCCCGTGACCCCTTCAGACACTGATGGGTGTTTCTCAGTGCCATCATGAGGAGCCGTGAAAGTTGTGTCCCTATCAGCGGGTTGTATATTTCCCTCTGAGTCTTTGGGATGAGTTTTTGTGCCCTCAGACAAAAGCTTTGATTTGCGAATGTCCTCATCAGGCACCTGAGTGGTTTTGCCCCCTTTCCAACAGGCTTGTTCTGGCCTGTCGAAGGTTTAGGGGCGAGAACTCCCTGTTGCTTGGGTTGTGATTTACCCGAGCCTTTAGCAGGATGTGATTGTTTGTGGGTCCCCTTATCAGTGGAGTAGTGCTGCCCCACCGAGGGTTTAGGATCCCTTACTCCCTGATACTCTGGTTGTGATTTGCCAGAGTCTTTAGCAGGATGTGAAGGTTTGGTTGGTTCCAACTCCACTGACTTGTTTATGTCAGCAGAGCCTTTGGGAAGGGGTTCGCCCGAGGACACTGAGTGTGATGTCTCAGTGCCCTCCGTTGGCCTTTGTTTTGGGGCCAATGATTGGCTAATGATCCTAAGGGTGTCAGCAGTCAGGGTCTGTTGTTGTTGTTGCCCCCTTTTGTCAGGCTTAGGGGCAGAGGTCTCAGTGGCAAGTGACTTGGGTTGAGCCACCTTCCTGGACCCCTGTCCCTTCTTCCTCTTCACTTTTTTGGTGGGAGAGGGAACTGGTGAAATTTTATTGTCACCCTGGATAGCAGTAAGCATATACGTTGTCAGGGTGACAGGTGTAACCTCAAGAGGGTTATGAGAGTAATTAGCCTTGTGTAAGACATCAGGCTGAAAGCCTACTGCATCAGGCTTAGCATACTCAGACCCAAGCAAGTCTTGTAGGGCACAGGAAATGAATCTAGGATAGGACATAAGTTTTTGCCTAGACTTCCCCCCTAATTTTTCTATGAGGTCCCTAAAGATTATTTCTCCAAGGTCAATTTTTCTACCCTCCATGAGACAGAACACTATCATTGATTGAGTAATGTTTAGTTGCTCAGTTGAGGATTTATTTTCCCCAAGGACCTGAATGACAAATGTCATCAGAATCCTCCAGGGGGCAGGAAACCACGTTTTTATGATGGGGGATTTGGACAGAAGGGCCATTGAAGACACTTCAGGATGAAGTTTATCATAGGGCCCAAGTCTCAAGAGGAGTTCCTTAACTTCCTCTTCAGTAGGTTGGGTGGCAGAGCTCTCAGCAAAGTCAAGGCATGTGGCTTTGACAAAGGTCTTATAGTTAAGAGTCAGGAACTTTGTTCCATTCTTGACTGATAACTTGATTGTAGAATCCTTTGGTGCATCAGGGTTTTCAACCACCGCTGAGCACCAAAATTCCATCAAGTAGTCATGATAGATGACTGAGGGGGTTTTTGTGAATGTGGTGGTGAGAAAACAATTTTGTAGGAACTTCACCACATCCCTGTATTCAGGGAACCCTTCAGGGTAGGCAAAGTTCCCCACCACATTATTTTTGGTGAGGTCTACGCTTTCCATTTGGAAATCCACATTAGGTGCGTATTTTATGACCTTTGAAGAAGCCATTTTTGTTTGATAAAAGGTCTAGTTTAGATCAAAGAAGAAACACACAGAGTTTTTGAAAACAAAGTGATTCTTGAAATAATTTTGCAAGAGTTTTGTTAAGGTTTTGAATGCGTGTGTGTGTTCTTCTTTGTGGGGGTATTTATAGGGTGGGAATTAGGGTAGTGATGTTGCGGATACCAACGGTTTTATTATTCAACCAAAACGGCATAATAATGTGGGTTTGATATCCGCATTTAATATCACGATTCCCATTGCCCCTATTTTCTCTCACATCATGGGGTGAACAGTTGTGTGGCTCTGCAAATAATGCACTTTTGCAGAGAAAAATCATCACAACTATTGTGTGTGAGAGAGCATTTAATGCTCAGGGGTGTTTGGTGAGAGAGATGTGGGGGCCCAATAAGGTGGATGCCAGTTGTGTAAGCGACATATATTCCTATATTTAATAGGAATCAGTTACCTACCTGGGACATTTACTAACTAAGTACTTAGAGCATTTAGTTAAGGTATTCAATGCCATTTTTCATCATGAGCCCCCTGAATGATTTTTCATTCAGGAATGGGTTTATTCAGGAAGGATATGATCAGGGACCTAGAGAATTTACATCAGGTTGGAACACTTTTGATCAGTTTCCTGATTCTATGTCCAACATGCCCAATTCAGCTTTCAATCTTGTGAAAGTGGGTTCATCCAAGGGTTTTGTGAAGATATCAGCTAGCTGATACTCAGTGGGGATGAAATGTAATTCAATTTCTCCATTCATGATGTGGTCCCTGATGAAGTGGTATCTAATGTCAATGTATTTGGTTCTTAGATGAAGTACTGGATTATTTGAGATGGCTATGGCACTTGTATTATCACAAAAGATAGGTACCATCTTATACTGAATGCCATAGTCACTCAGTTGGCTCTTCATCCATAGTACATTTTCACAACATCCTGCAGCAGCCACATATTCAGCTTCAGCTGAGGACATAGCCACTGATTGTTGTATCTTTGTACTCCAACACACAAGTTTACCACCAAGAAATTGACAGGATCCTGAGGTACTTTTTCTGTCCATATTGCATCCTGCATAGTTAGAGTCAGTGTACCCTTTGAGATCAAATCCTGAACATTTTGGGTAATACAAACCAAGGTTTGATGTACCCTTCAGGTACCTGAAGATTCTCTTGACAGCAGTGAGATGGGACTCTTTTGGGTCAGCATGATATCTTGCACACAGACAGACTGAGAATTGGATATCAGGCCTTGATGCAAGTAAGTACATCAGGGAGCCTATCATTCCCCTGTATTGGGTTTGGTTCACTGATTTGCCAGTGAGGTCAGGGCCAAGGTTGTTTGGAGGAACCATAGGAGTCTTTACTGAAGAGCAGTCAGTGAGCTCATACTTCTTCAGTAGGTTCCTCGGGTATTTTTCTTGGCAAATGGATATTCCTTTTTCAGTTTGTTTGATTTGGAGTCCTAGGAAGTATGTGAGTTCACCCATCATGCTCATTTCAAACTTTGTGGTCATCAGTTTCTCAAACTGTTTGCAAAGTTTGTAACTTGTTGAGCCAAAGATGATGTCATCAACATATACTTGAACCAGGATGACATCTCTTTTTGTTCTGTAGATGAACAGTGTGTTGTCAATCTTTCCTTTGACAAACTTGTTTTGGATCAGGAAGGCTAAAAGAGTTTCATACCATGCCCTGGGAACTTGTTTCAGTCCATAAAGGGCCTTGTTAAGCTTGTAGACATGGTTGGGGTATTCACTACTTTCAAAGCCAGGAGGTTGTTGCACATAAACATCTTCTTTGATGTTACCATTTAGGAATGCACTTTTAACATCCATTTGGTAAACTTTAAAGTTCATGTAAGTTGCATAGGCAAGGAAGATCCTGATGGCTTCCACTCTAGCAACTGGTGCAAAGGTTTCCTCATAGTCTATATGATGAGTGTCTAAATACTCATCATTTTATACCAATCTGAGCTGCCAAAACATACAAAAACATTCAAATGTGCATCAAAATACTTAAAATATCTTAGAAGTGTGTTTTATATGTTTCAAATGCAAAACAAGCAAAAACAGATGAAAAACGTACAAAGTTTGCATAATTGGCAGTTTCAGTCCCTCAAGTTTCAAAAGTTGTCAAAACTAGTCCCTGGTTATTCTTAAAACTTGAAAAAGTCACCAAAGGTCCTTTTTAATCATAAAAGTTACATATTTAGTCCTTTGGTGCAAAGTTTCACAAAATTACAAGTTTAGTCCCTATACTTTGGAATTTTACATAAATGGTCCCTGCCTCCCTGGGAATGTAAAAACTTTGAGAAATTCAATTTTGGTCCTTGTGCTTATAATCTTTTGCAGGAATGGTCCTTGGTGTGAAGTTTGGTGAATTTACATAATTGGTCCCTCAAGTTTGGCAGTTTGGCAAAAATAGTCCCCGGGTATTTAAAAGTGAAAATTATCAAACATACCCTTGTACTATTCACATATGGCAATTATGACCCTTGTGATAAAATTGGAAAAATGCCACAAACAGCCCTCAACTTTGCACAAATTACAAAAATGGTCCTTGTGTGAAACAATACAAACCGGACCCTATGTTTTATTAAAACCCAAAATACAAACCAATCCAATCCAAACTAAACACCAACAGCCCACCCATTTCCTATCCACCAGGCCCAACCTTGCCAGCCCAGTCCACACCCTTAATATAAAAACGGGTCAACGCCCCGGTCAAACACCACAAAACCACCCCTTTCCCTCCATTACCACCCCCCACCTCTGCAACCCAAAACCAGCTGGTATTCCACCTCCACCTCACCTCCCCAGCTGTATACCTACTCCCCTCCACCTCCACAAACTTCCAAACCCCTTGAAAACCTCTCCACGTTATCTACAGTACCCCCAAGCAATGTTCTGAAAGGCTCAAGGCGCACTAAGGCGCAAAGGGGGTCAAAGAGCCTTGAGTCGAGGCGCAAACCAAGGCGCGAGATTTATAAATACGAGGCGCATTATACATTTAGGTTTTTTATAACATATGTGACAACTTATGCAGCTGAAATAATACAAAAATATCAATATTCAATGCATAATGCCACTTAATGGTTATTACATCTAACAAATGTTGCATTTGAACCCAAAATATCAAGCAAGCAACATATCAGAATCCATGAACTACCCTAAATTGCTGAATATACATTAAAATATATGAGTTTATGACTTATAAAATTTAACAAATTACCATGTATCTCTATCAACAACAAAAAATCTATAGTTGTTTGGTAACACTAATAAACAACATTTGTATCTGTTAATAAGCTACTATTGTTAGACATTAGATTACAAAAAATATATATTTCTTTGTTGATTGTGTGTTTTAATTATTTTCTAAATATTAGGGTTCTTAGATACTTTATAACTTAAAGGGCCCAATGTATATAATATGTAAGCCCAAAACGTATCTTATTATTAAGAAAAAAAGGCCAAAACCCCGTTACATCTTCTAGGCGCAAAAATCCCCAAGGCGCAAAAGCGCAAAAATCCCCAAGGCGCTGCGATTTTTACGGGATTCATGCATGTCGTGAGCCTCGATCTGAAAAAATCCCAAAGGCTGGAGCCTCATGGGATTTAGGGAGTAGGCGCGCCTGAGGCGCGCTTTTTAAAACATTGCCCCCAAGACCCTTTGGCGCCAAGTTTCTAATTTAAACGGCCATGATTCATTTGACCTTATCAACGGCTTGGATATGGTGGGAAATGACAAGTGGGTCCCACAAAACCCTGGAAGTTGCTATAAAGCAAAAGAGATGCAGAAGAGGAAAACTATTAGTTTAGTTTTAGTTTAGTTAAATCGTATGTAGTATAATTTCTTTTTCAGTTGTAATTCTCAGTTAAACAAGGTTGTACTAAACATTTTCAGAGTAATTTTATCTTTATTAAAGCTTAATTTCAAGTTTTGTTGTGAAAACTCGAATTTGGCATTTTCATGTGAATTAGACAAATTCACTAAAACTTGTTAAAGTTGTTGTTTCAGTGTTCATTTAGCTTCATTAAGCTCACTTGTGAGCTCCTTTAAGCTTCCAAAGTTCTTACTCAACATCATTTAAAAAGTTCTCAAAAATATTAAAAATACAATAGAAAAATAAAAATAAAATAAAAATTCTGAGTTAATAAAGAATCAAGATTGAAGAAGGTGTATTCTGGATTGATTGGGTATTAGAAACCTTGTGGAAGGTTGTTAGGATAAATCTTGGTTCTTGGTTCCATCATCTCAGTTACATATCAACTGTAAGACCTTAATTTGATTTTTGCATAATCTTGTTTTTGTTGTTATTAGTAGTTTATTTGGTTTAAATAACTTTAATAGTGATTAAATAAACTGTTGCAAGTATAAAATCAGTAGAGTTAGTTATAAAATCTAATAGTTATAGTATAATCAGTCTGTTAAAGGAGTGTTTGGATTTACATGTTTCACTGTGTCATTGTGATTTTCATAAGTTAAAATTTAGTCAGTCATCATTCTTAGTAGTAAACTAGTATAGTTATAACATAAAACCAGTAGGTCATAGCTTTCAAAGTCAAAATTACCTCACAATCCTTACCACAGATAACTGTTGAGGTATTTTGATCTCAAACCTCATCATACCATTACACAAGTCAGTTATAGAGCTTAATTCAGTCTAATAATCACTTATAACAACTTATTAAATTAGTAGTAGTGATTAGAAGTTCAATAAAGTCAAAGTTTAAGTTTTATAGAAAAAGTCAAATTGTGCTTTTGCTGAAAATCTCAAATCTTGTGGGAATTTTATAGATTTATGTAGTGAGATTTAGACTGTGAGCTTTTGAGGTTTAGTAGTCTACCACCTCAACTTCATCATCCTATCTTAGTTATATTTTTAAGATTTTTGTAGTGGGCCCCACACCTGGCTAAACTCAACTGCAGGGAGAAAACCTCCCCTGTGCAGCAGATAACCAACCCATCACCACCACTTTGGTGGTGTTTTGTGACCACCTCAGTGGGCCCCACACCTCCTACTTGGTACCATTGAACCCCCCTCCTACCAGGGAACAACCATTGACCACTAGTTTGACCTGAAACTCAGTGGACCCCACTTGGATTTGCCCTTGATCTTTGTCCCATTTTTCTGTCTCAGTCCACAATAAGCAAGTGCTTATTGTGGCTTATTGGCTTATTCAGTGTTCCACTTGTGCTTTTTCTAGCTTATATAGGTTTAATTAACTAAGTTGAACTGGATTTTACTCTTGTGGACCCCACATAAGTCAGTTTTAGCTTATTAGCTTCTTTGGTCAACTATGGTCAACTGTCATACTAATAAGCTTACACACAGCTTATTAATAGCTTATAAAATTATTGTTTTCACAAAATTTGTCTATTTTTAGGTATAATTTAGTTTTGTAAAAGAAAAATCAAGAAAAAACAATATAAAAATAAGTGATAGTTTCTATTTAATACAATTTAATTTTAATTTTCATTTTTATGTTTTTATTAAGTAATTTGTAATTTTATATTTTTATTAATTTCCTCTTAGGTTAAAGTAATTTTAATAATTTCCTCAGATTTTTATTTTGTAATTTAGTATTTATTAGAATTAAT
Organism: Artemisia argyi; assembly: GCA_030686995.1. Lineage (NCBI taxonomy): Eukaryota > Viridiplantae > Streptophyta > Magnoliopsida > Asterales > Asteraceae > Artemisia > Artemisia argyi. The sequence goes on from CM060685.1 coordinate 48,733,512, forward strand.
AATAGTTTTATTAATAATTAATCAATAAGTAAGTTATAAATAGCATAATTAATTTTTATAAAGCAAAACCTGGTTTTTATATTTTTTATAGCTTTTATAAGTCAAAAAATAGTTTTAGGAATTTTTCCATAATTTTCTAAGTTGATTTAGTATTATTTGTAATTTAAAATAGTTTAATTATTATAAATAGTTTTTAACTAATAGAAAATCTATAAAAAGACAAAAACATTTATTTTTATTTTTTATACTTTCTTCAAGTTCATTTTTAAATTTAGAAATTATTTTTATAAGTTTTTAGTTTAATTTGTAGTATTTATCATTTTTTGTTTTATTTAAGATAGTTTTAATTAAATAGTTAAATTGTTTTTAATTAAATAATTAATAATAAATAATATAATAATCTAAAAAATAGTTTTCTTTTTAATTTAATTTTATTTTAAGTTTAAGTTTATAGAATTTTCATTTTTAACCCCTATAGTTTATTTTTCTTAAACCTCACCTTTTTCTCAGCACGCAATCGCGTCTGATTTTAATTTGGTGTACGTTTAAACGTTTTAGATATCTAGGTTTTACGTAATCGCTCTTATAGCTTATTTAAGTTATTTTGTTTTATAAAACCTTAGATTAATCACTCACACACACTTTATACCTTTCCTGTTCACATTCACTGATCACAGATTCGTTTTTAATAAAACATCGCACACCTCGTTGGGACATTACGACCCGGGGAAACACTGTATTCCACGGAAGCATTTGCCTTAGACTATTTGACTTGTTGACCATCCTTTGGTTGATATTATCTGACCGTTTGAGGCGAATCACTATACCTTCCTGTTGATTATATCCTTTGGCAACCAGTCTTGCTTTGTTTTTGATGACTGTGCCATTCTCATCAGTCTTGTTTTTAAAGACCCATTTCATACCAATGATTAAAACACCCTGGGGGCATTCAACAAGGGTCATGACATCATTTCTGTCAAATTGTTCCAATTCATCTCTCATGGCCTGAACCCAACTTTCATAAGTCAGGGCTTCTTTGACATTTTTAGGCTCAATCTCTGAGAGATAGTCAGCATAAAGACATATATTGGCTGAGGCTGCCTTGAGTTTTGCAGCCATGCTTCTTGTAAGCATGCCTTCAGTGGGTTCACCAATTATGTTCAAAAGCTTAATAATTTTGGATCTTGTCCAGCTATCTTGAGGTTTAGGATAGGAATTTGAGCTTGAAGGAGCCTGATTGGGTTCAGACTCAGGAACATGAGGTGACTCATCAATATGTGCTTCAGTGACATTTAAGGGAACAATTTGTTCTGTGGGTTCCTGAACAATTTGTTCAGTGGTTGCAGTCTCATTGGAGACCTGCTGAGTTTCAATGAACTCACTGATGGTTGGTTGGGGTAGGTTGTGAGGGATGATATAGTAGGAGACATCAACATCAGCTTGATATTAGGTTGAGGGGTTGTTCTCAGGATGATACTCATCAGGGGGATATCTTGATGAGTCATCAATACCAATATCTTCAACTGAGGAATTTGAGAACCTGATGGATTCAGTGCTCTCATCAACAGTAATGTGATAAGTTTCCTCAGTTTGTTGTCTCCTTGTGTTGAACACCCTGAAGGCTTTAGAAACCAGAGAATATCCCAGGAAGTATCCATCATCAGCTTTGGCATCAAATTTACCCAAGTGATCCTTGTGATTATGAATAAACACTGGACACCTAAATATATGAAAGTAGCTGATGTCATGAATCCTTCCTTTGAATATCTCATAGGGAGTCTTATTGTGCCTTTTCACAATGATTGACCTATTTTGAGTGTAGCAAGCTGTTTTAACTGCCTCAGTCCAGAAATGTTTTGAGAGGACTGAACCATTTAACATTGTTCTTGCTGCCTCAATGAGTGTTCTATTTCTCCTTTTAGCTACTCTATTTTGTTCAGGAGTATAAGGAGAAGTGAAATTTTGAGAAATTCCTTTCTCATCACAGAAACACTCAAGGTCTTGGTTTTTGAATTCAGTGCCATTGTCAGTTCTGATTTGTTTAACTTTGACATCATTTTGATTTTCAATGTTCTTGACAAATGACATGATGACATCAGCTGCCTGACTCTTTTTGGTCAGGAAGTAAAACCAAGTGTATCTTGAGTATTCATCCACTATGACCAGAGTATACTTCTCATGGTGAATGGACATTGGACTGACAGGTCCAAAAAGGTCCATATGAAGAAGATGTAGGCAGCTTTTAATGGAAAAAGTTTGTTTGGTTTTGAATGATGCCTTGTGGTGTTTTCCTTTTTCACAAGCAGAACAAGGCTTGTCTTTGGTATACACCAGGGATGGAAGGCCCAGAACTTTGTTCTGTTTGGCCAGGTTGTTGATGCTCTTGAAGTTGAGATGAGAGAGTCTCCTATGCCAAATCCAGTTGATTGTCTCACTTGCCTTTGAGAATAGACAAGTCCCATTTTGAGTCAGGGATGACATGTCTAGAACATATACATCATCCCACCTGGGGGCAATCAACACAACTTCCTTATTGGCATTAAAGATGGTCCCTCTCTTGTCATCAAACTGAACTATGTATTTGGCATCACATAGTTGGGAAACACTTATCAGGTTGTACTTGAGACCATTAACATAAGCTATTCTTGTAAAAACTATACCATCGCAGTTTACTGAACCATAACCTTCAGTGGGAGCTGATGAGTTATCACCAAATACTACTTTGGGTCCTGGTTCTTCCACATATTTGTGCAGATAACTTTTCACACCAGTCAAACTTCTGGAGCATCCACTGTCTAGATGCCAAGTAGGATCCTTGATGTGTTTATGCACAAACAGTAAACTGGGTTAGTTTTTCTTGTTGACCCACTTTCTAGTGGGCTTAGTCCTCAGGGACTTTTTGAACTCAGCTAATGAATCATGGTCTGAAGTTGTGTGACCTGAGCTTCCACATGTTTTACATTTTGTGGAGGTTGATGCCTCAGGTGACTGAGAAGTGTTGGTGAGGTTTTTCCTTCTGGACTGAATGACTTTGTCATGTCCCTTGGTTTCATGGGAGGGATCTCCACAGATGTCATAGCAATTTTTCATCATACAATCATCAGGAAGATGATCATTGAAACCACAGTGAGGACATGGCAAGAAAGGCTTAGCCTTCAGTCTTTGTTTGGAAGGTATGGCATACTGATAGCCTTGAGTTTTATATAGACCTCTTGCTTTTAAAGAAGCAGTGTAGGGGATGTGATCACAAGTTCTGTGGTCCTCTTGTTTGCATATCATGCAAAACAGGACTCTGTAGCATTTATCAGTGCTGTGATTTGGATAATTGCACAGTTCACATCTCCCTGAAGGTCTGGGTGTGGTTTTTGGTTTGAAAGAACTTGAGGATACTGAGGGCCTATTAGATTTTGAGTCTGAGGTTTTTTCAGTGGACTCAATTTTCTCACTCAGCATCCTGACAAGTTCAGCAAGCTGATCAACCTTTGAGTCAGTGCTTTCAGGTTTCACTTCAGTAGATACTGAAGGTTTTTGGTGTTCAGTGGGTGCAGGAGTAGGTCTTTTCAGGATAGTCTTTCCTAACCCTAATTTCTCTTTAGGAGAATGAGGTTGATAAACTAATGGTGCAAGGTCAGAATTGGGTTCAGCTCCCTGAAGATGTTTCAGTGGAGGGAGTGGTGAATCAGACTTAGACTCAGTGATGGACTCAGTAGGACTAAGTTCATCAGTGACTCCTAGCAACTCCTTGATAGCCTGACTTTCAGGCTCCAGGATTCTTCCAGTGTTAAAATTTGGCATCTTACTGTCAGGATTGTTTCTTTCAATCCAATCACTGGGTTTAGGAGCAAGTTCTTTGCTAGAAAGTATGTTGGCTGACAGAAAAGTTGTTGAATGGCTACTCTCCCCAGAAACTTCAGTAAGTTGATCATCACCCATACCAGCCTTTTTGGAGCTGGGTGTGAGACTCAGTGTTTTATAAAGTTTGGGGTTTTTCTGAGTCCATTTCCAAATAACATCCTTTTCTTTCTTAAGTTCTTCCTGAAGAGCTTGATTTTGTTTTACAACTTCAAAGTTTTTAATTTGAAGTGTAACACTTTCAAGCTTGGTTTGTTTTAAAGCAAGTAGTTCATCTCTACTATGATTTAATTCAAAACTTAGTTTGTTAAATTTTGAAAACAAATTAAGTCTTTGCTCTTCAACATACTTAAGATCAACATTAATATAATCTAAGTAAGATTTCCAATCATCATTATCATCCATAGAAAGTAAAATGTTTACCTTCCTCATAGTGATGTTAAGCCATTCACCATTTCTTGCATGACTTTTCCCCACAGCAAGCTTGTTGTCATCTGATAGGGCCATCAGGGCACTGATGTGAACTCCATCATCATCAGAGGACACTTCAACCTCATCCCAGTCATATGTTTCAGCAACAAGTCCTTTGTTCTTGGCTTGAGAAGGCTTTGGAGCCTGAGGAAGCTGAGAGACTGTTGAGGATGATTCAAAAAGGGCAAGTTTAGCTTTTGCCTTTCTGTACTTGGCTTCAAAGTCAATTTGAGGGACTTTTTCAAATCTTTGACTAGATTGAAGCATTTTTTGTTGAAATTTGCTGGGGCCTGAAAAAGAGTTATTTCCTGAAAATTTGAAAGATGGTTCTGAGGTTGTTTTTGAAAAACAATCTTTAGCAAAATGGCCCATTTTGCCACATTTAAAACATTCAGTGTTTTCATTTGCCTTTGAAGGGAATTTGTTTTTCTTAAAAAACCTTTTTGAGTTAGCAAGGAGTGCCCTTTCATGAAATTCAATTTGAAGATCATTTAGGTACTCCTCACTGGTTCTTTGGTCAACCTCATCATCAAATCCATCTTGAAAATCCTGCACAACACCTTTGGAATAGAAAGCAGTTGATATGGGTGAAATTTTCAAGGGCTTTTTGGTCTCCTGAGCTTTACCAGGGTATCTCCTGGTGATAAGATTGTCTTTATAGACAAACTTCCCATAGATGGCAGGGAGCTCAAGGGTCTGATTGTGGTTAGCATTTCTCAAACCCTGAGAGAAGTTTAACCACTTCTCAGGGAGACTGTTGACAAAGCCAACATTGATTTCATGCTTTGACATAATAACACCATCATTGGTCAGCTCATTCAGGAGGGTCTTATACCGAGTATAAGTCTCAGAGAGACTTTCAGAATCCTTAGCCCTGAAGGTGTTGTATTCAAGCTTCAAGTCCATGATTCTATTCTATTTGGTATCAGAAGGCCCTTCATAGCTATGAACCAGGTCAGTCCATGTCTGCTTGGCAGTAGGATAGCTGATCACTGATTCCATTATATCATCAGGAAGGCATGATATAATGATGCTTTTCAGGCGCTGGTCTTGATTGACCACCCTCCTTTCATCTGGGGTCCACTGAGCTTCAGGTTTGATTAAACCTTGGGCTATTGTTGGGACATATGGACCATCATTAATCAACTTAATGTAATATGGTTCCATCCCAGTTAAGTAGCAAAACATTCGCTTTTTCCGCTTATTAAATTTGCCAACTTCAAGTCGAGGGGCAGTTGCTGAATAACTTCCACCCTTTTTGTCGACAAGTTGGGGAACATCTATGTCAGTCATAGTGGGATCTTGATTTTAAAAAACTTGAGCACTCTTAAGTTTTTGAAAACAGGTTTAAGTTTTACAAATCAGAGGCTCTGATACCACTTGTTGGTCCTTTTACTTGGTTAACATTAACTAAAAAGCTAATGTAACCAAGTTGTATGACTTTTAACAAAGATGTATAAATGATTAACAATAAAGCAACGTAAAGATAAGAGACAATATTTTTCAACGTTTAATTTTTTATTAGAAGTTAATCAAAAAGAATCGTACCCAAGTGTTTGCGGAATAACACTTGGGATTGAAAATGACAAGTGTGGTATTGACTCCTCTCTAAACTCAAAACAATGTTTGAGTGACAACTAAGGACCCACTGAGCTATCTCAGGGGCTATGTTGTTCTTTGGAGGAGTAAAAGCGGTTTGTGAATGCTTTGCATTAATAGCACAAACTTGTCAACTTTTACTCCTCACTTATGCTACCTATTTATACACGAATGTGAACAACTCTATTATACAATGGACCTAAGCGTTCCTTAATAAAATATGGATAGATTTTATTCTCTGGCAAGGGAAACTTCTTTGGGTTAAGTCCAAAAGGCACTTTCTGATGACAGCCTGGTTTTAACCATTTGGGGAAAGTTTGACCTTAAAGTGATAAAGCACTTTAGTGGAACAGTTCAAACTTTCCCGCCCAGTCCTGCCAAAACTTCAGTCTTTAAGTCATCAGTCTTCAGTACCATGATAGTTGTTGAGGAGTCTTGGGGGTTCAGTGAGTTATTGTCATCCTCACTGAACCCATCACCTTCTTCTTGGCTTAGATCACACTCACTGAGTTCCGCCTCACTGAATGGAGAACCTTTCTTCTTAGGCTCGGTCTAGGCATCCTGAAGATGACTCACTGAGTTACTGTTCAGTCAGTGACTTGTTTACACTTAGGTTATTTTACGTTCAAATCCTTGTTAGAAGAAGACTGGGGAATTCAGTGACCCAACATAATAACTTCAACACATTGTTCTCTAACACTTACATGGTATCAGGCCATTAAGATCCACAAAACCTAAACTCTTCCGGTGCCGCCTCTGGCCGCCGGCTATACGCCAGAGGTTCGGAGGGCTCTCTTTAATCCGTAACCAAAATAAACCACAACTTCTTCTAAATCTGTGATCTTTATGTTTTTCTAGGGAAACATAAGCCCCGTTTGTTTGGAAGGTTCTTTGCGGTTGAAGTTTTAGAACCAACTTTCGTTTTCTCATCTTTTTGTCGTGTTAAAAAAATGTTTGTTTGTTTGGTAGTCGATTGTTCGTACGGCTTTGTTACCAGTCGACTAAAGTTGACTGTTGGTACCAGTCCCTAATGTCGATCGTTGGTACGGTTTTGTTACCAGTCGACTTAGTCGACCGTTGGTACCAGTCGATTAAAGTCGACCATTGGTACGGTTTTGTTACGAGTCGACTAAAGTTATGCTTTTATGATGTTAATGTTTTGTTTTTTATTTTCTAGTTTTGCTACTCGGTATGCATATATCTTTACAAAAGGATTGCCTACCGCTTTGTTTGAAGAATTTTGATCCAGCTTGAGTGTTCGGTGTCCTACCGCTCAAACTGCAGGGGAGTGTTAGCTGTATATTAAAGATAATGGCAAAGAGATTAGCATGATGAGTAGATGATTACCTAGAGATTAGCTTGATGAGTAGATAATTACCTGTATATTAAATATGATTAGCAAGAGTTAGAGAGTGATTAGCATTTACCTAAAATAGATCATGGATAAGTCCCTATATATTTTGTAATCTGAGTATGTATCGATTATTCAAATAATAACATCAACACATTATTCTCTAGCAATTACACTTTCAAGTCCATTAGAAAAGACCTTCTAACGCTTGTTGTTTGTGTTCATTCTACGTCAATATATCTAGCTATGTTATTTATTTTTGTGCGAATGGCATGGTATGTTTTTTTGACAAGTACTTGGTTTTTTTTTTTTTTTTTTTTTTTTTTTTTTTTTTTTTTTTTTTTTCAACTTATCAGTCGCAACTTAAGAGTATTCAAGCTCTTATGTCCATTGTATGTTTTTCTAAATATAGTTTAAAAGGTACGGTCAAGACACTAACTTTCGAAAAAAAAATTGAAACTAGTAATTCACCAACCATTTTAATTTATTATTTTAACAACCACATGATTATGCTGAAGGGCTGAATTTGACGGTTTCTGATTCTTTGTGACGAGTTGCTGAGTTTCAGGGTTTAAAACACGAAAATGCACCTGGAACCTAAACTAATTCTTGGCATTAGGAGTAGTATCAATCCATTGTCATTGTGTGCCTTTGTGGAACGAATAACAGAACATATATAGCAGTTTCTTATTTACGTACATTGGGTTAACCGAGTTGCCATATGACCACCCGTAATTCTACATATTGGGTCGAATTATATAATGGTATAAAAGATAAGAGTGCAAAAAGTATCGTTGCAAAGCGTTTAAGTCAAGGTGTGGAAGTAAACTCAAGTGCTTTATATGTCCTTTAGAGGGTCATCTGAAGAGAAATTGTCCAATGAAGACGTCAAGTGGGTCTGTCTAGAAGGGTAAACATAATTAGGATTCTGATTCTTCTGATGACGAGGGTAACACCTTCTTTGGAGAAGCCTTGGTGGTAGTCGGGAATGATGAGATGACTTAGTTGGTAATGGATTCGGGTGGGTCTTATCATGTGACAGCTGGGAAGGATTTCTTGTATGAGTTTAAGGATGTTGAGGGTGGTTCAGTTCAATTAGGTGATAACAAGGCATGCACTATCAAGGGGACAGGGAACGTGAATATACAGTTGCATGATGGTTCAATCTTTATACTGGAAGAAGTCTCGTATGTTGCATGGTTAAGAGAAAGCTTGATTTCATTCGGTACTCTTGAAAAAGAGGGTTATCTGGTGAAAATGCATATGGTTAGAGTCAAGGTGATCAAAGGTTGTTGGGTTGTGATGACTCGGGTCAGGATAAAGAAATGTGTACTTTCTTAAAGCAAAAGTGATGACTTTTGGTGTGCAAAAGCATGGAGATTCAAAACAAGTTGGCTTCAAACTACTTAGTTCTAAACAATTTGGGTTCAAGTAACCTGTTCATAAACAAATTAGGTTCAAACAACTTGATCATGGTGTTAAAACAAGAATCCATAAAGTAAAGGTTGAAAAACGTGTTTGGTTTGAGGTGGAACTGTAGGAAGCTCAGGGAAATTGTAAAGGTAAGCCTATTCAGGATAGTAATAATGATGTTGCAGTGGCTCAAAGACAGTCGAAGGATAAGCAACTTGAAGAAACGACAAACACGAATTGCTTGGTAAAAGAGCACGTACACCTTGGTGAAAAGGTACAAGCAAACATTATGGAAACTAGAGTACCTGGTCTAGAGGGTGCAGAGGTTAATGCTGCTAAAAAGAAGGAAGTGAAGGAGTCTACGTGAGCTAATCTGGGGATATTACTCAAGTACAATGCATGGTCGAAAAGGTGGTCCCCGGTTCGAAGTTCCAGCACCAAGAAAAGGTGTTGAGTATTGGTTATGTTTACGTGTTATTCCTAAAGGGGAAATTCTAGTATATTAGTAGTAAATTTAAACACAGATTAGTGGTTTAAGTGTACGTTGTAATATAGATTAGAATTAGACCTGAACTAGGATTAGATTAGCATGTCTTGCAAGGCAAAGAAGAGGCCATTTGGTCAATTGGTTCATGGAGGGTCGGTTGGGTGTTTCCTAAACCAACTCGAACATGGTTTTTACCTCCACATCTATATAAATAGAGGTGAGGGGATGCTTGTTCTTGACATTCTTCTTACTCGAATTATACGCTTTACTTGGTTCCAATAAAGGGGTGTTCAAGGGTATAAAGTGTGCATATAATCATAAACTTGTGTAATTTTTTTTGTTCCTCTCGTGCTTTTCACTGGCTGAGTTGAAGCTTGATACTTGTGCTCGACGAACAATCTACAATCTAGTGTTTTCGTGTATCGTACCTCGAGTTGTTGTAGTAATTGTCCAACAACGGTTAAACATAAGTTTTAAATAACAGAAATGGAAGACCACATTTGTGTTAAGTGTGTGATAGCTAAAACACACCTCGTGTGAAATTCTCATATGGTAGAAAACCCAGATCACTTATTTGAATAATCTTTGTGATGTGTTCAACCATTTTGGTAGAACAAACTTATCTCCTAACTTTTCCTTTGTGTTCGATGTTGTTGTTTAACCTACCTTCTGGATCCTTTGTCATTTTAATAATGCCGACTATTTTTGGGATAATTGTCCAAAAATATATCGAACTTGACACTTTTCTTTTTGTGTGTACTCAACTTTTAATTTTCTTATTGTAAGCACCAAACTTTTAATATTTCTTATTGTATGTACCATTCTTTTAATATTTCTCATTGTATGTATCATTAGTTTTAATGTTGTATTTGTTAAAAGTTAACTATATTTTTGGTCCTTGTTGTTTGCCAGGTGTAATACTTTTAGTTCATTAGTTTGGTCAATGATCAAATGAGAAATAAAAATAGAATGAGAAGAATGAAAAATAACTACAACCGCACATTTCAGATGCACCTACAAAATAAGATGCATCTCGCATGAAATTCTCTTTCTTTATTTAAAATGTGTGGTTACAAACATTTCTCATTCTTCTTATTTTATTTTATCTTCTTAGTGGATCCATTCCCTGGTCCTCAATACATAACCTCAGTTAGTCTAAAATACATAACCACCGCCCACCACCGCTACCACCACCACCACTTACCACCACGACGCACCTCAGCCATCCAATGCCACCATCACCCATTACCACCACTTACTACCACCACCAATCACAACCACCACCACCACCACTTACTATCGCCACGCACCGCCACTACTGCCACGCACCCACCACCACCTACCACCACCATTCACCACTTCCACCACCACCTACTACCGCCACCCACCACTACCTACCACCAACCACTACCGCCACCACCATCCATCACCACTACCACCTACCACCACCATTACCACCACCACCACCACCACCATCAGTCACCCTCACCACCCACTGCCACCACAACCACGGTGGCGGTGGTGGTGGTAGTGGATGGCGGGGGTGATTGGTGGTGCTGGTTGGTGGTGGCGGTGGGTGGTGATGATGGGTGGTGGGTGGTGATGGTGGGTGGTTGTGACAGTGGGTGGCAGTGGTGCGTGGTGGTGGTGACTGATGATGGGGGTGGGGGGCAATGGTGGGTGCCGGTGGTGGGCGGTGGTTATATATTTCGGACTAATGAGCTAAGTTATGTATTGAGGACCAAACTGATGGACTAAAAGTGTTACATTCGACAAACCACAAGTACCAAAAATATAGTTAACTCTTAACAAAATATAACGCTTAACAATAATGATACATACAATAAGAAATATTAAAAGAATGATACATACAATAAGAAATCTTAAAAGTTTGATGCTTAATATAAGAAAATTAAAAGTTGATAACATGTAAAAAGAAAAAATATTAAGTCGAATACATTTTATTTTTAGTCTATTATCCTACTATTTTTTCCGTTCAAAAGGCCAAGAAATTAACCATCTTAAATGACATCAAACATATAAACTTTAGTTGGGGTTTCTAATAGGAGTAGTAAAGCTAGACTTAGTTTATTAAAATGAGTTTGTAAACCATGTAATTTTATTTTATGATTATTATTATTATTATTATTATTATTATTATTATTATTATTATTTTCACATTGTAGTTTTTGTCAATATACCTTGCTAGTGTCATACTACCGTTACCGTTACCGTTACCGTTACAAAAAAAGAGATAGTCTCAAATTTTTAAGTGGTGTCAAATGTACCTTCATTATATTCCAACTTATTTGTACGTATTTCCCTTTGACATTGTGATATGCTAACTAGTTTAACTTGACGGATAACTCATACGGAGTACATCTTATGGAGTATATAATTTAACTGACATGGTTTCATGCGAGCAATAATATGTGAAGACACATTTAGCAAGTTCATTTTAACGTGCAATTGTTGACTTCATTTTATATACTCCGTTTCTTTTTAAGTACATGCATATTCTTTTAAAGTACATTAAAAGTCGCTAGATTTGGCCGCATCTAATCTCTGCAATCTATATACCGATTACACTTCTAACGTTTGACCCAGTCACCATTCCAAGTGTCTTATTTGATCCCCAGATAACATTTTAAAGACTACTATATAGGAATGACCTACCGTGAATTTTGGTCTGGTTCTTACCGGAAAAGGGTGTTGTACGATGACCAACAAGAGGACAGCATCATCTAAGGCCGAAACACTTGCTGTCTTTTTGTTGTTTGTTTCTTCAGTTGAAACTGAATTGTCGGGATTTGTGGTTTCGGATTTTTCCGTGTTTCATCCCTTGCCTGAAATAAATTGTAAGTAAAATTAGATATATGTAAATATATCTTTGTAACAAAATCTATATCCAAGATCTGAGTTTATGATACTTTTTTTAGATTATACAATAATATCTAAACTATTTAGTTCACAAAAGGTTTAGATCAAATATTGTGTTGGTTCACGAAAAGATTTAGATCTAAAAAGGGAAAGTTTAGGTCATAAAAGTTTAAGATCTAAAACCGGAAAGTTTAGTTCATAAAAGGTTTAGATCTAATGCTATGTGGCTATGTGCTACTAATTTTTTTTCATGAAAAGTTTTGGATCTTAATTAATAGTTTGTCCGTAAATTAAATGGTTTATATGTAAAGTCTTTTTCTGCTAGATCAGGTTGTGTGATACTAAATCCGTGTTAAATCCACGTGATCGATACATTAGGTTTTGAATCTAGCTAGGTTATATTTCAAATTTCTATATTTAGCTAAAAGATAATCCATATACGTGGAATTCATCAATTTGGTAATGAGAAATGATATGCCTAATTTATATACGTGACATTACATTGGTTGTTGGTTAGTAATTGAGTACTCCTATTTTAGTACTAGATTAATGTTTTGTTTATGTTTAAGCATGCTAATTATTTCTGTTTTAAGATAGGCATGGTTTAAATGCTTTATAGATAGAAAACTTCTTTTGTATGAAACATTATATGCGGATATCACGCATATTGTTGTTTTAGTTCGAGTATAAACAGCTTCGGATTAATGTCTTATTGACAACATAATAATTTTAATATGAGTTGTTGGTGCTTATGGCCTGCGAATTTTAATAAGAAAAACTGAATGATTCACAAGCCTTTTCTATAAATCTGAAGTTCTAAAGTACAAACTTTAACCACTATTCTATTAGGGTATGAGCCAAATTATCTTAAAAGATCTGTGAAGATGCCTTGCAACCTTGGAGAGTGAGTTAGCGTGAGGGACAACTTTACTTAGATACAGGTAGTGTCTTATTAAAGTATGACTCAAATTATCCTATAAGAGTTTTGAATATTGGATGATAATTCATTAATCCATGTTTAGGGGTCGTAGTGTAATTAGTTTATGTATTTAGAGTCGTATGTAAAGTGTATAAGTTAAGGGGTCTAGTATGTCAAGAATAAAGTTAATAACCGAATGGTAGTTAATTTCGGTTATAGGTAGTTAATTATGGAAAGTTGTGACTCTTGGGAAAAGTCACAATGGTTCGTTTCATGTAGTATAAATAGAAGTGTCTACCCATTGTAAAAAGTAACAGAATTCAATATATACAAAGTGTGAGTCTGTGTATCATGTGTTTTGTTCATAGACATGTTTTATTCGATACAGAGATGATCCGGATGGGACCAACATTGAAGAAGCCTGGGGGGAGTTAGTTAACTTGCATTGAGGGACAACTTTACTTAACAGGATAGTGTACAACATTAGCCCCTTGTGAATGTTGCTCAACTACTATTCTTTTGTTATTATGCTAATCTAATCAATATGATAAGTGATAAGATGCACAGAGGGAGATAATGAAATGTTAGTTCTGTCTTAAGTTAAACAGATACAAGAGTTGCTTATCTTTATATAGATTGTTGCAACATAAACACTGAGCTTGTCGTGACAGTAAATAGGGTGCCCCTCATCTCCATGATCACATCACAAGGAAATCAGTAAAAAAGAAACCTGAGGCGGATGCCCTTGGATCCACCCTCGAATATCCATTCGAGTGTTACATGTGTTGTCTATGTGTGTATATGAGAGTAGAGAGCATATATTAGTAGAGAGTGAGTAATATATGGCTTACCAATGAGACACAGGTGTATGGCTTGTTTATAGGCACACCTTAGTGTAATAACCTTCGGTATAAACCCTAACGGCTTATCCATTGGTTAGATGAGATCCAGATCCGATGGTCAGGTCTGGCACGCAAGGCGGAATCTGTCTACAAGCTGTCATTTGGTGGTCCTTGACCGGTACACCAACATATATAGATGTGCTTAATTAAATATATGTAACAATACCTTTCACCAACTCTTTTCACTTTCATTTATTGTAACCCACACTTTACTTTGCAGATTTACAAGATCCTACATCTCAAGAGCTGAAGAAAAGGATAGTTTCGGCCCTTAAAACTTTATCAATTGATGGCAAACAATCTTGTCTTGTTCAGTACTGGGCAGCAACTAATGCAGGAAAAACACACTTATTAGCTACAACAGATCAGCCCTTTGGTATTTATGGGAGCGATGAAGGACTTGAACTGTACCGTAAAGCCTGTTTGCACCACAAGCTCTATGTACATCGCGAAGGAAAGGTATCGTTTGGGCTTCCTGGCCATGCATTCAAGGACAGAACTCCTCATCAGACTCAACATGTGCACGAGTACCCTGAAGAGCACCGTCCTCCTTGTGCAGACAAAGCTATTTTTTCTAGGAAATGGGGATCATTCGCAGTGCCTGTGATTTTAGCTGATGAATGTGTTGGCGTTCTTGAAATTGTGGATACTGAACCCACAAATACTTATGATGGTGATATCAATGAAGTTAATAAGGCACTCAAGGTTTGTGTTTTTTCCTTGTATATATACATAATACATCTACATGTTTATTCACATATAAATCTTTTGTTTCACTCATGTACAGTGTGCCGGTTTCGAGTTTTTCAGCACATTGGATACTCGAAAAGAAATGCAAATCACCCATAAAAGGCGGCGGGAAACAAAATCGAGCAAGTATGGGCGCTACGACATTCTTGTTCCATATTTTGGATTGAGCAAGGGTAAAGCTATGGAGATTGTTGACCACAAATTTTTTCCAAAAAAGCAGAAAGATGCAACACACGATACCTTACATGTCCCAGAGGATTCAACTAGAAAGGCAAAAAAAGAATACAAAGGTAATGTCAATATAATTTTAAGTTATGAACCTACAACTGATAAGTTTTTTTTAGCTCCTCTCCTGACTATACAAGTGTTTCTTTTGCAGTCATTGAAAGTACTTTTACAAATGCTCTTAGAAACATAGGCATTACCGAGTGGCCATTCATACGAAAAACCGCTAATAAAGCTTCTTGTGCCTCCAAAACGCGAATCAATCCAACAGTATCAGGGGCTAGTTCTTTAGGAACTCTAAAAGCTGATGACTTAACCTCCTGCTTGTAGGTCATTTCATAGCTTTCATGAGATTCAATTCTTTTGAGTAATTATGGGGCCTCATATCTAATTCTTCCTTAAATTGTAGGGTCAAAGTGGAGGCTTCCGAGGGGTCAATGGAACGAACTACAATCACCAACACATCTGCCCTAGAAACTCAAAATGATCAAACAGCATCATTTAATACTAATTATACTGAAGCTTTGCCCGAGTCTGAATATGCACATCCTAATTTCTTGCCAGAAGGTAATATATTTGAGTGTCAAGATAACGAAACCACATATCTGGATGCTCCTAGTCATTTCGTGGAGGACAATGATTATGTATGTCCGGGCCAAGAGATTCCTGGTTGGTCAGAAAGTCGAACTGATCAAACACTATGTGGCGAGATTAGTTCTATTGGAATTCTGAATAATGCTGGCGATTTAAACTCTGGCTGGTAGGTTGTTTCTTGACTTTCACATTCATAAGATTATTGAACGTTGGACTCATTTGCAGGGTAAACTAAGTATTGAATTTTTTGCAGGGATGATCTTGATTATTTTCTCAATGATTTATTACGGGACCAAGAAACTCATAATTTGTCAGAAACTCACACCGATCATACACTTTGCAATGGGACTAGTTCTATTGGAATTCTGAATGATGCTAGCCATGATTTTAACTCCAGCTGGTAGGTTTTTTCCTTTCACATTCATAAGAATATTGAACATTGGGCTTTTTTGCTGTGTAAACTAATTATTCAATTTCTTTGTAGGGACAAAGGGGTTAATGAGAGGCCATCTGAACTAATTACGACTACCAACACATCAGCCTCAGGAATACATCAAAGTCCAGTTACAGGATTCGAGCAAGAATCATGTGAAATGGGAGATGAATTTTTTTCTCTGGACATGTTCAAGGACTTATAACACGGGTGACTTAAAAAATGGATGCAAGAAGAGCTAGAGCTGCAGTTTGAGTTTTAATCCAACAGAGTAGTCAGTACACATATTTTGCTGTGAGTATTGTACTTATGATTTTGATCTCCAGCAAGTTGTACTTCGTTAGTGTTCTGTTATATTGAACTTTACCTACTTTGTTTATGTCTACCATAAATGAGTTGGTTTCACACAATTATAACAGTATATCGACACTTCGAATTCTCATATGAGAGCTCTTTTCTTTTCAAATCATGTAAGGTTATACAGCTCAATGGAATAAGCATCCCCACAAAAAGCTCGTAAGTATACTGAGGAAGCAAATATCATACTGTAATTGATTCAACCTAAGAGTATTTCCACAGCTCATCGTGTTTTTAACCAAACGAATGGTTCTAGCTAGCAACAATTTGAGAAATGTGGGATTTGATCCAGGAGCAGCGCTGCCTTTCTGCAATGACAGCCGTAAGCCCATAATATTAGGAGAAAATACAGAAAGGAATTAAATTAAACTGAGGCACAGAGTAAACCTGAATTCACAACTTGTCAAATATATGTAGTTTCAAGTCCATCAGAAAAGTCCTTCTAGTGCTTGTTGTTTGCGTTCATTCTTCGTCAATATATCTAGCTATGTTATTTATTTTTGTACGAATTGCATGGTAAGTTTTGTTAGATATTGTGACTTCACCTCCTAAGGGTATTTTGGTAATATTAGTAGTAAGGGTATTTTGGTCATTTTGTTAGTAGCTTAAGAAGTATCAAGATCTTTTATGTCGGTTTGTATGTCGGTTGTTTAGCTATATATATATATATATATATATATATATATATATATATATATATAGGGTCGCGTTCCATGCAGTACCAATATTATATACAGTACTTTACAGTACCATTTGGACCAATCAGAATTGAGTATTATTAAATCTTTTTAATTAATTCAAAAGGGTAAAATAGTCAAACACATTTTCACTTTCTTTTTGAATTTTTTTAAATAAAAAAAGTTTTTTTAATTCACTTAATATTCGGATTTTTTTTTCCTCAGAAAAATGAGGTGCATGTGTTTTTTTTTTTTTTTTTTTTTTTAATATTGTATACTTACATATATTTCTTGCGTTTAATGGTTTCGACGTCAAATTTCTTTTGCTTAAAATGGTAATTGCACATATGTTTCTAGTATATTTCTTTGATCTACAATATTTATGACCAAAAACAAAAACATATACATATAATCTCTAAAAATTAAATAAAAAACCAAGAACATAAATAACTAAATAGTATACACAAAATTCAGAATCAAATAAAATACAATACATGTACAAGTATCTTGTCAAATATAAATGTTGACGCCATTTAAAAACATGTGTGCAATCTTCACTTTCTCATCAAATCCATTAGAACATATGTTCACGCTTTCCAAGAATGTATGTGCACGCGTGGCTTTCTCATCAAATTTATTTGAACATATGTGCACGCCTTCCAAAAACATGTATGTTTGCGATGTCCACGTTGTGCACGCCTTCCAAAAACATGTGTGCACTCTTCACTTTCTCGTCCAGTTCATCAAATTTATTAGAACATAGGTGCACGTCTTAAAAAACATGTATGTTTCCTATGGCCACATAAACTTCAATCAAATGCGTATTTATAAAGCACCAAAAGCACAATACCAGTTTTAAAACAAAAAATAAAAATTAAATATTTAATCATATTAATAATAGTTAATGCAATTTTAAACCGTAACAACTAGAAGAACATACCTGAAACAATATGCCCTCACATAAGAGGGCCATTTGGATTGTGAAACTTATGCCTAATTATTGTGTCTTAAAGTTGCAAAAACAAAAACAATTAGTGTTGATATAAAGAAACTATGTGTTCCAATTATCTGATCCTATAGGGCGAACAATTGCATATCAGCTGCAATTAACCAATTATTTACCATTTAACAGTATATCTAAAAATTACAGCTACAAACACCACAAGCACTCTAAATGCATATCCAAATACTTTCATACATTTAAATGTACACAAACAAATTCAAAAACAATCACGAAAAGGCTACTCACAATGTTTCTTCATCCTGACCATTACCACAATTCCATCAAGAGGGAAGCAATTAAAAAATCATTTTAACCAAATAAAAAATCATGCCATGGTTTCGATTCACAATAACAGTCACATTAAAAAAAAAAAAAAAAAAAAAAAAAAAAAAAAAAAGTTTTTATCCTCAAAAATAATCATTTAACCAAATAAAAATCGTGAATAATAATCATTCTAACCACAATACGGCGGCCACCACGAGCGCCACATAACCAACGATTCTACTTGTTTATTTCCGGCGACTAATAAGGCGGACATGAATCTCTTTTTGGGTTGGTGGTTAGTACGAGCAACACCAAAAAACCTTAAATCGGTTTTTTGTTGGTGGTACCAGGAACATGACGATTGTAAAGAGAGGGTTGTGAGGGATGTGAATGTGCCGGCGGTTGACTTAAGGATTAGTGTTAGATTTGATAGGTTGCTTGCTCAAATTCAAGATCGCACCTTCACATCCATTATTTATGTTTTGGTTTATGTGAATGAGAGCATATCATTTTTTTTTGGTAAAGATGATAAGAAATAGTGATTGTTGTAGATTTAGAATAAAGTGGGAGAAAAAGTCTGCATGTACCTACAAACAAGGGACGGTTTTTATGAAAAATAATTATTTGAACTTCCTTTAATGCCCCTAACTTAATTATAAAAAATTACTAGACATTCCTTCTAGTTACACATAATTACACTAATGGCACAATGCATCTCATCCATTGATTAAATAATCTAATGGTTCTGATTGGTCAATGATGGTACTGTAAAGTACTGTATCTAAGAATGGTACTGTATAGAATACAACACTATATATATATATATATATATATATATATATATATATATATATATATATAGCATGACTTCAACTAAAACGATTAACTTTAAACAACATATTAAGTTTACTTTTCACATACTAGTAGACTAATTAAGTAACAAGTTCTTTAGGACAAGGTGTATTTAGGAGAATCTGAGATTTTTTTTTTATGAAAATTAGGCAACGAAACAAAATTTCATCACCCCCGTGACATCGCGGGACCTCCTAGTTCCGTCTATGGATAACAGAAAATAACATAATCATATACTGTAGTTATTATGTAAGAAGAAGATAACAACATACAGGAAGATTAGGGTTGGAAACGGAAATTGGATTTTGGGAAACTGGGAATGGCAGTGTGAGACAGAGAGAGAAAACGGCGACGGAACACAGCAGATCAAGATCGGAACGCAGTGGCAACTCGTATCGGGAAGATGAGACCAAAGACAAGAATTCCGCAAAGGCTTCGTTTATGTTTTTTTAACTTCACAGATTCTTGGGGAATGGGAGAACTGTGGAGGTTGTTTCGAAAGTATGGAACGGTGTATGATATGTTCATGGCCAAGAAGACACTACGTAATGGTAAGCGGTATGGATTTGTACGTTGTTGATAATGAAATGTTACATAAGAGGTTGGAGGCGATATGGATCGACAAGTACAAACTCTGAGTGTTCAAAGCGGAGGATAGGAAAGAGAAAAACGTAAAGGTTGGTGGTTCGAAGAGTGAGAACTTGCGCAACAGGGGTGGTGTCCATAATCCATTCCAACAGCAATGAATGTAAGATGGGAGAAATGGCAGAAATGAATGCTTGTACAGTGTGGTGGTTTATAAGAACAATGGATGGACCGGGAATCCAGGAGTGAGGGGTGATCGAGCTAACAAAAATACGCATGTGATTGAAGTGGAACCGGACACGCAAGTAATGAGCATTATGTAGTATCATCGGGAAGGTGAAGAGGATGGAGTATATTTAGAGAAGCTTCATACATTTATCGGAATGGAAGGTTTGGAAAATGTCCTAATCAAATATATTGGTGGTCTCATCATAATGTTAGTATTTGAAAAAGAAGCAGACTGTTGATAACATTATTAACAAACAAATCATGGTATTGGACAATGGTTATTGAATATTCATAAAGGAGATGATTGGGTTAAGTGTTAGTGCAAACAACGGAGATACGACAAATCAAAGAGATTGTACAAGTTAAGAGGGGTGCAACACAGTTGAGTATCAATGTGGTGGAAGAAGTGCGAGATTTTGTCGCAGTGGAGATGGAAGAGGAAGTGTGTAGTGATTCCAAAGACGAAGAATCAGAAGACCCAATGGAGGATGGAGAATGCGACCGAGGCGGTGAGGGGAGCCTGCAAAGTGCGGGAAGACGAAAAAGGTGAAGGTTGCCTGAAAAAATCCCGGTGATCATGAACAGTCAGAAAGGCGTTGAATTTTTTGTTAATGGTGGAAACTATGAAAAGAATGATACGTTTACTAAAATTAACATGTCAACCAATAATGTGAGACCGAGTTTGGCGGAACAAAATAAATGTGAAGTGGCAGCAAAAAATTCAAATGGTGAGGAAGATTACGTTGGAAGGTCTTGGGCCTAAAAATCATAATGGATCAACTAGTGATATTGGGCCAACAAAAAATAAGAAGAACGATAATGTATTTTGTTCTTCCAAATGACATTGTTAGTAAAAAATCAGATAGAGATCAACGAGAGCACAAGATCAGTTTGATAATCAATCATCTTTTTTAACAGAAGAACAGCGATGGGATTGAAGGTGATGCCTCAACTGGTAGTGATGAAGCAAATGACGGTATGATGGAATTAAGTCTGGTTTTAAAAGATATTAAAAATAATAATAATAATAATAAATAAATAAAAAATAAAAAATAAAAAATAAAAAAACCACGACAGAGAATGGTAATATTGTGAAAGTGATCAACACAGATAGTAGAAAAGCAAGAGGTAGTAGCACAGTGACAGTGACGAGCTACATAGGAGATATGGTGGGCTATGACCAACCCAAGAAACTTTTTTACAAGGCATGCATATGTAAATTTAGTCTAAAAGTTCATAAAAGGATAATTTGGCCCATCCAATTTTTGATCAATTATTAAGTGTGAATGCAAAAATTGAACGAGTATTTATTATGTTTTTTTATTGTAAATTTATAAGATGTGTGGGTTTATTATAGCCTTATAGGTAACATTTATAAGATGTGTAGGCTCGTGAGTTTAATATGATCGAGTTATTGACTTTTTGATGAACTTTTGCTATTTAAGAAAGTGTACTCCGTTAACCTTAAAAATGTTCAAATTTCTGTAAGTTATATGATGTAACACTTCATTCGGCCCACCCAAGCTCAAAAGTTTGGCTCCGTCAGCACGAAGCAAAGAAGCATCCACATAGCCAAAGCAGTAGCTCAAATGAGGAACAAAATTGTAGAATCGAAAAATAATTTGAATTGGGATGGGTCAATTAATTCAGATCTGTATAAGGTTAACCATGACAAGTCAGTGTCTCGTAGTGATGAGAGAGGGGTAGCAGAGATGTCAAGTCAGTGTTCAGGAGACTATTGATTAGGATAGAGTTCGAGAGATTGGCGAGATGCTTGGAGTGGTGTGGGAAAAGAAAAAAGCAGGGAACGAATTCGATAGTGGGCGAGCGTGATCAAATGTAAGTGTATTGTGTTGGAAGTTTGTACGTTTTGGTTGTATCAAATAGTGTATTTATGAAGTGTATATCTATAAATATTAGAGGTATTGCGACTGTAGGAAAGCAAGAATGGGTTCAAAAATTTTGTAGAAAAGAAAATCCATGTGTGTTGCCTCTTCAGGAAACGAAGTATGGTCTGGTAGAGGAACAATGGGTAGAAGACATTTGGGGAACGAGGAATTTTGGCTTTGTTCAAGTAGAGGCAAACGGTAGGTCGGGGGTTTATTGTTAGTTTGGGAATCTAACATTTTTACCATGAGTTAGATTGCCGGTGCCGGAGATGTTGGATATGTGGCGGTTAAAGGTAGTTGGAAAGGTAACGATGATGAGGTTATTCTGGTTAGCGTGTATGGCCCTCATCCGGCTGCTAAAAAAGGAGAGTTATGGAAAAAATTGGAAAACCTAATTAATGGGTGCAAAGCTTCTTGGTGTGTATTTGGGGATTTTAACAAAGTTAGGGGCCAAGAGGACCGTCTCAATACTCAGTTTCAGGTTAGGGAGTCTGACGACTTTAAAGAATTTATTGCCGCTACACATTTAATGGAGGTTCCTTTAGGTGGGCATCGATTTACACATATTAGTGATGATGGGTTGAAGTTTAGTAAATTAGACAGATTCTTAGTATCATAAGAGTTCAAGAATATGTGGGGTTAGTTTGGCTGTTGTCGCTTTAGACCGTAAGTTATCTGATCATTATCCTATAGTGTTGAAGGACATGGATATTAATTTTGGTCCTAAGCCATTCAGAGCTCTTGACATATTGCTTGAGGAGCCTGACATTCAGATTGTAGTAGCTCGAGCATGGAGTAGGTCAGTAAGGGGGAATAGACTAGATTGTGTTCTAAGAGACAAATTTAAAAATTTAAAAGAGGATCTTAAAGCTTGGAGTAGAAACCGGTTTGGGGGGTAGATAAGAATATTGATGAGTTTAGCCAAGTAGCTATGAGGTTGGAACTTGAAGTCGAAAAGAGACATTTAGAAGAAGATGAAAGGAAGGCTTGGATTGAGGCTAGACGGCAGTGGATTGAGACAGGATAGAGAAAAGGCTAGTATCCTTAAGTGAAAGTCTAGAGTTAACTGAGATATTGAGGGTGACGAGAACTCCAAGTTGTGAAAAGTATCCATGGGCCATAACTGGGTGCATATTTTGTGATACATAAAGTCGGTTGTGAGATGTTTAATGCCGAGGATGAATAGTTATTACTGAAGGTACAAACAGTTAATGCGTGTTTGAATATCTTAAACAAATAAATAATTAGTAACGTGTTAATGGTGATTAAGTTACGTCACATTATAATATATCCTTAGTGATACACATAATAGAAATAATTAAAGTTCATATGTAAAATAAGAAAAAATAAAAAGGTTTGATACACACAAAATAATGTAGTGGTTAATTTGACACATTTAGAAATTGATTTATCTATCCCATACTACCCAAGTTAAAATTTTACACAATACTACGAGTAAGAAACTTTGTTTCTTTCCGAAAACACAATATACTAAACCTTATAGTAGTTTTAGATCTTTTCTACTGTCAAAAACTCTAATAAATTCTCCCATATTCATATTTTTCTTAATGAACAACTATGTCGAAACATCGTTCCATGCAAGTATGCAACATGTTCGAGATGAATGCAATTTCCTAGAAGTTAATGCACACAACTAAGGATGGCAAAAGTATCCGTAACCAATGGATCAAACCAAAACCGGCCATAGACAAACGGGTCAACCCAAAACACGAGACAAACGGGCAGATGCGTTGGGGGGGAGGGGGGGGGGGGTGCAAGTACCAGTAAAAGCAAAACGAAAATTCATGTGAAGAATATGCCTTATAAAAAAATGCAACTATAGATGGTCGTATGGTTCTTAGTTGCCATCAGATGTGACACTGATTAGGCATCTAAATATTAAGCAGTCAGATGATATTGCTTTCCTATTGGTAGTAAGCCAACAGAAAGCTAGAGTAAAATTTACTATAATCTAGTTGCTTCAAAATATCACTTCTTAATTGGAATTGAGGCTGCAGGATAAAAGGTCATGATATAAACATCTCAAACAAAACATAACAAGGATATCAAGAGACTTATGATAGCAGAAGTTAACTTTCATATTTCAAAAACCATCATCATGCTCATAAGCACGGCATAAAGTTTACGACCATAAAAGACCCATCATCATCTGAGGCACAAACAAAAGCACTAAAGCTTTGTTTGGCAATCCATACTATTACTTACATCATTGGGGATAATAAAGCAACAAAAACTCCATATCTTTCCACTAGTTAAAGTCAACGACAAATTAGCATCAAAAGTACTCACAAGGTTCAAAAAGGCCATCACGAATCTATCAGTAGATCATGACACTCTTCACATTGTCATGCATGACTTAGAGAGAACAAACTTGTGTTGCACACTCATAACGGGAATCACTGAAACTGATCTCCCTCCTTTTCAAGACTGAGCTCTGAATGCATGGGGTGGGACTGCAAACACAAGTTTCCTTTATAAAAAATGTACAGATATACTAAATGCAACATTATAACAGCAAAACACTGAATTATGAAAAAAGAAGCAAGGGCTTACCAGTGGAGACATCTTGGGTGCACCAAACTCAGTAGGGTGACAAATCTTTGTGTCCACAAGTCCACAACAGTTCTTGACAAATTTAATAAGAGAAAGAATTAGAATAATAAATAAAATAAACATTAACAGTATAATGTATACAGTAGTTAGCAAATCAGAAATTCATAAACCTGGACGAATCTTGCCACTCCATCAGTGCTAGCAATGTCGCCATGCCTCACAGGGAAGAAGTGAGCATGTTGCCTTTTATGAACCACAATGAATGTCACAGGAGGCATGTAGTTCTCCTCCAATGAAATACACGCCTGAAACATCAGTAACATATTTTAAAAGGGGGAACAGAGTTTATTAGTATTAAAACAAGATATGCAAAACAAAAAGTACCTTTCGGATCTTTTCCATCTCATTCAGCAGAACTTCCTTGAACTGGCCCTCACTGACTCCATCTCTATAATACCAATACCTTGTTAGAAAGGTCATGATGAGTGAATAAAGGGTAGCAGATAAACAAATGGAAATGACAAAAATCCCTTTATCCTAAACTTAATTCAATACCGAACGAATACTCTATTCAAAAGGAGTTAACTCTTTACCTGATCAACCCTCCATGAATGATACCTCTTAGGATCATTATGGTTCATGTACAAATCCTGAATGATTTCCTGCCTATGTGGCTGTGCAGTTACAAGGCCTTTGTACTTGGTAACTTGAGGCCAGTCTATGGAAGCTGCCACCTGTATGATAATACAAGAGTCAAACTTCTAAGACAATCAACATTACATAAATGCGTCGAAATAGGTGGGTAAAAATGTGTGGGTCAATTAACACAGAATATATGCACACGTCAGACTGGGTTACTTTTAATATGAAATCAAATAGGTCAAATTAGGCTGGTGCTGAGAACATTTTGTTTGTCTCTAATCATTTGTAAATAGTAAGTTGTGAATGTGTCAAACTATCAATCAAGGAAAAACTATAAACACCTTAACAGTTAACCTCTTAAGGACATTACCACCATAATGGTTTCAGATATAATTACTTTACAAAGAAACTTTAGAGACCGTTTCACTTAAACTTTTTCAAACATTATGAGTAACTATTTACCTGACCAAACCTCCATGAGTGACACCTCTCTTAGAATCATTGGACTTTGTGTACAAGTCCTGAATGATTTCATGCCTATGTGGATGTGCACATACAAGGGCTTTGTGCTCAGTCACTTGAGGCAAGTCCATGGAAGTTACCACCTGTATTAACATACAGAAGTCAGACCTCTGAGAGCATCCACAGTGCATAAACATGTGAAATAGGTGGGTCATGTTACGGGTCAAAATGGGCCGTATAATGCAGAAAATATGTGCTGGTAGAAAATGTGTAGGTTAATTAACAAATAATACACGTGAAACCAGTGCTTTGTACTTAAGTCACTTAAGGAGTTTAGGCCAATCCCCTGAAGTGACCATCTACAACATTTTTATCCATTTTTCTCTTACCTTCTTCACATTTTCAATATCTAGCAACAGCTGAAGCCCGTGTTTAGTTGCAGTCTCATGGGCTTTCTTCTTTCCTTTAGAGTATTTCTTCTTTCCTTTAGAGTCTTTCTTCTTTCCGGTAGGTGCATCTCACTCAGAGGCGGCTGAAATAACATATAGAGTAATTGAAATTAGTAGGGAAAGGTAACATAACGGGCTGCAGGATGTATTGTTTAGATGCATTTCTGTCTTTTGAGATTAGGATAATCACAGTTGATTCAAGTGTTGGTCAAACTGATCATCATATAATTTGTGGGCGGGCTAGACATTGATTCTAAAATGATTATCCGATATAAAATATTTGGAATTAGTAATTAGAGGTAAGAAAACAGGCTGATATAGGCTGCATTTGTGTGTGTTCCTGTTTTCTGAAGTGATTATCTGTTTATAAAACTACACCCAAACACTTGGAAACTGATTATTTGCTACTTCACGAGTCGTAAACTCAGCCTCAGGTTCGCATTAACACCAAGGTTTTATGACAAAAACTATCTTAGTACAAAAGCGCCTGGTGGAATTCCTAGAAAGCCTCCAAATGAAGATAAGGAAGTGACCAATGGTGTTATAGATGCCTTTAAAAGAATTTCAGAAAATGAAGAAGAAGCAAAAATGTTGCGAGCACAATATGCAAGATTTCACATGAAAAAAGGTCTTTATTCTCATCCCGAGGCTCAAATTGATGCTGTAACAACGGACCCAATTGATTGGTGGTCAACTTACGGTTCAGAAACTCCGGAACTAGCCGAGATAGCTAAGAAAGTTCTTTCACAACCGGTAAGTAGTTCTTCGGCGGAAAGAAATTGGAGCACGTATTCTTACATTCATAATGTAAAAAGAAACCGCTTGAATACTAAAAGGGCCGATAAATTGGTGTTTGTTCATTCAAATATTCGTCTAATATCAAGGTTTTCAGAATCTTACAAAGAGGGAACGAGTAAAAAGAGGGACATGAATCCCAAAAGTGCATACTTGGAAGCCTCGGCTTCAAGAATGGAAGACATGCAATGGGAGAATCTAGATGAAGACTAAAGTTGCTTGTCATTTCCCTTTATCGATTTTAGTATCTAAAGTAGTATAACATGTTGTTTATGATGATCTGTGATATTCTGAATTTCTGATCTTTTGGTTTTGGGTATGTTTTACAGAATGCAAAACATTCACAGATCTGTAATAAACAATCTTTTGGGTATTGATATATCATATGTAATTATAGATATTTGGCTTATATTATGAAAGATCATATTTTGTTTAAGGTATCATTTTATTGCTTATATTCTGATGATCTGATCTTTTGACTTTGTATCATACACCTGCTATTTAGACTTACTGATCTTTTGACTTTGTATCCTACACCTGCTATTTAGAACTACTGATATTATTATTATGGTACATTCTACCAAATCGGGTACATCGTACCAAATTTTATGGTACATCGAACCGTAGCGTTCCGAAATGAGCCTTCCCCCCCCCCCCCCCCCCCTCTTACCAAATTTTAGGGACCTAGCGAACCGCGTACCCGTTTCACGTTCCCGTACCGAAACGTACCGCGTTCCGTGTGACTATGTTCACGACGCCATAAACAGATAGTCACTTCAAAACCCAATAGCAAACACCTACACTATAGCAGAAAGACATTTGACAAAAAATTGATACGTGAAACTGATGTTCTTGATTACCAGGACCTTCTAATAAAGTTTGGTCCATTAAGATTCTGTCCATTAAGATTCCTATGTTGCTACATCTTGCAGTTTCGGGTGTGAATTTTAAACATGAAAACTTCAAGCTACATCTTTTCCACAAGAATATGGAAACTTCAAGCTACAAAGAAATCTCCATGTTTTATAGAGGCGCCAATGACAGGTCAAAAATAGATTTTGTTTTCATGTGAAATAGAAGCTTTCGGATTTAATTTAAGAATGCAGCTTTGATAATATGAATGGCGCCACTTTTTTATTGAACTTTCCAAATAGCAATAATCATAATAGACTGTGGGCGGAGAGACTAACCTCCTGTTTCTTCTTAAGAACTCTGAATGTGTATAAAGCACACTTTGTTAGATCAAAATTCTCGTCACTTCCACCCCTGCTAGGTGAGAAGTCGGGATATGTATTCTTGTCAAATTCTTCTCTCACTAGACATTCCAGACCGCATTTCACAGCCAATCCCTTGATATCCTAAGAGTCGAGGTGAAACACCTTTATGACACCATTTTCCTTGAGCATAGGTGACGCAGTAAGAAACAGATTTTCAACAAAATTTGTATGATCTTCCACGGTAGCCTCTTTATTCGGCAACTCAGGTAATAATGTAATATCATGTACATCTTATCATACTCACGTTTCAGATCTGCATCTTCCCCTATTTTTGTGGGTTCTTCCTCAAAGTATGGCACAAATCTGCCTTGTCCGATGACCTGGCCTTATTCAAATTCTTTTTTCCTTTGCAGTGATTGGCATAAAACTCAGCCTCGGATTCCTTTGTAAACCAGTAGAACCAGTTGCCACGCTCGATGGCATGCTTTTTAATAACCAAGGCAATAAATGCCAAGTCAACATCTGGGTAGATCAACAGTTTAGCGGTTTTACTTTTCAGAGAATCAACCTCAATCCTCACCTCCTCTACAATTTTAAATAAGATTATGTTAAAACCCTTTTAATCAAAGAGAGATAAAACCAACCATAAACACATGTGCTATAAGTACATTCTTATGATTTCTCATTATCATGCAGTTAACTCTTTTTGAACAAGGTATACTAACTTTTACTCCCATAAATAATGTTTAACTAAACTAGTTATAAGGCCCGTGCACACAAGGGGTTCACACCTTTTTTTCTTTTTTGAAATAATTTGTTGTTAACGTGAATTCCACTCAACTTCTAATGGGATAAAAGGTGCCTGCATACAAATTGTATAATTATCTAATTATATCCTGACGAGTATAATGAATAATAATATTTCAAATATATTTGTGTTTGAGTAATTCAAAGAGCACATATGTGATTTTGATAGCTTTATGTGATCTATTCTATTTGAAGGTGTTTGCAATTGCAGAATTACACTGGGCCGGATATCAATATATGTGCATTATGCATAAACTAGTTTAAGACCCGTGTAATACACGGGCAGTCCAAACATATTTTTTTTTCTTTCAAATGCTCAGATAAATGAATGTCATCTAATTTTATAGGCGTTTGTTATTATACTAATTACTAAACTTCAATCATATCATTTCATGTAAAGTAATTGATGGTTTTTATATAGTAATCAACTATATATAACTGTATATTTGATTTTTTTTTTTGTAACAAAAATAATGGCACGGAATGGTCAAGTTTTGGGAATGGAGGTAAAAGAAACCCATCGTTAACATAAGAATGCTCGCTCTTAGGGCATATCCGTCATTACCAAAGTATATGCATTTGGTTTACGGACATCTTCATAATCCACTTGGAACATACACAAAACAGACCCGTAAGACCTTCACCAAATGTCAACGTAAATATAAAATAACTATTTAAATAGAAATAAACCGAAAAAAAAGACATATCCAAAACAGGGTGAAATGGAAAATAGAATGTATATAATTCCGTAATCGTAAGTTTAAGGATTATATAGTCTCCGGTAAAATATTAAAATTTAGTACCAGAAACAATATTTGCACATAAAAATTAAAATCACGGGTAACAAAGATTGACAAGTTTATAAATATCTGGTCATAAGTTTTTAATAAAACCTATAGGCTTCTTAAAATTGAATTTCCCCAAAGATCTCAAGTTCTAGTTTCAAGCAATGCAGACATCAACAGTTGAAATAATACATTATGTCTAGAATATACGGGGTGTATAAATTTATTTTATTTCAATTAATTATAAGTAGAATCCAACTATAAAGATGACAAAAATACAAAATCTTGATATTATTTATCCAATATTCCTATGACCAAATATTTATGTTTTACAGAGACTACTTAAGAGTTCTTTCAAGCTAAAATAACGTTATTATATCTCAAAAAGGCCAAAGAACACGTCTTATTTATGATAATCAATGTTTGAAAAGGCCGAGGAACACATCTTATTTATCAAAAACAATCTTTATTATCTATTGCAGCACACATGCAGCAAATAGACCGAAAAGACCAAAAAAAATATATATTATGTTACTATGGAAAACTGAATTTACCAAAGAAATGTAAAAAAACACATTTTTCTCACTAAACCAAAATATCCATGGAGACCAGTAGTACCATAAATGACTTAAAAAATAAGCAATCCCAAACACCCCTATAAGTAAATCCTTGAATGTAAAAGTGGTCAGCGCATTCCGACCATGTCTAAACTATCATCCAATTCAAGTAAAAATAAGGTCACATTTTACATCTAAACTGAAGTTTGAGTAAATAGCTAACAAATTTAATTTTGGCCCAAATGTATTTCCTGGTCCATAAAAATAAAGAATAATTTGAAATTTCAAATGGAAAAGTACTTTATTACACCCTAAACGGTCTATTTCTCTACAAATAATGACCTAAGGAATAGTAGTCACAATTATTTTAAGCCATAAAGAAGAGTTTTGCCAAATTTTATATCCAAAAGCATGCACCTTTGTATATAAGTATTTTTGTTTTTGTCAAATAACGCTTCAAAGATTAACGAAGAGAAATATCAAAACCTCCCCATGAGAGTATTCTTTGATCTTCAGCTCTCACTATATGACCTTGTTGTCAAGTGTCAACACTACGTCAAAGTGAGATAAGAGTTCTAAAGCAGGCGCTGTCAAATTCTCTATAAGTAGTTGCAACTAAAAGTTGATCTGGGTTTAATAAATTTAGTTTGAAAAAAGGCAAAAAGGGTCAAAATTTCCCAAAACGGGTAGACTCATATATAATGTAACCAGTGACACGGGTATAACTCAAAACTCTTTTAGCAAAGCAGGCATAAATGGTTCCAACCAAAAAATTTACTCAAATCACAGGTAAGAATAGATTTATAGGCAATTAGTTGTACTAACTGGATATGTTATTACATAGAAAAGTAGATACATGTAGCAAATGTGGAATAGAGGGTATAGAGCTCAAGAAAAATATTTGAGATAATTCAAATTTTAAATTTGATTGTAGAGAAATCAAATCCATAGATAATTGTAGTAATTTGCCTTTTCCAATCAGAGAAATCAAGCATACATCCCCTCTTCATCATTTTATAAGATCGTAAATAACACCTTTATGCCATTTGTAAGCCTAAAGATAAGAAATGAGAAGTGGGATATGAAGAGTGACTTACTCAAATCAACTGACATAGCGGATATAAGAGGACCACGGCTTCCTCTAAGGCTCTAACAGTGTTGAAGTAGTGCCTTTTCCAGCCCAATAAACTCGAAATTTGGGCGTGTTAGTTGCTACAATTAACTGTGTAACTCTTTACAACTGGCCTGCTAGCACCTCCGTCCTCTTTACTGCATTAAAATCCTTTAGTTTAACTCCCCCATCAAAATATCGTACAGACGTAAACAATGTCAGAAGTTCTGTATAAAGTTTCATATGTGACATTATTATTCACCTACATGGTTCTATTATCTAAAATCAACCATTAAGCTTAAACTATTATGGATCTATATAATAATATGATAATGATAAAACTATAATGATTGTCTAATAGGTTCTTTCAATATGCAATTCCAAACACCCTCTAAAAGCTAATGTTGGTATTGTTCGACCAACAACCTGGTAATCTAAAGCGGAATCACATAATCTTGAAGCACACACAATCTTGAAGCACACGCAATCTACCTATGAAGAAACCTTGCATTGACAGAAAAGTAAAGAACAGGCACACGATAAATACTTAACCGAACGTTTAATACAAACCATCTTGAGCGGTCTGTTTTCTTTTCTGTCGATAATAAGCAAGGCTGTAAGTGTGTGTATTGTCTTCAACTTTCAAAGTTATTCCGCTCGAGAACCAGGTTGTTAGTTGTCAACACCAACAGCTAATTATTTCACCCTTAAATAAACAGATAGGTATGTTTAGATAAGCAATCCTAAACATCCTTTGATTCCTCAACAACTACTTATCTCATTAACATATTCAACCAAAGGTTCGTCACTAAGTCTTCTACATATCATGATATCAATTCTGAACTATGCAAGTAATATGTTTGACAACGAAAAATTCAAAGATGATATCATAGCCAAGACTTGCAACCTTTACTTACATAATAGCTTTTACTCAAACAAATTAACTATTTATTGATTTTTACTTGGGCATTTCAACAAACACTTGGAGCATTCAAATTTCAAAACAGATCATAGTAATAAGTCGAGAGTAATTCGACACACACAATTCTGTTAAAAACGTGATATGTAATATGATGAGTAGCTATACGCATACAAACAAAAAATCAAATCATGTGGAACTATGAAAAAATACCTGCTAATGCAAATGAATCTCATAGTTTTTTGAAGCGACTTTCCTACCTGCATAGAAGAAGACATTGATTAAGTACTTGCATCAAAAGAAAAGAAAAAGAAACCTTAATTAGTCTAATGCATTAACATCAACAATCTTACATACGTTCATCACTACACCAGAAAATAAAAATCACACGGTAATTGAGAGTGAAATGATGAAATAAGAAGCAGATACATGTAGCAAATCTGGAATAGAGCTCAAGAAAAATATTTGAGATAATTTGAATTTTAAATTTGATTGCAGAGAAATCAAACCTATAGATAATTGTAGCAATTTGTAGGCTCATCCAATAGCTACATGCCACCTCATCAAAATTGCATCAGCAAAAACCCTTGTTTAATAAATAGATATAGATTTCTACATGCCCATGGTTAGCTAACAGCTCTACTTAACTATAAGTTCTCATGTAGACTAAGATAAACCATGAAGAGATAAGATGAAACGAACAAATCATTGACGCATCAATGGAAATTCCTAAAGATATATATAGTCAATTAGTACAATACTCCATTAACGTTTAAAACATTCGATGTGCTTATCAGCTTATGTGAATCTTGCACTTAATAAAAAATTGTTCGTTGCACAAGAATATAAATATTGATTGATTAAATATGATATATAAATATTGATTGATTAAATATGTACAAACCAATATCAAATGGTTATACAATGTACCAAGAAACATGGTTGATTTACATTGCAATAAAGTTGAAGGAGGGTTGTTTTAAACTGTTGAACGCCACAACCACTGGCACTTTGATCTAACATGTCTGCTTTCTCAAATGCATAGTTACGACCTCAGTACATACACATAAAAAAAATAAAAAATAAAAAAATAAAAAATAAAAATAAAAATTACTAGCATTACTCTGTTGATAAATCAATGGTGATAGTTATAACTATGGTTTAAGAGCTGAGAAAAGGATAAAGTATTTACAAAAATAAGCAACGGGAGCTCTGTCATTTTCGATCTATATGTTGCAACCAGAAAATTGGGACCAAATTGTTGAAGGGACATTGAGACCACCTTATTATCGAAACCTCCATGGAGAAGATTTGCTCTTGTTATCGGAAAGATCAAGACTTTCCTATTTTACTTTTTATGTTGCCTTGTTACCATTTGTCTCCTCTCTTTACCACTTCATTATCTAGATCTACATGTGACAATACAGCAGTCCAACTACACACTATCAACCAATTTGAATATTGTCACTGATATATGCATGAACAACAACAAATAATATACAAACCGAAGAGAGGATAAAGCTAGCAGTTTGAGTTAGCATGCATGGCTTATTTTTTTAGTATAGTGTAATATAAATAAAAACTGTAATGTCATGGTTACATTTAATCTTCAGCAAATTATATTGGTTGGTAGTTGATACTTAGGCTAAAAGCCTTATTAAGTCAATTATAAGAGTGATAACATGAATAACTGCATGAAAAAAGATTGCACCTGATTGAAAATTGTTGTGTACATAATGAAATAGAATGAAACATGAAGTTCTATCTATAACATTTCTTAGATGAGAATGTTGTTTATGTAGTACCTTTTTTAGATCCTATTAGTTAGTTTACATACATTTCAATATCCACAATTCATAAAATAATGTCAAACAAATTAGCAAGCATAGTACATAATGTCAAGAAAGTAAACTTACATTTTCTCTGATATAATTGTAAAACGAAATGAAGAGCATATTGTAGAAAAGAGATTATTTTTAAACTGGGTTCTCATAGATTACAAAGGATACGGAAAACTATAGATCAATTATAACTATATTTTTGTTAAACTTATCTGCACGTGACATTAGTATAAGACCTAAATTTAGGGTATACTAAACAACACTGCAGTGAGCATTGTAATAAAGGTCCATATTGTTTCCAAAAGTTCTTAAAGGCAGTCTCGAAGAGTGACAAACAACCCCTAATTTTCTTCCTTACGAACTCTCTGCCTATATTAACAATTGCCGACTTTTTCTATATTTAATCATTTAAACTGAAGAGACCCTGATAAATAAAACAGACGAAATGATTAGCAGGGATAATGAACTTCCATTTTAAGCTGCTAGAAATCTCATATAAGATATGAATATAAATAAACCATGAGATCCACCAAAAGACTCATGAGGTATTCAAAATAACATGGCTGCCATGTTGTTCTTTATGTTCTATTGTTTTAAGCAACTTGTCTTATTTGTGGAGATTCCAATCTGATTTTTCACGTTGAGCATAAAAATGTTTATTCTCTTGATCAATACAATCATATCTACTCAGTTTGTGAACATCAGATTCTAAACTCTAATTGTCAACTTATCTAGCAACTCGGATGCATAGAAAAGAACCGAGGTACCAATTTACTGGGCAGTTGATATTCTATTTCATAGAAATACATAAAATACCTTAGGATTTGTCTCGTATGATGTTCATATAACAAAATAAATAGTAACTTATCCAACAAATAAGCAGACAGAGCGAGAAGATGCAGGTGAGTCTAATATATTAGAGGGTATTCAAATTTGCATTTAAAGCTTTAATAATAATGATACAAAAGTACTACACAGGATACCTTGACATAAATCAAGCACGTACATGAAACCACTGAAGCAGCAAACGACATAGGATGGATACGATTTTCTTGAATCATACGTTGCAGGATGAACAACAGCACATGCTTGTGAGCCGGAATCCCATCACCCTATATTAAACAAACGATAACATTACAAAATAAAAACTATCACATATCTTGATTTTGACCAATGGACAATCTCACTGTTTTTGTAGTTAATACGGCCATACGAGTGTCATCAAAATACCTTTTTTTTTTTTTTCATGATTGCGTTGTGCAAAAGTTCTAGTTTGTTAACTTTGACAGTTGAGATTAACACCAAGAGGGACCCACCTTCATCTATTTTGAACTCGAATGGCGTCTCATTCTCTCCATTATTCACAAACACACCTGCATAATTTACTATGGAGTTACTGGCTTTTCCTAAACATAACGGCAAGTAACTCAAACTCGCAATCTAAGTGTTGTAAAACTTGGATCAGTATTATCGGGCGACTACTTAAGCACAATGGTTGATCTAAAAGGGACAAAAGACCCTCACTAAAACCTCTTCAACATTTCCCATAAAACTATCCCATACTCACAACATAAGCAAAACATTAACCAATATTCAAAATGTTACAAAACCCATCAATAAAAAAACATAACTTGATAATTTATAACTATAATCAATTCTCCATTCATCATATATATGCAAGCAATTTTTAATAATAATTGTGTGATTGGAGTATTGTGTTAAAGGATAGAGAGTTGCACATACCCGTAGCGTTTGGCGAGTTAAATCGTTTCTTTGATGAGATTTTAGAGCTTGATTTAGCGTCTATGGAGACCGGCTGATGGAGGATTGTGGTGGTGTTCCATATGTACATGAGCAATTCCCAAACATGGAGGATTGGTTAGATTTGTGTTTTCCTATTTTGTCGTTTAGTGGTTTTATTTTTTTATTTTTATTTTTTTTTTGTGTTGTGTTGTGTTTGAATTAAATGTATTTTTTGTGTTGTGTTTAAATTAAATGTATTGTATATGTATAATGTTTTGTATAATTATTTTGTTTGTATAATAGCACGTTAAATATTACCACATTAAATAACTGCAACAACAACTGTTATTATTAAATTAAACGAAAACGTTATACATATTATTTAAAAACAACAACATCTACGACATATGAAGATTATTCATTTCATTTAAAAGATCAAGGAGCCTTGCACCTGACTGACAAGCGTGATCCTCAGGATTTCTTGCCAATTCTAACTCCATCTCCAGCGTCTTTATTCTTGTCTTCAACAACTTGTTCTCATTATCTTTAGCAACGCAGTTTGAGCACTGCGTTGAAAAAGAGGCTGTTGAAGAAGAGGCTTGATTAAAATACTCTTCTTCAAATTCATCTTTCCACATAAAGTATCGACACCCATAGTCTTTTGTACCTGGCTGTTACATGTTAAGAAAATAATAAGAAATGTATTTGAAGACAAACAAATTATTTACATAACTAAGCAAACGTATGATTATTTACCACTGAAAGAGAACATGCATAAAATGCTCGCCCACGACTACCATCTTGCCAGGATTTTCGTTCTATAATAAATCCTCTATCACATCGACATCAGAAAGGATTTCTTCGGCCCACCTGACAAAAGAATTTGCATAATCAATCAATAATGTTATTTACTGAATTAAATAAATATTTAATCATTTACTATATAATATAAAACAGTTATTTACAGCATAAATCAATAATTATTTACAATGTTTTACAAATACAAAAATTACAAAGAATACATTTTTACAAAAATAAATAGCTATTACATATGCTTCACTATGTTTTGTCGGTATCTCTATTATTTACAACATAAATCAGTAATCATTTACAATGGTTTTGTCAGTATAATTGTTTACAACATAAATCAATGATTCATTAGTCGATGTTGATACAAAGTTTCCCATTCGGCTGCAACTGGCACTCTGTAAAACCTCCATTGTGGGTGGATATGGGGTAGTGGAGAATCTCTGTCTAGCGTCGGTAAAATGAAGTGAGCATAGTCTCCATCCCCCACACGCGCAATCACAAGGGGGTCGGTTCCATGTGATGAGTTTGGACCGGTAAAAAGCGGAAAACATGTGTTCCAACCTTGCTCGGATATAAATACAACAGGTCGGTGAATCATTGAAGCGATAACCAGCCCCGTGAGTGGCATCACCATCCAGCGATCGATAGGTGCACCTCCATTGAACCAGTCTATTGTATACCAAAGAAAGTCAAAGTCATGTTGCTGCCACATACTTATGTAAGCTTGCCTATCATAATCTAACTCTTGCAATAACATGTGTCTGACTTCGGCCCACCTATTTTCGTTTTGAAAAAGACTGTGGGCAACGCACCGAAACCCACAATTTCCATCACCCCGCACATTACGTATGGACGGAAAATATGTGGAATATGCTCAATAAACGCATTGCTCACACTATCTCCAGCATATAATCAGTGGCGTAGACTATCACCCGTGTATGAGCTATGCCTTGCAGGTTCTTTCCGCAAGTTCGGGACTTTTGTAGATCTTGAATTTGTACTTCTTCGGTAATCTACGATTGGTACTTCATCCAAGTCAGGGACTTCATTCAAGTCAGGGACTTCATTCAAGTCCGGGACTTGTGTAGCCTTGCCCTTTTTGTCCTTTGCGCTCGGACGTCCACGGGTATTTTTTTTGAATAGCTGGTTCACGTGTGTCAACAGATTCAGGCTGGAATATCTCTCTCAACTTCGTTAACAAATTTTTCTTGACAAACGACGTTGATTTGCTAAGAATATTCTTGAATTTTCGCACGCCATCGTTAAACGAAGTATCATCATCATCACCAGGTTCACTGGAAGAGCCATCTTTAGACGGGGGGCTATTGATAACAGGCCACGGAACAGATAGGGTTCTCCAAAAAATATCAATTTGATCCAGTGGAATGGGGCATCCTGAATTCAATTAAAGTGACTTGTATAAATTACTGATACTAATGTGGAAAACAACTTGATAGTTATAAATTGAATATACTTACCATGATCTATAAAGTATTGCATCTCGTGAAAGCATAGTAGTCCAAAATTTGATCGCAACTTATGGCTACAGTCTGCTGCGGTGATCATAAGGTGGAGTTCTTTGTGCATGAGGTTGAAAGCATGTTTGGAAACTTTATACCACAATTCTTGAAATAGTGGTATATTACACGTATTTAGTTTCTCGTTGATGCTTCTATTGAAAGTCTCTTTTATCGCATTTTCTTGCGAAATGAGAATCTTATCGATCGACCTCAACAACCTGTCTAATTTTGTGTGGAAAACTAGAAGGGGGGGTTGAATAGTTTTACGTCCTTTTTAAAATTTATAAGCACAAGTTTGTTTTAAAAATTTTCGATTCTTGTTTATGTGAATTCAATACTTGCACTATATGAACAATTGTATAATAACTAACTAACAAAACTAATATAGTAAAGGTAAATAAATAAGTAATGAGAAGAGTTAGAAAGATCAAACCACAACACAATGGTTTATAGTGGTTCGGCTACAAGGACACCTTCCTTGTTCCTACTCCACTCCCCAAGTCACCTACTCGAGAGTTTTCTTCACTATGTCAACAAACTCCCTTATGGCGGAGAAAACCGTACACACCAATATACACACCAATTTACACACCAATCTACACACCAATCTTCACACCAATCTTCACACCAATCTACACACCAATCTTCACACCAATCTACACGCCAATCTTCTTCACACCTAGCTTTTGCACACCAATCTTCTACACACCTTCTTCTACACACCAATCTTCACAACTATCCTACTTCACTACTAATCAACTTCTACTATCTACACAACTTCTATATCTTCTAAGCAAATAATAACAAGCACAACACAATATTCACAAATGAATATATATACACTATACACAACAACTCTTCAACACTTCTTGAACTTGGTTGTAGAGAGTTCTTCTTTTGCACTTAGAATGAGAATGGATGATGAGGGATTGAATCACTTGAAACAAGGATTAATATACAAATGATCAAAGGGTTTTTGATGAGTTTTAGATGATTGTAGATCTGAAAATTTCGTGCAAAAGGTGAGAAAAAATTCCAGAATTAAGGTGGTATTTATAGGGGAAGAAATCTGACAGTTTCTGACAGGGGAGCCTGGCCGGTCCCCTTAAAGCATGGCCGGCCCCCTTAAAATTAAGGGGACCGCCCCTTATAATTAAGGGGGCCGCCCAACTGTAACGGCCAGAAAACTTGTCTTTTAGTGGGGAAAGTTTATTTGGTGAAAAACTAACTGATTTTGGTTAAATATTTGAAATCATATATTTAGTATGATTAAAACATTTTTTTTCTTATTACCAAAAGTGTTTTTCAAAAATATATAATAAGATTATATAATTAAATAAACTTTGTATTAGTTAATTAAATACCCCTTTGATCATGAGATGTATTAAGCACTTGTTTATCCATACCTTAAGTGATTAAGTTGGATATAATGATATAGACTAGCTTAATACTTGTTTACGTAGTAATCAAACGATTGACGAGTTTACATTTTGTGATCGTCAAAATATAGAGATATTGAAAAATATAAATAACGTTTTCATACATTATTTATGTCAACAATCTCCCCCTTTTTGATGATTACAAAATTTAAACTCATTAGTCGAAAATTAGTCTATATACAAGTATTAGAGTGAGTTTATATCACTTCTCCCCCTTTTTGTGAGCATCAAAAAGGTTATCCCGTTTTAATGGAAGCTCCCCCTTGATGTAAGCTCCCCCTCGTTTTGAGGCCAAAAGGAATCGAGAAATGGATATCTTGCAAAAATATTTAGTAGCAAGCAACATATATATGTATATAGCATGCAAAAATATAGACTAACCATAACCATATCATTAATCAAGTGAAAATAATACATCAAGCATTACATCAACAAAAGGAACAAGTAATGCTACAACTAACAAAAGCCTCTAAAGGCTTACAATCATCATAGAAGTAATAAACCAAGTCTCAAACATGAGAGTCCTCTCTAGAGCTTGCCATCCAAAAGGGTTTAACACAATTTTATTTTGAATCACCATACATGTTTAATTGGGAGGAATGGATGGTGAACATGGAGATGGTGATGGAGGAGGAGTGTTTGTTGATGGTGGTGGAGGTGTTGTGTTAGTTGTTGGTGGTTGATGCAACATGTTTTCAATATGAGAAAACATGTATTGGATCTCATCTCTTAATCCGAACACAATTGTTCGGTTGTGAATGCAACAAAGGCATGTGTCTCCATGAGCTTCAAGTAAGCTCCATGGGACGGGGTTATAGGTTGGTGGGTTGATAGGAGATGATGAGAAATGTGCATCAAGAGGTGTTAATGGTGATAATGAGAGAGTGAGTGCAAGGGTGGAGTGTTCATTGGTAGGTTGTGATGGTTGAACCATTGGTGGAGAGGATAAGTGGGTGTTTATGTAGTCATTAATGGATGAAGTGGATGGTATGGAGGAAGTAGAATGTCCATTTGTTGAGGGTGTTTTGGAGTGTGCATTTGGTGCACTAGGAGATGAACATTGAGGTTGTGGTGATGGGGTGGTGTTATCTTCATTTGTAAGATCAATGAAGAGTTGTTTGGGTGGTATAATGACAAGTTTTTATGTCTTGGCATTGTTTGAATGGGTGGTTCTTGGTGATGACATGATGATGGTTTATGAGTGATGAGGATGATGAATGATGAATTAAACATGCATGGGGATTATATAGTGGAAAAACATGTTTAGAAGTGGAATTATTTTGAAATTGTAATGTTATATTCCAAAATCAGTTTGGTTTTTAAGAGTAATGATAGCTGGGACTAGCAAAAGGGATCACATGATGCAAAAGAAAACAGTGTAAAAACTGTTTCAGATGGCCGGTCCCCTTAAATGGTGGCCGGTCCCCTTAATTTTAAGGGGGCCGCCCTTTATGATTTAAGGGGGCCGCCCATCTGACGACCCAGAAACCAAAAATTTTCAAAAATTTTCTGAAAAGATGTTATGTTCAGGTTTGAATGTGCAGCAAGCTCAATTTGGACACTTCACATTTGTCTTGGTTTATTAGAAAGCATACATGTCATATAGTTATATAACCATTAACTAATCATGCAAACATATATATAGATCAAGAGAGAAACATGCATAAAAATATCAAAGACAATCAAGTTATCATCCTAAACACATATTCAAATAACAAGTATTTCCGAATAAACTTCGGACAAATAGCACACAAGACATAAAAATAAAACATTGTTAAACAAACATAATCCGACCATATCATTTCTTTTTCTTCCCGAAGATACCCTTCAAAGTCTTCCCAATAGATTTGAAGCCACCTCTAACTTCTTCGTGCAAGCTCTTTTGTCTTCTAAGCATCTCGGTAGTTCGTTCATGAAGCACTTCTTCAGTTTGATCACTTGGAGATGGAGTAGAATAGTTGGGATAGTCAAGATCCTCTAAATTGTCAACAAACTCAGAAAACGAAGGGGTACTAGCATCGTCGATGTTTTCCTCCTCATCGTCATCATCTTGCCTTGAGGATGATCCATGAAAGCTATGACGACGAGGTTTACCCTTGTCACTTCGAGTTCGTCGAGCTTGTTTTAGAGCGAGAGTACGTAGAGTGGGGTAGATGGACTCATAAATACTATTGTCAAGATCGGGGTAGTACTCGATAACATGACGATAGATACGAGTAAGGAACATTCCATATGGAAGATTGGCTTTGGGAGTTTTTCTAGCACACTCAATCCGTTTGATAAAGAAGTAGGCCAAATTGTACGGCTTTTCGACAGCTATACAATACAACATGTGAGCAAGGCTAGCCGGGAGATGGTCCCGGTGACCTCCAGTACCAAACGCATTCTCACGAATGAGTTCTTCCCAACGCTTCATGTGTGGGCTTAATTCTTTGAGGAGAAGTTGGTATGGAGAAATTTGAACGTTTTTGGATTTTATTTTTCGACTTGTGGTGGCACGATCTATACCAAGGATTTGACGAATTTCGTCGGGATGAGGAATTTCGTCGAAATAAGGACCGAAGGTTGGTCGATAGCGATTAAGAGATTCGAGGTCCCACTCGTTTGTGAAAACGGCTTGACCTCTAAAAGGAATTTGAAGGATATGACCAAATTGTTCGAGAGTGAGGGTGATAAATTCATTTTGAATCATGAAGGAGATGGTGATGAAGCCAAGATCATTGGTTTGGACGGTGACTTGGCTATAGAAATCCATTATGAAACGAGGAATGATAGGTTCATTTATTTCATAAAGACAATTGAAGTTGATGCTTGTAAACACGCGATTTATGTAGTCGGATTGAGCAAAAGCAAGATCTACTACACGTCCCTCATGAATATTTCTATCTTCAATTTGACGATAGATAAGTCCAATGGAAGGAGATGTGGTAGGGAGTTGAGAAACTTTGGGAATGTAGTTTTTAGTGTGAGAAAGATCTTCAGTAATTGCTTTGGGCATTTTCACCTAAACACATCAACAATTCAAAAAGACCAAAATAAATATAAAGAAAGATAAAAATATATGTTTATTGTCAAGGCTTATGTTGGAACGTAAACATACTTCGTTACTAATCCTAAGAAGTAGATTACCATGTTCCTTAATATTGTTTTTAACTCGTTCTAGATATACTTTACGATGTTTAATTAGTAGTTATGGACAAATCCAAACGCCCCTTTAAACATCTTAATATATCATGAAATTTACTAGATTTACATTAGATTGTAAAACTAGCTATTTCTTGCGAGTTTCTTATGCATGTAATTTGTTTTTGAAAAAGATGGTTTGTATTTTTACTAAAAGTGTCATTTTTTAGTAATAAACCAAACGCTTCCTTAACTAGTGACTTATAACTCAAGTGCGTCAATATACATATGAATTATATATCTTGACGAGTTCGATAAACAATTTTAAGATTTATAATTATAACAAAGTTTTATAAAAATTATAATGACTATGTTTTGATATTATTTGGACATAATCCAAACACCCCTATATTGTGAACCAATATAATTTTTCTTAGTCGAAAAAATGTAATTTCAAGTTTTACAAGTTACAAAAATATAATGTGATTAGTTTAAACACGTTTTCAAATCATTATTCAACAATGAGTTTACTAAAAATTTTGAAAAGGAGTGTATGAAATTTTTCAAAAATTTTCGACATGATAGTTTATAATAACTAGTTTCTAGTGTTGATTAATCATCCTAATCCTAGGGGAAGCATTTGGTTATGGAGTTTTAAGGCTTAATTCGAAAGAAATTATGAAATTTGACGAATTTTATAAAACATGCATAATCATGAGTATGATCAAATAAGATGAAATTAGATGAAATGTGTTATGAAAAACTTACAATAAGTAATGGTGATTGTGTTAGATGAATTTGCCCTTTGCGAATTAACCCGAATTATGTGATTTGGAAGTGATTTTGGGTGTTTTTGGGTTTTGAATTTCGTCACAGCAGGAGCAGGGAAAGAGAGGGATGAAAAAGTGGAGTGTTTGGCAAAAGGAAGAAAGGGAAAAACGGGCTTGAGCTCTCAGAGGGCCGGTCCCCTTAAACATTAAGGGGGCCGCCCTTGTATTGGCTGCCGGTCCCCTTAAACATTAAGGGGTCCGCCCTTAAAAATTTGATATTTCAAGTTTTGGTTTCTGGAACAAACAAGAAAATATTTATATATATATATACTAGATTTATATTTAATCAAAAATACGTTGAAGAGTATACGCACGAGAGGAA
This sequence comes from Artemisia argyi, assembly GCA_030686995.1. Taxonomy (NCBI): domain Eukaryota; kingdom Viridiplantae; phylum Streptophyta; class Magnoliopsida; order Asterales; family Asteraceae; genus Artemisia; species Artemisia argyi. Next base: position 48,777,189 of record CM060685.1, read on the forward strand.
TTACTTGACATTTTTACTTGACATTTTGTCAATAAAATTTTCTTGATCGTTTCGGATGAAATTCATCAAGTTGTCAAGCACACGAGAAAGTTGTGGAAGGTTTATAAGTATATATATATATATATATATATATATATATATATATATATATATATATATATATATATATATATATATATATATATTTATATAGTATGGGCTTATAAGACGAGAACATTGGAGGGAGACGTATGCAACGGAAGCCGGGAGTTTGTTTCATCCATAGATTTTTCGACTCATCTCACTTCATCAGCATGAGTGTTGATTGAACATTAAAGTTCAATAAGGCAAATGGGGAAAAGAAATGTTCGTAAACGAACAATCTCTAGTTCTAGAAAATCAACAAATGAATTTCCTAGGTTATAAGATCCTAAATATAGCTAAGTATATAAATATATATATATATATGTATATATGTATATTTAGATATAATATAGTTTTAATAAAAATAGAGATTAATAAGTCAAGTAAAGCTACATAAATATAACACACTAAACTAAGCATGCATTTCTAGACAAGGAACTTAAAAGGAAATGTGTACCTTTTGTCTTTAATGCGTTAATCTTCAGGGTCTTCAAGAAGTAAATCGGACAAGAGGTGACAATGAAAAGTTCCATGTTTGGATGGCGAATATTATTTACGTTGGTGCCCATTGTTTCATTTGTCCAAAGTCATTTGGTCCGAACATGTTTTGTATTTGACTTGGATGCATATAAGGTGGAAACATTCCCCAAGGATTGAAGTTCCACATTTGTTGATTATAGTTAAAGTTTCGTCTATTATGGTTTGTTCTTGGTTGAGGTGTTTTAGGTCTAGGATAAGAATTATTTGGTTTCCTAGGTGGTGGAGTTTTAGATCTTGTTTTAGATTTAGATGATCCAACTTCGGTTTTTAAAGATGGTTTATAAAATGGCTTTATTTCTTCATTACTAGCGATAGGTATTGTTTTATTTTTTATGAGTAAATGTTTAGGATTAAGTATTGAAGGTTTTGGTTCATTTTCAAATTTAACGTTTTTAGCTTCACTTGTTGAAGATTCAGTTGAGTTAAATCCTAGTCCGGTTTTATCTCCTGATATTCTTTGAATACTTATTATTTTACTAAGTGAGTTACTACTATTTTCAAATTTATCAAGTTTGCAGATTTCATCCTTAAGTATGTTGTTTTCACTTTTAAGCTCTTGACATGTTTTACATTCTTCAACAATTTCTTTTCCTTTTTCAAGTTGACGTATTTTAATTTTTAGTTCAAGCACTTCATTTTCTAGTTGGTTGTTTATGTATTTTAGTGATTTATTTTTAGCCATAACCAGTTGTCCTATTTTACATAATCTATTGTATTCACTATCTAAATCTTTTTCATCTAATGATAGATTTTCATCACTAAAGTAGTCGGATTCGGAACGTACCTCACTTGATGATTTGGCCATGAGACACTTTTCATCCTTTGTTGTTTCATTCTCATCTTCATCACTATCACTCCAAGCACCTCCAACGAATGCTCTTTGATTTTGATCTCTTGTCATCATTGGACATTTTCCAATGAGGTGATTCGGATCACCACACTTGAAACACTTTCTCTCATTCTTGCTATACTTGTCATCATTATTCTTTTGAGATGTTCTTCTTTCATCGTGTGGTTGTCTAACGAATCTTCCTCGCCTTTTGAAGAATTTCTTGAAGTCTCTTACGGCCATGGCATATTCTTCGTCATCGCTTTCGGAAGATGAGCTATCTTCGTTGTTGGATTCCTTTCTAGCTTTCAAGGCGATTGACTTGCTTTGCTCACGTTTTCCTTTAACCATTTCAGAGTCCTTCTTTATAATTGCTTCGTAGACTTTCAGATTTCCAATTAATTCATCAAGTTGTAGTGTTGACAAATTCTTTGATTCTTCAATAGCCGTCACTTTAGCTCGCCATTTTGGGTGAAGAGCTCTAAGAAATTTCCTAACAAAATTCTTACTAGAGAAATTCTCATCAAGTGCTTTTAAACTTGTGATGATAGTGTTAAATCTAGCAAAAGCATTATCAATTGATTCCTCTTCCGGAATCGTGAATTGCTCATATTGTTGAACAAGTAAATCTATTTTGTTATCTTTGACTTGATTATTACCTTGGTGAGTTATTAATAAAGAGTTCCAAATTTCTTTTGCGGTTTCACACATAAAGATCCTTTCGTACTCTTTACGTGGTAGCGCATTATAAATAACCATTTTTGCTTCATTATTTTTAGCAAGTTTTCTTTTTAAATCATCATTTTGTTTTTCAAAAGGTACGATTTCATCTTTCTTAGTTTCGGGGTTATTTTGAATAGGTAAAAAATCACCATTGGTAATAACATGCCAAAGATCTAGATCTTTTGATTTCACATAAGTTTCGAATCGATTTTTCCAATATAAAAATCCATCACTTTCAAATAGTGGTGGTCTTTGCATAGATTGCCCTTCTAAATATTTTTCAGATTCCATAGATCGTTACAAGTTTTAAAATACAATATATTTTAAAAATCTTGCTAGACGTGGCTCTGATATCAATTGTGGAAAACTAGAAGGGGGGGTTGAATAGTTTTACGTCCTTTTTAAAATTTATAAGCACAAGTTTGTTTTAAAAATTTTCGATTCTTGTTTATGTGAATTCAATACTTGCACTATATGAACAATTGTATAATAACTAACTAACAAAACTAATATAGTAAAGGTAAATAAATAAGTAATGATAAGAGTTAGAAAGATCAAACCACAACACAAGGGTTTATAGTGGTTCGGCTACAAGGACACCTTCCTTGTTCCTACTCCACTCCCCGAGTCACCTACTCGAGAGTTTTCTTCACTATGTCAACAAACTCCCTTATGGCGGAGAAAACCGTACACACCAATATACACACCAATTTACACACCAATCTACACACCAATCTTCACACCAATCTTCACACCAATCTACACACCAATCTTCACACCAATCTACACGCCAATCTTCTTCACACCTAGCTTTTGCACACCAATCTTCTACACACCTTCTTCTACACACCAATCTTCACAACTATCCTACTTCACTACTAATCAACTTCTACTATCTACACAACTTCTATATCTTCTAAGCAAATAATAACAAGCACAACACAATATTCACAAATGAATATATATACACTATACACAACAACTCTTCAACACTTCTTGAACTTGGTTGTAGAGAGTTCTTCTTTTGCACTTAGAATGAGAATGGATGATGAGGGATTGAATCACTTGAAACAAGGATTAATATACAAATGATCAAAGGGTTTTTGATGAGTTTTAGATGATTGTAGATCTGAAAATTTCGTGCAAAAGGTGAGGAAAAATTCCAGAATTAAGGTGGTATTTATAGGGGAAGAAATCTGACAGTTTCTGACAGGGGAGCCTGGCCGGTCCCCTTAAAGCATGGCCGGCCCCCTTAAAATTAAGGGGACCGCCCCTTATAATTAAGGGGGCCGCCCAACTGTAACGGCCAGAAAACTTGTCTTTTAGTGGGGAAAGTTTATTTGGTGAAAAACTAACTGATTTTGGTTAAATATTTGAAATCATATATTTAGTATGATTAAAACATTTTTTTTCTTATTACCAAAAGTGTTTTTCAAAAATATATAATAAGATTATATAATTAAATAAACTTTGTATTAGTTAATTAAATACCCCTTTGATCATGAGATGTATTAAGCACTTGTTTATCCATACCTTAAGTGATTAAGTTGGATATAATGATATAGACTAGCTTAATACTTGTTTACGTAGTAATCAAACGATTGACGAGTTTACATTTTGTGATCGTCAAAATATAGAGATATTGAAAAATATAAATAACGTTTTCATACATTATTTATGTCAACAATCTCCCCCTTTTTGATGATTACAAAATTTAAACTCATTAGTCGAAAATTAGTCTATATACAAGTATTAGAGTGAGTTTATATCACTTCTCCCCCCTTTTTGTGAGCATCAAAAAGGTTATCCCGTTTTAATGGAAGCTCCCCCTTGATGTAAGCTCCCCCTCGTTTTGAGGCCAAAAGGAATCGAGAAATGGATATCTTGCAAAAATATTTAGTAGCAAGCAACATATATATGTATATAGCATGCAAAAATATAGACTAACCATAACCATATCATTAATCAAGTGAAAATAATACATCAAGCATTACATCAACAAAAGGAACAAGTAATGCTACAACTAACAAAAGCCTCTAAAGGCTTACAATCATCATAGAAGTAATAAACCAAGTCTCAAACATGAGAGTCCTCTCTAGAGCTTGCCATCCAAAAGGGTTTAACACAATTTTATTTTGAATCACCATACATGTTTAATTGGGAGGAATGGATGGTGAACATGGAGATGGTGATGGAGGAGGAGTGTTTGTTGATGGTGGTGGAGGTGTTGTGTTAGTTGTTGGTGGTTGATGCAACATGTTTTCAATATGAGAAAACATGTATTGGATCTCATCTCTTAATCCGAACACAATTGTTCGGTTGTGAATGCAACAAAGGCATGTGTCTCCATGAGCTTCAAGTAAGCTCCATGGGACGGGGTTATAGGTTGGTGGGTTGATAGGAGATGATGAGAAATGTGCATCAAGAGGTGTTAATGGTGATAATGAGAGAGTGAGTGCAAGGGTGGAGTGTTCATTGGTAGGTTGTGATGGTTGAACCATTGGTGGAGAGGATAAGTGGGTGTTTATGTAGTCATTAATGGATGAAGTGGATGGTATGGAGGAAGTAGAATGTCCATTTGTTGAGGGTGTTTTGGAGTGTGCATTTGGTGCACTAGGAGATGAACATTGAGGTTGTGGTGATGGGGTGGTGTTATCTTCATTTGTAAGATCAATGAAGAGTTGTTTGGGTGGTATAATGACAAGTTTTTATGTCTTGGCATTGTTTGAATGGGTGGTTCTTGGTGATGACATGATGATGGTTTATGAGTGATGAGGATGATGAATGATAAATTAAACATGCATGGGGATTATATAGTGGAAAAACATGTTTAGAAGTGGAATTATTTTGAAATTGTAATGTTATATTCCAAAATCAGTTTGGTTTTTAAGAGTAATGATAGCTGGGACTAGCAAAAGGGATCACATGATGCAAAAGAAAACAGTGTAAAAACTGTTTCAGATGGCCGGTCCCCTTAAATGGTGGCCGGTCCCCTTAATTTTAAGGGGGCCGCCCTTTATGATTTAAGGGGGCCGCCCATCTGACGACCCAGAAACCAAAAATTTTCAAAAATTTTCTGAAAAGATGTTATGTTCAGGTTTGAATGTGCAGCAAGCTCAATTTGGACACTTCACATTTGTCTTGGTTTATTAGAAAGCATACATGTCATATAGTTATATAACCATTAACTAATCATGCAAACATATATATAGATCAAGAGAGAAACATGCATAAAAATATCAAAGACAATCAAGTTATCATCCTAAACACATATTCAAATAACAAGTATTTCCGAATAAACTTCGGACAAATAGCACACAAGACATAAAAATAAAACATTGTTAAACAAACATAATCCGACCATATCATTTCTTTTTCTTCCCGAAGATACCCTTCAAAGTCTTCCCAATAGATTTGAAGCCACCTCTAACTTCTTCGTGCAAGCTCTTTTGTCTTCTAAGCATCTCGGTAGTTCGTTCATGAAGCACTTCTTCAGTTTGATCACTTGGAGATGGAGTAGAATAGTTGGGATAGTCAAGATCCTCTAAATTGTCAACAAACTCAGAAAACGAAGGGGTACTAGCATCGTCGATGTTTTCCTCCTCATCGTCATCATCTTGCCTTGAGGATGATCCATGAAAGCTATGACGACGAGGTTTACCCTTGTCACTTCGAGTTCGTCGAGCTTGTTTTAGAGCGAGAGTACGTAGAGTGGGGTAGATGGACTCATAAATACTATTGTCAAGATCGGGGTAGTACTCGATAACATGACGATAGATACGAGTAAGGAACATTCCATATGGAAGATTGGCTTTGGGAGTTTTTCTAGCACACTCAATCCGTTTGATAAAGAAGTAGGCCAAATTGTACGGCTTTTCGACAGCTATACAATACAACATGAAAATACATAACATTTTTTATAACATACTTTTTTTTAACTAATACTTTTATAACTATTTTTTTTTACAACTTTTATTCCAACCACATTTTTACAACATTTACATTTTTACATTTTTAAACTTTTTTTTACAACTTCTACATTTTTACATTTTTAAACTTTTTTTTTACAACTTTTACTAATGCTATATAACTTTTTTTTACAAATATAATTTATTCCTTTTTTTACTAATGCTATATAACCTTTTTTTACAAAATACTTTTTTTTTTACAAATATAACTTATACATTTTTTTTTTACCAAATACAACTTTTACAACAAAAAATAAAAAAATTAAAAAAATAAATAAAAATGCAAAACGCGTTAATATATATATCTCTCTCTCTTTTTATCACACATCACTCACCCCACCACACACACACACAGACGCTAACTCTCTCTCTCTCTCTCTCTCTCTCTCTCTCTCTCACATCATCTGCTCTCGTTTTCTCTTTCTATTTTAGATCTAAACACCTTTTTAGATCTAAAATCACTCTTGTTTGTGAGTGGTGATGTGGGATGTGATGGATTTTATGGTGAGTGCTACGTGATTATCTGATTCTTGGGGTTTGTAAAGTTAGGGTTTCATAATAAAAAATTGGGGGTTCTGTGGTGATGATTCTTTGATATAACCACCAACAAAGGTTAGTGCATGTTTTTTTTATATAACCACCAAAAAATTGGGGGTTTGAAAAAGTAGGGTTTTTAAAATAATTTTTTAGATTTAATTAGGGTTTCGTAAAAAATTGAGGGTTTTTTAAATTAATCAGTTAATCGTTCAATTAACCTATGTTAATTGAACGATTAACTGATTAATTTAAAAAACCCTCAATTTTTTACGAAACCCTAATTAGATATAAAAAATTAGGGTTTGGTTTTTTTGGGGGTTTTTGAAATTAGCTTGTCTTCTGTGGTGATTGGGTGGAGGTTTGAAAAATTAGGGTTTTTAAACCCTAATTTTTTAGATCTAATTAGGGTTTCGTATAAAATTGGGGGTTTTTTTATGATGGTTATCAGTGGTGATGGTAGTTAAACGTTAACAGAATAGTATTTTAGATATTCTTTTTTAGATCTAATTAGAGTTTCGTAAAACATTAGGGGTTTTTAAAATTAACTAGTAATCTTTCAATTAACGTATGTTAATTGAAATATTTACTGATTAATTATAAAAACCCCCCAATTTTTACGAAACCCTAATTAGATATAAAAAAAATTAGGGTTTGGTATGTTGGTGGTTCTGTGGGTATGTTGGTGGTTCTGTGGTGATGAATACCTGTGGCTGTTGGTAGGTTAACACCTTGATCTGCCACCAATGAGTGGTATGAATACCTGTTCTGGCCTACCCCACAGTCCACAGGTATGTGATATATGATTATGTTGTGCTCTGACCCTATGGGGTGGGTTATATTGACGGGGGCTATTTGGTTAGATTAACCCTCTATAATATGCTTGATAAGCAGTTTGTGATGAAACTGCTTATCAAACTGCTTATAAGCAGTTTGATTTGAAACTTGTGTAGAAAACTAGAAGGGGGGTTGAATAGTTTTACTGGTTTTTCGTTTAATTATCTTTTGAAACTTTTCGTTTAATCAAAGATATAAACTCGAAGACAATATATAATATGCAAGTATAAAGAAAGAAACGATCAAACTACAACACGAGTATTTATCGTGGTTCGGCTACAAGGACTCTTTTTCCTTGCCCTACGTCCACGCCTCGAGTATCCAACTCGAGAGTTTCTTTCACTAGTCAACAAGCTCCTTTCACCGGCAGAGAAAACCTTACACGATGCTTACACGATTACCGACACTAAGCTAGATGTCGAGTTCTTTTACAAGGGTACAACCACTCCCGTTAGTTCTTTTACAAGGGTACAACAACTCCCGTCACACTATGTATTTTAAGGCCTAAAATACTAACCGATCACAACTTGAATATACACAATCAAATGAAGTATAAACTACACGAAGTCTATATAATGTTAAGCTAACAAGTCTTGCAACGTTGTGTTGAGTACTTGTAACTTTTATATGAACTTGTGAACTTCTTTGCTACAAGAGAACTTCACACAAATGACAATGTTAATAGGTTAGATGAATGATGTATGTGTAAAATATAATGAGAAGTGATAAAGGAAAAATCTAAGAAATGGCTTGGTATTTATAGCAAGACTTTCAGCAGCTCTGGCGGATACGGCGGAACCCTCAGATGGGTTCCGCCCATGTACCTCCAAGGTTCCGCCAGGTCTGACAGTAAGTTTTGCAATAAATCATTCCAAACCAACCAAAGTCACGTCAACTTATTTCTAGTCAAACACATACTTGTGTAAGAAGACTTATGGTGAGTCAAACACACAATCTTTCCTTAAATGCATATTGATGTGTTTGACACAAACTTACCATAAATGGGATATGACATTTCTATTCTAAGAAATAAAAAATATTGTGTTTTATGTGAAATGTAAATGTAGCAAATGTCTAATTATGTAAGTTTTTAAACTCAAATTATGTTTTACTAAAAACTAAAGTTTACACTTTGTTGTTAACAAAACTTAGCAAAGATCATAAAATATAAATAACGTTTTTAGGCGATATTTGTATTAACAATCTCCCCCTTTTTGTTGATGACAAAACATAAACTTTGTTTTTAAGTAACTCACTAATTTTAGTGTTAAGACTTAAAAAAATGTTATATTAAACTTGTTTTACTTAACTGATGAAAATCATTTAAAGTTTGTAAGTTTATATATCCTCTCCCCCTTTTTGTCAAAACAAAAAGAAGAGTAGCGAAGCGGAATTATGCACGTGCTCCCTCTTGGTCGATACTCCCCCTAAAAGGAGTGCCAAGATGGGAGACATGGATTTTGAACCTACAAAAAATGGTTAGTTGGTGATAATGACATATAATTAACCTTGTAGGCACCACACTATATGAGAATATAAGTAACCACAATCACAAATCATATATAACCAACCAACAATGCAAAAAAGATAGTAGAAAAAGACACCATTCCAAGTAAAATTTGACTTTATAAAAGTCAAAGACAAGAAATGAAAAATATCATCCTACTTCTAAAAATAAAAATAAAAAATAACCTAGAAATAAAAGAAAAAGAAAATCCTACTTCTATAAGTAGAAGTAATTCAACACTTCCTAAATGGGGCAAAAGGCCTCCAAACTTGCTCTAAGATTGGTTTGGGTGGGAAAGAGCATCCAAACGCTCAAGGATGTGTTGTATAGCAAAGCGGGTTTCATCTTGAAATTGGTGAAGCAACATTTTGATATTTTCACCTATTTTGAGCATTTGCTCACATTATGAGCAAACATGGTGATGAGTGGGTAGAAACGGGTCGTTTGATTATGGTGGTGGTGGTGGGTTATTGTTGGTTTCTTGAGTGGAGGATGGGTTTTGTATGGAGTCAAGCAAGGTGGTTTGTAGCTCCATTGCTTGATGGAGGTGATTTTCGACCATTCTTTGAATTTCCTCATAAGAAGCAAAGAAAGACTCAAAGGATTGGGATTGAGAATGTGGTGGAGTTGGGTGATCATGGTTTTCAAAGTTTGGTTCTCCATATAGAGGACCATGGATGTCTTTGAAGATTGGATGAAACAACAATGGTTTTGGTTGTTGTGACTCTTGTTGTGGTGGTTGATTGTGGTCAAAAGGCTCATTTTGGTCAAGCAATGGCCTTGGTTTTTCATTTGTCAAAGGTGGTGGATTTTTTGATCTTGGTGAAAGATCATTGAGATCTTGTACAAAAGGATGTGGTGATGTTGGAGGAGACCCAAATAACTCCATTGGTTCAAGTTTAGGTAGTGTTGGTAGTGATGGAGTTTTGGATGTTTGGATTGGTGCATTTGGTGGAGTTGGGTCAATGGGTGATTTTGTTGGTGGTGGAGTAGTGAAGTCATTGGGTCCCTTGGGTGATGGAGTTGGAGATGCAAGGTTTAAAAAATGTTCATTTTTGATGGGTGAGGAAAATTCATCCGAAGATGAAGAACTTAGGTTGATTGTATGGTGTGAACAAATTGGTTTCACACTTATGCGGGCGGTTCTCCGAATTGGTCGAGATGGTTGAGAGGTGATTGTTGACTTTGTCATTGTCAAAGTTGTGGTTTAGAAGCTTAAGAGAAAGGATTATGATGGTGATGGTGTGATTTGAAGTGTTTTAAGATGGTTAAATTTATAGGGTGGAGGAGATGTTGGAAGGGGTGTTTGGATTTGATGTTCAACCAAACAAATATTGAGGTTTCTAATGATTTGGGTGAGTTATGAATGTTGTCAAATCAATTGGAAGTCAATCCAATGAAGGTGATGGAGTAAGAAGACAAAGATTTGCACTAAATGCTTAGTGGTCTTGTCAAATTGGTTGGAAGAATATGTTCCACGGATTGGAAGGATCCTTTAGGAGGGTTCCTTCCCTTATGGATGAAGGTTCCTTGAGTTTGTTATGGCAAATTTCGATTTTTGGCGGGAAATGGCTTCCTATTCATTTTAGAAGCTAAGAATGATCCTAGTAATCTTAACAACTAATGTGGAATAGATTTCCATCTAAACAGGATGGTTTGGTGTTGTGTGGAAGTTGGAAATTTGAAAACGGAAACAAAAAATCTACAGGCAACTGGCGGAACCCTACGACATCATGGGCGGAACCCTTCTGAGGGTTCTGTCCGTTCCGTTGGGCCAAATCTGGGTTACCTAGAATTTTGTACTAGCGGAACCCTGTTAAAGGTTCCGCCATTTCCGCTAGAACTAAAAAACATACAGTCCACCGTTTTGACTGTCGAGACGATTTTCAAATGTTCCGAAAATTCTTAAAAATGAAAATTTATAACATATCAGATTAGGAAATGCAAAAAATGGACATGTAAACACGCATACCATTGGACTTTGACCGGGGGCTAGCGAATTTCACTATACTTAGTGAAATTTTTCATATTCTTGAAAATTTGACAGCATGCCAAATGTTATCGTCCTGCATCATTGTTAGTTCATACAAGTTCCAGATAGTACCAAATATCCTACCAACACACAAATACATAACACATATTGTTTAAACGACCAAATTGTTCAAATAGCACCTAGTGCCAAACACTCCTTCCCACACGCTCTCATTGACGATCCACCTTCTTCTTGAGCTTGCCAAGGAACCTCCTAAGACATTTGAACATCCCTTTCGTTTGCTTAAAATCCGCCGACTCATTAGGAATTGTTGGAAGTTGTGAAAGGGACTAGAGTTGGGTAAGCTCTCATCTTCACTCATTGAAGATGATGATGAGGAAGTATGAGGATGAGGGCGTTTCCCTTGGGTTTTGTAAACTCTCTTATCACTAAGTGGGACAAATGTGTGTGGGATGAGAGATTAGTCTAGGTGAAGACCTCTAGGAGTTGGAGGAATAGGAGCAATGTGCCTATAGAGACGGGTCAAGAGCATTTCATAAGGCATAGCCGTTGTGCCTTGCACGGGAATTTCGGCCATTCTCTTGGCCATGTAGTAGGCAAGGTTGAAGGGTTGCCTAACGGACAAGGAGTAGAGCATGTAGCAAAGGCAAACATTGATATGATCCTGGTTTCCTATGGTGCTAATGACATTGGCTCTAAGGAGTTCTTCCCATTTCTTGAATTGGGGCTTGAGTTCATTGAGTTCCATACCATATGGGGTCCTTGTTGACCTCATTTCTGGTACGGGTTCTCCTAGTGGTGGTAGTCCTAATGAAGAGGTGGTCACGAAGTTCATCCTTGGACACAAGAGGGGTATCATAGGGATGGATGCGGTCAATGAGTGTGTCAAGAGTTGAGAGGGTATGCTTGTCGGAGTAGATGCAAGTACCACAGTTTGGGACACCTAGGATTTGAGCAAATTCATTGAGAGTGGAGTATTGATGACCACTAGCCATGAAGTTAATAGACATGCGACCATACTCATCCGTGGAGAGAGTGACAGATGCATAGAATTCTAAAATAAACCTAGGACAAATAGGCTCATCGATTTCTAAAAGACAATCAAAGTTGATGTTTGCAAGTTCCGCGGGTAGGTTTGTACCGGCTAGGAAGGATGGGTCAATGGTTCTACCCTCATGGACATATCGTTTTTCTAAGGCTTTGAAAATGTTGATTTGAGCTTCGGTAAGGCCTTTGGTTTTGTGGTGTTTGGGTAGGTACTTAATGGTGTCCTTGTGGTCGTAATGAGTCACGGGAGGCATGATGATTCCTAGAAATAAAATTTCACATTTTAGTCTTAAGTTAGCGACTATAATAATGTGGATGTTCTAGTGTGTGACTATATGAAAAAAATGTGGAGGTGCGGTTATCTTGACTCATTTTGATGCTTAAAACGTTTTATAATGCAAGTTTTGTTATAAAACAAAAGATAACCCAAACGCTCCTAGTTCAATGTAGCTTCGTTTGAATGTACCCGAAAATACATATTAGTTATGTATTCCCTTTAGCATTCAAGAGACATTATGCAAGTGATTTTTGAAACATAACGTTTTTATTTTGTATTCACAATGTGAGGCGAAAAAATACTTGTCCTATTTGTGAGAAATTTTTGCAAAAATTTGACATAGGGTGTTTTAGCAAACATGTTTATAACTAGTAAGAATGCAATTCCTAACTATGGGGAACATGATTAGTTTTGTTAAACACCTAATTTCATGCATGAGTTTCTCAAGTTAATGCATAACCCCAAGTTTTTGTTTTTGTGCAAAAATAGAATTCCTAGACTCAGATCAGGAGTGTAATCATGTTTAGAATACTTACAATGATGATTGATGAGCAATGTGAATGAAGGAAGGACCAAAAATTCGTAGGTGTGGATGAATGGTTAAGTGAATAGTAGCAGTTTGGAAGTGGATGTATGAGATAATAGGTGTTTGGTTTAATATAAACTAAGAAAAAAAATCTGCAGGTCGGCGGATACGGCAGAACCAAAAAGAGGGTTCCGCCCATTTTGTCGCAGGGTTCCGCCGACTCTGCTGAGAAAAAGAAAGAAAAGAAGAAAAAAAATATTGTTTATTTGTTTTGATTTTTGTCTAATGTTTAGAACTACAATGTAGGTTCCATGAGTCCTAAGCCTAGCCTAAGAAGGTTAAAAGGTTCTCGTTTAAGAGGTTTTGTGAGAATGTCGGCTATGTTGTCTTCGGAAGAAACTTTCTCGATTGAGATGTTTCCTTTTTGGATGTTGTTACGAAGAAAGATATGACGGATTTCGATATGTTTAGTTCGGGAATGTTGGACAGGATTTTTACTAAGATCTATGGCTCCTTTGTTGTCGCAAAGAATGGAGATGTCGTTTAGTTGAATTCCGTAGTCGACAAGAGCTTGCTTCATCCAAAGAGCTTGTTGACATGCCTTTCCGGCCAAAACGTATTCGGCTTCCGTTGTTGAGTTAGCGAGAGCCGTTTGCTTCTTTGAGAACCATGAGGTGAGACAATGTCCAACAAAAGTACAAGTACCACTTGTGCTTTTTCTATCAACATAGTCACCGGCATGATCCGAGTCGGCATACACTATGGTGTCCATTCCTGTTCCTTTGGATACCATAAACCTAAATGTGTAGTGCCCTTAATTTATCTAAAAATCCTTTTAGCGACTTCAAAATGAGTTGTCTTAGGATCTTGATTGATTATGTAATATTACCATACTAAATGACTGAATTAAGCAATTATAACAACTAACTAACTGATTTGATGAATACTTGAGCACCAATTCCCTCACACTGAGCAACAAAGGGTGATTAAGAGGCTTGTTGACTTTTTTTTACTATTGACCACTGATTTATTTGTTTCACTGAACTAGTAGAACCTAAAGAAACATGAAACAACCAACTTCTACCACAGGAACACACAATGGCTCAGTCAAACTCACAGATCCAAACACTCCCTTAAACAGATGTGAATGTGAGATTTTTGAGACAAAGCCTGATTTGAACCTTGAAACTGATGCTAAAGCTCAAGTTATGATAAAGTAGAACAAATAAAACACAAAAGTATCAAGAGTAACCACAAGCACCTAAGAATCAATAATATACTACTATGGCAGTGAAACTAGTAATGATAGGCACAAAGGAATCCAGAGAACAAATGTGATTCTATCTAACATACATCAACTTAAATTCAGTAACTAAACCTATAAACATTGGAATCAAGCATTATTACCACTGCTACAGTAACATTCAAGAAAATGATATATATATATATATATATATATATATATATATATATATATATATATATATATATATATATATATATATATATATATAACTTACAAATCATCCTTTGTGATCCAAAACAAGGAACCAAGAGCATATAACCCTCCTATTGTCTCCCCTGAGACTACTAAACCATGAAACCATCCATTCCAACCCTGCTTCAAGCTTGATCTTCCATTAACACTGATATATATATATATATATATATATATATATATATATATATATATATATATATATATATATATATATATATATATATATATATATATATATATATATATATATAGCAATATTTGTATAACTGAGTTTGAAGCAGATTCAGAAGCTTAATAAGCTTTTGAACTTAACTGTTGAACCTAAATGAGCTTATAGTGAGCTTAAATTAATTTATAACTTGGGATGATAATTTGAGTAAATTAGTGAAATTTGGAAAACTGAAAACAAGAAGTAATTCAAACATGAACTTTCAATACTTGATAAAAAGAGTATAATATAAGGAAAATACAACTTAATTAAAGCTAATTACTAGTCTATATGCCTTGCAGGCTTACAAGGATTACATATATACTAATGACCTAAAAAACTGCCTCCTCCTTCTCCGCTTTCTCTGAATTATTGACCTTTCTGACTTTGTTGCACCTTCCTGAGCAAATCCACCCATTGGATTGGGTGGGAATGATCTTGGCCGTTCAAATTGATTTTGGCGCCATATCTTCATACTCCTTTTTCTGGATTGCTTGGATTAATTCAAGGAACAATAAATGCTTATTGGATGTTTGTGGAAGTCAAGGGGACATGGAGTGGTGAGGCTGAGGTGGAGGAGGGGGGAATTGGTAGTAGCAGGTGAGCAAGTGGGAGGGGAAAGGAGTGTTTGACTTGGGTTAACTGGGTGGGATTATTTGAAACGGGGAGTAGTATTATTGTGGTGGTGGGCTGGTGTTGGTGATTGGGCCAAGGAAGGTTATTTGGGCTTGGAGTAATAAGGGTAGGCCTGGGGTGGATTTGTTGTTGGGTTTTAATAACAGCCAAGGGTCCGTTTGGTATTATAGTAAACACAAGGACGACTTTTGTAATTTTCAGTAAGTTGGGGGGGGGGGGCTGAAGTGTATCATTCCCAAAGTATCACCAAGGACCAATGTTGCCAAGCTTTCTCATTCCAAGGACCAAATATCATTTTTTCATTTTCCAAAATTCCCAAGGACCATTTTTGTCAGATTTGAAATTTGAGGGACCAAAGTTGTAATTTTTGAAACTTAAGACCCAAGTATTTTATTTTATGATATTTGACTTTCAAAAGGCTTGGGTTGACTGTTTTTTCAAAAATAAATGCATAGGGACTATTTTTGACAAGTTTTGAAACTTGGGGGACTGAAACTGCCAATATTGCAAACTTTGATCATTTTTCATTTGTTTTTGCTCATTTTGCATTTAAAACACATAAAACACAATCCCTGGGATAATTTCAGTATTTTGATGACTTTTTGATTGTTTTTGTATGTTTTGGCAGTTTAAATACGACAAAAATGATGAGTGTTTGAGCACTCATCAGATCTTCTTGAAAACGAGCACATAGACAAACACTAAACATAATGTCGGGTCTACTAGCTGTTAGGTAAAGTAGACTTCCAATCATACCTCTATATTTAGTGCTATCTACGGATTCACTTTCCTCATCCTTGATGAGTTTTGTTTCCGTGGACATGGGCGTTTTGATTGGTTTCGAATCTTCTAGACCAAATTTCTTAAGCATGTCCTTAATGTATTTGGATTGGTTAAAGAAGATACCATCTTCTAGTTGTTTGATTTGGAGTCCTAGGAAAAAATTGAGTTCTCCCATCATACTCATTTCAAACTCGTCATGCATGATTTTTGAGAAATCAACGCTTAATTCTTGACAAGTTGATCCGAATATAATGTCATCAACATAGATTTGGACTATGATAATATGTGAACCTTTCTTCTTAGTGAAAAGAGTATTATCAACTAAGCCCATGGTATACTTATGGTCAACTAGGAATGTTTTAAGTCGATCATACCCTGCTTTTGGAGCTTGCTTAAGTCCGTAAAGAGCCTTTTTAAGTTTGTAAACATAATTAGGTTTTTCAAAATCGATGAAGCCCGGTGGTTGAGCAACATACACTTCTTCATTTATAAACCCGTTTAGGAATGCACTTTTGACGTCCATTTGAAAGAGTTTAAAATTATGTGCGCATGCATATGCAAGTAAAATTCTAATAGACTCGAGCCTAGCTACCGGAGCAAAAGTTTCATCGTAGTCTATGCCTTCTTGTTGATTATAACCTTGTGCTACTAGCCTAGCTTTGTTTCTAGACACTACACCATTTTCATCCATTTTATTACGAAAGACCCATTTTGTTCCAATTATTGTTTGACTCGTTGGTTGAGGAACTAATGTCCAAACATCATTCCTAACAAATTGGTTTAATTCTTCTTGCATGGCTATTACCCATGACTCATCTTTTATTGCTTCATTTATACTTTTCGGTTCAATGGTTGACACGAAACAAAAGAAGTTGCTTTCATTTTGTACTTTTGATCTTAGTGTTCTTTCGTTAATGTTTCCTATGACACCATCTAATGGATGACTTTTAGATTCTTTGACATTGACAATTTCTTTGTTTAATAGTTCATCTTCCTTGTCATTACCTAAGATCTCTTGACTTTCTATTGCTTGGCTTTCAACTAAGTCATCATCTACCAAAGGTGATGTCTTAGAAGGAGGTAGACTCTCGTCAAACGTTACATTCAACGATTCCTTGACTCTTAAGGTTTCTTTGTTTAATACAATGTAAGCTTTACTATTTTATGAATATCCAAGAAACACACCTTCATAAGACTTTGGGTCAAATTTGTTGAGATAATCCTTTGTGTTAAGAATAAAACATTTACTCCCAAATACTCTAAAATAACCTAGTGTAGGCTTTTTACCTTTATAAAGTTCGTATGGAGTTTTGTTTAAAAATGGTCTTATTAAGATACGATTTAAAATATAAGTTGATGTGTCAACGACGGTACACCAAAACTTTTGTGGAATATTTTGTTCATTAAGCATTGTTCTACTCATCTCTTGAAGTGTTCGGTTTTTACGTTCTACTACACCATTAGATTGAGGGGTTCGTGGAGCTGAAAAGTTATGAGTTATTCTATTTTTATCACAAAAGTCTCCAAATTGAAATTCATTATCAAATTCACGACCATGATCCATTCTAATAGACACAATGCAAGTTCCTACTTGATTTTGAATTTTCTTACTTAGAATTTCAAATTAATCAAAAGCTTCGTTTTTACTTTTCAAATATTTTGTCCAAGTATATCTTGAATAATCATCTACTATTACCAAAGTATAGAAGTTACCTCCATAACTTTGTATAGCGGATGGACCGAACAAATCCATATGCAAAAGTTCTAGACACCTAGATGTAGAAACCAAGTTTTTAGCCTTATGGCTACTATGGACTTGTTTACCAACTTTGCAAGCGTCACAAAAGTGTTGGTCATATTTCAACTTAGGTAGGTTTCTAACTAGGTCTTTGGAGGAGAGGTTTTGTATAAGTCTCATGTTAGCGTGTCCTAAATGTCTATGCCATAAAGTTGAAGATTCATCTAATGAAGTAAGACAAAGTTTGTCTCTAGATGTTTGATCCATCTTCATGACATACACGTTGTTCTTAAGAACACCTTTGGCTGTGGTTATGCAATCTTTAAGTATTTTACTTCCATTTTCACTAAAAAGGACGTTATACTTATTACGGAAAAGTTGACTAATACTAAGGTGATTAAAACCTAAGTTATCAACATGAGCTACATCATCTATAAAAAGAGAGTCATGAGAGATTGTACCTTTTCTGATGATTTTGCTCTTAGCTTTACTACCAAACGTAACATTACCTCCATCACATTTGTGATATGTTGAGAAGAGGCTTTTGTTACCCGTCATGTGCCTTGAACAACAGCTATCTTTAATCCATTAATCCGGTTCCAAACATACTTTGAGGCACACCTATTTTATGAAAAACATTCAAGCATTTGGTCCCCAATTTCTCATGGGTCCATTTTGGTTAAACATACGATTAACTTGATCCAATTATGAAAATAGAACATAAGGGTTCCATGACATGTAATTTGGAGTTTGGTAATGTCCAGGAGTGTTTTGGTTCCAAACATGTTGGTAGTTTGGTCGTGTGTTGTAGTTACTCTTTGGAAAGGGGCGTTTGGGAATAAGAGTCTTAGGTCTCGGTTGAGTAGTTTTAGTTCTAAATTCGTTTTTACTAAGTCCTACTCCAGTTTTAACAGTAGGTTTTGTTTCATTTTTATATGTGACTTTAACAAATTTTGAATGATCTAACGTGGAAGCTGTCATTGCTGCTGCAGACCCGGTGGAACATTTGGGTTCAACGGGCGGAACCCTATTTTGGGTTTCGTCTGTTTCGCGGGCTGCTGTAGCAGTTTTGTTAGTTTCTTGTGCTTTCTTTTCTTGTTTCGTTTGACTCTTCGAAGTTTCTAGTTTCATGAAACCTAGTCCTGTTTTATCGAATGGTGTCTTTTGAAGTTTCTTAATTTCATCCGCACAAGAAATAGTTTTATCGAACTTTTTAAACTTTGTGGTTTGTTTTATTAGATTATCTTGAGTAATTCTAAGTTTCTCAATTTCGAGTTTAAGCTCTTCACATGATTTACACGATGTGTCAATATCTTTACTCTTTTCTAATCTCTTAGCTTTTTCTTTTAACTCATAAACTTCATTTTCTAAAAACTCCTTTTTAGTTTTCAAAAATTTATTTTTGTTTATGATTTTTAAGCTTAGTTCACAAAGTTTGTTATATTCTTTTTGTAAGGTGTCATCATCAATAGAAGAGTAAGATGAGTCGGAGAGTACCTCATTTGAGTCACGAGCCATAAGAGCAATTTCATCATTCTTTGGCTCATCGTCATCTTCTTCATAGTCACTTCAAGCACCACTAACAAAAGCTTGTTGAGACTTGCTTTTGGGTGGTTTTGGACATTCTCCTATGAGATGACTTGTGTCTCCACACCTAAAGCATTTCCTTTCAACCTTTCCTTTCTTATCATCACGATCTTTTCGGAAGGTTTTCTTGTCATCTTTAGGTTGCCTTACAAACTTCCCTCGTCTACGAAAGAACTTCTTGAAGTCTCTAACGGCCATGGCATATTCTTCATCATCACTATCCGAACTAGATTCTTCATCATCACTTGATTGGACTCTAGCTTTCAAGGCAATGGACTTAACCTTTTCTTTCTTGCCTTTAACTATTTCTGAATCTTTTTCCATTACCATTTCATGAACTTTGAGGTTTCCAATTAGCTCGTCAAGTGACATGCTTGAAAGATCCTTGGATTCTTCAATTGCCGTCACTTTTGCTCTCCACTTCGGATGGAGTGCTCTAAGGAATTTCTTGACAAAATTCTTGCTACAAAAAGATTCATCAAGTGCTTTAAGTGAAGTAATAATAGTGTTAAACCTAGCAAATGCACTATCAATAATCTCATCTTCGGGAATAACAAATTGTTCATATTGTTGAACAAGAAGATCAATTTTGTTATCCTTAACTTGTGAGTTTCCTTGATGATTGACTATTAAAGATTGCCAAATTTCTTTGGCAGTTTTACACATAAAGACTCTTTCATATTCTTTCTTAGGCAAAGCATTGTAAAGCATCATTTTAGCTTCATTATTTTTAGCAATCAATTTCTTTTGATTTTCGTCTTTACTATTCGTAGCTACATTATCACCATCAATGATTATATACCATAAATCTATATCTTTAGATTTCACGTAAGTTTCAAATCGGTTTTTCTAATATATAAAACTATTTGCTTCAAAAAGTGGTAGTCTTTGCATAGATTGCCCTTCTTTGTAATTTTCAAAATCCATGGATCGTTTCAAGTTTTAAAACACAATATATTTTAAAAGCTTGAGTAACGTAGCTCTTGATAACAATTGTGGAAAACTAGAAGGGGGGTTGGATAGTTTTACCGGTTTTTCGTTTAATTATCTTTTGAAACTTTCCGTTTAATCAAAGATATAAACTCGAAGACAATATATAATATGCAAGTATAAAGAAAGAAACGATCAAACCATAACACGAGTATTTATCGTGGTTCGGCTACAAGGACTCTTTTTCCTTGCCCTACATCCATGCCCCGAGTATCCAACTCGAGAGTTTCTTTCACTAGTCAACAAGCTCCTTTCACCGGCGGAGAAAACCTTACACGTCGCTTACACAATTACCGACACTAAGCTAGATGCCGAGTTCTTTTACAAGGGTACAACCACTCCCGTTAGTTCTTTTACAAAGGTACAACAACTCCTGTCACACTATGTATTTTAAGGCCTAACATACTAGCTGATCGCAACTTGAATATACACAATCAAATGAAGTATAAACTACACGAAGTCTATATAATGTTAAGCTAACAAGTCTTGCAACGTTGTGTTGAGTACTTGTAACTTTTATATGAACTAGTGAACTTCTTTGCTACAAGAGAACTTCACATAAATGACAATGTTAATAGGTTAGATGAATGATGTATGTGTAAAATATAATGAGAATGATAAAGGAAAAATCTAAGAAATGGCTTGGTATTTATAGCAAGACTTTCAGCAGCTCTGGCGGATACGGCGGAACCCTTAGATGGGTTCCGCCCATGTACCTCCAAGGTTCCGCCAGGTCACATCAACTTATTTCTAGTCAAACACATACTTGTGTAAGAAGACTTATGGTGAGTCAAACACACAATCTTTCCTTAAATGCACATTGATGTGTTTGACACAAACTTACCATAAATGGGATGCGACATTTCTATTCTAAGAAATATAAAAATGTTGTGTTTTATATGAAATGTAAATGTAGCAAATGTCTAATTATGTAAGTCTTTAAACTCAAATTATGTTTTACTAAAAACTAAAGTTTACACTTTGTCGTTAACAAAACTTAGCAAAGATCGTAAAATATAAATAACGTTTTTAGGCGATATTTGTATTAACAACTTGGTTTAAGCAGTTTGCTTTTGAAACTTGATAAGCAGTTTGATTTAAAAAAACTGAGATATGGCAATGATGATTTAAAAAACAGTTTTGATTTTGGCATGGCATTACCGAATGGACATGCAAAAAAAAAAAATTTTTTGCAACCTTTGAAGTTGCAGCCAAATATGATAAAACTTGCTTATGATGCACCAATATATAATCTGAGCCTAATGTTACCTCTGGTGTGGTGAATTTGACATTTTGGCAGCCTAAGATTTTTGTTGTGTTTCACTTGCGGCTTTCACTTGCTGCTTGTGTTTCACTTGTGTGCAATCTGCTAAGAAATGGTTTGTTAGAATATTTAAATAGTGAGGGTTAATCTAACCAAATACCCCCGTCGTTATAACCCACCCCTTTCACTTGCAGCTTCTTTGTGGTGTTTGTTATTGTTGTGATATTGATTGAGAGCAAATAATTGTTTGTGATATTGATTGTGGTGAGAGTTGCTTTCACTTGTGCCTTGTTTATAATGGAGCAATTCTTGTGAATTATTGCAGTGATCTTTACTTTCTTGTGAATAATTGCAGGAATCTTTACTTTTTACTGTTGTGAGTAACATGGGTGCAATCTGAGTAACATAGGTGCAATCTGTGCAGAGAATCTTTACTGTTGTGTGGAATGTGAGACTTGTGTTTCACTTGTGGTTCACTTGGTTTGGGTGCAATCTGTGCACGTTTGGGTGCAATCTGTTTCACTTGTGTAACTTGGGTGCTGATCTGCTTGTGTGCAATCTGTGCACTTAGGGGCAATCTGTGTAACTTGGGTGCTGATCTGCTTGTGTGCAATGATGATTTTCAAAAAGGCGATGACGAATGATTTTCTAAAAACCGAAAGGCATGGCAAAGTGATATTTTTATCACTTTGCAACCTTCATATCCGAGCCTAACACTCTTTTATCACGGGGGCTATTTGGTTAGATTAACCCTCTCTAAATATGTTAGGGTGTACTTGTTTATATATTTTTTACTAAATCGGCGATGATGAATCTGAGCCTGTTAGAAATCTGCTTGTGTGCTAAATGCTTGTGTGCTTATGCACTTTGAAAAAAATGCAATCTGCTTGTGTTCTAAATCAGCTATGATGATTGTGTTAATCTGAGCCTGCAATCTGCTTGTGTGCAATACTACATGTGTGCTAAATGCTTGTGTGCAGTACTGCTTGTGTGCAATATTGCATGTGTGCTTATGCACTTGGACAAAAAAAACATGGGACAAAAAAACTTGTACACAAAAATACATTAGGAAAAAAAGTTAATGTAGGACAAAAAAAACAGCAAAATGACAAAAAAAAAAAAAAAAAAAAAAAAAAAAAAAAAAAAAAAAAAAAAAAAACCAAGGGGACAAAGGGACAAACACTGCAAAAGGACATGAATAGTAAATGAACAGTACCCTAGTGTTAGGGAGGGTGGGGGTAGACCCCGTTTCCGTAACACAACCCTTTTTTATTTAAATAAAACTTTCCGGTGAACTATAGTGTATTCCCTTATATATATACTAAGAGCACTTACAATGTTGTAACACGAGTTAAAGTTTAACACGGTGCCACGTCAGCGCCACATCAGCTTTAACACTTTAACCTTAACTCACCAAAAAACACCTCTTCATAACTCAGCTTTAACGCAACATTTTAGGCCTCACTTTTATCATTTTTTCTAATTATTTAAACAAAATACAAATTAAAAAAA
This sequence comes from Artemisia argyi, assembly GCA_030686995.1. NCBI lineage: Eukaryota > Viridiplantae > Streptophyta > Magnoliopsida > Asterales > Asteraceae > Artemisia > Artemisia argyi. Next base: position 48,800,312 of record CM060685.1, read on the forward strand.
AAATTACATTTTTATTCAAACAAATAACTAAAAATAAAAATTTTATTTACCAAAAAAGAAAGCCAATTTGTATAAACCCAGAAGGACCAAACTGTAAATACATAAAAAAAACAAAAAAAAAAACAAAAAAAAAAAAAAAAAAAACAATATACCCCATCTTCAACCTCTCAACACACACACACCCCTGCACACACTCTTAAAACACACACATGCTTAAATCACACACACTACAAAAACCCATTAAAAAAGAAAAAATAAATAAATAAATAAAAGGAGGATACAACCCTTCACGCTGCGTGAGGGGCTTCACACGGCTAGTTAACGCGTGCTTCACGCAAGATCGAGCAATGGTTAACTTAGCTTTAACGTGCGTTAAATGAGGCTTAATGTCAGATTGGCGTTACCGTTGTAAGTGCTCTAATGGAGGAGAAATAGGTTCCCGTGCCATATAAAAAATTGATTTAGCAATTAAATAAGCATATATAGGAGGGGAAATTGGGTTCCGTGCAGATATAATAAAAAATGATTTCCCAGTTAAATAAGCGTACACAAGAGGGGTTTTCGGTTTCTGGGTCGTGATAAAAAAGCAATTTATGAAGATAATCATCTCTTATCTTCTACAACTTTCGACACACATACACCGACAATCTTATCAATCCGACCTTCAACCGGATCTTCAATCACAGCTTGCTGGAAGGAGCATAAAGGATCTTTAGGTTTCAAGTAAGTTTTTTTTAAGATTGTTTAATTTTTCGGTCCATTTTTCTTTGAAAAGTGTGGGGTTCTGAATTTTGTTTACGTTTAACTAACCTTAACATTCTTTTTGGGGTATTATAATTCTTCTAAAAAGTAGTGGCGACAAACGGGTAAACTCACTTCGGCTAAACGAGGTGGCGTGGGGTTATGGTGACTATGGTGCGTATTAAACTTGGGCTGCAAGTGGTTTCTGTTTCTGTGTTCACTATGCAGCATCACAGGTAAGTGGTAATGATGAGGCGAAAAATGAACCACTTTTAGGGGGTCATTTAAGCCCGGAATTGAATTTATTTGATCAAATATTACCCTAAATCGTTCCTTTTGTGATTTTAGGTACTTTGGGAGTGAAATCTGGAAAAGGAAGCAATTCGGACGTTTTTGGAGCATAAAAGTGAAGAAAACGCCAAAGATTTAATTTTCCATGCTGAGAACAGTACCTGACAACGTCAAGAGGAAGACCCTGACGGCGTCAGTTGTAAAAGTGGTGACGACCCAGTGCAAACCTGACGGCGTCACAATATGGGCGTCAAGAGTTAATTTGGTGACGGCCTGCATAAGGTGTATACATGACGGCGTCAGACCCAGATCTAGGCAGTCCGAGGAACTATTTGGCGGCGAGATGACGGCGTTAGACATTTGTTCTTGATGCCGTCACCTTCTAAACTCTATATATAGTTTTCTATTTTTCATTCATTAGAGAGGAACTTGCGTGGAGAACCCTAGGGCCGAACTTTGTAAACCCTAGCTCATATTTTACAGTAATTTCAAGGGTTTTCAACCCTTGAATCCTTTCATGTGCTATTAAGATAAGTCTTCTCTTTAATTCAATCAATATGTCTATGTGTTGGTTGGCTATATCTTTTACTTGTCTTGATTTCAACATGCTAGGCTAGATCTATCTTGTGTTTGCTTAGATCTAATGAAACCTAGATGTTAATTATGTGTTGATTACTTGTTTATGGTTGTATTGGATGAATGATTTCAATGTTAGGCTTAAGAAAACTGGCAGATCTCCATTGTGTAACATGCTTGAACGTCTTAGGAAACATGAACCGATGTGTACTAGGTTTTATTGGTTGTATTTAATGCATGAGTAAATTCTAATGATCCCATGTTAGGAGCTTCTTAGTCGGCTCGACATAGGAGTGAAGTAGGCACTCATAGGATTGAGGAAGTAAGTACGCTACCCCATGAATGGTATTAAGGAATACAATCCGTCATCTACGCAACTATAACAAGTAATTAATGTGTAAAAGATATCTAGGGAGTAGTGAAATCTAAGTAAACACATTTCTCCCACATATTGCTCACAACTTTAGTTTAATATAGTTTATTTTCATTTCTTGTATTTTATTTTGATTGCATCTTAGTATTGGGTTAGTTGACTAGCAACTAATTTCGCCCAAATCTTTCAAAACCCGAGATTTTTACTTGCTTTAATAAAAATATAAAAAACACAAAAAGAATCATCCCTCATCTCTAGATCTAGTCTTTAGGTTTTCTAATCCTAGCGACACTATTCCTAGCTGAACGATCAATCCCCCGGTACTTGTCATTATACTATACTACATCGATCAGGTACACTGCCTGGTGGGGGTTGTAAGCTTCTCGAGATCCCTCGAGAGGTAAAGCCTGGTGCAAATCCCCACGCATCAAGTTTTTGGCGCCGCTGCCGGGGAATAGTTTTTGTCTAGGTTAGAATCTCTTATTATTAGGTCTACTTGCTAGATTCCTTTCTAGTAAGATTTTATTTTTATTTTTAGGTTCTCTTTAGTCTATCTTATTTCTTCGCGTTTTTGTTCGTAACTCTTCACCACCCGACATCATGGACGATGGGAACATCTTTGAACCCGTCATCCCACCACAACAAAACCCACCACTAGAACCTCTTAGGCCCCGAAACTTAGGAGAGTATTCCCGACCTAGCCACCAAGGCTACCGAAACACCATTGAGCTCACCGGAGCCAATATGACCCCCTTGCAATCCGACACCATTCGGTTGGTGCAAAGCGGATGTGCATTCCATGGACTTCGTTCCGAAGATCCAAACCAACATCTCAAGGACTTCCTTAAAATTGTTGATTCCATAGACCTAGATGTTGCAACTAGAGAGTCAACCCGATTACGCCTATTCCAATTCTCTCTACGTGATCAAGCTAGCCAATGGCTTGAACGATTACCCGCAGGATCCATCACCACATGGGATGATCTCACCACTCGTTTCCTTGCTAAATTTTTCCCACCGGGGAGAACTACCAAGCTCAGAAATGATATCTTGATGTTCCAACAACATCAAGGTGAAACTCTATATGAAGCATGAACTCGTTTCAAGGACTTACTCCAAAAAGTCCCTCATCATGGCATAGATCTTTGGCTCCAAGTCCAAATCTTCTATGACCATATCGATCTCTCCATAAGGCGAGCCATTGACCAATCGGCCGGTGGTAAGCTACGTGATCTAAGTGCGGAACAATCATGGGAACTCATAGAAGATCTTGCTCTCTATGACAACAAAAGTTGGAATGATCCCCGTGATTTGAACAAAATGGTCAAGGCAATATCTTTGCCTTCAAACAACTCTAGCACTCCCGACCGTAGGATCATGGAACTTGAGGACCAAGTCAAGTTTCTCATGAAATCTTACGAAGCTCCTAAGCCTTCAAGCCAAGTGAACAAAATCACTTCTTCATGCGAATTATGTAGTGGTCCCCATGACACTCGTGATTGTGTGGAACTCCCTGGAACAGCTTTTGCGGACTACGCACCCTCGCGTACCGACGAAGCGGGAGATAAGTGGTACACTTTTAAACCCGAGCCAAACCCTTACGGTGATTCCTACAACCCCTCTTGGAAAAATCACCCAAACCTTAGGTGGAAACAAAATCAAGCTAATTCTTCCAATCCGCCTAATCGTTATCAACCAAACGGTCCACCCTCCAACCGTACTTTCTACAACAATCCTTCTAACAACTATGGTAGTACCAAAAATCTTGAAGGATTGATGTCTAAGTTCATGGCATCTCAAGAAGCTCGCATATCCAAGTTTGAAGCCGATTTCAAACAAAAGCAAAGCGAGATGACAACCAAAATTGACGCATTGTTGAAAGTTCTCAATGACCGAGAAATGGGAGTGATGAGTGTCTAAATACTCATCATTTTGTATCAATCTGAACTGCCAAAACGTACAAAAACACTCAAAAATGCATCATAATACTTAAAATATCTCAGAAGAGTGTTTTATATGTTTCAAATACAAAATATGCAAAAACAAATGAAAAACGTACAAAGTTTGCATAATTGGCAGTTTCAGTCCCTCAAGTTTCAAATATTGACAAAACTAGTCCCTGAAGGTTTTAAATGAATAAAAAGTCAACTTAAGTCCTTGGGAAACCAAAAATGTTCACAAAACATCCCTGGATAAAAGTTTACACAAACTGGCAATTTTTACCCCTCAAGTTACAAAATTGGCAAAATGGTCCCTGGTATTCAAAAATGGAAAATTTACAAATAATACCCTTGTATTATGCATGAATGACAAAATGGAACAATTTTGATAACATTTTGAGAAATTACAATCACAGTCCCTTAAAAATCCAAATTTACAATAATGGTCCCTGAAGTTTGTGGAATTGGCAGATTTGGTCCCTGAGGTTTAAAATAATAAAATTCATACTTGTGGTCCTTGTACTAATGGTTACTTGCAGGTTCAGTCCTTATTTAAAGTTTAGAAAATCACAAACAACAGCCCCTCAACTTTGGAATAATTACACATTTGGTCCTTGTGATTTTCTAAGCTAAAAACCAAAACGGCCCTTGTTATTAAAAAAACCAAAACCAAAAACTAATCCAACCCAACCATTTACCCAGCCCACCTATCCCCTAAGCCCATTCCACCCTAAGCCCAAACCCAACCCTGCGTTATTTAAAACGCGCTGACCCGCGTTGACCACCCAAAACCGCCAAACCATTCCCACTGTTCACACCCCTGCATTCACCAATACCAGGTGGTTTTGTGCCACCTTACCCCCCCAGCTCACTCACCACCAACTCCTTTCCACCTCCCACATTAAACCAGATGGGCATTTAATGCCTTCTCCACAATTTTTCTCTCCAAACCACATCTAAACCTCTGTTTCTTCCATAAAGCATCAACTTGTCCTAAAAACCCTCCATTTTGTCTCCTGACACCTCCACATACTCCCAATTATCCTTAATTGAAGAACGTAGCCTCCAAGTTAACTTGGAGGACTTTGGCGCCAAAAGTGATTTTAAACGGTCTTGATCAATTGGACATAATGGATGGCTCAGATGAAGTGGGAAAGGCTCAGAAGATATTTCTAAACCTAATTGGAGCATATAAAAGGAAAGAGAAGCAGAGGAGTTCAGTAGTTAGTTTATTTTCAATAATTGTATGTCGAATTAGTTGTTTTAAAAGTTTATGTGTAATCTAAAGCTTTCAAGTTTCATTTCAAGTATTCTCAGTGTACCAGTAATCTTTTAAGTTAATAAAAAGCAAGTTTGTATTAATATCTTAGTGAATGCAATTTTCAATTTCATATCAAAATTCTCATTAAGCTGTGTACTTGTTATTATTATGATACAAAAGATCAATAAGCTCACATAAGCTACTAAGAAGTTCATTGAAGCTATTAGATATCATTAAAATCAGTTTAATAATAAAAACTCAAAAATACCAAAAAAGTCAATGAAAGTCAAACTGGTTGGTCTTTGGTGATAAGCAATTGGAGCAAGGCATATTGTGGATGGTCTTGGGTTAGAATCCATTGGTGGATATTAGGAAAAGTTTCTGAGTTCTTGGTTCTTGGTTTCAAGCAGGAAAGCAATTTGTAAGTTTCTAAAAAATTTTCATAACTATCTTTGTATTGCATATGTATTGATCTTGATTATCATGGCCATTATCTGTGTTTCTTAAGTTTGATTAGTGTATTTAAGTTTATTTATGGTGTGAGATTGCTAGGCTGTTAAGAAAATTACTTGTTACTCATCTTCTAAAAATCCCACAGTGAAGTATCCATTTGAGTCATATCATGGTTTAACACTGAGGATATTGTTGATTAATGTTTACTTGATCTCTGTTAATGTTAGTCTAAGGTTTAGAAATAGATTTGTAGTTCAAATAATTGTTTTGCTTTGAAAATCACAAAAACAGTTAGCTAAAGGTGTGTTTGGATCAGTGTAATCCTAGAGTTTCTAGTGCATAATTGTTGTTGTTCTTTGTTGTTACAAGTAACTTAGGATCAATATAGCTCAGAACAATCATCATAACTAGGTATTATTAGTAAGAAAGTCAAAATCACCTAATACTTACTCCCACAGTCCACTGCCAAGGATTGAGTGTGCCATTTTCATTTTAGTAGCTCATAACTTGGTCACCTAGCATAATTTCATTCCTAAATAACTTATTATATCATATTAAGTCAGTAGGATCACATATAAGTTCATAAAAGTCAACATAGCAAAGTTTTGATAAAAAGTCAATTTGCTCAGCTCAGATTTTTCCCAAAACTCCCTGATTTCTTTTGAATTTAGGAGAAGGTTTTAGGTCTTGAAATTTGTTTCCATTGTTGTCTACCAGCTCTAGTTTAAGTTCCCATAAAGCTTATATTTTTAAGAATTTTGTACTGGGCCCCACTCACTCCCAAAGTTACTTGCAGGGCATAAGGTTCCCCTGTGCACAGGTTTTAGTCAAAACACCAAGACCTCTTGTATGCTTATCAGTGGACCCCACATCCTAGGATTTAGCTTAATTGTAGCTTAATACACCAGCTTATCACATCTAGGTTTAGTTTAGCTTTTAGCTTATAGTAGGATAGCTTTTAGGATCAAAATTGTGACCTGTGTAAAACAAGCTATACTGATCACTCAGTATATGATCACCATTTTGAAGGCTCACTCAGAGCTTATTAGGAATCCATAAGCTTAGCTTCTTGGTTTATTGTGTAGCTTAACAACCCATCTTTGAGCCCCTAGGTTTAGCTTGAACCCTGTTTTATTCTTGTGGACCCCACACTCATTGAAAGTGGACTGCAAGGCAAAGCCTTACCCTGCACATCAGATAAACAGCCATCACCACCACTTTGGTGGTGATTTGTGGCCAACTCAGTGGGCCCCACACCTTCTACTTAGCTTATTACAACCCCCCTCCTACCCAGGTTGAATAGTTGACCATTAGTTTGACCTATAGATCAGTGGACCCCACCTTAAATTGTCCCTAATCTCTGTCCCATTTCTGAGTCAGAACTCAAATAAGCAAGTGCTTATTTGAGCTTCTCAGCTTATTCTAAGAGCTTATCTCACCAATTTTAGTTTAAAATAGTTCAATTAACTTAGGTAAACTAGATTTCACCACAGTGGACCCCACATAACCTCAGTTTAGCTTATTTCTCATTTGGTCAACCTTAGTCAACTGTTTAAGCTAATAAGCACTCTCAGTGCTTATTCTTGATTTCCAAAGTAGTTGTCTTTATTAAAGTTTCATTATTTAAGTATTTAAATAGTTTTGTAAAAGAAAAAACCAGAAAAAGCAAACATAAAAATAGTGATAGCTTCTATTTAATAGAAATTATCTAATTAATTTTCATTTTAGCTTATTAATAAGCACTTGTCCAATTTTATAATTTTATAAATTACTTAGTACCTTAAAGTAGTTAAAATAATTTTATTAGAATTTTCCTAAGCAGTTTACTATTAATTAGATTTAAAACTAGTTTAAATAATTAAATAGGTAATATTAGTAATTAAATAGATTTATTTAATTTTAATTAACTAAAGTATAATTTTATATTTTTTCTAAGTTTTATAATATAGTTAAGACTTTTAAAAAATATTTTCATAATTTCCACTGTTCATTTTATAATTTTCTTATTTAAATTAATTAAATTAGCTTAAAATTAATTAATAAGTAATTAATTAGTCAATTAGTTTAAATATAATTTTTAGCAAGTTTTTATAATTTTTTAATATTCCTGTAGTGTTTAAATAGTTTTATAAATTTTATCATAATTTTCTAAGGTACTTTAGTATTAATAGTAATTTAAAATAGTTAAAATAGTTTAATTAAGTTAAATAGTTATTAATTAATAAAATACTTATAAAAAGACAAAAATATTTATTTTCATTTTTTATACTTTCTTCAAGTTCTTATTTAGGTTTAGAAATTATTGTTATAAGTTTTTAGGTTTATTTGTAATAGTTGTAATTTTTAGTTAATTTAAATTAAGTTTTAAATTAGATTTTAATTAGTTTTATTAAGAAAATAGTAATTAAATATTATAATAATAGTTTTCATAATTTCAATTTCATTTTCTATTTTCTTTAATATTAAGTTTTCAAAAGTTTCACTTTTAACCCCTGTAGTTTGTAACTTGTTAAATACTACTTTTCTCTGTCTGTTATCTGATTACCTGATTTTGTGCTTATATCTGTATTTTTGTTATAGTTTTATATTTTCCAAATATCAAGCAATCAGTAGTATAATCAACCCTCAAATCATCTTTGTTACTGTCCTCAGTACCACTCACTTTCCTAATCGTTCACAAATACAATTTCAATCTCGTTGGGACTTAACGACCCGGGGATTTCCCTGTACTTTCACGGTCAATATTAACTTGCACTTTCTCCCAGGTGGGCCTAACAGCTTCACAAGGCTGACTGGTTGGTTTGGGAGGAGTCAAAATCTCGTTGGGACTTAACGACCCGGGGATTTCCCTGTACTTCCACGGTCAATATTAACTTGCACTTTCTCCCAGGTGGGCCTAACAGCTTCACAAGGCTGACTGGTTGGTTTGGGAGGAGTCAAAATTTGGGTGAATCCATTATAAAAGGTATCAATAATGGTGACAAGAAGCATGTTATGATTAGGACACCGATCAATTGCAAGTTTGTAGCGTTCCCATGCCTCAAATAAGGACTCTTCGGGAAGCTGTCTGAAGTTGCTGATATCATTCCTCAGCTTTGTGACCATAGATGGTGGAAAGTATTTGGCCAGGAATTTAGTGATCATCTCATCAAAAGTGTGGATCGAATTCTTTGGAAGTCGATCGAACCAGGAAGTCGCATGATGAGCGAGAGAATAGGGGAACAAGTATAAACGTAGGCTGTCTTCGGCGACGCCATGTTGTTTCATGCTTTGGGTGACAGTTAAAAATTTGTCGAGATGCCTGTTGGCATCGTCACCCTGCAATCCGTGGAACTGGCACGTATTCTGGATCTGTTGTATCATGTGGTGTTTTAATCCAAAATCCGTGGCTCCAATAGTGAGTGGTGCAATTGGTCCACCCCTCCCTTGCATAGTAGGTTGACACAGTTCCTCCATAGTTCGGGTGTCAGGAACTGGCTCATCCTTGGGAAGGAATGGGGGCTCGTCGTTCATTTTTAATGTGTGTTCTTCTTCAACAATACGTAACTCGGGTACGTTTTTCTTCTTTTTATTCTTTCTTCAACAATACGTAACTTGGTTTGGAACGAGTGCGCTGCCGGGGAGGTTGTTGCGTATTTCAAAACGGTAAAAGTTTAGTGGTTTTAAAAAAAACCCTCCTGTACAAATATCACCACTTTGTAAATTTTTAAAGAAAAGCAAAATCATATCTGAAAACGTTCATTAACATTTCTCCTGAAGTGTTAACAACACCAAACAAATCATAAACAACAAAACAAACTGTGAAGTTAAATTACTTCGTATCTTTACGATTACAACCTATACAGTTGGTTTAAGGTAAGTTCTGACATTAAATTGCGAACTTAAGAGGGATCCATTTATTTCCTCCCGCCAGCCTGCGAGTAATTTTAAAGGAACGATTTCGGTTAACGAATCAGTTTCAAAAATATTTTCCAAGTTTTTTCACCCATACACGAAAAGCCAAAAACATTTTACTGTGAATATAATTACATAAAAGTTTACTACCGCAAACCAAGGCAGAACACCTACCAACTGGGGGTGTGAACATAATAAGTTCCCAAACCTAAAAGATTAAAAACTTACCATTGTATCCTTCTGAATAGTGTACCTTTTTTAAAGGAGCTGTTCATTTGTGATTATTGGGTTTAAGTTCGCTGTAGTTTTGCCTCGATCTTGTGTTGAAAACTAATTTTTGTGCATGCGCACTCGTTCACAAACAAAGAATAAAAAGAAGAAAAACGTACCCGAGTTACGTATTGTTGAAGAAGAACACACATTAAAAATGAACGACGAGCCCCCATTCCTTCCCAAGGATGAGCCAGTTCCTGACACCCGAACTATGGAGGAACTGTGTCAACCTACTATGCAAGGGAGGGGTGGACCAATTGCACCACTCACTATTGGAGCCACGGATTTTGGATTAAAACACCACATGATACAACAGATCCAGAATACGTGCCAGTTCCACGGATTGCAGGGTGACGATGCCAACAGGCATCTCGACAAATTTTTAACTGTCACCCAAAGCATGAAACAACATGGCATCGCCGAAGACAGCCTACGTTTATACTTGTTCCCCTATTCTCTCGCTCATCATGCGACTTCCTGGTTCGATCGACTTCCAAAGAATTCGATCCACACTTTTGATGAGATGATCACTAAATTCCTGGCCAAATACTTTCCACCATCTATGGTCACAAAGCTGAGGAATGATATCAGCAACTTCAGACAGCTTCCCGAAGAGTCCTTATTTGAGGCATGGGAACGCTACAAACTTGCAATTGATCGGTGTCCTAATCATAACATGCTTCTTGTCACCATTATTGATACCTTTTATAATGGTTTGACACTCCGTCATCGTGACACCATCAATGCTGCTGCTGGGGGCACCTTTATGAAAAGGACCCCTGAAGAGTGCTATGACTTAATCGAAAACATGACTGCCCATCATAATTTTTGGGACTCCTCTGCTGAGAGGAACGACTCATTTAAGTCAGACACTCCGGCAAGCAATGAAATATCAATCCTAGCTAAAAGGCTGGATGATTTGTCTACAGCAGTTTTGCGTATCCATCAGAATAATCCTAATCAGGTCAAAACTGTTAACCCAAGTTGTGAAACTTGTGGTGGTCCACATACGTACACAGATTGCCCAGCTTCCGGTGGCTTTTCTCGTGAAAACGTGTCTGCAGCTCAAGGTTCCTATAACACGGGAGGTAATTCTTACCAACCGCAAGGGGACCGAAACCTTTTGAGCTACCGTTCTAATAACTATATTGGACCACCAGGGTTTAATCAGCCTCAAAACAGGAACCAAAATTTTAACCAGAATCAGAACCAGAATCGAATGAACCAAGGTCATAACAACCAAGGGAATTTCATCTCTAGTCAAAATCAGTTTAACCAAAATCAGAACCAAGGGAACTATAATCGTAATCAAGGTCAGAACAATTACCCACAGGGTAATTTTCAACAACAAAACCACTTCCAGGGTAATAACAACCAGCAACATGGGAATTTCCAGAACAATCGGGCTCAAAATTTTCCAAACCAAAATCAAGCCATTGTTCCAACTGGACCATCACATGATGAGTTATTAAAACAGTTTATGAAATCCCAAGAAGAACTAAACAGAATGCTGGTTAGTCAAATGTCTAATTTCCAGAAGTCTTTAAATGATCGACCCTCGGGCTCAGGTACAACTTTACCTAGCAACACGATCGCTAATCCGAGGGGCGATGTAAAGGCGATCACCACAAGAAGTGGAGTTTCTTACCAAGGACCTACAGCTCCCTCTACCTCATCTCCTATACCTGTAGAGGAATGTGAAACTGAGGATACTACGGATACGGTACTTCCTAATAATAACGGAGGTACTAATGATATCCCTCCTCCAGTTATCCCGGTCCCAACTCCCTTTAAAAAAGTTAGGTTTGAAACTACCGAAGGTCCTGTTGAAAATCCAAAATCCAACCCAAAAACAACAATTCCATATCCCTCACGATTGCAAGACCAAAAACTCCGTGAAAAAGCTAATCATCAGATGGAAAAATTCTTTCAGATTTTCCAAGAACTACACTTCGATATTAGCTTCGCGGACGCTCTTCTTTTAATGCCCAAATTCGCATCGACAATCAAAAACCTGTTGAGCAATAAAGAAAAAATGTTTGAAATGGCACGAACTCCACTTAATGAGAACTGCTCTGCGGTTCTGTTAAAACAGCTTCCCGAAAAGCTAGGAGACCCCAGGAGATTTCTAATACCATGTACTTTCCCGGGTATGGTTGAATGCTTCGCCTTGGCCGATCTTGGTGCAAGCATCAACTTAATGCCTCATTCAGTTTGGAAAAAGCTCTCTCTTCAGGCACTTAGTCCCACATGCATGACTCTCGAGCTTGCAGACCGTTCAATTTCACGTCCCCTCGGTATTGCCGAGGACGTATTTGTGAGAGTGGGAAAGTTCCACTTTCCGGCGGACTTTGTTGTTGTTGATTTCGATGCTGATTCAAGAGTTCCTCTCATTCTTGGGAGGGGATTCTTGAGAACGGGGCGTGCATTAATCGATGTTTTCGATGAGGAAATCACGTTACGAGTTGGAAATGAAGCTATAACGTTCAACCTTGATCAAACCTCGAGATACTCCTCGAATTATGATGCTGAATCGGTCAACCGAATTGATGTCATTGACATTGCATCCGAGGAGTATGCTCAGGAAATCTTTGGATTCGCTGATAATTTTTCGAGTGGCAATCCCACTACTTCTTCTGTTCCCATAATCGCGAATTCTTCTCCTTCCCTCACTCCGTTTGGGGGAAGTGATTTCGTCCTTGAGGAATTAGAGGCCTTTCTCAAAAGTGATTCAGTTCCCGAAGGAATTGATTACCAAGAGATTGACCCGGAGGGGGATATACTTCTCCTTGAGGAGTTATTGAACAAAGATCCTTCTCCCATTCCTGTTCTACCTCCACAACTTCATAAGGTGGAAGTCAAATATGTTGAGAAAAATGATGACTTCCCCGAGGTTGAACTTAAGGACCTGCCTCCTCATCTAGAATATGCATTCTTGGAAGGTAACGATAAGTTACCGGTCATTATTGCAAAAGACTTAAAGGATGAGGAGAAAACCGCGCTGCTCAAGGTTTTAAAGTCCCACAAACAAGCAATTGCTTGGAAGCTCTCAGACATAAAGGGTATTAACCCGGATTTTTGTACACACAAAATCCTAATGGAAGAGGACTTTAAACCTACTGTGCAGCATCAAAGAAGGGTGAATCCAAAAATCCACGAAGTTATAAAAGCTGAAGTTATCAAACTTCTTGATGCGGGATTGATTTACCCTATATCAGATAGTCCTTGGGTTAGCCCAATTCATTGTGTTCCAAAGAAGGGTGGCATTACGGTTATCACAAATGAGGACAACGAGTTAATACCAACTCGTTTGGTTACAGGGTGGCGAGTATGTATTGATTACAGAAAGCTTAACGAAGCCACCCGCAAAGATCATTTTCCTCTGCCCTTTATGGACCAAATGCTCGAAAGACTAGCGGGAAACGAGTACTATTGTTTCCTTGACGGCTTCTCGGGTTACTTCCAAATTCCCATTGATCCACAGGATCAAGATAAAACTACCTTCACATGCCCTTACGGGACATTTGCCTATCGTCGCATGCCTTTTGGGTTATGCAATGCTCCAGGCACTTTCCAAAGGTGCATGATGGCTATTTTCCATGACATGATTGGAAAAACCATGGAGGTATTTATGGATGACTTCTCAGTCATCGGGAATTCTTTCGACTCGTGCCTCTCCCACTTAGAAAAAATGCTTCAACGTTGTGAAAACACTAATCTTTGTCTAAACTGGGAGAAGAGCCATTTTATGGTTAAAGAGGGCATTGTCCTCGGCCATAAAATTTCAAAAAATGGGATTGAGGTCGATAAGGCCAAAATTGATGTTATTGCTAAACTGCCTCATCCCACCACTGTTAAAGGAATAAGGAGTTTCCTCGGCCATGCCGGGTTCTATCGGAGATTCATTCAAGATTTCTCCAAAATAGCCCGGCCTATGACTCATCTTCTTGAAAAGGATGCTCCTTTCATCTTTTCGCCCGAGTGCATCGAAGCTTTTTCTATTTTAAAGAAAAGGCTTACTGAAGCACCAATCCTTGTTGCCCCCGACTGGGACTTACCCTTTGAACTCATGTGCGATGCTAGCGATTATGCTATTGGTGCAGTTCTGGGGCAACGCAAAACCAAACATTTTCAGCCAATACACTACGCAAGTAAGACCATGAATGAGGCTCAAACACACTATACCACCACAGAAAAAGAATTATTAGCTGTGGTATATGCCTTCGAAAAATTTCGGTCTTACTTAATCTTAAACAAAAGCGTGGTGTATACGGACCATTCGGCTTTGAAATACCTGTTCACTAAACAGGATGCAAAGCCAAGACTACTCCGTTGGGTCCTGCTCCTCCAAGAATTCGATATTCTCATAAGAGATAAAAAAGGAGCAGAAAACCTTGCTGCTGATCACTTGTCCCGGTTAGAAAATCCTCATCAGGATATTCTCGAGAGAAAAGAAATAAATGAAACTTTTCCTCTGGAGACTCTAAATCTAATCTCTAACCGGGATAATACCACCACCCCATGGTTTGCCGACTTTGCAAATTACCGTGCGGGAAATTTCGTTGTGAAAGGGATGTCGTCCCAACAGAAAAGAAAATTCTTTAAAGATGTAAAACATTACTTCTGGGACGACCCCTACTTGTTTAAAATATGTGCGGATCAAGTCATCCGACGGTGTGTCCATGGCCAAGAAGCCATGGAAATTCTTAAAGCTTGTCATGATGGACCCACGGGGGGACATCATAACCCAAACTACACCGCCAAAAAGGTGTTTGATTCAGGATTCTTTTGGCCCACGATATATAAAGACGCCCATGAACTTATCAAAACCTGTGAGGCTTGCCAGCGTCACGGGAATATTTCTAAAAAGAATGAGATGCCGCAAAACGCCATCCAAGTCTGTGAAATATTTGATATGTGGGGCATTGATTTTATGGGGCCATTCCCGTCTTCACGAGGGAATAAGTATATACTCGTCGCTGTCGACTATCTGTCAAAATGGGTTGAGGCAAAAGCCTTACCCACCAATGATGCCCGAGTAGTTTGTAAATTTTTAAAATCTCTCTTTGCCAGATTCGGGACTCCTCGTGCCATTATCAGTGATCGTGGTACTCACTTTTGCAATGAACAATTTGCGAGAGTAATGCTGAAATATGGTGTAACTCACCGTCTTTCTACAGCATACCACCCCCAAACAAGTGGGCAGGTAGAGGTCTCAAATCGGGGTATTAAGAGAATTCTCGAGAGGACGGTTGGTGAAAACCGTGCCTCTTGGTCGGATAAGCTGGACGATGCATTATGGGCTTTTCGCACTGCTTACAAAACACCCATTGGGTGTACTCCATATAAGCTAGTGTACGGGAAAGCATGTCATCTTCCGATTGAATTAGAACATAAGGCCTATTGGGCCTTAAAACATGCAAATTTCGACCTTCAGACAGCGGGTGATCACCGTAAAGTTCAACTAAACGAACTAAATGAATTACGTGATCAAGCTTATGAAAATTCTTTAATCTATAAAGAAAAGACTAAAAAGATACATGACTCTAAAATAAAGAACCGCGTTTTCAACGTTGGTGACAGAGTTCTTCTTTTCAATTCAAGGTTGAAAATTTTCTCGGGTAAACTAAAAACCCGTTGGTCTGGACCATTTACTATAACCAAAGTATACCCATATGGAACTGTTGAGTTATTGCAACCCGACGGTCCCAATTTTAAAGTAAATGGACATCGGCTAAAACACTATTTTGGAGGGGACATACAACCAATGGTTGTCCCGGATCTCCAAACTTACCCCATGGACCAATAAATTCGGGGTCGAGTCAAGCTAGTGACTCGGTTAACAAAAACTAGTTTCCCCAAGGACAATTTTAATTCGGGGTCGAGTCAAGCTAGTGACTCGGGAATCAAAAACAAGCTACCTCAAGGACAAATAAAATTCGAGGTCGAGTCAAGCTAGTGACTCGGTAATCAAAAGCATAGCAATATGGGTTTTCACTCATATTTCTGATTTCTTTCTCTTTTCTACCACCCTAGTGTGGGGGAGACGAACCACATGTTGTACATATGTAAAATATTTTTTCAAAAAAAAAAAAAAAAAAAAAAAAAAATGGTATAAGACATATAAAAAGAAAAAAGTGAGTTTGTATGTAAATAGAGTAAAATAAACGGTTAATAATATTACCTTCTTACGTTCTAAGTCTTGGTGGGACACCAAGTACTGTGAATATTGAGGGCAATATTCAGTTCTAAGTGTGGGGGAGCGTTCTCACGAATGCAAATTACAACACATGTTCCATCAAGAACCCCCATTTGATCAAAATTACCAGTTTTTTCACACTTAGAAATGCAAATAATGGTATCAATCCTCCATGTCTAACCCACAACAGGATTGGCTAGTCCAGGAGCAAACGGCTCTTGGTAAAGACATCTCAAATCCGTTTACGGCTTGCAATTTGCCAAAAATTGTACGGTTCCTCAACTCCCCAAAAACAAATGAGTTGGCTAGCCCGCAAGATTATGGCTTGTGGTAAAGGCCGTGGAAAAACCATAATTGGTAATCAGCTCACCAAGATGTTGACTATTCCATCAAGAGTTGGCTAGTCCAGAAGCAAACGGCTTTTGGTAAAGACTAATCAAATCCGTTGACAGCTGGTGGTTTGCTAAAAATCACACGGTTATCAGGTGTGCCACAGTTCTTACACCTGGCTACTCCAGAAGTGATGGCTTTTGGTAAAGAGTAAAAATCCATTAATTTTTTCTCAAATAGATTGCTAGGGACTAGCAATAGTTTAGTGTGGGGGATTGATGAGTGTCTAAATACTCATCATTTTGTACCAATCTGAACTGCCAAAACGTACAAAAACACTCAAAAATGCATCATAATACTTAAAATATCTCAGAAGAGTGTTTTATATGTTTCAAATACAAAATATGCAAAAACAAATGAAAAACGTACAAAGTTTGCATAATTGGCAGTTTCAGTCCCTCAAGTTTCAAATATTGACAAAACTAGTCCCTGAAGGTTTTAAATGAATAAAAAGTCAACTTAAGTCCTTGGGAAACCAAAAATGTTCACAAAACATCCCTGGATAAAAGTTTACACAAACTGGCAATTTTTACCCCTCAAGTTACAAAATTGGCAAAATGGTCCCTGGTATTCAAAAATGGAAAATTTACAAATAATACCCTTGTACTATGCATGAATGACAAAATGGAACAATTTTGATAACATTTTGAGAAATTACAATCACAGTCCCTTAAAAATCCAAATTTACAATAATGGTCCCTGAAGTTTGTGGAATTGGCAGATTTGGTCCCTGAGGTTTAAAATAATAAAATTCATACTTGTGGTCCTTGTACTAATGGTTAAAATAATAAAATTCATACTTGTGGTCCTTTTAAAATAATAAAATTCATATTTAAAGTTTAGAAAATCACAAACAACAGCCCCTCAACTTTGGAATAATTACACATTTGGTCCTTGTGATTTTCTAAGCTAAAAACCAAACCGGCCCTTGTTATTAAAAAAACCAAAACCAAAAACTAATCCAACCCAACCATTTACCCAGCCCACCTATCCCCTAAGCCCATTCCACCCTAAGCCCAAACCCAACCCTGCGTTATTTAAAATGCGCTGACCCGCGTTGACCACCCAAAACAGCCAAACCATTCCCACTGTTCACCCTCCACCTTCACCCCTGCATTCACCAATACCAGGTGGTTTTGTGCCACCTTACCCCCCCAGCTCACTCACCACCAACTCCTTTCCACCTCCCACATCAAACCAGATGGGCATTTAATGCCTTCTCCACAATTTTTCTCTCCAAACCACATCTAAACCTCTGTTTCTTCCATAAAGCATCAACTTGTCCTAAAAACCCTCCATTTTGTCTCCTGTCACCTCCACATACTCCCAATTATCCTTAATTGAAGAACGTAGCCTCCAAGTTAACTTGGAGGACTTTGGCGCCAAAAGTGATTTTAAACGGTCTTGATCAATTGGACATAATGGATGGCTCAGATGAAGTGGGAAAGGCTCAGAAGATATTTCTAAACCTAATTGGAGCATATAAAAGGAAAGAGAAGCAGAGGAGTTCAGTAGTTAGTTTATTTTCAATAATTGTATGTCGAATTAGTTGTTTTAAAAGTTTATGTGTAATCTAAAGCTTTCAAGTTTCATTTCAAGTATTCTCAGTGTACCAGTAATCTTTTAAGTTAATAAAAAGCAAGTTTGTATTAATATCTTAGTGAATGCAATTTTCAATTTCATATCAAAATTCTCATTAAGCTGTGTACTTGTTATTATTATGATACAAAAGATCAATAAGCTCACATAAGCTACTAAGAAGTTCATTGAAGCTATTAGATATCATTAAAATCAGTTTAATAATAAAAACTCAAAAATACCAAAAAAGTCAATGAAAGTCAAACTGGTTGGTCTTTGGTGATAAGCAATTGGAGCAAGGCATATTGTGGATGGTCTTGGGTTAGAATCCATTGGTGGATATTAGGAAAAGTTTCTGAGTTCTTGGTTCTTGGTTTCAAGCAGGAAAGCAATTTGTAAGTTTCTAAAAAATTTTCATAACTATCTTTGTATTGCATATGTATTGATCTTGATTATCATGGCCATTATCTGTGTTTCTTAAGTTTGATTAGTGTATTTAAGTTTATTTATGGTGTGAGATTGCTAGGCTGTTAAGAAAATTACTTGTTACTCATCTTCTAAAAATCCCACAGTGAAGTATCCATTTGAGTCATATCATGGTTTAACACTGAGGATATTGTTGATTAATGTTTACTTGATCTCTGTTAATGTTAGTCTAAGGTTTAGAAATAGATTTGTAGTTCAAATAATTGTTTTGCTTTGAAAATCACAAAAACAGTTAGCTAAAGGTGTGTTTGGATCAGTGTAATCCTAGAGTTTCTAGTGCATAATTGTTGTTGTTCTTTGTTGTTACAAGTAACTTAGGATCAATATAGCTCAGAACAATCATCATAACTAGGTATTATTAGTAAGAAAGTCAAAATCACCTAATACTTACTCCCACAGTCCACTGCCAAGGATTGAGTGTGCCATTTTCATTTTAGTAGCTCATAACTTGGTCACCTAGCATAATTTCATTCCTAAATAACTTATTATATCATATTAAGTCAGTAGGATCACATATAAGTTCATAAAAGTCAACATAGCAAAGTTTTGATAAAAAGTCAATTTGCTCAGCTCAGATTTTTCCCAAAACTCCCTGATTTCTTTTGAATTTAGGAGAAGGTTTTAGGTCTTGAAATTTGTTTCCATTGTTGTCTACCAGCTCTAGTTTAAGTTCCCATACAGCTTATAGTTTTAAGAATTTTGTACTGGGCCCCACTCACTCCCAAAGTTACTTGCAGGGCATAAGGTTCCCCTGTGCACAGGTTTTAGTCAAAACACCAAGACCTCTTGTATGCTTATCAGTGGACCCCACATCCTAGGATTTAGCTTAATTGTAGCTTAATACACCAGCTTATCACATCTAGGTTTAGTTTAGCTTTTAGCTTATAGTAGGATAGCTTTTAGGATCAAAATTGTGACCTGTGTAAAACAAGTTATACTGAGCACTCAGTATATGATCACCATTTTGAAGGCTCACTCAGAGCTTATTAGGAATCCATAAGCTTAGCTTCTTGGTTTATTGTGTAGCTTAACAACCCATCTTTGAGCCCCTAGGTTTAGCTTGAACCCTGTTTTATTCTTGTGGACCCCACACTCATTGAAAGTGGACTGCAAGGCAAAGCCTTACCCTGCACATCAGATAAACAGCCATCACCACCACTTTGGTGGTGATTTGTGGCCAACTCAATGGGCCCCACACCTTCTACTTAGCTTATTACAACCCCCCTCCTACCCAAGTTGAATAGTTGACCATTAGTTTGACCTATAGATCAGTGGACCCCACCTTAAATTGTCCCTAATCTCTGTCCCATTTCTGAGTCAGAACTCAAATAAGCAAGTGCTTATTTGAGCTTCTCAGCTTATTCTAAGAGCTTATCTCACCAATTTTAGTTTAAAATAGTTCAATTAACTTAGGTAAACTAGATTTCACCACAGTGGACCCCACATAACCTCAGTTTAGCTTATTTCTCATTTGGTCAACCTTAGTCAACTGTTTAAGCTAATAAGCACTCTCAGTGCTTATTCTTGATTTCCAAAGTAGTTGTCTTTATTAAAGTTTCATTATTTAAGTATTTAAATAGTTTTGTAAAAGAAAAAACCAGAAAAAGCAAACATAAAAATAGTGATAGCTTCTATTTAATAGAAATTATCTAATTAATTTTCATTTTAGCTTATTAATAAGCACTTGTCCAATTTTATAATTTTATAAATTACTTAGTACCTTAAAGTAGTTAAAATAATTTTATTAGAATTTTCCTAAGCAGTTTACTATTAATTAGATTTAAAACTAGTTTAAATAATTAAATAGGTAATATTAGTAATTAAATAGATTTATTTAATTTTAATTAACTAAAGTATAATTTTATATTTTTTCTAAGTTTTATAATATAGTTAAGACTTTTAAAAAATATTTTCATAATTTCCACTGTTCATTTTATAATTTTCTTATTTAAATTAATTAAATTAGCTTAAAATTAATTAATAAGTAATTAATTAGTCAATTAGTTTAAATATAATTTTTAGCAAGTTTTTATAATTTTGTAATATTCCTGTAGTGTTTAAATAGTTTTATAAATTTTATCATAATTTTCTAAGGTACTTTAGTATTAATAGTAATTTAAAATAGTTAAAATAGTTTAATTAAGTTAAATAGTTATTAATTAATAAAATACTTATAAAAAGACAAAAATATTTATTTTCATTTTTTATACTTTCTTCAAGTTCTTATTTAGGTTTAGAAATTATTGTTATAAGTTTTTAGGTTTATTTGTAATAGTTGTAATTTTTAGTTAATTTAAATTAAGTTTTAAATTAGATTTTAATTAGTTTTATTAAGAAAATAGTAATTAAATATTATAATAATAGTTTTCATAATTTCAATTTCATTTTCTATTTTCTTTAATATTAAGTTTTCAAAAGTTTCACTTTTAACCCCTGTAGTTTGTAACTTGTTAAATACTACTTTTCTCTGTCTGTTATCTGATTACCTGATTTTGTGCTTATATCTGTATTTTTGTTATAGTTTTATATTTTCCAAATATCAAGCAATCAGTAGTATAATCAACCCTCAAATCATCTTTGTTACTGTCCTCAGTACCACTCACTTTCCTAATCGTTCACAAATACAATTTCAATCTCGTTGGGACTTAACGACCCGGGGATTTCCCTGTACTTCCACGGTCAATATTAACTTGCACTTTCTCCCAGGTGGGCCTAACAGCTTCACAAGGCTGACTGGTTGGTTTGGGAGGAGTCAGGGAGCACTCCCAAGCGACACGGTTAAGAATCCGAAACTAAACGTTAATTCCATATCATCAGTTTCGTCACCCACTTCTTGTCCGCAATACTACTCGGTTAAATCAACGAGCACGTGTTTCAAACAAAATCAAATTCTTCAAAAGGACCAATCAAATAAAACACCCGATATAAAACTGGTCAAAAGCATAGTTGAAAGACCTCCTACGCAAGATCTTGACGATGAATTCAAGGAGCTTCACCTTGAACGCCCCGTCATTGATGTCTTAGCCCGTGCTCCCTACTATAGTGCCCTCCTAGAAAAGTATGAGAAGTTTAAACTAGGTAAAAATGGGACCGCCTTCGTTCAAAACAAGTTGCGTAAAAAGCTTGATGATCCGGGTATATTTGTTTTGCCTTGTAAGATAGGAAGATCCGAAGCTTTCGACACACTAGCCGATTTAGGGTCAAGCCTCAACTTGATTCCCTTATCTCTTTTCACCACTCTTAAGCTAGGAAAGTTAGAGGAGACGGAGGTATTGATAGGTCTAGCGGATGGAAGTATTGCCCACCCGGTTGGAATGATTAAGGATGTAGTTGTTCACGTAGGAAAGTTAACTATCTTAGCGGATTTTCACGTCCTAGACATGGTTAGTGACACTACATGATAGATTATAAGGAGTCTAAGATAGCGGTAGGTGAAGGCGATACTTGGTCGGTATACGATGTTAAGAAACATAGTTATGATTGTGATGATGAACCGACACCACATTGGGTAGAGATGAATAGGAGACCATCTAGATATGGACCTTGGATAGAAAGGAACTTTATAGGACCTCAACGCCCATTCTATTTAGAAAAAGATTTCATCGAAAAGACACATTCGGTGGAACAACTCATAGCTAGAAATGAAGAGCTAGATCCTTTTGAGGACCCCTTAGTCTTTAGGAAGATGATTGAGTTCTTAAGCATAATGCCTATTAATATAGAGATGAATAAGTGGAAAAGAGAGGGAGATAAGTGTAAATGGAGGTGGGACAAGCCACCTAAGGAAGGTGACGGATCATGGCATATGAAGATGACTTTGTATGATCCAGATGGAGAAAAGTTTGAAAGGTCATACCGTACTAAGAAAACCGATAGGAAACTAAAACCTAAGTTTGATCCCAAGGATGTCCTCAATGAGGAACTCACCCGTATCACGTAGTAACCCATGACCTTGAGTCTAGCTACAAGACTCGTAAATAAAAAAAAGCGCTTCTTGGGAGGTAACCCATGTTTTGTGTGATTTTTATTTTTGTTTGTTTGTTATTTGCTTCCGTATGCATGCTTTATTTTTATTGTTGGTAGATCATGTTTCAAAACTAAAATAGTGGAAATACTTTACTTTGTTGTTTGGCCTAGTCTTAACTTCACCTAAAGGTATTTTTGCAAAAGATAAGTGTAAGGGGAAACCCCAAATATGTTTTTAAGAAACAAAACCGATCATGATTCTCCACAATATTAAGTGAACATGTATATTCGTATTTGTTAGAGTCAAATGCTTGTATCGAGTCATAATGATGTTTTGCAGGATTTTCCAGGAAGTAGGACTAAGTTTTTCCAGAAATTTTTCGGAAACTTAACATAAGAATTTTTGCAGGTCACTTCTGACGGCGTCACGAGTTTACACTTGACGGCGTCACGTGTAAAAATCTGGAAATTTTACTAGTTTTGTTTTCTAACGGAGTCTTAAGTTTTTGTTGAATTATTAGTTTTATAATCTCCAGGAAATCTGCAAACATCATTCCACAAGCATTATATCTTATTTTGTTTTCTAGGTTTTATTAGCATATGTAGATTGCCGCCGATTTTATGCGAGGTTGCCTTGTCTATTTTCTCAGGTTTTACAGGTTATGTATGACAAGAAGATGATTATTTTACTGGAAGGAAGCTTTGATTGTTCATTTTCTTGGAGGAAGATTTAACCTGGCCACCTTATTATCCATACCGAGCGAATCAGGGGAGTATTTGATTGCATTCTTTTTACTTGTTTCACTTTTACATTCTTTACTTGAACATTGGGGACAATGTTCATCCTAAGTGTAAGGGGAGGGTAAAATGATGATACCTTATAGATACACTTTCGCTTGAGTTTGTTTGTTTGATAGTAGATGTGTAATAAAACTATGAGGAATACTTGTTAGTGCAATTTTAGCGCCAAATTTAAAATTTTTTACAACATTTAGGAGTGAAACTTTAGCCATAGCAAGCGTCTCATGGATAGGAGATTGTATGACTAGCATATAACCGTATCATTCAGAAAAATTTTTCACCCAAATATGTGAGGTTCGCCTTTAAATTTGATAGGAAAAGCATTTACTATTAGTGCTTATGAGTGTACCGGTAGCATTTAGATTCTAGAACTTGCGTTAGTGATGCATCCCGAGACCGCTAGTGAGACTACATTCGTGTAGTAGGATTTACTACATGATAAGAGGCATTAGGATCACCCTTGTGTTAAACCCGTATCATAATTACTTGACCATTTAAGTCATATTACTTGGATAGTTAAGTCAATTAATTTTTCCCACACCCTTAGTGTTGTACTCATTTTTAGTACACGAAACCCTTAGTACACCCCTCCGAGCCTATCTTTTCGTTTCTAACTTTAAGCATCTTACTTAAAGGAAGAATTTGTTACACCCCACTTAAATGTACACCCAAATCGCCTGAGCCTTCCGTGTATGCACTCATCTTTAGTGCATTATTGTTATTTGTTAAACCTTAAGTTAATTATCTAATTGATTACATGGTTGCTAAGTCGAGTCATATCCTTGTACATATTGTTTTGGGACGATTGGGACTCATGGGTAAAGTACTTATGTTATGGAGTAATGGGGAAGAACATCATATTATTACCCCCGTATGTACGTTAATCTTAAAAGTACTCCAAGTGTTTTGATTTTCTTAATTCGAGTCAATAGAATAGTTTATTGTAAAGTATGTAAAAATTCAAGTGTAAGGGGAATTCACATTCCCTACGATGTATTATTTTGGATAGTAGGGTAAGAGTGTATGCAAAAAAAAAAAATCGAAAAAATCAAAAGAGAAAGAAAAAAAATAGAAAAAGGAAAGAGAAAAAAAACATACGGACTACCATCCCGTTTCATTCTATGTTTATTTTATGTTTTTGTTATTTTTCATTTATTAGCTTAATTCGAGTCTAGTCTTGGCTTAGCAACGCCATATTGTACATGTAATTAACCAAGATTGTTAACTCGCCACCAGTAAAGACTGCCTATATCCAACAAAACCGTGTATTCCATATCCCTACACCTAATGTTACAACCCTTTAAAAAGACCTCTTCGATAGTTTATCCTAGGTGCTTACGCCATGTGGTGGAGGTTTGATCCTTTCCCAAGCCTATGGTAATCTATTTTGCTATGACAGGTTGTGAGAGATATTTTCTGTTTCCATATTGTGATATTACTTTATTACACCCGAGAGATGTGAGTATCTAAACACTATTTGTGAGGTGCTAGTATATGACCTCCGTGCTTGTCTTTGGTCTTTAGTGGAACGATTATTTGTTGTAATTACTTTTATATTAGTGTTAAATGACCCCTAACTTGTATTTTGATTAGAATAAAAGCGCATTTGCTTGAGGACAAGCAAATCTCAAGTGTAAGGGTATATGATGAGGCGAAAAATGAACCACTTTTAGGGGGTCATTTAAGCCCGGAATTGAATTTATTTGATCAAATATTACCCTAAATCGTTCCTTTTGTGATTTTAGGTACTTTGGGAGTGAAATCTAGAAAAGGAAGCAATTCGGACGTTTTTGGAGCATAAAAGTGAAGAAAACGCCAAAGACTTAATTTTCCATGCTGAGAACAGTACCTGACGGCGTCAAGAGGAAGACCCTGACGGCATCAGGAGTAAAAGTGGTGACGACCTAGTGCAAACCTGACGGCGTCACAATATGGGCGTCAAGAGTTAATTTGGTGACGGCCTGCATAAGGTGTATACATGACGGCGTCAGACCCAGATCTAGGCAGTCCGAGGAACTATTTGGCGGCGAGATGACGGCGTCAGACATTTGTTCTTGATGCCGTCACCTTCTAAACTCTATATATAGTTTTCTATTTTTCATTCATTAGAGAGGAACTTGTGTGGAGAACCCTAGGGCCGAACTTTGTAAACCCTAGCTCATATTTTACATTACTTTCAAGGGTTTTCAACCCTTGAATCCTTTCATGTGCTATTAAGATAAGTCTTCTCTTTAATTCAATCAATATGTCTATGTGTTGGTTGACTATATCTTTTACTTGTCTTGATTTCAACATGCTAGGCTAGATCTATCTTGTGTTTGCTTAGATCTAATGAAACCTAGATGTTAATTATGTGTTGATTATTTGTTTATGGTTGTATTGGATGAATGATTTCAATGTTAGGCTTAAGAAAACTGGCAGATCTCCATTGTGTAACATGCTTGAACATCTTAGGAAACATGAACCGATGTGTACTAGGTTTTATTGGTTGTATTTAATGCATGAGTAAATTCTAATGATCCCATGTTAGGAGCTTCTTAGCCGACTCGACATAGGAGTGAAGTAGGCACTCATAGGATTGGGGAAGTAAGTACGCAACCCCATGAATGGTATTAAGGAATACAATCCGTCATCCACGCAACTATAACAGGTAATTAACGTGTAAAAGATATCTAGGGAGTAGTGAAATCTAAGTAAACACATTTCTCCCACATATTGCTTACAACTTTAGTTTAATATAGTTTATTTTCATTTCTTGTATTTTATTTTGATTGCATCTTAGTATTGGGTTAGTTGACTAGCAACTAATTCCGCCAAAATCCTTCAAAACCCGAGATTTTTACTTGCTTTCATAAAAATATAAAAAACACAAAAAGAATCATCCCTCATCTCTAGATCTAGTCTTTAGGTTTTCTAATCCTAGCGACACTATTCCTAGCTGAACGATCAATCCCCCGGTACTTGTCATTATACTATACTACATCGATCAGGTACACTGCCTGGTGGGGGTTGTAAGCTTCTCGAGATCTCTCGAGAGGTAAAGCCTGGTGCAAATCCCCACGCATCAGGTAAGGAATAATAGATGCAATTAATTTGGTTAATTTATCTTCTTCCGCTAAAAAACCATGTGATATTTTGTATTGTAGATGTTGCATCATAGTAATTTTTTGTGTTTATTTTTGTCATGTGGGTGTCGTTTCCTAATTTCGTTAAAGTTTTGATTTCTACTGTAAATGAAGATTAAGGTTTAATTGTGTTCTGTATTAATTTATGAATCGTGTATTTTGAAATTTGGGTTTACGTTCATTTGGGTACGGTTTGGTTGGTATAGTTTAATTTGTGTTGTTGTGTATTTAGAATTTCTTATTTACATGGTTTATGAGTTCTTTGAATTTGAAAAATCCGATAAACTCACTTTTTTTATAGCTTATTAAGTTGAGCTTATGCCTGATTTAATTTCAAAAGCTTACGGGCTTATGGCTTATTTAAGTACATAAGCTCAAATTGATAAATCTCATAAGCTATATAGAAAGTGATGTTATCAGATTTTCCAAATTTAAATAAGCCCATAAGCAGGGTATATAATCAAATCCATGTAAGTGCTTTGAAGTCGAAATCTAACTTTAACATATTGCAGGTTCGTGGGTCTCCTATTGAATAACAAAACAAGTCATAGGCTTAGCTCATAAGACATTAAAAACAAGCATTTTTGTTTTCTAAATCTTCACTAAGTATATAAGCCCTACAAATAAGCTAATCTAAACACCCCATTAGTGTGTCTATGAAACATATGAAGGTTTTTTTTTCATGGATTTGAGTTTAATAAGAATAATGATGGTATCTAATTTAAATTCAAGTAGCAACGATAAATATGAAATTAAAGGCGGCGTATGTGCTAAGGATCATGTTCGTCCGGCAGTAATTCTTTTGATGAGGGCATTTGGATTTCCTTTAAGTCACTACTGCCTGTGTCACTGGACAAAGGCCTAACCACAAAAGCATGTTACATTTAAATTACAAAAATCCAGCAATGAAAAATAGTGTAATTGACCTGCCCAAAACTAATAAAATTAATGCAAAATTGTTAACAACGATGGCGGCAACTGAAAGTTTAGTCACTTTATAAAGGAGGTCAATCGCTTGATACAACAAGTGCCGGGTGATTATGGTTTGTAGGTGTCGATATGTAATTTCATAAGATGGACTCATCTATATTTGCTAACACGATTTTATCTTGCAACATCAGGAAGATCAAAACATGGCTGCATGGTTGGCCACAACAATGTTCCACTCGCTGAAAGGAAGACCAACTCAGGTATTGTATCAGTCATTTTTTTATTCATCACAATTAATTCAGTTTTTGCAATGATGATAAGCAAATATACGCTAGAAAAAATATTCTTTTCAGGGTTATGCGTATTGTGGGAAAGAACCACTACAGTTTGTTGCCATCTTACAGTATGTGGTTGTGTTGAAGGTACCTGCTCAACATTTCTAAGTTTTACTTTATAACCTCTGATATAAAATTGAAACGTACATACACCCTATAGAGCTCATAAGCATATTAAAATTGTTTTGAATGAGCTAGCCCAAACACCCCCTAAAAAGACAGGTTGTGTGGAGTGAAATGTGGAAAGTTGGTAAACTGATTGTCACAAAGTCTGAAACGATAAAGTGAAACTAAGATCCCACTAAGTTTGTGTTTTAATTTGCTAGACTGATTATCAGGTTCTTGCTGTAGTCGGTTTTCTTTTGTTTTTTAAGTTCTAGACTCGAAGTTTGAATTGATGCAACTTAGACTGTGGAGCCGTTGTAGATCAGAAATAGAGTGACCTTGCATGGATTTATAGTCAGGTGTTAGTAGTAGGCCTGCTACCTTTCAGTTTTTTCTGAATATTATACGAACCAATATGCTAAATACAAATTTTTATCTGTTACTTACTCCCGGAAGAATATAGACTACCATAGGTAGATGGTGCTAGATAATTAGGCTGGCGGGTTGGGTACTGGGTCATAACAAGTTCATAAAAAACTTATTTGTGACGTTGTATTCTTCAAAATTTAATGTCGGGCGACTTTTTACCTGTTTGACCCATTCCTCTTTGCTACTTTATTTTTTACTATTTGAGATTAAAACGCAATCTCGAGGAACCACTTTTAACGATGAGTGTGTCATTCTTCTGCCTGGTAGTGTTTTCACTTTTGGGGAGTCTAGGCACAAAGATTTGCAGAATTGAAACAAGAAAAAATTTAGAAACCAAATTGTACTGATCACCCATTTTGAAACAAATCCGGAATACTACAAGGTACTAGATATCTTCTTTATGCATACCCATTTCGAATGACATATATCTCTAAATATGAGCTACTTAATGCAGAATTTTTGGTTTGCAACCTAAGCCATGATACTAAGGATAGTCACAGCAAAACAGTGGTACTTTAACAACCATATCACTTGCGCAAGGAAAGTGGCACCCGGGCTTCCACATCAACAATGCCACCAGTTCGGTTCACAGCAAACATGAATCGAAGCGGCATCAGCTTTTCAAATAGTACGTATGCAGCTGCCATAATGCACACTCCTGTAATATGTACAATAAATGTATTGTCAAATGTAGAATAACTCGAACATGTACCTGTTAGGCTGTAAAGTGGTGTGTGTCCGCTAGGCTGGGAACATACCATTTTTTATGCGTCGACGGTAATGGCTCATATGGATGATTAAGCAAACGGATAAAAAAATATGCTTCGACAAGACACGCTGCAACGCAGCGGGCTCCTCCACTTGTTTTTACTGATATACATAGGAAACATGCTCCTTCAAAATACAAATGCAATGCAGAACCCAGATGAACCTAAATTGCTCATCACATGAGATGATGTACTATGAAAACCAAAGCAAATTAAGCCCAAATAGGCAAATACCCAATGGACAAAGAGAAAATGGTCCCCACTTTGAAGAATTCAAGCAGACTACATTATAGTACTATCATACAACAATTTCTTTGAAAAAGAGAATCAAGCCAGCAACGATGAAACACAATCTTTTTTCAGATGCACCTACTGGCTACTACTAAAATATAACTAGAAGTGATCCTTATGACGGGTTAGATTTGACTCATTCTTGACACAAAGTAGATATGGTTTATGTTATCAAGATAATCATACTTTTTTTATTTGAGTAATATTTGAAGCTGAAAGTATGTTGACGGCGTTGATATTGCTTTTCAGGTTAAACAAGAAGTGTTTGTATTAGTCTTTTAATAGTTTGACGTCCATCCCGCTAAGTAAAATCTAGTTTTAACTATAGAGGGAAATGTGGCGGGTACAGTGTGATAATATTTTGTGTTATTTAGTTACATGTTTTGTTGTCTTCATGCTTTATAATAGAGATATTATAGATGGTTAAGCCAAATAATTTTAGTTTGAATAACCAGCCGCTTCTTATCAAATTAATTTTGAAATCTTTCAATCATAAGCAAGAAAAAAAATTTTGAATTTTAAGCCTTTTTAATTATAGAATAGTCTCAAATGCATTATAATGTAATATAGATTATATTATTTTTGACAATCATGTATGTTATTGGAAAATGTGTTTTAATTACTTATACTTTTAGCTTTATAACTTTGATTGATGAATTTTAAGAGTTTCTATATTAAGTAAGTCCTAATGCTTTATAATATGATTTAAGATCATTTGATAATCAAACTTTTTTTACATAACAATGGATTAATCTCTACCCTCCATCTTTATTTGATCTAATGGATGAGATTAATCACAATAATTTAAAAAACCCACTTTCATTTTTTAAACAGTTAATCATTAAACGGAAAAAAAATATAACGTTACGACGAGCATTTAATTATCTTTCTAAAGATAGGCACTGTGATATACTTTCGACAAAAACAAAATTTCGTATTTTTCACTCTTTTTTCGTTAATGAAATTTTCATGAAAAAATCATATGTGATTTAACATTAATATCACATGTGATATTACATATCATATGTGATTTAACACTAATATCACATGTAGTATTACATATCACATATTGAATGACGTATAGTACGGATAGCAAGCCTACTGGGCCCGGATTGTACTATAACACATTGGGGCCCTGGCCCAATGAAACAAATGACCGAATGTCACCAAAGCCAAGCCCCAAGTGGGGCATAATCCGGACCATTAACAAATAGACGCGGACCGCCTAAACGATACCCCTGAGGTAAGCCTACGGACCGGCTCCCGGTCCGGAAGACGATCCGCATCCGCAACATCGATTAAGTTGCGGATCCTTGCCCAACAAGGGTCCCACACCGGCCACTACAAAGATACGCAAGATGTTAGGAAACCCTAGTATCTCGTCCACATATAAAAGGTAACCCCGAGTTGCATTTACGAGGTATGACTTTCTCACTCATCCCAATGCACAAATATTTCTCTGACAACATGAGTACGTACTCTCACGCCGGAGCTTAATCATGGGTTCCGTCCCCACAGTAAGGCTAACGGTTTACCTTTGTTTGTGCAGGGAATACAATCTACTTGGATTAGTGCATAAACCATACAGCGGACAATCTACCAAGGACTGCTCGCATCAAACTAATCCCAACTCTAACCCAATCACACTTTTTGCACTAACAAGTTGGTGCCATCAGTGGGACCCAGTTCATAACTGCTTTCTCAAAAATTACTCGTCATGAGCCGAAACACAAACCCTGTTACTCCCGCACCCACGTCCGCCGTGTGGAACACGGGGGTAAAAGGTACAGAAGCAGTGTTGGAAGATGATGATGGGCTCGCACCTAGCACAGATCTCCGTGATTTCTGTGATAGGAATTATGACAAGATGCTACCCATCGTTGCTGAGATGTTTATTCAAGAAAAAGAAAAAGCAAGAGAAGCTCAAAGAAGTCAAAGCTAACCTCGCCTTCGAAGAAGAGTCACAGCAGTCCGAATAAAAAACACCCTCCCGGAAGAAAGACCTCAGAAAGAAAATCGAAGCTAAGCATGCTGGAGCGAAACTAAGAGCCATGGTCCGCAGATGGGGAGATCAAGGTCACCAAAAGGAGTGGAGACGGATAGAAGAAACGTGTTCAAAAGGTTGGAGAAGGGAGTATTCCGTAGACTCGGAAGCAAAGAAAAAAGCGGCTTCGTTTACTCGCAAGACTCCCGTTGACAACCTCATAACAAGGACAGAAGAAGGGAGGAAAGCTACTACCAAACACTCTGCTCTCAAGTTTCCGAGAGATATCATAGCTACGGGGAGATCGTCCCGGATGGGTGATTTCTCATAAATAGATAACCGGAGTCACAGGGGCAGAAGATCTAGGTTGAGGAGGTAAAAGTTAGAAGTTAATGACAACGACCTGGCGCAGCCATGGATGTGCCGAGATTCTGATCCGTTCACTCACCGCATCTGGTACTTCGAAGTACCAAAGCGAAGTTGCTTACCGACTCAGGTCAAGATGTACGATGGAAGCGAAGATCCGGAGGACCACCTCAAGATATTTCAATCTGCGGCTAAGGTCGAACGTTGGGCCATGCCAGTATGGTGCCATATGTTTAACGCCACACTTACTAGGTCCGCCCGAGTATGGTTCGATGACCTTCCTCCTGAGACCATAAATAGCTACGACGAGCTGAGAGAGGCATTCCTGGCGAATTTCCTTTAACAAAAGAAGTGCATCCAAAATCCTGTAGAACTCCACCACATAAAACAAGCGGAGGGAGAATCTACGGAGGACTTCATGGAGCAGTTCAAGAAGGAAAGCCGTGACGTAAAGGGAGAGCCTGAAGTGCTAAAGATATCGGGATTCAGGCACGAGATAATCAGCCCAGAGTTTATCAAACGTTTGCATGACAACATCCCCAAGATGGTCGATGAAATGATGAGGGCTACCATGTCCTTCCTCAGGGGAGAAGTTGTAACACCCCCAAAATACCGCAGCGGAAGACTGTGTCATAGGGGTGCTACTTCATAATACAAAGTACAAGTTATAGAAAACGAACTCTAAATGAGACGTTTTGGAAAGTTACCATTCGATTAATGAATTCCGAGTTACAAACTTGAGATTCCAAAGTATGATACATAAATGTATACAAAATGTTTTGAATGATAAATGATAAAAGCGTAAGTCTTCAGAATATGCAGCTTGACTCTAAGTTCCTCGCACTAGCTATCGCCTTACTAACCTGAGATAAACATGCTAAAGTGTCAACACAATGGTTGGTGAGTTCATAGAGTTTGTCTTAAAACAGTTGAAAAGCCTTAAAAGAATATTCACACAGCAAAGGCATTGTGAATCCACTCAGTTGCAAGTCCCGCCATAAGAGACTTGTAACCTGTGTGTTCACAACCCACTGCTACAATATAGTATAATAAAGACATGTATAAGTTCATCAAAACAATTAAGCAATTAGTCGTGAGTCTACACTTCATCTCCGAAGACCTCACGTTTATGATGTATCCAACATTCGCAAATGTTAGGATGTATCAATAGCCTCAATGGTCATCCAAGGTCTTAATTTGGAGCCACCGGAAGTCTCAATGGTCATCCAGCAACTTAATCTGGAGCCACTGGCAGTAACACAATCAAGTATAACGCAGTTAAGTGTAACACAATCATGTATGTATGAAATCAAGTATAATGCGATCAAGTATAAGACAATCAAGTATAGAACAATCAAGTATAATGCGATCAAGTATTTGTACAAGTAAGCAAGTAGTTGTGCATGTATGCCCCCCAAAGAGTTAAAACAAGTATGAAAAAGTAGGGGCTATGACTCACCTTAAGCTTATGTAATGAGAAATGAAAGTGGTAGTCGAATCGTGAAAGTCTCTAAGAGCAGCCTATAATAGAACGTTGCGACTTAGGTTTGGAGTAACGTCTAAGAATACGAAGAATTGCCCATATATGTCTTGCATAATGTTCATGATGTAGTACTTAGTATAAAGTGTAAGTCGTTGAATATAAATGGTTTATGAAACATGTATAGGTTGTATATCTCTTACTACCGTTCGGGCCGACATAATTCAGAAGTCATGGAGTAAACGTTCGAGGAGCCAGGACACTTTAACTCGTAAATCCACAACTCGTCTCGACGGCTTACTTAATGAACTCCTCACATGAGGCTCCCTACTATTGTAGTATTTGATAACATATATATATATATATAAGCTTTTGATCTTTAAAAGTTATATGGTCTTTAGCCGTGGCTTTGCCGTGACCTTGGTCATTGTTACCATGGTCTTGAGACTCAACCTTGGCTTTAGCCATGGTTGTGGTCTTAGCTTTAGGTCATTAGACCTCTTGGTCTTAGTAAAACATAACTATTATTTAGTGACTTGGTACTTAAAACGGGCTGTTAAGAATTTGAAGAAATATCTCACTCGTAAAGGGTTTTTAGGGCTCGAGCTTCTTTGTTCCTGAACGAAAACGTCGTTCCGGACAACTTTCATGTTTTAACTTTTTGATGAATCGGAACAGAAGTGGGACTTTCAAAATCATAATTTGATCAGAATGCTATTTAGGCAGTTTTGCCGTTTTGGTTTCGCTAACTTCAAATGGTCATAACTTTTAACTCGTGTACTCGTTTTGGGTGATTCAAATTGCTATGTTTTCCTTGTTAAGTCCTCTTTAACAGTAAGTAAGTGTCAAATATCAAAGTTATACTATTGTGGTCGTGGTTTTCCATAAAAATCACTAGTTTGCTTGTTTGCTTGTCATAAGTTAACATATGTATACCAATACTCGTTTTATCCATTTTTTTAAACATCATGAACACAATAAAAAGACCATATATAGCATGAAAGAAACATAATAAGCATGAAATGATATTGAGCAAGAAAGTGTATAAGGGTTTGCTTACAACTTTTGGCTTTCTCTTAAGAAAGGAAGTCAAGTATAGAACTAGGACACTAAACCTAATCTTGTAAACCCTTCACCATAACTCTTGTAACCCTTGCTAGCCTTGATCTAACCCTTGTGAAAACCATTTAACTTCAGCCCTAGTAACCTTGTGTAGCTCCTAATTCAACCATGGAATCACCAACTAAACTTAAGAACTAGGTAGAGAATACTAAGGCCTTGAACTTTGTAGTGTAACTTGTATATTGAAGATCAAAGGATCATGGTGCTAGGTATAAAGGGTGTGGCGTTTGATTTATGAAGAAAGGATGGAATGAGCTCTCTATTTATAGCATGAAGAGGAGGTTAGGAAAGTGTTAGGAAATTACATAAACTTGGAGACCAAGTTGTAATTAAGTAGGATCTAAAGAATCAATGGTCAAGATCAAGCCACAAGTGTGAATGCCCCCCCCCCCTAGTGGCGGTTCATAACTCTTGGGGAGCAAGTGTGGACTTTTGATGGTATTATCCTAAGTATGTAGCTAGTTTTGACTCCGTAAGTTGCTAACCGTAAGTTGTTAAGTCACGAAACGTAAAACCGGGTATCCTAAAAATATGAAACTTATAAATATGCTAGAACTTATCAATATACTCCATAATAAAATATAAAATGAGTGGTAGGTTCTATCGGGTGCTAAAACCCTGCTAAAAACTGGAAACACGGGTCTAAAACGCGTAATACGTAAAACGTACGAAAGTTGCGTAAAATTGAGAAAAGTAAAATGTAACTTTTCTAATAGAATACTAATGACTTAAAATGACTTATAATGTCTAGGCTGGGCTCAGTCTAGTGTCGGTTGGTATTAAATGTCTCTAAACTTAAAACCGTAAGCCCAAAAATCAAGGAATGATTTATAAAATCAAGGAATGATTTTTGGTCAAAGGAGGAGGGAAAAATATGTTGACTTTTTCTAATAAGTTGAAAACTCAAATCGTCTTAGAAACGCGGTGCAGGTATAGGCTAAGGTTACGGCTAAGTAAAAGTGCTTAAAAACGAGAATTCCTGTTTTTCACGGCCGAGGTTTATTTTGGTCATAATTTTCTCAGTCATGAT
Source organism: Artemisia argyi (assembly GCA_030686995.1). Classification (NCBI taxonomy): domain Eukaryota; kingdom Viridiplantae; phylum Streptophyta; class Magnoliopsida; order Asterales; family Asteraceae; genus Artemisia; species Artemisia argyi. The sequence goes on from CM060685.1 coordinate 48,835,498, forward strand.
TAATTCTCAAATTAATCATGAGAGTGCTAAACATTTTTCTGATACGGGGAAAATTAACGCGACCGAATTTCGTTGTGCGTAGAATTTCTAAATGACGTTTTACCCTAAAACGTGTAATTCCGTGTAATTCCTTAATAACTTTCACGAAAATGATCTAACGAATGTCAAACATTTAATTTGCCATGGAAATGATTTATCACTCGAGAATATGAAATAAAAATCAACTTTCGGGAAAATTTCGGGAAAAATGAATAGTAAAAGTGAATAGTAAAATTTTCCGGGAATAAAAGTTAACCTGAAATTGTGAATTGTTACAGTCTCTACCCCTTAAGGAAACTTCGTCCCGAAGTTTAGTGTGTCTAGGAGAATTCAGGATCTCTAAAATAGTGGTGTTCATTCTGATTCATCTAAGGTTCTGGTTAAGTAGTTGTATCGGCTACAATTAAGCCCACTTATTTATAACACATTACTTACATAAAGAAGCGTCCAAATTTATGTAAGTAAGGTCTCATAAACTTATGGTTCGGTGATTTACAATTTCTTTATTTAACTGAAGAGGCGTCCCAATCCATTTAAATAAGGAGATTCTAAATCATCCTACTTAAGAATTTCTGACACAAAATCCGCCTTCTGAGGCCGATAGTAAGATAATCAAGTCATCAAATCCCTAAAGCTAAGCAATAATATTATTTAACTCAAATCTTGTGTCTAATCAAACAAGAACTGTCACAAGATCAAGTTAACTAATTAGTTATTACTGAGCTCCATGTTTTTAATGACTCGACGAATCTCTGGGGCTCCTTATAATACTAAAGTCACATCATCTAACAACGTGGAACTAAGCAAACCTCTAACCAAAAAGCATATGTGTATGTATTGTGTGTAAGGCAAATAAAGAGGAAGGTCCCAACGTATATAGCAGTTATAGTCTAGGCACTAAATGCAACCTAGTTCTCTATAACCAAGGCTCTGGTACCAATCTGTAACACCCCCAAAATACCGCAGCGGAAGACTGTGTCATAGGGGTGCTACTTCATAATACAAAGTACAAGTTATAGAAAACGAACTCTAAATGAGACGTTTTGGAAAGTTACCATTCGATTAATGAATTCCGAGTTACAAACTTGAGATTCCAAAGTATGATACATAAATGTATACAAAATGTTTTGAATGATAAATGATAAAAGCGTAAGTCTTCAGAATATGCAGCTTGACTCTAAGTTCCTCGCACTAGCTATCGCCTTACTAACCTGAGATAAACATGCTAAAGTGTCAACACAATGGTTGGTGAGTTCATAGAGTTTGTCTTAAAACAGTTGAAAAGCCTTAAAAGAATATTCACACAGCAAAGGCATTGTGAATCCACTCAGTTGCAAGTCCCGCCATAAGAGACTTGTAACCTGTGTGTTCACAACCCACTGCTACAATATAGTATAATAAAGACATGTATAAGTTCATCAAAACAATTAAGCAATTAGTCGTGAGTCTACACTTCATCTCCGAAGACCTCACGTTTATGATGTATCCAACATTCGCAAATGTTAGGATGTATCAATAGCCTCAATGGTCATCCAAGGTCTTAATTTGGAGCCACCGGAAGTCTCAATGGTCATCCAGCAACTTAATCTGGAGCCACTGGCAGTAACACAATCAAGTATAACGCAGTTAAGTGTAACACAATCATGTATGTATGAAATCAAGTATAATGCGATCAAGTATAAGACAATCAAGTATAGAACAATCAAGTATAATGCGATCAAGTATTTGTACAAGTAAGCAAGTAGTTGTGCATGTATGCCCCCCAAAGAGTTAAAACAAGTATGAAAAAGTAGGGGCTATGACTCACCTTAAGCTTATGTAATGAGAAATGAAAGTGGTAGTCGAATCGTGAAAGTCTCTAAGAGCAGCCTATAATAGAACGTTGCGACTTAGGTTTGGAGTAACGTCTAAGAATACGAAGAATTGCCCATATATGTCTTGCATAATGTTCATGATGTAGTACTTAGTATAAAGTGTAAGTCGTTGAATATAAATGGTTTATGAAACATGTATAGGTTGTATATCTCTTACTACCGTTCGGGCCGACATAATTCAGAAGTCATGGAGTAAACGTTCGAGGAGCCAGGACACTTTAACTCGTAAATCCACAACTCGTCTCGATGGCTTACTTAATGAACTCCTCACATGAGGCTCCCTACTATTGTAGTATTTGATAACATATATATATATATAAGCTTTTGATCTTTAAAAGTTATATGGTCTTTAGCCGTGGCTTTGCCGTGACCTTGGTCATTGTTACCATGGTCTTGAGACTCAACCTTGGCTTTAGCCATGGTTGTGGTCTTAGCTTTAGGTCATTAGACCTCTTGGTCTTAGTAAAACATAACTATTATTTAGTGACTTGGTACTTAAAACGGGCTGTTAAGAATTTGAAGAAATATCTCACTCGTAAAGGGTTTTTAGGGCTCGAGCTTCTTTATTCCTGAACGAAAACGTCGTTCCGGACAACTTTCATGTTTTAACTTTTTGATGAATCGGAACAGAAGTGGGACTTTCAAAATCATAATTTGATCAGAATGCTATTTAGGCAGTTTTGCCGTTTTGGTTTCGCTAACTTCAAATGGTCATAACTTTTAACTCGTGTACTCGTTTTGGGTGATTCAAATTGCTATGTTTTCCTTGTTAAGTCCTCTTTAACAGTAAGTAAGTGTCAAATATCAAAGTTATACTATTGTGGTCGTGGTTTTCCATAAAAATCACTAGTTTGCTTGTTTGCTTGTCATAAGTTAACATATGTATACCAATACTCGTTTTATCCATTTTTTTAAACATCATGAACACAATAAAAAGACCATATATAGCATGAAAGAAACATAATAAGCATGAAATGATATTGAGCAAGAAAGTGTATAAGGGTTTGCTTACAACTTTTGGCTTTCTCTTAAGAAAGGAAGTCAAGTATAGAACTAGGACACTAAACCTAATCTTGTAAACCCTTCACCATAACTCTTGTAACCCTTGCTAGCCTTGATCTAACCCTTGTGAAAACCATTTAACTTCAGCCCTAGTAACCTTGTGTAGCTCCTAATTCAACCATGGAATCACCAACTAAACTTAAGAACTAGGTAGAGAATACTAAGGCCTTGAACTTTGTAGTGTAACTTGTATATTGAAGATCAAAGGATCATGGTGCTAGGTATAAAGGGTGTGGCGTTTGATTTATGAAGAAAGGATGGAATGAGCTCTCTATTTATAGCATGAAGAGGAGGTTAGGAAAGTGTTAGGAAATTACATAAACTTGGAGACCAAGTTGTAATTAAGTAGGATCTAAAGAATCAATGGTCAAGATCAAGCCACAAGTGTGAATGCCCCCCCCCTAGTGGCGGTTCATAACTCTTGGGGAGCAAGTGTGGACTTTTGATGGTATTATCCTAAGTATGTAGCTAGTTTTGACTCCGTAAGTTGCTAACCGTAAGTTGTTAAGTCACGAAACGTAAAACCGGGTATCCTAAAAATATGAAACTTATAAATATGCTAGAACTTATCAATATACTCCATAATAAAATATAAAATGAGTGGTAGGTTCTATCGGGTGCTAAAACCCTGCTAAAAACTGGAAACACGGGTCTAAAACGCGTAATACGTAAAACGTACGAAAGTTGCGTAAAATTGAGAAAAGTAAAATGTAACTTTTCTAATAGAATACTAATGACTTAAAATGACTTATAATGTCTAGGCTGGGCTCAGTCTAGTGTCGGTTGGTATTAAATGTCTCTAAACTTAAAACCGTAAGCCCAAAAATCAAGGAATGATTTATAAAATCAAGGAATGATTTTTGGTCAAAGGAGGAGGGAAAAATATGTTGACTTTTTCTAATAAGTTGAAAACTCAAATCGTCTTAGAAACGCGGTGCAGGTATAGGCTAAGGTTACGGCTAAGTAAAAGTGCTTAAAAACGAGAATTCCTGTTTTTCACGGCCGAGGTTTATTTTGGTCATAATTTTCTCAGTCATGATTAATTCTCAAATTAATCATGAGAGTGCTAAACATTTTTCTGATACGGGGAAAATTAACGCGACCGAATTTCGTTGTGCGTAGAATTTCTAAATGACGTTTTACCCTAAAACGTGTAATTCCGTGTAATTCCTTAATAACTTTCACGAAAATGATCTAACGAATGTCAAACATTTAATTTGCCATGGAAATGATTTATCACTCGAGAATATGAAATAAAAATCAACTTTCGGGAAAATTTCGGGAAAAATGAATAGTAAAAGTGAATAGTAAAATTTTCCGGGAATAAAAGTTAACCTGAAATTGTGAATTGTTACAGAAGTGGCAACCGGGAATCAGGAACGAAAGAAAGCATCTTCGCCATGGAGACAACAAGAATGAGGCCAGCGGCAAAAATTTTCAAAAAGGGGGGGTTTAAGAGCCAGCAAAGAATGAAAAGGAAGCAGGACAGATTCACTCTCCTCTCTAAATCCCCCAAGGAAATCTTACCCCTGGAAAAAGCAAAATTCAAACCTCCTCCGCCAATGACAACTCCAATGGAAAAAAGGAACACCAACAAATTTTGCGAGTTCCATGGAGAAGTAGGGCATAGCACGGATGAATGCATGCATCGGAAAAGACAAATAGATGAATTGCTGAGAAATGGAAAGCTATCGCATGTAATCAAAGAGTTAAAACAAAACAGCGGAAAGGATCAACCTAAGGCAACCAAGAAAGCAGAAACATCGATAGAAGATAAAGCGTCGGCAATTATGATGATATAGGCATGACAGAAATCAGCCAGGCAAAAGATCACGCAAAGCTTCTCTTCTAACCCCGAAATATCATTTCCACCTCTAAGAGATGATGAAGGGAATGAAGGCCCAATGGTAATAGAAACGGAGATTAGAGGTCACTGTGTCCACCGCATGTATGTAGATGGAGGATTTGCTTCTGAAATACTATCTGAACACTACTTCAACAGGCTCTGGCTTATTCCGGCCACGGCCCCTCTCATTGGATTTAGTGACGAGGTCATATGGCCAATAGGACATATCACACTCCAGGTGACAATAGGCGATGAAGAGCATTCCACTTCCGCATGGATGAAGTTCCTCATAGTAAGATCGCAGTCACCCTACAATGGGATAATAGGACGACCGGGGGTTCGTAAAATACAAGTGGTACCGTCAACGACACATGGTATGAGATTTCAAGGGATCTCAAACCCCCTTTTCTCTTATGTTTCATTGAAGACAAGTAAACTTTTAATCATTCAATATGTCTATGTGTTGTTTGATTATCTTTTATGCTTTTCTTCCTTTTAACATGTTAGCTTAGGTTATTTTGTGTTTGCTTAGATCTAATGAAACCTAGTTATTGATTGTTGATTAGTTGTCTATTGTTTAGTTGATTGACTAGCATTAGGCTTAAGAAAACTGGCTAACCTCCTTTGTGTAACAAGCTTGAACGTCTTAAGAAACGTAATCGGATGGCACTACAGTTTTATTCATTGTATTTAATGCATGAGTAGAGGTTAATGATTCTATGATAGGGTACTAAACGTGTCGTCATAAGAAGAAACTAATATTCATAGAGTTGTGGTAGGTTGTGCAAACCCCACGACTGGTATTAAGGAATACAACGCTTCAACTAAAACAATTGCACTGTGATATTAAACAACTCAACAAGAGATAACCAGGGAGTAATTAAGTCTAAGTAAACACGTTTGTCTCATTATACAAAGTCCACCAAATTTACTTTTCTTGTTATTTTTATTTTCTGTTTTTAGTTTAATTTGTAGTTTTGGTTTAATTGATTAGCAACTAATTCCGCTCACTCTTCCAAAACTGAGATCTTTATTGTTTTCATTAAAATATAAAAATACAAAAAGAATCATCCCTCACTTTAGACCTAGTTGACCCACTTCAATCCTAACGACACTATTCCCCTAGAGAACGATCAATCCCTCGGACATACCTATACTACACTAAAACGACCACGTACACTGCCTGAGGATTGCAAAACTTCTCAACATCCCTTGAGAGGTAAAACCTTTTGTGAGGTTGCAAAACTTGCATCACTCATCATAAGCCCAACAAATAAGCTTATACAAACACAACCTTAAACAGCATTTTTTTTTCAGTTATAAAAAATCATAGGTAGACTGAAGCTTATTGAAAATTCGATAAGAGCTCAATTTTGTTGGGCTAATGAGCTTATTTGGTTCAAGCTTATGAACTTTAAAGCTGATCATAAGCCTAACAAATAAGCTTATACAAATACCCCCTTAAACAGCTTTGACTGAAACACAACCATAAACATTTTTTACATTATTTTTTTTTAAAGATGTTAAAAACTTATAAAACACACTCTTATAAAAGAAAATGACAAAACCCTTGAGATAAACCAACCATAAACATAATTTACTCTAAATTTTTACAAAGATCTTAACACCATTGAATAAAAAGGTAAGTGAAAAATAAACCAACCATAAAAACCTTGTTTACTTTAAATATTTTACCACCAACAAATTAACCTCCCAAATAAACATACACATACACGCTAAAAGTGTAAAAACAGATCGATCCATTATACACAAAAACAAGTACGCACAAACTATAGTTTTAAAGCATTGTAAAGATGTAAAACCTTATAAAATCAACCAAGCAATCAGGGTTCTTTTACCTTTCGTTCAACGTTGGGGTGCAATGCTTGTCTATGCAGTGCTAAGTTGCAGCTGCTACTACCATTAACATACCTATATTTATTTTGTGAGTTTTTTTTTACTCTTTACTAGTATCACATAAACTACACATACATTTTAATGCTAAGTAAATAACCATAAACTTATTCAATACATGGGTTAATACTTCCGCTGCATTTTTTTAAAGTTTTTTCTGTATATCACAAAAACTACATGTATACTAATTTTATGCTATTTTATTTCATACACGCTATTAAGAACCCGACCACTTATGCCAGGTTTTTAGTACACATACCCCCTTTTCTTCCTATTAAAAACAAACATAAATAAGACTAAATAAATAACACTTAAAGCTTCTATATAAAATCACAGCATAGCCCATCAAACAACAACATAAACAAACAACTTATTCATAATTGCACAAAGGCGTCCCAATAGCAAGTATCATCTCATAACAATAAAAGCAGTAAACATATCTAACTAAAAATCACATAACCATATACACCTATTAGCTCTATAACATCCCAATAGCAAGTATCATCTCATAACTAAAAATCATAAAATCATAAAACAAACACATTCATAATGTTTAGATCAAGTAGAGTAATATTCTTATACATATACTGATATACACACTAAACACAAAAACAGAAACATTCATCTTGTTACTTTATTGTCAACAACACCTATTCATCTTTATCATACAAAAACAGAAACATTCGTCTTGTTACTTTATAGCCGATCAAATAGTATTAGCTAAACCAGAAGATAAATCATACTTGTCATTTGCATAAATTTTGAAAATTTTTAAATAAGTTCTATAAAACTTTTACAGTCAACTTTGAAAATAGAAGCTGTATTTTTTCATAGTTAGAAAATAAGTCTATGAATACTTTTTTGTAAAGTTAGATTTAACTTTTATACTAATCTTTTAAAAGGAGAACTCTATTTTTTTTAAACGTAGGAAACAAATCTTATAAAACTTTGTGCAAACTCAGATTTAACTTTTATAATGAACTTGAAATAAGTACTCTGTATCTCTTAAACATAAAGACTTATCTTAATAAATCATTGTTTAAACTCAGAGATTTCAGTTTTACACACACTCTTATAAAAACTTATAAATCACACTCTTATAAAAAGAAATGACAAAACCCTTGAGATAAACCAACCATAAATATAATTTTATTTACTCTAAATTTTTACAAAGATCTCAAAACCTTGAATAAAAAGGTAAGTGAAAAATAAACCAACCATAAAAAACTTATTTACTTTAAATATTTTACCACCTACAAATTAACCTCCTAAATAAACACACACACACACACACACTAAAAGTGTAAAAACAGATTATACACAAAAACAAATATGCACAAACTATAGTTGTAAAGCATTGTAAAGATGTAAAACCTTATAAACCAACCATGCATATGGCGTTCTTTAGTTTACAAAAATAAAAACCCTTTTAAAAAACATATTAAACTTTTACTTACCAAAGTGTCTAGTCATGGCACCATCAACACAACCCATAACACCAGCTACCTCTTTGGTAAGATGGTTAAGACCCAGCTTCATCATTTTTACTTTTACTTTTAGAGTGAGAAATAATGTGTTTTCTTGTCGTTGTTGTAAGATCAGGATATGAGTGAGTGAAGATGTTATATATAATGCTGGAAATGTTGTGTTTGTGTGTTTTGAAAATGAGTGTGAGAAAGATGATATGTGCGTGTTTTGAAGGAAGAAGATAGTTTATGGGTGTCTATATGGAGATGATATTGTGTTGTTTGTGTATACGTGGATTGGACAGCCAGTTGGCCTAAAAAGACAAGAAGCAATCGGGTTCTTTTTCTTTTCGTACAACAATGTTGATGCAGTGTTTATCTCTTTGCAGCTGATGCTACTACCATTAACATACTTTGTGGGGTTTTATTTATTTATTTATTTATTATTTTTTTTTTCTACTAGTATCACATAAACTACCACAATTTTAATGCCATAAACTTTTTCAATATATGGGCTAATACTTCTGCTCCATTTTTTTAAAGTTTTTTTTTGTATATTACAAAAACTACATGTATACTAATTTTATGCTATTTTATTTTCATACACACTATTAAGTTGTTAGTTCAACCTGACCACTTATTTTTTAGTTGTAAAATAAGGGATATGAAAGATATTCTATGTATTAGTTCAACCTGACCACTTATTTTCTACTAACCTTAAATGGGTAATGTGTACTATTTAAACACAAAACATAAATAAAAAAGAATTAAAAACAGAAATCATAAAAAAGAAAGTATGAAAACAAAACCATATTTTCTAAATCTTTTGTAAACAAGAAATAAAACCATATTTTCTAAATCTTGAAAAACAGTTAGACCATTTACAACTCAAAACTCTCTTACTATTTAAACACAAAATATAAACAAAAAAAATGAAAAACAGAAAACATAAACAAGAAAGTATGAAAAACGTAAAACTATACCTATGAGTGATTAATAAGCTAAAAATAAACATGTGTATTGATTAAAAGACTTAAACAAATGTATCTAGTTAGGGTGGTTATTATTATTATTATTATTATTATTATTATTATTATTATTATTATTATTATTTTAATTTTTGCTAATAAAAAAACTATGAAACAAGGATTATATCACTTTATCTTACTTGTTTAATATTAAAACAAATATCAACTTTTAAGCATGCATCATAATAACAAAAGTTTTAAAATCTTTACAAAAACACCCTCTTAAACCCAAACAAAAGTAACTTCAAACATAAAAGGGTTTTACTTACCAAAGTGTCTAGTCATGCCACCACCAACACAACCCATAACACCAATCTTAAGACCTATGTTTTTGAACTTTATCATTTTTACTTTTAGCTAGGCTTTGAAATGGAGAGAGAGAGAGCACGCTAGGTTTGTGAATGTGAATGAGTAATTGTATATATGGAGATGTTTGTATTTTTGTGAATGGAACAGCTGGCTAAAGATTTTTTTTGTGCTTGTCTTGCAGTGCTAGAAACTATTAAGGAAATTTTGTAGGTTTTGTTTTTTTATCAAAAAAGTGATTTAGATGATCATCTGCAATGGTTGATTCACAACATTGTATGCTATGAAAGTGTGAGTATATATATATTTCAAAAACTACATTGATAATCATATGTTAATACTTATAATAAGTTACAAGTATGCACCATAACATTTACGCTAGTAGTAATTTTGTTAGTAGTTTGACATAAGTGAAACTAGATGTCACAGTATCCCCTAATTAGAAGAATTTCGTCCTGAATTCAACTAGAATTTTAATGTTGGCCAATTATGTTTTGGATTGTAGACCATTTAATTTCCGAAAGAATAAAATTGAAAAGTGATTTAGAGGATCATCTACCGTGGTTGATTCAATGCATTGTATGATATGAAAGTGTGAGTAAATATAAATATATATCAGAATCTACATTTATAATCATATATTAAAATATAGAATAAGTTACAAGTAAGCACCATGACGTACCTTTAATCTTGTAGTAATTTTGTTAGTAGTTTGACATAAGTCAAACTAGATGTCACAGTATCCCCTAGTTAGAAGAATTTCGTCCCGAAATTCAACTACAACTTTAATGTGAGCCGATTACATTTTTGGATAGTAGACTATACTTAATATCCGAAAGAATGAACTTGAAGACGTAATTTAGAGGATCATCTGCCATTGTTGATTATCTTGTGATTTGTGTACAAATCACTTTTGATTCTCAGGAAATTACATGTGATTTCATTGAATCACAAATGATTTTTTGTAAAAAGCGCATGTTATTCCTGCATTTTTTGTAAATTTTTTTTGAATAAATCACATGTTATTCTTAGTATCTAAATTTTGACAAAATCACATGTCATAGGTTTATAATCACATTTGATATCTATAAGAATCACATGTGATTTCTTGGGAATATCAAGTGATTTTTGAATAAATCACATGTCATTCATAGTTTCTAAAATTTGACAAAATCACATTTCATAGGTTTAGAAAACATTAAACATGGTAATTCATATTTATTGTGGTTTATGTTTGTTCAAAGGATTTTGTTAACGAATGATAGAGTTAAGTAGAATGTATGCATAAAAATCATATCTTTGTATGGTATGCTAGAGAGAGAAAATGTGTTAGAATGTTTCGAAATAAAATTATGATACAGTGTATATTTTCAAAACTTTGTTTTATCTCAAAAACTAGGAGACCAAAAAGCAACTGATATTTTACAACGGTGAGCTGCAGATGCTACTACTTCTAGCTTACCTAAAATGGTAATGGTAGCAAAAAATATAAGTTTTATTTTCATATCACTTTTTAATTCTAAGTAAAGGGGTGTTTTTTTTAGATTTACTTTACTTAGTTTTTAATTTACTTATTAACTTGAGTTAAAAGTTGATTTAATTGTACATGTTATCATTTGATCAAGAAATTCTCATATTCATGTGATGTTCAACATTGGGTGAATGTGTATGATTAAATCAATTTCTTTGTTACTCATTCATTGTCCAAGTAAAATCTTTATTATTGATGTATAGATCCAAGTACAAACTCTTTCTTTTAAGGTGACTGTGATCAATATTGTTTAGATATTATGGACTGAACTGATAACGTAAACTGCTAAATACATGTAAAAGAATATGTTGTCCAAAATCAATGATTAGTTGTGTTATTGTACTCAATTGTAGCTTAACTAGTTTTTTCTATTAAAAAAAAAACTCGAACTAGTTACGAACTGGAAAATGTACGTAACTAGTAATGCTCACAAGAGAATGTATCTGAATGATTTGTCTTCCAATTTAAATTAATTTTTCCTTATTTAAAGTATACAAAATTTGAATAAAAACTTAATTTCTAAACGTTTATTCGATAAACGGGTAGGAGATATTCATGCATCATACCTTGTAGGTGAGCTATGTAATGTTAAAAAAAGAATTGCTGTGATTGAGAATGTCTTGGGAATAAGGTATGAAGAAAAGTTGGTTGTTCTTGAAGACAAATCAGAAGAGGTTATTCATGACAATAAGGTATGAAGACAACTAGAAGCATTTTTTTCGTAATTTAATCTTTTTCAATTCCTTTTCTCAAAATGTGTTTGTATTACAACCTGTTTCCCCACTTTCAAATGTTTATCCTGACACAGTTGTAGGACCTTAAATAACACAACTTTATCACACACAATATAAGCACAATAAGAATGAAAGATGGAAAGATGGTGACTTGATATGTATGTATATGTTTCGTATATGAGAGAGAGAGAGATGGAAATATGATAGCTTTTATTCAAAGAAAACACACACAAATACACACACAAGCACACACCTCAAATGAGCCTTTGAGGTGTTTAAATAGTTCTTAACATGAGATGCCCTATGGGCTTTCTATGGGCTTGGGCTTGGACTTGGTTACATGGTTGGATAACTAGGCTTATGAAACATAGCATATAACATATTAGCTTGCCAAGTCCAAGGCCCAATGACTAAACTATTACTAATCTTAACAAACGACACAAAGTTACAATATGAGAATGACCATCACTTCATAATACATATTTTTAATGCTAACAATCTCCCCCTAAGGGGTGGTCATTCGAATGATGCTCCACGTGAGTGGGTCTTCCGTGTTCTTTGTCTTTAACTTTGTGTGTCGTTGCAGACTAGTCTTTAGTCTTTGTTCCTTCATGCTTTGTGATCTTTGATAACTGATTTTTCATCGTTCTTTGTTCCTTAGTGATGTGGAGTTATCTGTCTTTCGTCACTTCTGCGTCTGTGGTGGTTGTTTGCCATTCCAACATGCTCATACATCTTTGGACTTTGATATTCATAAGCACGTAGTTCCCTTTCTTTCACATTGATCTTTAGTCTTCATACTTTGTAGATTCTTCTTTTTGACGTAGAATCTTTCTTTGAACTTTGTGTTGTATAGATCTTTGAGGGAGCTTTCTTTAACTTCCAGATGTAGGTATGAGCACGTGGAATCTGTCGCCATGGAGATGAAGTGTCCCTGCATATAAACAGTTAGCAATAAAACAACCGGTACTTACAGATAAGAATTAGAGATCATCAACAGCATAGTGTGAAGACTCCTTCTAACCCTTACCAAGGCCGTTCCCATGTCAGATACTCTCGAGAGAGCTTACAAGACCTACTTAGTAGCTCAATGACTGGGTGAGTCGCTGGGGATCACTCCACGACTGTAGACCGTTTGAAACCACCGCGAACACTAAGCGTAACCCATAAAGAATTACCGAAGTGACCTGCTGTCAGGGCTGTTTGATGTTGACCCTGGCAGGAATTTCCATTCAATCATTGAGAATCACAAAAGTGAATCCTCTCATAAATGTTCTGGCAGATTGCTAAGATCTGCGTAGGACTCTAAAGTTTACATCTGGCGTCCTTAATGATGAACAACCAGTGTAGAAATATCATGTGTTCCTATGAGATCTTTTGATGAATCTCGGGGCTCTAGACTCGACAAGTGCACATTTGGTTTCCTATGCGGAGATTAGGGAGAGGTCTCCTGCTTCAATATCAACCATCTCTAAGAGACAGGTCGATAGATTACACCGGTTCCCCGTGAGAATGAAACAAGCTCTTTTAAGAGAACTTGAGTGGTTAAAAAGGTTTAGTGCAGTGCGTCACTGGGTCCATGACGTCTTTGTCTTTAATACCGGTGTCACCTTAGTAACAACCAGTAGCATACGAATTGTACCCAGTGTTTGCCCTAAGGTTGAACATTTGGAGGGCTATTTCTTTTCACCCTTTATCATAACTTTTCTTTTTAATTCTTCAACCCCTTCTTTCTCCTTTCTCATTTTCTCCTTTTTTCAATCATACCTAAGGACTTCTAATTCTAATCTATTAGAATTGTCCTTGGGTAGATCCCTCCGGCTCTGGCGGATCATAGGACGGTTTTTCCCTAACCTTAGTCACCTTATAACTCCATGACTATCCTATCATTGCCATGAAACCATTTATTGAAAAAATCTCTCAAAGTGTTTATGATAATAAAACACATTGTTGACACTTCGAGAGTTTTGCATTTCTTATGAAGGACTCCCCCTTCACATGTGCTCATGTAAATTTTTTAAGAAATTTGCACATGTGGGAGGAGTTTGTACTTTTTGAATTGATCCACTTTCAGCGAACATGACCGATTCGAGACACGCTTACATCACTAGTTAGACTAGCTTGAAATTATTACCCGTCCTGGTCAAGTCCAAAGAAAGTCTCTCGATACGGTACATTCTAGTCAGACAAGTCCTATTCGGGACACGCTTACATCACTAGTTGGACTAGCTTGAAATTATTACCCGTCCAGGACAAGTCTTTTTGATTACTGACATTTTAAGCTTCGTCAATTCATTGGTACATACTGAGTCGAGCTCTTTTGAGATTCAGTCAAAAAACTTTAAACATCTTCGATCACATTTTAATCATGTCTTCTCCCCCTCAAAAATAGCATATCGTGATATTTTTGATATCAACAGATTAAGAAAAAGCTTTTGGAGAGAAAGACAGATTCTGCATGAATTTGGAACATTTTTCTTTTTATACTCCCCCTTAATGATAGCATATTTAAAATTTATTAATGGTATTGAGGGAGTTATCTTGAGCACTAATTTTGAGAGATTTTGAGAAATCTTTTGAACAATCTTGAAAAAGTGCTCAAGAATTTTGTTGGAAAACGAGTTTATGCTTGAAATCTTTTTCGTTTGTTTAGACTCGAACTTTTTGAAAAAGAGTTCGTCATTGAACGTACGAGTCCTTGATTTGAAAATAATCAAAAGTCATCTTTGAAGTACGGGTTTCGTACTGATGTATACGAAAGCCATTGTGAAGAAACTTTTGAGAAACGACATGTTTTAGAAAAACATTAAAAAGAACTCCCGCTCAAGCATCTGTACATATCCGTGTCATTGTTGAATAACATTTCTAGAAACGTACAGAATATTGATTTATACGAGAGACATGTCGTGAGAAGAATATTTTTGGATTTTTTTTTTTATTTTATATTGTTTTTGTATTTTTTGAAAATTTTATATTTTTGTATTTTGTTTTTGTTGGTTTTTCAAATTTTGTATTTTGTTTTTCAAAAAATATTTACAGCGAAGCGATTTTGAAAACTTTTTCAAGAAGATTCGAGAAGACGTTCTAGCTCCTCTGGAGTTAGGCTTCGCATGCCAATTCGTCGAACTAAATAGTCAAACCGTTCTTTTGGAAGGGCTTTAGTAAATAGATCGGCGAGTTGATAATCAGTCTTAACGAAAAATAATTCAACAGTACCCTCTTCCACGTGTTCTTTGATGAAATGGTAGTGGACTTTGATATGCTTCGTCTTAGAGTGATGTACGGGATTGCACGAGATGGCTATGGCACTTTTTGAGTCACAATACATAGGTATTCTGTCAAAAGTAAAGCCATAATCTGTGAGCTGTGTCCTCATCCAAAGAACTTGGGCACAACACGCAGATAGAGACACATACTCGGCTTCGGCGGTTGATAGCGCAGTACAATCCTGTTTCTTTGACGACCAGCTCACTAGCTTTTCACCCAAAAATTGTGCTCCACCTGATGTACTCTTTGCTGTAACTTGATCACCAGCATGGTCTGCATCTGAAAATGCTGTTAGATTAAACCCCGAATCCTTCGGATACCAAAGTCCCAAGTTAATGGTGCTTCGTAGGTACCAAAAGATCCGTTTAACCTCTTTGAGGTGAAGTTCGGTAGGCTTTGCCTGAAACCGTGCTAACAAACAAACAGCAAATTGAATATCAGGACGGCTAGCAGTTAGGTACATGAGAGAACCGATCATGCTCCGATATTTCTTCGGATCGATAGGTTTCCCAAACAAATCAGCACCTATTTTTGGTGAAGTGACCATTGGTGTACCAACAGAATCACAATTTTCCATTCCATGTTATTTCAAAATCTCTATAGTATATTTAGCTTGATTGATAAAAATACCACGAGGGGATTGATGTATTTGTAAACCAAGAAAGAATTTTAGTTCCCCCATCATGGACATTTCAAATTTGCTTTTCATGAGATTTTCAAAATGTTTTGAGTGGTTAGGATTGGTTGATCCAAAAATTATGTCGTCCACGTAAATTTGAATGATCAAAATATCATCTTTGAATTTTTTGATAAACAAGGTGTCATCAACCGTTCCTTTTGTGAAATTGTTTTTGAGCAAGAAAGATGATAGTTCGTCATACCACGCTCTTGGAGCTTGTTTTAAACCATAAATTGCTTTCTTAAGCTTGTAAACGTAGTCTGGATGATCTTTGTCGATGAATCCCTCTGGCTGACTCACATACACTTCTTCTTTCAGAGTTCCATTCAAGAAAGCTGTCTTAATGTCCATCTGATAGACTGTGATGTTTTTATGAGCTGCATAGGCTAAGAAAATCCGGACTGCTTCAAGTCTAGCTACAGGCGCGAATGATTCTTCGAAATCTATCCCTTCTTCTTGTGGATAACCTTTAGCCACGAGACGAGCTTTATTGCAGATAACAGTCATTTCCTCATCCAGTTTGTTCTTCCACAACCACTTGAGATCAAGAACTCGTTTATCAAGTGGTCGTTCAACAAGTTCCCAACTATCATGTAACAGGTATTGAAGAAATTCCTCCTGCATCGCTTCAATCCAAGGGTTTTCTGCCATTGCTTCCCGAATGTTCTTTGGTTCTTTGAGGCTGATTGAGCAAACGTAGATGCACAATTCGAGATCGGTGGCAAGTTGTCTCCTTGTCTGAACTGGCTTTGAAGGTTCACCAATAATATGTTCTATTGGATGGTCTTTTGTCCATTGAAACGTAGAAGGGTACCTTGGGTGTAACGAATGTGTGTTAGATGGTTCTTGTAACCTTGAAGAAGATTCAGCAGAGTCTGTTGCAAATGGGTTTTCAAATGTTTCTTCTTCTTCTAACACAACATCGTTTGAATTATTTGTTGGTTCTTCTTGAAAATTTGTGTTTTGGTTTTGCTCATCAATGCTTGGTAGAACAGTTTCAAGTACTGGAGTTGCTTGAGTAGATGTAGATGATGTTGATGTAGTTGGTGCTTCAGCTTCGATTGTTGTGGATGCATCTTGTGTTGGTGGTGGTTGATGGTTTTGAGCGGGTGCAGCGGAATGTTGTTGAGATGCATTAGTCGAAGTTCCACCATAGTATTCATCAAACATTAACTCGAAGAAATTTTCCAGTTCTTGTTCTGAGGGTTTATCCGTGTTTGCTGACTGAGCTCCTTGAGGTACGAGTCCTGAACTGATGTGTCCAGAAGTCTGCATGTTTGGTGCGGGTCCTAATCCGTTATGATTAGAAGCCATCGGATTAAGCGCGGGTTCTAGAGCGTATCTCTCAGAAGCCATCTGTGAAATCTCGTCAAACTTCACATTCATCGTCTCCATTATCTTTTTCGTTCTTCTATTATACACCCTGAATGCCCTCGAGTTTTCTGAATATCCAATGAAGATTCCAATATCACCCTTAGCTTTTAACTTCCCTAGATCTTCTCTGTCATTCGTCGGATAGCACAAAGCGCCAAACACGTGAAGGTAAGAGATGTCAGGTTTACGGTTGTTCACTAGCTCATATGGGGTTTTATTGAATCTCGGATGGACTAGGGATCGGTTTTGAGTAAAACAAGCAGTGGCTACAGCATCAGCCCATAAGAATAGTGGTGTACTAGAAAAAATTAGCATTGTGCGAGCAGCTTCCACAAGAGTTCTATTTCTTCTTTCAACTACCCCATTCTGCTGTGGAGTTCTAACAACTGATGTTTGGTGTGTGATTCCAACATCTTCAAGGTAAGTTCTTAACACCTGGTTTGTAAATTCTGTGCCATTGTCTGTTCTTATAATCCTTACTGGAGCTTGAAGTAGAACTTGAATACGCTTCAGAAAGGTGATGATGATGCCTGGTGCTTCGTCTTTTGATCTCAAGAACTTTACCCAAGTATATCTTGAATAATCATCAACAATAACGAGAATATACTTCTTCCCATTAATGCTTTCAACTCTCATTGGGCCACATAAGTCCATGTGCAACATATGTAACCTTGCTTCCGAACTAGGTACGGTTTTGGGTTTATATGATGCTCTTTTACTTTTTCCTTGTTCGCATGATGGACATAGGTGTTCCTTGGTGTATTTGAACTTAGGAAGTCCGGTGACGATGTTGTCTTTGGCTAACTTGTTGATGGTGTCGAATTTGAGATGGGATAAACGTCTATGCCACAGCCAGGACTTAGTTTCGGTTGCCCTTGTCATAAGACAAATTGGTGATGTAGAAGCCATTTGGTTGATGTCGATAGCATACAAGTTTGTACCACGATTACTAGTTAAGAGATCATCACCAACCAAATTTCTTATAAAAACCGTGTTTCTTCTGAATGCCACTTCTAAATCTGCATCACAAAACTGCCCAACTGAAAACAAGTTGTGTCCCAATCCTTCGACGTAGTAAACTCGAGTGATTAAAAAATTCTCAAACTGAAGATCTCCATAACCCTGAATAGCTGCTACATGATCATTTCCAAATCGTTCAGTTCCCATGAATTTCCAGACAAAATTGATCAGCAGCTTTAAATTCCCGGTCATGTGCTTGGAGCAACCCGAGTCAACGATCCAAAGACATATTTCGATAACCTACCAAGAACAGAAGAGTTTGTATTTGGAAACCGTTTTGAATTTGGCTCCATTTGGTTAGGGGTAAAATCTGAATCACATTCATAGAAGGTATCTACTTGTCCATTTTGAGCAACTTTCAATTTGCCATCCTGAAGAATGAATTCTCTACCCGTAGGTTTCCACATACAAAACTTAAGGTAGTTCCTAGGCATTCGACTACTAGTGGTAGACCTAAAGCGTGCAACTAATCTTTCTATAGATCTAGATCTGGCACTAGTTCCCTTTGGAACATACTTCTGTTTAGGCGTAACATTCACATTCTTAGAAACACATTCATCATGAACATCATTAATTAAACATTTCTTGCATATTAAACAAACAGAGTCATTACATGCATTAGAACCAGTACTTTCGACATTACATTCAGATGAATCATGTTTCTTATTACAAAGCGATAAATTCCTAGGGTGTTCTTCTACTTCTTCAACTTTATTCTTGCTACTACTCTTAGAGACAGGCGAGACTCTATTGTTCCTTGTATTGCTCTTAGGCTTTAGTCTGCTGCTCCTAGAGGTGCTTTCTAATCCTGTAGAAGGTAAGGCACACGCGTTAGGATTTATATTGTTGTCCTTTTTAGCATCACTAGACTTTTTAGAAGTATCCTTTTTGCACTCATTTGTCTTAGAAGTGGAGGCAGACGCATTAGTGGGACTAATCCTAAAAAGGCCAGGTGCTATCACTTTTGGTGTTTTGACAACCGCTTTTCCTTTATCAACAATCTTTTCATTTTGACTTTGCTTGGGCAAGGGTGTTGGAGTGACTGGTTTTGTCAAATTCTTTTTCTCATCGACTTTTGGAGCAAACCTTGAAATTGACATCTTTGGTTTTTGAACCGTGTTTGAAACATTTGGTTTCTCCGAAGTCGACGGTTTTGCAAACTTAGTTTCCTCACCCTTTCCTTTTTGACTTTCAAGCTGAGTCCTCAAAAGATCATTTTGCTCTTTCATGTTCTTTAAGGCACGCTCATACGACAATTTTTCATACTTGCATTCTTCCTTTTTTCGATCAAGTTGTTTAAAATATGACACATTTTCTTTTTCAAGCTTTATAAGAGCATTTTCATATTTTGAAACAATTTCGGAGGTCTCAGCTCTCAGTCTTTCATCGTCTTGAACAGAATATGTTTGTAAAATGATGGACATAATGTCAGTGGTCATAACAGCTTCGAAGAGAGAGTCATTTAGGTTTTCCAAAACAATCATGTTTTCACGAATATCATTAGCTTCGGTTACCAGAGATTTGTGGTCCTTGACAAAGTCAGCCGTTTCTTTTAAGAAAACTTGTTCAAAATTTTTTACACTCGCGCTGATGTTATTCAGTGGAATAGTAATTTCGTTTTGAAACACCTTTTTCTGTTCCATGTGAAAACTAGAATGCCAGTTGTTAATATCGATGGAAGTTTTAGATTTAACAATGTTTTGAAGTTCTTGAATTCTCTTTTTAACGTCATCCAGAATTTCTCTAGCCTCACTTGTATTAAAAGTGTTGTTAGAGGAAATTTGTTCCAGTTTTGAAAGAGACTTGGAAACAACTTTCTTTTTAGTCAAGAATTTCGCAAATGGTCGTTTTATGGAAAACGCAAGTGGTTCTGTTTGTGGAACAAAAGTGATTCCCGAAAGTTTGTTCAATTTGTTGTAATCAATGGGTTTCAAATCCTTTTGTTTCATTTTATTTATGCTCTCTTCGACATGTTCAATCGTTAGCACAGAATCCCGAACGACGGGAGGATCATGTTTGGTATAAATCACATTACCATTGTACAAAACATTCTGTTCTTGCTGAGCTTTCTTGAGATTACAAGGGGTGTTGTTACCAAGAGCCATTTTATGTTTCGTATGGTAAATCGGATGAATTTGATTTGAAATCATTTTCATTGTTTGACTCGACTGACCCGACTTAACCACTAATTCCTCTAAATGAGCAATCATGTGTTCTGACTCTACGATTTCTTCCAAAAGTTTGTCTTCTTTCTTTGCAAAATCCTTTTTCAACTCATCCATTTCTTTTTCAAGATTGGAATAAGCTATTTTTTGTTTAGAAAGTTGGTTTTGTAAATCAGAAATTTCCGTGTTTAAAGATTTATCTTTTTGAAAGAATTAACATCAAGTGTGTCAAACTTGAGTTGCAATTGTTGTTTCTCTGAAACGGAATTTTGATAACCAGTTTCTAATTCAGACAATCTTTTGTTATGAAATTCAAAAGCTTTAACGGTTGATTTGTAACTCTCAAGCTCAGCGGTCAATTTAACATTCGCGGCCTTAACATCGCGATTGACCTTTTGCACATTCTCAATTTCAATACGACAATTATTCAATAATGATTCAAACAAAGCACGTGTTTCCTCATCATTCTCAGCATGCTGTGAAACGAAGCCTCCATTATGATTCACATCTGGAGTTGCGGAAGGAGTATTGCTACTACTTGGCGTGTCCAGGTATGTATCATAAGTGGTTGCTTGCTTCTCAAAATGCTATTCCTCATGAGGAGACATATCAAATATATCATTATTGTGACATGTGTTGAAGTTAGATACCTCAGATGGTGCATTGGTGTCATAAACAGGAAGTGTGTCAGAATCCATGTCATACTTAGCTTCCTGAAGATTCGCCATGAATATGCAGTTCGCATCGATATCCTCTCTGTCTTCCATGTCATCCATAAGAGCCATAAAGTCATTCTCCTCTGCATTCAACTGAAACCCTGCCTCTGCCTTTTGTGCCAACATCACTGCTTTCTGCAAGTACGCTAGATCTTTCTTGTTTGGCTTAGTAGGACAGTTCCTTGCCATATGACCGACACCCTGGCAGTTGAAACACTTTACCGGATTACCCTGATTCACATTTCCCAAATTCCCAACTACTGGAGCTGCAACATTTCTATTCTGATTACCCATTGCCTGAATACCAACATTCTGACCCCTCTGATTTCCAACAAACTGACCCAACTGATTCCCTGCATTTTGACCATACTGATTCCCTGCATACTGACCTGCATTCTGCATATTCTGATTGCCCATATTAAATCCTGTAGCATATCCTTGCTGATTCCCATAAACTCTAACCATTTGGCCTCTGTTGCCCATATTGAAACTCGGTTGAGCGATCTGCCTGTTGTGAGTATTCGATGAAATCCTTTGGTTGTTGTTTGTTGGTGTAGAATAGCGTCTTTGGAATGCCTTTGACAGAAAAGCAAACGCTTGAGTCAATGCTGCAGCAGCTTCATCATTGTCAGTGAATTCAGGTTCTTGGAATTGTGGGTATGTCTGTTGTGGAATAACTTCCTGTTGTTGTGGGTAGAATTGTTGTTGGTAGACCGGTGATGGTTGTTGAATGTATGATGGTTGCATGTAGTTGTGAGTGGATGATGATGGTTGTTGAGTGTTCACTTGTAATGGTGTTGGTGTATTAGCAATTAGTGCGAGAGTGATGAGTGTCTAAATACTCATCATTTTATACCAATCTGAGCTGCCAAAACATACTAAAACACTCAAATATGCATCAAAATACTTAAAATATCTTAGAGGTGTGTTTTATATGTTTCAAATACAAAATATGCAAAAACAGATGAAAAACGTACAAAGTTTGCATAATTGGCAGTTTCAGTCCCTCAAGTTTCATAAATTGGCAAAACTAGTCCCTGGTCACTCAAAACTTGTTCAAATATCATTTTAGGTCCTTGGGATTCATAAGTTGTAAGGAAAAGTCCTTTGAAGTTAAAATTTACAAATTTACAACTTTGGTCCCTCAACTTTGGAAAAGTGTCAAAATCAGTCCCTGGGTTATCTAAAATGGAAAATTTATCAAAATAACCCTTGAACTATTCCTAAATGACATATTTGGTCCTTTGTGTTAATATTTGATATTTACAGGTTTAACCCTTCAAGTTTCAGAAAATTACAAGAAAGGTCCCTGAAGTTTGATGAATTTACAGAAAAGGTCCCCGGGTGGTTTTAAATGGAAATATTTCATTTAAAGTCCTTTGATTTATCACATATGGCAAGATTAGCCCTTGTAGTATATTTGGAAACATGCCATAAACAGCCCTCAACTTTGCACTAATTACAAAAATAGTCCTTGTGTGAAATATAACCAAACCGGACCTTATCTTTTAAATAAATAAAACAAACAAACCCAACAACCATCACCAGCCCACTCCCTCTCTTCTTTTTTGGCCCAAATGAAATCCAGCCCACCCCTTTGGTCAACCCGGTCAACACAAACAAAACCACTACTCCCGTTTCCCTCTCCCACTCCCCTGCTTCAATACCACCACCACTGCTACCATACCACCTTCCACCTCACACTCCCACCTCTCCACGCAAACCTTCCACCTCATACAACCCTCCAAACCCATTTAAACCCTTAAAACCAGCTCCAAGTAATCTACAGTACCCTGGGGAGACTTTGGCGCCAAGAAAAGATTTAAACGGCTAGGATGATTGGGACCATATCAATGGCTACAAAATGGTGGGAAATACCCCAGTGGGTCCCACATACTCAGTAAATGGCTACAAAAGGGAAAGAAGGCAGAAGAGTTCAAAGATTAGAATAGCTTAGTGTAATTTAGCCGTAGGTAGTGTAATAAGCCAATTAGTTGTAATTTTCAATTTCAAAAGCTTGTATTCAATATTCCTAGTGTATTTGCAACTATCTTTAATCTTAATTTCAGTTTATCAATCAATTTCAGTTTATGCCTTTCCTTTACTCAAAATCTCATTCGTACTTTAATTTTGTTCATTGTTGTTGTTTGTTGGTCTTATTAGCTCACACAAGCCTTGACAAAGCTTGTTAAGTTATTAGAAATTCTAATAAGCAGTTTAGAATAAAAAAACTCAAAAATACAAGAAAAGTCAAAAAGTCAACATAAGCTCAAAATAAGCTGTGGAGGTTGATAAGCTGGGGTAATTAAGCTGGAATGGGGTCTAAACTTGGTAAGTGACATTCCAAGCTCAGTTCTGATCTAGTTCTCCTCTGTTTCTTATACCATTCAGTTGTAAGCTTTTTCCACATTTTGCATTATTTTCTTGTTTACTGTTACACAGCTTATTAATAGTTTATTTTCATAATTTCCTGCTTATCAATAGTTTTTTAATATATTTCATCTATATTATCAGTTTTTAATAGCCTTTGATTCATTTTACTTAAAAAAAAAAACTCATAAAAGCCAAAATTAGCTAAAACTAGTATAGCTTATTATTCTGCTTATTTATATTTTAAAAGTTGTTTAATATAGTTAATATAAGTTAACTAATAAGTAGTATCAAGAAATTTTAAGTTAAATAAGCCTTTGCTAGTTCAATCTCAAAACAGTTTCATGTATAGGGGTGTTTGGATTAGCCATTCTACTTGTGACTCTGTTGCTGTTTATTGTTAGTAATAGTCTAGCTAAGTTAGTTTAGGTTATAATAGAACAAGTAAGTCATAAAAACTTTAGGTAATTTGGTAAAAAGTCAAATTACCAACTTAAGTACCCTCACAGTTAACTGTGAGGGATTTGAGGTCCATAGACCCTCATTTTAGCTTAGGAGTTGTAGCTTTAGCTTAATTTAGGTTAATATTAGCTTATATCAACTTATTTAACAAGTAGGATCAATTAGAATTTCATATAAGTCAAAGTTCTAGTTTTAAATAAAAAGTCAAAATTTTCCTTGTGCAGAAAAATCCAAATCTTCCAAGAATTTTATAGAATTTTGTAGTTGGATTCAAGACTTGTGCTTTTCAGGGATTGTATTATACCACTAGGGTTTTAGGAATCAATAATAATTATAATTTTGTGATTTTTTTTACAAGCTTATACAAGCTTGTAAAGTAGCTTGCAGGGCTGCATAGTGCCCTGCTCAGCAGTTCATCACCACCACACCACCACCTTTGGTGGTGGCTGCAGCCCACCCCATTGGGTCCCACTGACCCAATCTTGGTTCATTCAACCCCCCTCCTACCAGGGAGTGGAAGTTGACCAATAGTTTGACCTCAAGACCTGTGGACCCCACTTTGTTTGACCTCATAAGTCTGTCCCTATTCTGTCTCAGAAGTGAAATAAGCAAAGTGCTTATTTTGATTTCTGGCTTATTTACTTAGCTTATTTGGTGGAAACTTACTCTAACAAGTTCAAGTAACTTATTGGAACTAGATTTTACCATAGTGGGTCTCACACAAGTCAGTTTTGGCTTATTTGCTTGTTTGGTCAACTGTGGTCAACTGCCTAAGTTAGTAGCTTATAACTAGCTTATTAATAAGTTATAAAATTATTGTCTTTATTAAAGTTATCTATTTTTATGTATAATATAGTTTGGTGAAAGAAAAATCAAGAAAAAACAATATAAAAATAAGTGATAGTTTCTATTTAATTTAATTTAATTTTAATTTTCATTTTTAGATTTTTATTAAGTAATTTGTGTTTTTATATTTTTATTAATTTCCTTATAGGTTAAAGTAATTTAAATAATTTTCTTAGATTTTTATATTGTCATTTGATAATTATTAGAATTAAAAATAGTTTTATTAATAATTAATAAATAATTAAGTTATAAATAGCATAATTAATTTTTATATAGTAACACCTAGTTTTTATATTTTTCCTAGCTTCTAAATATTATAAAATAGTTTTATAAATTTTTTCATAATTTTCTAAGTTAGTTTAATAATATTTGTAATTTAAAATAGTTTAAATTAGTATAATTAATATTAATAGTTTTTAATTAATAAAAAGCTTATAAAAAGACAAAAACATTTATTTTTATTTTTTATACTTTCTTCAAGTTCATTTTAAGTTTTAGAAATTATTTTTATAAATTTTTAGTTTAATTTGTAGTGTTAATCATTTTTAGTTTTAATTAAGTTAGTTTTAATTAAATAGTTAAATAAGTTTTTAATTAAATAATTAATAATAAATAATATAATAATCTAAAAAATAGTTTTCTTTTTAATTTAATTTTATTTTAAGTTTAAGTTTATAGAATTTTCAATTTTAACCCTTGTAGTTTATTTTTCCTTAAAACTCACCTTTTTCTCAGTACGCAGTCGCGTCTGATATTAAATTGGTTTACGTTTTAACGTTTTAGATATCTAGGTTTTACGTAATCATTTTAAATAGTTATTTTAAGTTATAAAACCCTAGTTTAAACACACACACACTTTTATACCTTTACCTGTTCACATTCACTGATCGCAGATTCGTTTCTAATAAAACATCGCACACCTCGTTGGGACATTACGACCCGGGAAAACACTGTATTTCACGGAAGCATTTGCCTCAGCTGTTTGACTATTACAGTTGGCCATTCACAAGTGGCTGATCAATAATTATCTGACCGTTTGAGGCGAATCAAAATTTGGCGCCGCTGCCGGGGAGGTTGTGCGCTTATTTTAAACGATTTTGCGTATTAGTAAACCTGAATACACATCCATTGTATATTTACCATCTTTTATCTATATTTTTATAAAACAAAACACAAAAATATTCACCTTTACATTCCTACCTATTTGATTCTTCATTTCTCATCCCCAAAACCCTTTGATTCTACCTTCTTCCTCTTGTCTCATAATTGATTCTAATGGCATCTCTCGATGACGATTTCTTTAAACAAAGGGCCTGTAAAAGCAAAGTTGAGAAACTTGTGGCCTTGTCAAAAATATCGAGATGTCATGTTGATTATGATAGACCATTGATTCATATTCCCTCTCCAGTGAGGGAAATGGAACGAGAAACCGGGGTGACAAAGGACCTTGTACTTTCCTCTGACGATGGAGGTGCTAAATACGTCCAAACCACGGTTGTCCAAAAACCTGAGCTCACAAATGCTCCTAAACCTTCAAAATTCAATCCTGATCTTTCACGGTTTACGGTTAAAAGTTTGTCAAGCAAACGTACAGAGCTTAGGGCAATGACTGAAAAGAACGACTTACCCAATCTTCACATTTATTAAAAACAAAAACCCGAGACCATAACGGAAGTGGTGGAAATTCCTAGCTCTAAGAGCACACCACTTGTCCCACCTCCAGATTTTGTTCCTTGTGACGGTTGTGGTGAGCCGCTTTTCGGTTTTCCATGTCGTTGGTGTACATGTGAACAATGTGGTAATGATATCCAAAACGGGAGTTGTTTGTTTTGTGGATCGAGTAATTCATTTGCTTATGATCCTAATCAAAACTCATTCAACGACTCCTCAAATTTTTCCAACTACCCATCACATTCATACGAGCAAGAATCATATTATCCAAATCTCAATGATGCTTCGTATCAAAATACACCAAACCAGACTCAACAGTTTAACTGTTGTGAGTATTGTGGTGATTCACACTACAATTCTGATTGTCAAACTAGGAATCAGTTTGTCTATGAACAGGTTCCTAATAACAATTATGACTTAAACACATACGACTCACAACCACATCAGTTCAACTGTTGTGAGTACTGTGGAGGTCCACACTTTAGCTCTGATTGTCAAACAAGGAATCCATTTCCTTGTAACAATTACGACTATTCATTTCAAGACCCACCTCCACAGTACCAAATGAACCAAGCAACTCCTCAAAACCAGCAAGACCCTTGTCTAGAGGTTCTTGAAAAACTTAAAAACATTAAGGAGGAGTTAGCTAATATGTCGTTTCACAATGCACCAAGTTCTTCTTGTGTATATTGTGGGGGTCCTCATAATGATGATCAATGTCAACCTTCCGGTTTTGACACATCCACACCTCCACAATTTCCACTCATTCAAAATTCTCATGATAAATCTATCACAGAATTACTTACTGAAGAACGAGATTCTGGGAAAAGCATGGAAGATTTAATTGCTGAGCAAAGAGTAGCCAAAATACGTGCCAATATTCGCTATGCTGTTTTTTATGAGGACGATGATGACAGTGATGATGATGATAACATTGTTATCATTCAAAAAGAATCATCAAGTTCATCAGTTGAGACTCCTTCCATGGATATACAGGGAGAAAAGAATATAACTGAATCACCAGCAGTAGAAATAATGGAACTTGTAGACTCCATTACTGCTAGTCATTCTCAACTCCCTGAGTCTGTTATCACACCCGAGGTTCCCACCCACTCTCTGAACATGGGGGACGAGCATCTTGACACTGTTCCTGCAAAGGAATCGGACGAATTCATAAAGTCTAGTGTTGAGAACCTTGTTCCAATCCCAAGTGAGTCACAGGGAATTCTTGATCATGTGTGTGATATTCCTCCCCCTCTTGTCTTTCCAAATAATCATACTGAGATGTTCTCTGATTCTGATGAGAACTATTCTTTATCTTGTGGAGACATAAGTTATGTGGGGGAATTACCTTCTGAGCTTGTCAACTCAGAAGAAGAGAATGAGGAAGAAATAATCCAAGACGAATCTCTTCGTCTTACATTATTAAATGTTAATCTTCTCATTTCTAGAATCGAGGCTTTTAATGAAAAGCCTATTTCATCTCCTATCCCCGTCGAGGATAGTGAGGTTTTGATCAATGATTCTATTCCTGAATTGCAAACGTTCCATTTTGATCTTCCGGGAGAGAAGATAAGTGGTATCACCACTTCTCATTCTTATAATTCTCTTCCCGTTTATGAATCATTTACTATTGAGGAGTTCCCAAGTGAATTCACTCAAATCAATCCCGAATATGAATCATTCACCTTTGATGAGTTCTCCAATGAACTCACTCATATCATATCTCTACCGGAGTATGATAACTTCTATTTTGATCTAGACATACCCATAATATGTCTTGATCAAACGAGCTTAAATGAGGAGGTTCATGAAACAATGAATTCTCCTATTGATGATGAGGAGTTAGTCATGATTGTCATCATGATTTTCTTTCTTTTCTTCATATATCCTGTGGCTTATCCTGTTCTTCACTCCTTCGGGAATGAGGACATTATCTTTGACCCCGGCATTCTCATTTATAAATTATGAGCCGGGTGTCATTATGTCTCATCAGTGTGGAACTTTCGCGTGCTTCAAATGTTTATCCAAACGTCTTGAATGAAAGTCCGATTGAGATTGTCTCTTCCACATCATACTTCCCCATGGACAAATGAATTCGGGGTCGAGTCAAGTTAGTGACTCGGTAATCAAAAACATTAGCATGTACATAGGTTTTCACCCATGTTTCACCCTAGTGTGGGGGAGATACCCCACATGTTGTATATATATATCTCAAAAAAAAAAAAAAAAAAAAAAAATGTACATATAGTGATAGCTTCTATTTAAGAAGTTTTATCTAAAAAAATAATTGTATGTATATACATCTTAAATAAAGGCTATAGAGTATTTTCTTCTTACGTTCTAAGTGTTGGTTTAACACCCGGTACTTTGAATATTGAGGACAATATTCAGTTCTAAGTGTGGGGGGAGATTCGTTATTCTAACGAATTTAAACACATGTTCCATCAAGAACCCCCATTTTAGCCAAAATTTTAAAATTTTTTCTCACTTAGAACGCAATAAATGGTATCAATCCTCCATGTCTAACCCACAACAGGATTGGCTAATCCAGGAGCAAACGGTTCTTGGTAAAGATAACTCAAACTCGTTTATGGCTTGCAATTTGCCAAAAATTGTATGGTTCCTCAACTCCCCATCATCCTCAAAAGATAATGAGTTGGCTAGCCCGCAAGATTATGGCTTGTGGTAAAGGCTGTGGAAAAACCATAATTGGTAATCAGCTCACCAAGATGTTGACTATTCCATCAAGAGTTGGCTAGTCCAGAAGCAAACGGCTTTTGGTAAAGACTAATCAAATCCGTTGACAGCTGGTGATTTGCTCAAAATCACACGGTTATCAGGTGTGCCACAGTTCTTACACCTGGCTACTCCAGAAGTGATGGCTTTTGGTAAAGAGTTTTTCAAATCCATTAAGTTTTTCTCAATAGATTGCTAGGGACTAGCAATAGTTTAGTGTGGGGGATTGATTAGTGTCTAAATACTCATCATTTTATATCAATCTGAGCTGCCAAAACATACTAAAACACTCAAATATGCATCAAAATACTTAAAATATCTTAGAGGTGTGTTTTATATGTTTCAAATACAAAATATGCAAAAACAGATGAAAAACGTACAAAGTTTGCATAATTGGCAGTTTCAGTCCCTCAAGTTTCATAAATTGGCAAAACTAGTCCCTGGTCACTCAAAACTTGTTCAAATATCATTTTAGGTCCTTGGGATTCATAAGTTGTAAGGAAAAGTCCTTTGAAGTTAAAATTTACAAATTTACAACTTTGGTCCCTCAACTTTGGAAAAGTGTCAAAATCAGTCCCTGGGTTATCTAAAATGGAAAATTTATCAAAATAACCCTTGAACTATTCCTAAATGACATATTTGGTCCTTTGTGTTAATATTTGATATTTACAGGTTTAACCCTTCAAGTTTCAGAAAATTACAAGAAAGGTCCCTGAAGTTTGATGAATTTACAGAAAAGGTCCCCGGGTGGTTTTAAATGGAAATATTTCATTTAAAGTCCTTTGATTTATCACATATGGCAAGATTAGCCCTTGTAGTATATTTGGAAACATGCCATAAACAGCCCTCAACTTTGCACTAATTACAAAAATAGTCCTTGTGTGAAATATAACCAAACCGGACCTTATCTTTTAAATAAATAAAACAAACAAACCCAACAACCATCACCAGCCCACTCCCTCTCTTATTTTTTGGCCCAAATGAAATCCAGCCCACCCCTTTGGTCAACCCGGTCAACACAAACAAAACCACTACTCCCGTTTCCCTCTCCCACTCCCCTGCTTCAATACCACCACCACTGCTACCATACCACCTTCCACCTCACACTCCCACCTCTCCATGCAAACCTTCCACCTCATACAACCCTCCAAACCCATTTAAACCCTTAAAACCCGCTCCAAGTAATCTACAGTACCCTGGGGAGACTTTGGCGCCAAGAAAAGATTTAAACGGCTAGGATGATTGGGACCATATCAATGGCTACAAAATGGTGGGAAATACCCCAGTGGGTCCCACATACTCAGTAAATGGCTACAAAAGGGAAAGAAGGCAGAAGAGTTCAAAGATTAGAATAGCTTAGTGTAATTTAGCCGTAGGTAGTGTAATAAGCCAATTAGTTGTAATTTTCAATTTCAAAAGCTTGTATTCAATATTCCTAGTGTATTTGCAACTATCTTTAATCTTAATTTCAGTTTATCAATCAATTTCAGTTTATGCCTTTCCTTTACTCAAAATCTTATTCGTACTTTAATTTTGTTCATTGTTGTTGTTTGT
Source organism: Artemisia argyi (assembly GCA_030686995.1). Lineage (NCBI taxonomy): Eukaryota > Viridiplantae > Streptophyta > Magnoliopsida > Asterales > Asteraceae > Artemisia > Artemisia argyi. The sequence continues at coordinate 48,866,161 of CM060685.1, forward strand.
TGGTCTTATTAGCTCACACAAGCCTTGACAAAGCTTGTTAAGTTATTAGAAATTCTAATAAGCAGTTTAGAATAAAAAAACTCAAAAATACAAGAAAAGTCAAAAAGTCAACATAAGCTCAAAATAAGCTGTGGAGGTTGATAAGCTGGGGTAATTAAGCTGGAATGGGGTCTAAACTTGGTAAGTGACATTCCAAGCTCAGTTCTGATCTAGTTCTCCTCTGTTTCTTATACCATTCAGTTGTAAGCTTTTTCCACATTTTGCATTATTTTCTTGTTTACTGTTACACAACTTATTAATAGTTTATTTTCATAATTTCCTGCTTATCAATAGTTTTTTAATATATTTCATCTATATTATCAGTTTTTAATAGCCTTTGATTCATTTTACTTAAAAAAAAACTCATAAAAGCCAAAATTAGCTAAAACTAGTATAGCTTATTATTCTGCTTATTTATATTTTAAAAGTTGTTTAATATAGTTAATATAAGTTAACTAATAAGTAGTATCAAGAAATTTTAAGTTAAATAAGCCTTTGCTAGTTCAATCTCAAAACAGTTTCATGTATAGGGGTGTTTGGATTAGCCATTCTACTTGTGACTCTGTTGCTGTTTATTGTTAGTAATAGTCTAGCTAAGTTAGTTTAGGTTATAATAGAACAAGTAAGTCATAAAAACTTTAGGTAATTTGGTAAAAAGTCAAATTACCAACTTAAGTACCCTCACAGTTAACTGTGAGGGATTTGAGGTCCATAGACCCTCATTTTAGCTTAGGAGTTGTAGCTTTAGCTTAATTTAGGTTAATATTAGCTTATATCAACTTATTTAACAAGTAGGATCAATTAGAAGTTCATATAAGTCAAAGTTCTAGTTTTAAATAAAAAGTCAAAATTTTCCTTGTGCAGAAAAATCCAAATCTTCCAAGAATTTTATAGAATTTTGTAGTTGGATTCAAGACTTGTGCTTTTCAGGGATTGTATTATACCACTAGGGTTTTAGGAATCAATAATAATTATAATTTTTTGATTTTTTTTACAAGCTTATACAAGCTTGTAAAGTAGCTTGCAGGGCTGCATAGTGCCCTGCTCAGCAGTTCATCACCACCACACCACCACCTTTGGTGGTGGCTGCAGCCACCCCATTGGGTCCCACTGACCCAATCTTGGTTCATTCAACCCCCCTCCTACCAGGGAGTGGAAGTTGACCAATAGTTTGACCTCAAGACCTGTGGACCCCACTTTGTTTGACCTCATAAGTCTGTCCCTATTCTGTCTCAGAAGTGAAATAAGCAAAGTGCTTATTTTGATTTCTGGCTTATTTACTTAGCTTATTTGGTGGAAACTTACTCTAACAAGTTCAAGTAACTTATTGGAACTAGATTTTACCATAGTGGGTCCCACACAAGTCAGTTTTGGCTTATTTGCTTGTTTGGTCAACTGTGGTCAACTGCCTAAGTTAGTAGCTTATAACTAGCTTATTAATAAGTTATAAAATTATTGTCTTTATTAAAGTTATCTATTTTTATGTATAATATAGTTTGGTAAAAGAAAAATCAAGAAAAAACAATATAAAAATAAGTGATAGTTTCTATTTAATTTAATTTAATTTTAATTTTCATTTTTAGATTTTTATTAAGTAATTTGTGTTTTTATATTTTTATTAATTTCCTTATAGGTTAAAGTAATTTAAATAATTTTCTTAGATTTTTATATTGTCATTTGATAATTATTAGAATTAAAAATAGTTTTATTAATAATTAATAAATAATTAAGTTATAAATAGCATAATTAATTTTTATATAGTAACACCTAGTTTTTATATTTTTCCTAGCTTCTAAATATTATAAAATAGTTTTATAAATTTTTTCATAATTTTCTAAGTTAGTTTAATAATATTTGTAATTTAAAATAGTTTAAATTAGTATAATTAATATTAATAGTTTTTAATTAATAAAAAGCTTATAAAAAGACAAAAACATTTATTTTTATTTTTTATACTTTCTTCAAGTTCATTTTAAGTTTTAGAAATTATTTTTATAAATTTTTAGTTTAATTTGTAGTGTTAATCATTTTTAGTTTTAATTAAGTTAGTTTTAATTAAATAGTTAAATAAGTTTTTAATTAAATAATTAATAATAAATAATATAATAATCTAAAAAATAGTTTTCTTTTTAATTTAATTTTATTTTAAGTTTAAGTTTATAGAATTTTCAATTTTAACCCTTGTAGTTTATTTTTCCTTAAAACTCACCTTTTTCTCAGTACGCAGTCGCGTCTGATATTAAATTGGTTTACGTTTTAACGTTTTAGATATCTAGGTTTTACGTAATCGTTTTAAATAGTTATTTTAAGTTATAAAACCCTAGTTTAAACACACACACACACTTTTATACCTTTACCTGTTCACATTCACTGATCGCAGATTCGTTTCTAATAAAACATCGCACACCTCGTTGGGACATTACGACCCGGGAAAACACTGTATTTCACGGAAGCATTTGCCTCAGCTGTTTGACTATTACAGTTGGCCATTCACAAGTGGCTGATCAATAATTATCTGACCGTTTGAGGCGAATCAGAGAGGATCATGATTCTTTGCCAATCTTTCTTTCCTAACTTCATTAGCCTCAGCTTAGTTTTGCTTCAGAAAATCATAGAGTTGATCATAATTCACCTGATGTAAGTCCTTTGTCTGATTAACAATTGTAACATAACAACCCCATTCTTCTGGAAGGTTATTGACGAATTTGATGTTTGTTACAATTGTTCGAGGTGTCAACTTGTTTCTGATTAACTCGTTCATCAACGTGCAAAACCTTGTGTAGTATGACTCAATCTGTTCACCTTTAGTGGATGTGAAGTTCTCCCATTCAGTAAGAAGTTTGTTCTCAACGTCTTGTTGTCCAATCTCTGTTTCATGACAAATCCTTCTAACACGTTCCCACATAGCATGAGCAGTTTCACAGCTGTCGACCGCAACAAAGATCTCCCGAGGTAATCCAAGTTGGATTAAATGCATTGCCATATCATCAGCTTTGATCTGCGCCTTGTCTTCATCAGTGTAATCTTCTTCTGTTTGTAAATGCATGTATGGTTCAGTAGGATTTGTTGAGTTTGGATTACCGGCAATTTGAACTTGTCTTGGCTGAAATGGACCATTCTGAATGGAGTTGAGCATGAGGTTACCATCAGTCTTAGTTTTGATGTAACGAAGCATGCGGCTTGTCCATGGGAGATATCCACCTTTTTCAAGCATAGGAGGTCGGTTTTCCGCACCGGCTGCATGAATATCTTGCTGAGATGCCATTTGATGAAGTTTAGATGGATAAAGTTGAGAATTGGATCGTTCCAACGAAATAGGAGTAGAGATTAGAGTGAGTTGATGCAAGTTTTTATGGTGAAAATTTTGACGTAAAACCTTAAAACCTCAATAACTTCTTCTCGGAGCGTTTTTAGGCCTCTAAACTTCGCCTAAATCGATAAATCATTTAGTGTGTCGTTCTCCTCTGTCTCACGGTCGTTTTGACAGCTGATTCGTCGAAAACGGAGTTACGGTTCAAAAGTTATGGCCATTTGAAGTTTGATCGTCAAAAACCTCACTTTTGTCAAAATTCTCGAAACTTTGGGATTGCGAAACTTCTTGGTTTGCGAAATTTTTGTGTTTGCGAAAGTTCTGTGTTTGCGAAACTGTAGAGCTTGCAGTGATCTCGAAACTTTTGTACTTTCAAAGATGGCGAAAACTTGATTGCGAAACTTGAAGTTCTCGAAACATAGGGTTTGCGAAACTCAGTGAGAGATTGCGAAACTCAAGTTTGCGATAACTTATGATTTCGAAACTCAAGGTGTTTTCGAAAACACAAAGTCACCAAACCACTTTTCGAAATTATACAATTTCGAAAGTTTTCCAAAAGTCGAAGTACTTTTCTTTCTTATACAAGAGAGAAAAGACCGAGTATCCAAGTGTGAGTACGAGAGGAGTCGCGGTTTGTGATCTCGAAAGTTGGTCAAAGTGGAGATTGCGAAACTCACGTTTAAGATTGCGAAACTGTGACAGTTTTTGTGTATTCTAAAAGCGCACCCAAATGAAGTTTTTAATCCAAGATTCTTGTACTTCTAAGCTTAAAAACACCAAAACTTGTCGAAAGTAGCAAACTTGATGATTTTTATGAAAGTTTTTCGTGTTCTCGAAAACTAGTACAAAAATCAAATCGACTTTTTAAGCTTAAAATATTTCAAAAAGATTGTTACTTTCTTGTTATAAAAGGTTTATACCACTAGTTTGTAATAAAAAAAGTGTTAAAAACCAAGAAAAACAAGAAAAGTAAGGAATTTTTGAATCAAAACCGTGTAAAAAAGCTAAAAAACTCGAAACAAACAACCTCTTTACTCTCCTAAATCATTGTTAGGCGAATGATACCACTTGTAGGACCTTAAATAACACAACTTTATCACACACAATATAAGCACAATAAGAATGAAAGATGGAAAGATGGTGACTTGATATGTATGTATATGTTTCGTATATGAGAGAGAGAGAGATGGAAATATGATAGCTTTTATTCAAAGAAAACACACACAAATACACACACAAGCACACACCTCAAATGAGCCTTTGAGGTGTTTAAATAGTAAGTTACATGAGATGCCCTATGGGCTTTCTATGGGCTTGGGCTTGGACTTGGTTACATGGTTGGATAACTAGGCTTATGAAACATAGCACATAACATATTAGCTTGCCAAGTCCAAGGCCCAATGACTAAACTATTTCCAATCTTAACAAACGACACAAAGTTACAATATGAGAATGACCATCACTTCATAATACATATATTTAATGCTAACAACAGTGTTCCCTAATGTTGTTCAAGATGAGAAACAAAAGTTGTATTATACCGACACTCAAGCGTTTACATCGCCTATGTCACAACTTATGAAAGTATGTTTCCCCTCATTGAGTGTTGGATTTTGCGACGAACTTAATCATGAGTTCCTTCAATTGTTCGAGTCGCCTATGCAAGTTGTATTATACTTTTGGTTCTTCATTCACCACCTTTTCAGCATCAAAAGGTATATCATCACCTTCCTTATCTCCTTTGGGCTCATCGTGAACAATATCATCCTCTTTTGAACTCTTATTCTTCTTAGAGGGAACAATAGTTGGACCAAACTTCAACTTTTTAATAAAAACAAACTCCTCTTGAGGTGTTGAAAAGAAACACTTAGAGGCGACATATGTGTATGGGATATTACTCCTTTCACACAGAGATAAATCGAGTAACAAGGATTGGAGCTTTTGAATGGTTTGAAGAGTTCAACATCAGGGAATTGGAATGTGCAAGATTGCAGACATCGCATCAAATTCGTATTATAGGGAATGTGGATTAACCACCCTCTTTCTCTTCAAAAAGTTCATACAAAATGCCGAGATCAAGACCATGAACTCCAATTTGAAAAGATGCCTTATGACAAAAACCACAAGATTTCGAGTTGCGATACGTGTACGTGGTATCAAGAACTCATGCATCTTTTTAGAGCCATGAATGTCAACGTGATCATCACTAAATGGACGAACTTATTGAAATATATAATCATGTTGAATTCAATTAATTCAATTTTAATCTTTTGAGCTAATTGCAATTATTTCAACCTTCTTTGTTGTGCTTCTTACTATATGTGTGATTGTTTAATTTATACAATGGATTACTTCTTATACTTATTCAGATATATATATATATATATATATATATATATATATATATATATATATATATATATATATATATATATATATATATATATATATATAGGGAATATATTAGCCACAATTTATTATAGGTAGTTGGCTACAATATTATGCTATAAATGTGGGTCCTGATTATTTTTTGTGAGTCCCTGATTCATTGCATGTGTACTTTTTATGAAGAATTGTAGCTAGTTGGCTACAAAAATTATAGCCAAGTTATCCCCATATATATATATATATATATATATATATATATATATATATATATATATATATATATATATATATATATATATATATATATATATATATATATATATGGGCTTTATTTTCAGAACCCTGTTAAATTCGAGAACTGCGAGAACTCCAATTTTGCATTAAAAAACATGCTTGTTCATATAAAACATGTATGTTTTCTTACATACACCTTAATACAAATACCTACGTAACATACATGTTCATATAAAACCATTTTGCATTGATATGTTGCACTTAACAGGGTTTTATATGAAAATGTATGTTAGGCAGATATGTGTATTAAGGTGTATGTAAGAAAACATACGTGTTTTATATGAACATGCATGTTTTCTAATGCAAAATTGGAGTTCTCGCAGTTCCCGCACTTAACAGGGTTCTGAAAATAAAAAGATACACTATATATATATATATATATATATATATATATATATATATATATATATATATATATATATATATATACATATATATATATATATATATATATATATATATATATATATATATATATATATATATAAGAATATAGATCAAATAAGATCAATCTTAAAGTTGTAAAAATAAGATCCAACTAAAATCTGATAAGTGACACTCTCGTTAAAATAAAATAAATTTTTTTTATTGAGTACAACTAAAATTGTTAAAGTTCTGATGATTTTCTTTTTTAAATTGACGAAAACAAGGTGATACACTTTGATTCGACATGTAATGTATCAGGTTAAGGTGATACACTTTGATTCGACATGTAAATTTATAGTTATGTATCAGTAATCCAAACTCATGTATCAGTTGGTTATTAGTTGCTAAAATGTTAATTCGTATTAATACTTTATTTTTTGTGTATTATTGCTAATATGGTTATTTATAAAATAGTTTAGTGGTTGTTTAGACTAGATCTTATTTTTACAACTTTAATTTTGATCTCACATTAACCCTCCCCTATATATATATATATATATATATATATATATATATATATATATATATATATATATATATATATATATATATATATATATATATATATATGTATAATTGAGATCAAATGAGAACTTTTTTAAAGTTGTAAAAATGAGAACCAACCAAAATCTCACAAATGACACTCAACTTAAAAGAAAATAAAAACATAATTAATTACAACTAAAATTGTTAAAGATTTGATGGGTTTTCTTATGAAAATTGACGTAAACTAAGTGATACACTTTGATTCAACGTGTAATGTGTATCAAGGTTTAGTATTGTGTATCAGGTTTTTAGTGTTTGTTGTGTATTAGGTGTATCAATTTATGTATAAGAAATTAGTTTTTTGAGATTTTAATGTATATGTATCAAAAATTTAATTGTGTATCAATAATCCGTTTCTCATGTATGAGTTGGTTATTAGTTGATTTAATGTTAACTTGTATTAATATATAATATTTTGATGCATCTTTACTAAAATGGTTATGTATCAATGTTTTAATGATATTTTAGAATAGTTCTCATTTTTACAACTTTAAGAAAGTTCTCACATTAACCTTCCCCTATATATATATATATATATATATATATATATATATATATATATATATATATATATATATATATATATATATATATATATATATATATATGTATGTATGTATGTATAGTCAAGCGTTCAAATGAGAAGGCTTATTTTTGTGAGAACGCGAGAAGAGATCTGGACCGTAGGATTAAATTAATCTCATCATAATATGAATTTGGGCGGAATGGCATTTTTGTAAATATTGACTGAAAATTGTAGGGGTCAAAGTGAATTATTGTCATTTGCTTCCACACCCTAAATAATTATCCCCGTTTCTCTCTGTCCTTCAAACACACACATAAACACACACAAACATACACAGCAACCATAACTGAGTATTAACCACCATCATTACCATAACTATCATCACCACCGATCACCACCATCACTACCATCACCATCATCACCACCGATCACCACCATCACCACCATCACTACCATCACAATCATCACCACCGATCACCACCATAAACATCATCATCATCATCACCACCGATCACCACTATAACCACCATCATCTTCATCACCACCGATCACCACCATAAACACCATCATCATCATTATCATCACCACCGATCACCACTATAACCACCATCATCTTCATCACCACCGATCACCACCATAATTAATCCGTCTGTTAATCATTTGGAGCAGTCTTCTATGGATTTGAATGCTAATATTGGTACTTGTTTTCAACTAATCAATGTTTTTACTATTTGTAGTTATAAAATATGTGTGTTTGTACTATGTATCTATTGCGTCACATGTCAATATGTTATATGATGCTCTAAGTAATTAACTGATTAGATATGTTGCCTTTTTGTTTTGATTTTAGTTGAAATTTAGTGTCCGGTTAGTTGTAACTAGGGGTGGAAACGAGCCGAGCCGAGCTCGAGCCTGCCAGAGCTCGAGCTCGGCTCGTTTAAGTTTTAAAAGGCTCGAGCTCGAGCTCGAGCTCGGCTCGTTTCGAGCCTTAAACTTTAAGCTCGAGCTCGGCTCGTGGAATATTATATAGGCTCGGGCTCGGCTCGAGCTCGGCTCGTTTATTCGATTTGGCCATGAAAAGTTAAAGCTTGGCTCGAGCTCGAGCTCGGCTCGTAATATATCTTTATTGAGCTCGTTAATAAGCTCGAGCTCGGTTCGTATATAAGTTAAAATATCATATTTTTGTTTAGGCTCGTTTAGGCTCGCGAGCCCAAACGAGCTTTTTATGTAAAGCTCGAGCTCGAGCTCGATTAATAAACGAGCTGCAACTTAGGCTCGAGCTCGGGCTCGAGCTCGTTTAGGCTCGACTCGTTCGAGCTTTTTACCGATCCGATCCCGAGCTTTTCACGAGCGGCTCGGCTCATTTCCACCCCTAGTTGTAACCCTAATTTACGGCGTTTACTGTGGTATCCAGTTAGTATTTTTCTTTTAGGCATTATTGACATTACTGTGACGGTGTATCCAGTTAGTTTAAACTGAATGCACTTCAAAATTAGTATTGGAAAATGTTGATTTGGTAGGGGCTTCTCACTTGAATCCGCCAAAATTGATATCTTCACATGTGAAGAAACTAGGTATCGAATACCTTCACATGTGAAGAAATTAGGTATCGAATACCTTCACATGTGAAGAAATTAGGTATCGAATATAGTTTTTCTGCTGATTCATGATTGCTATTTTTCTTCACATGTGAATATAGTTTTTCTTCACATGTGAATATAGTTGTATAGTTTTTCTTCACATATGAATATAGTTGTATAGTTTTTCTTCACATGTGAATATATGTTACGAATGGTCAAACAAACAAACAAATGTCTAGAACTATGCACCTTGTCAAAATTGTACTCATTTCGGAAGAGGCATTGAATTATGAATTCTGATGGGTCAGGTTTGAGGGTGTTTCATGGAGCCTTGATGAAAGTCACATTGCTTATGTTACTAAGGAACCAGATGTCCACAAACCAACATTTAATGATATGGCTACAAGAAAGATGGTAGTTCAAATTTGACTCATTAGGATAGTAGCAGCTGGAAAGGCCAAGGGGATTGGGAAGAGGACTGAGGTGAAGCCTATACTGGGAAAAGGCCACCTACTCCCTTTCTCGTTAATATTAACAGGTTACACAGTTAACTTATTATTATTATTATTATTATTATTATTATTATTATTATTATTATTATTATTATTATTATTATTATTATTTATTTATTTATTTATTTTTTGTCACAATGAGAATTCTTAATGTAATAAAAGATAACATATTCAATTCTTTTGTTATTGCAGTGGCGATGTTCGAGCTGTAGATGGTACTGGGAGGTCTCTAAGTGTTGGCCAAGTTGGATGGCCTAATCTGAATGAGGACTCAAATGGCAATGTAGTTGGTAATTCTTCAAGCCAAAAAGTAAATGCAGACAATGGACGGGTGCAGCAACTTTCAAACCCAAAAAGTGTAGGTAGGGTACGTTGGTCATCAAGATTCAACTTTCAAACCCAAAATTTTTGATGCCGAGACTTCATCTATTTCAATGACTGCGACAATGGATACTTTAGGAAATCTTATTCTTGGTAAGTCTAATATTTAAATTTACCTCATAACCGTTCTAATGAATTTCTGATTTTTGGCTGTATAATTACTAAAATGTCAACTATCTTATCATAACTGCATTAATTGCAGGAAGCAGCAGACAGTTTGTTGGATTCAACACAGAAATAAACGAGCAGATCATCAATAAGATATGGGAACGCGTAGGGGAGTTCTTTCCTTCTATAAAACCGTTGTCACTAACAGATTTAGAGAAAAGCAGAAACGTCAGAGTTGGGCTAAGACCTTTCAGTAAGTCTACACTACAAATTTGCAGACGACTAAAATTATTTGGCTTGTACAATAACCAGAAATTTGTATATCTTAAACTGATATGATAATCTGATATATTAGTGCCTGGTGGTAAGCCTATGATTGGACCTTTTCCTGGATTGTCAAATGTTTTCGTTGCTGCAGGCCATGAGGGAGAAGGATTACCTTTGGTATACTTTCAATACTCTTAAGAAAATATTATTTTGTACAATGGGTTTAAGCATGTCTCAGTCAGAAAATGGTATTAATCGCATAACTTTTTAATGATGTATGCGGAATGGCCAATAATGCTCATTGAAATAGCATTCTATCCAGTTGGCTATTTTTGCCTAAATTACTTGTTTTCGTGATGTAGATCTCTGTATTGGCTGGAGATTTCTTGCTTTCTAGAGCTTGTATGACCCTTGCCTCTTTAAAGAACACGGAGGTATCCATCTTTATAGGTTTTTGTGCATTGCTTCTTTTCACATGATTGTTAATTAGTGCTCACTGCATCATAATGTTGGTTGCAGGTTGTGTCGCTAATAGCAACAGCTGTGGAGCATCTTGTTACAGGGTAGACGATGCAAACGAGCACATCAGCAGAGCAACGTCGTAGGTATGCTGCTTTTTGGTGGTGTAATTTACATTGTAGAATTTCAGTGTAACGCCTACTTAAATTTATTAATGATATATCTTAATATGTACGTGTGAAGGACACTAAGCTGTGGAGGCATCTTTGTAGTACAGTAGAATCAATTTATCATATACTACTTTCCTGTAGTAATTACTAAATTGTATATACCAACCATTTTAGTGTAAAAACTTACAATGTGGATTCATTGAATTTATAGTAGGGGGAATATCATATGTTAGGTGATGCTTAAATTGCTATTGACAGGTATGTTTGAACTCCTAGAGTTCTCAAAAATTAAGAAGATACTTTTTAAGACATCTGCTACAGGCAACACAGAGCTCATATGTAAAAATATTGAAAAAGGACACTTCAGACTATAACGATATAGACCTGTGATATTCTAAGGCTCCCCCTTTGTAAATAATAATTCATCATTAATATGATCTTGAGTGTCTTGTAAATTTCAGTTTAGCACGTCTACCCAAACGATATTTCTAGTCCAATATTCTTTTTCTAAAGTAACAACGAAATAGCATATGGCATGTTTTATGTTTAAAATTGTAATTGATATTAGTTTAGTACATCTATCGGAACGATATTACCAGTTGTGTTATCTCAAAGTTGCAATATTTGACTAAATATTCTGGTGTGAAATATTTCTAGCTAGTGCTTTTTTGTGTGTGAAATATTACCAGTTGTGTTATCTCAAAGTTGCGATATTTGACTAAACATTCTTGTCTACATACCCACCCTGTATTTCTAGCTAGTGCTTTTTTAGATTTGTACCAATTACATCACATGAGACTACGGGGCTACAAGTTTGCTAGTGTAATAGAAATTGTCATTGCTTGCTACATATGTTGTAGGAATTATAAAGCAATATTTGCTGCTATAGTTCAACATGCGGATGGAGGTCAAGTTACCAAATTTCTTGCACCGGATAAGTGTATCCTAAGATGAAAGTTTATGCAGGTACAGTTTCACCTCCTTTGTTGTCTCCTGAGATATTTCTTAACATGACATTCTTTTTTGCGTTTTACATAATTGCATATAGATTATCGAAGTTGAACCAGATCCTGGGCCACATGAGATTCAGTATGATGAAGAGTGGCTAGCAGTATCCCACAGATACAATTCCGTTTTCCTCTTACTGCCAACCGTCCAAATTTTGGGTATTTGCATCCTCATTTTTTTTTCTTCATGATCATCTTGTGGTTTTCTATTTCCCTTTTAGACCTATTTAATGTAAATGACCTTTATTATATAACAACAATTTATTTCATTGTTGTTTGATTATTATGTTAAACTTACGAGCAAAGCGTTTACATTAAAAAATTCAATTTTTTATTCAATACTACATATATTCTTAACAATTAGCATGTTCAGACATTTATGAGTGTTTGGATTAACTTATTTTGAAAAGCTCAGGGTCTGTGCTTGAGCTTATCGACTAGGACATAAGCTCAAGTTGATAATCTCTTAGCAGCGGGTGTTTGTGTTAGCTTATTTACTGGGCTTATGTTAATTTTGAAAACCTCATAAGCCTATTTTTTTGGCTTATCAAGTTGAGCTTGTGACCTTAAACAAGCCATAAGCTAAAAAAGTTGGCTTATAAGCTCTCTAGGTTAACATAAGCTCATAAGCCCACTAAATAAGCTAACACCAACACTTTGAGCTGAAAGATAGAGGCTTAAAAGGTTTTCCAAATTCAAATAAGCCCATATATAAGGCGGAAAAATAAGCTAATCGAGCACCATCTATATTAGTTTACAAAATAATAACTCTTAATGATAGAATTTCTGACTTTACTGCTACCTCTTATGCATCAGAACTGCACACAGACTTCAGACGTTTAATTCTTAGAAATCGCCTGCTGCTTTAGAACTATGACGGAACAAGAATCACTCGTTGACGAGAACTTTCCCTTGTTTTCTAGAAAACCAGCTAAAGCCTTTACCAAGCCTGTCACCACAACCGTTGCTGATGACCCCACCTCCGACCGTACCCAATTCGTCAAAGACACATCCTCAAATGACGACACTTCTCATCTCACATTTGCCAACCTAAAGCTTTCCGATTGGGCCTTACAAACCTGCAAAGAACAAGGCATGAAAAAACCAACTCCTGTTCAACAACATTGCATTCCCCGTATCCTATCAGGTGAAGATGTACTAGGGATAGCTCAAATGGGAAGATGTACTAGAGATGCTAAATAAGCAAGTGACCTGATTAGGAGATGCATATGTAGGTAAACCATTGTTTTTAAATTTTAATGCATCCAACTTCCATGACCTAATGTACTTGGATGCAACGAAAATGTTAAATCACCCAGAATAGCAACAGAGTGAAAGTTGGATGCATTTTCAGTAGATTTGATGAATATCCCCAACAGAGTGAAAGTGGATCAAATGTTATGCTTGTTCTTACACACGTTTGCCATAATTTCACTATTAGATTAAATGTTTTGATGAGTTGCCCAAATTGTGGTGATTTGATATATGTAATAATGTCAATGGAGGGTTTAGGTGACTTTCCAAGACCTTGAATCCGCAAGGAGAGCATCTGTTGATCCAGCTCCCATTATTGACGGTAGACGTGCAAATTGTAACTTGGTCTCCCTTGGAAGTCCTCGGCACGTGCTGCCATTTGGTGGTAAGTAATCTCATCTTATAATCCACTAGGGTGACACGCTGGACATAGACTTGTGAACACCCGATGATCCAAAAAATAACTTGAACAATATATATTTTTGTGTTCATGTATGTTGTTGGTAGGTGTGTTATGATATGAAACCATTCAGGATTTTGAGGATTATGTATTTATAAAGTGTATCCTACATCGGTTGATATTGTAATGCAGATTCTTTTGTATGACATGTTTTTACTTAATAAAAGCCTTCGTTTATTATAGGATCTATCGGATCACCAACTCCTTTTGCTGGAGGTATGCATCTGTTCGTGGGCCTTATTCCAGAAGCTATGGCTACCAACAGCCATTTCCTTTCAACTACCAACAAGGCTTAGCATATCCCCCCTACACGTAAGTTGCTTTTTTATTTGATCTATTGTTATAGTCATTTTAGTTGATCATCTATATTCCCTTTAAGTTGCAAAAGCATTGCTATTCACTGTTTGCCCTTCGCGAATAGATGTATGGAATTTGTACTAGTCGTGTACGTGCTACTGTTGCTGATATTGAATTTGAATATCATAGCCAACTAAAAGTATGCCCTCACAAAAATCGTTTATAATTTGCAACCATAAGCTATGTGGCATTTCCAATACGTATATGTTTCTTAGTATGCAAATGTGGTTATATGGTACTCGTAATTTTATTTGTGAGCAAGTTGATTTTTTCTATAACAGGTCAAATGAGAAAAATAGACAATAATTAGTTTAGAACGAAACATTTTTTTCGCGATTCTTTAGGTAACCTTTTCTGGATACCTATTTTCTCACAAAATTTGGTTAATTCTCAAAAGTTGAGTGTCGCAAAAGCATTATCTGCTATGAGCATGCATGATTATTTGCAGGTAATTTAGTGTCTTATATCTGTACATTGAAATATTGAATTGTGTCAGGAAGTTGGTTGACTATCTGAGGGACAATCTTGCTAGAAACAGTGGGCAATTTATGGCAATATGAACATGTGTGATTGAGTTACATGAAAAGACAACTTGGACAAGATCTTGCCATTTCACTAACGCCTGTAGAGAGGCTATATTTGTTGATGTCCTCTTGCTGCTAATTCGTTCATCGTATAGCAGCAAAGGAACCCATTGCCATTTTGTATGTCTTTTAATAGACATCGTATAGCAACAAAGTTAATAGACATGTATAACATTATGTCTTTATATCCTCTTGCTAGGAAGGTTCTAATATACTTTATATTTGGCATCACACATTTTCCTTCATATGTTTTGTCCAAATGAGTTGATGCAACAAAAATAGTGAGTCATCAGTTCTATCTCCTTAATTTTTGTTAGTAAATATTTCATCGTTTCATCGCCTGCTTAATATGTCCACTGTAAAATAATAAACTACATAAAACAACGTCGGATAATTACATACGAATACATTTCTATGCTTCAATGAGCTATCAACTTCTCATATTACTACATATTTAGCCAAACGACCCGCAGCGAAGTGCGGGTTTACATCCTCGTTTTGACTAAATAAAAGTATGTGCTTATTTACATCCTCGTGTTGACACTGAAAATCTGCAAGACACACACAATAGATGGGATACAGGAACTTGAAGATGTATTTATGTATTGCACCAAGCTTACATCTAAAGTAGTTGGTCCTATATAGATCAGTCAAGGAATAAGTGCCCTACAATTCTTTGGGTACTTGTGTGAATTAAAAAAAAATAAAAAAAAAAAATCCGAAAAATATTCACATGTGAAAAAAAAAATTCACATGTGAAGAAAAAAAATTTTGAAAATTTTAAATTCGAAAAAAAAATCGGGAATTCTTTTTTTTTTCGAAAATTGTCAATTTTCACATATGAAAATTGAAAATTTTCACATGTGAAAATTTGTGAATTTTTTTTTCACATGTGCAAATTGAAGATGTATTTCTGTATTGCATCAAGCTTACATCTAAAGTAGTTGGTCTTATATAGATCAGTTAAGGAATAAGTGCCCTACAATTCTTTGGGCACTTGTGTGAATAGAAAATTTAAAAAAAAAAAATCGAAAAATATTCACATGTGACGATTTTTTTTTCACATGTGAAGAAAAAAAAATTGAAAATTTTAAATTCGAAAAAAAAATCGAAAATTCTTTTTTTTCGAAAATTTTCAATTTTCACATGTGAAAATTGAAAATTTTCACATGTGAAAATTTGTGATTTTTTTTTTTCGCATGTGAAAATTGAAGATGTATTTCTGTATTGCTCCAAGCTTACATCTAAAGTAGTTGGTCCTATATAGATCAGTCAAGGAATAAGTGCCCTACAATTCTTTGGGTACTTGTGTGAATCGAAAAGTTTTTAAAAAAAATAATTCGAAAAATATTCACATGTGACGATTTTTTTTTCACATGTGAAGAAAAAAAAATTTGAAAATTTGAAATTCGAAAAAAAAAAAATCAGAAATTCTTTTTTTTTTTTCGAAAATTTTCAATTTTCATAGTGAAAATTAAAATTTTTCACATGTGAAAATTTGTGAATTTTTTTTTCACATGTGAAAATTGAAGATGTATTTCTGTATTGCACTAAGCTTACATCTAAAGTAGTTGGTCCTATACAGATCAGTCAAGGAATAAGTTCCCTACAATTCTTTGGGTACTTGTGTGAATCGATTTTTTTTTTTTTTTTTTTTTTTTAAATTTGAAAATTTTTCACATGTGACGAAATTTTTTTTCACATGTGAAGAAAAAAAAAATTCGAAAATTGTATAACTTACAAAAAAAAAACATTGAATCACATATAAAACAAGTTGATTTACGTCCTAATCTTAACATATTAAATCACATTCCCAAAAGAAATATAGAAAACATTGAAAAAAACGTTTTTATAAAAGCCAAAAGTCACCAATTTCACGCATGCATCATTGTTTGATTAGTAGCACTTACAAATTCTTTAAAGCTAGTAAAGTTAAAAGCAACCAAATACATAGTACAATTTTATAGCAGTTAGTATAAACAAATGTACAATCACTTTACTCATCCATTATTGTAAAATTGGAAGATACATGAAGAGTAAACTAAACTAAACGTTATCTTTTATGTTTTGATCAATTAACAGCATATGGTCTGCTTCAATAGTGAGTGTGATTTTCTAACTTTTCTCATCCGATGTTATCCACTTTCAGCAAGCACGATGTCCCAACCCAGTACATGTCCATCTTTCTACCTCTATCTAAGTATAGTCATTAAACGCACCTCATCATTTTCAAAGACCTTGACATTATCTTCAAATCAAAATAGCTCGCTTCATCTGAATCAAAAAAAGAATCCAAGTTGTCTCGCTTTTCCATGATTTATATTTGTAGTATAACAATAACATGAAGAACTAAATAGGCCAGTCTCTGCCCAAAGTTTCAGAACAATGGAAGCAAATGAAAGTGTGTTATAAAACATGCAAGATAGTACATGCTAATATAAATTTGTGCAACGTAATAAGAATCTCACTGCAATAAAGATGTACATACCTTCAACGGGTAACTTGTTCACAAAGTATGAAACCCTTTCCTTCTCGTGGGGCATTACGTGCTGCAACTTTCCAAATAAACCAACACTACAGTTTCGACACTAGAAAAAGCACAATCAATTCTTACTTTCATGTAGGACCTTAGATATATCAACTTTAACACAAATATAAGCACTAGAAGAAGGAAAGATGGTGACTTGATGTAAGATATGTGGCGTTAAGATTAAAGAGAGAATATAAAGATGAAGAGAGCTTTTATTAATAAACACACACACTTTCACACACAAGCACACCTTACAAATGAGGGGTAAGGTGCCTTATATAGTTCCATACATAGGCTTTGATGGGCTTGGGCTTGGACTTGGTTACATGACAAGATATGAAGGCTTATGAAACATAACTAATAGCATATTAGCTTACCAAGTCCAAAGCCCAATGACTAAACAATTACTAAACTTAACAAACGACACAAAGTTACAATATGAGAATGACCATCACTTCTACATATATAATTTTTAATGCTAACAATCTCCCCCTAAGGGGTGGTCATTCGAATGATGCTCCACGTGAGTGGGTCTTCCGTGTTCTTTGTCTTTAACTTTGTGTGTTGTTGTATAATAGTCTTTAGTCTTTGTTCCTTCATGCTTTGCGATCTTCGATAACTGATTTTTCATCGTTCTTTGTTCCTTTGTGATGTGGAGTTATCTGCCATTCGTCACTTCTGCGTCTGTGGTGGTTGTTTGCCATTCCAACATGCTCATACATCTTTGGATTTTGATATTCATATGCACGTAGTTCCCTTTCTTGCACTTTGATCTTTAGTCTTTATACTTTGTAGATTCTTCTTTTTAGCGTAGAATCTTTCTTTGAACTTTGTGTTGTATAGATCTTTGAGGGAGCTTTCTTTAACTTCCAGATGTATGTATGAGCATGCGGAATCTGTCGCCATGGAGGTGATGTATAGCAAGGCCGTTCCCATGTCAGATACTCTCGAGAGAGCTTACAAGACCTACTAAGTAGCTCAATGACTGGGTGAGTCGCTGGGGATCACTCCACGACTGTAGACCATTTTGAAACCACCGCGAACACTAAGCGTAACCCATAAAGAATTACCGAAGTGACCTGCTGTCAGGATTGCTTGATGTTGACCCTGGCAGGAATTTCCATTCAATCATTGAGAATCACTTGTGTGAATTCTCTCATAAATGTTCTGGCAGATTTCTAAGATCTGCGTAGGACTCTTAAGTTTACATCTGGCGTCCTTAATGATGAACAACCAGTGTAGAAATATCATGTGTTCCTATGAGATCTTTTGATGAATCTCGGGGCTCTAGACTCGATGAGTGCATATTTGGTTTCCTATGCGGAGATTAGGGAGAGGTCTCCTGCTTCAATATCAACCATCTCTAAGAGACAGGTCGATAGATTATGCCGGTTCCCCGTGAGAATGAAACAAGCTCTTTTAAGAGAACTTGAGTGGTTAAGAAGGTTTAGTGCAGTGCGTCACTGGGTCCATGACGTCTTTGTCTTCAATACCGGTGTTACCTTAATAACAACCAGTAGCATATGAATTGTACCCGGTGTCTGCCCTAAGGTTGAACATTTGGAGGGCTATTTCTTTTCACCCTTTATCATAACTTTTCTTTTTAATTCTTCAACCCCTTCTTTCTCCTTTTTCATTTTCTCCTTTTTTTTGAATCATACCTAAGGACTTCTAATTCTAATCTATTGGAATTGTCCTTGGGTAGATCCCTCCGGCTCTGGCGGATCATAGGACGGTTTTTCCTAACCTTAGTCACCTTATAACTCCATGACCATCCTATTGTTGATCACATGCCATAAAACCTTTTGTGAAAATCTCTCAAAGTGTTTATGAATAAAAACACATTTTGTTGACACTTTGAGAGTTTTTGCATTTCTTTTGAAGGACTCCCCCTTCACATGTGCTCATGAATATTTAAGAAATTTGCACATGCGAGAGGAGTTTGCACTTTTGAATTGATCCACTTTCAGCGAACATGACCGATTCGAGACACGCTTACATCACTAGTTAGACTAGCTTGAAGTTATTACCCGTCCTGGTCAAGTCCAAAGAAAGTCTCTCGATACGGCACACTCTACTCAGACAAGTCCTATACGAGACACGCTTACATCACTAGTTAGACTAGCTTGAAATTATTACCCGTCCAGAACAAGTCTTTTCGATTACTGACATTTTAAGCTTCGTCAATTCATTGGTACATATTGAGTCGAACTCTCACGAGATTCAGCCACAATCTTAAACACATTGATCACATTTTAATCACGTCTTCTCCCCCTCAAAAATAGCATATCCATGGTATTTTTGATACCAATTGATTAAAACCTTTTCTTTTTGGATAGCATATGGGAGAAACGGATGTTTGTAAATTCCGTATAAGTTTACTTTAAGCATGATCTTTTTGGAACGTCTTTTTATTACTCCCCCTCAAAAATAGAACATTTTGAGTAAATTAAGCGATTTAAGGATGTGAGGGAGTAATATCTTGAGCAACATTGTGAAAAGTTTTGAAAACCTTTTGAAACATTTTTTGAAATTTTGCTCAAAAATTAAGAAGACTTTCATAAGCATTTTGGTGAGAAGTCTTCTTATCTTTTAGGATTGTCGCACATAAATGTACAACATGGTCCTTTCTTTGAAAATCGCGGGTTATACACTGTTATGTGTGCATAAGCCATAATGTTTTTAGGATAAGTGCTCAAAAAATATTTAAAACCTTGTTTGATTAAGCACTTTCCTTTATTTGAAGAACGAGTTCTTAGCTGAAATACTAAGAAGTCATAAATTTAAGCCCGGGTTTCGTACTGAAGTATACGAAAGCCATTATGAAGAAAATTTTGAGAAACGACATGTTTTAGAAAAACATTTTAAAGAACTCCCGCTCAAGCATCTGTACATGTCCGTATCATTGTTGAATGACATTTCTAGAAACGTACAGAATATTGATTTATACGAGAGACATGTCGTGAGAAGAATATTTTTGGATTTTTTGATTTTATATTGTTTTTGTATTTTTTGAAATTTTATATTTTTGTATTTTGTTTTTGTTGGTTTTATAAAAGAAAAGGAAAATCAAAAATAGAAGATTGAAAGAATGATTTTATAGAATTTGCAGAATTTGAACCCTTTGAAGAACTGGGTTCTGAGATAGTTGAATCACCTGCAACCAAAGACGAAGAGGTTTCATAAATAACAGTGTTAGAAGTACATGAATCATCACTTTGAGGGTGTTGACTATCAACGGTTGTTGTGGTTTCTACTTCCTTATCCTGAAGATTATTACTATTATTTGTCTTGGTGCAACTATCAAAAATCTTCTCTGTGGGAATCCACCTAAGACCAACTGTTTTATAAACTTTCCCCGTAGGAATCCACCTAAGGTAAGATCTAGATGTAGTTTTCTTATCAGATGCAGCGGAAGTCTCAGTCTTGGAAAAACTACATTCTTTAGATATCCACCTATTAGGTTTCTTAACCTCTTGCTTCTTATCAATGGGTTTGTTTTGATTTGGTGTCTTAGTGGATTGGGTCTTGACACTAGATTTGGAATTCTTTGTGTTGCATTCTACTTTCCTAGCATTCTTATTTGTGCCACTACTCTTAGATGCAAGCCAATCCCTAGTATTTTGTTGAAAGTTCCTAGGTAATGGTTTACTACTACTAGCGGTGCTTTGGAATCTTGTAGAATTCATCACACTAGGTTTTGCACCTAAAATTCCGTTTTTTCGATGTTGTGCCTTTTTTCTAGCTTCTTCTAGATGATGATTGAGGACCATGTCATTAGAACCAACAGACTCATTAACAGTTTTTGTAGTCTTATTTGGTGTACTATACTTAGAAGAGCCAGGTGAAATCACATTTTTGTTTCTTTCAACAAACAAATTTTGTTTTTCAACAATCTTTTCCATTACCTTTTCCTTGGGCAAGGGTGGTGGAGTGACTGGTTTTGACAAATCCTTTTTCTCATCGACTTTTGGAGCAAACCGTGAAATTGACATTTTTGGTTTTTGAACCGTGTTTGAAACATTTGGTTTCTCTGAAGTTGATGGTTTTGCAAACTTAGTTTCCTCACCCTTCCCTTTTTGATTTTCAAGCTGAGCCCTCAAAAGATCATTTTGCTCTTTCATGTTCTTGAAAGCACGCTCATACGACAGTTTGTCATATTTGCATTCTTCCTTTTTTCGATCAAGTTGTTTAAAACATGACACATTTTCCTTTTCAAGCTTTATAAGAGCATTTTCATATTTGGAAACTATTTCGGAGGTCTCAGCTCTCAGTCTTTCATCGTCTTGAACAGAGTATGTTTGTAAAATGATGGACATAATGTCAGTGGTCATAACAGCTTCGAAGAGAGAATCATTTAGGTTTTCCAAAACATTCATGTTTTCACGAGTTTCGTTAGTTTCGTTTACCAGGGATTTGTGGTCCTTGACAAAGTCGGCCGTTTCTTTTAAGAAAGCACGTTCAAAATGGATTACCCTCGCACTGATGTTATTCAGTGGGATAGTAATTTCGTTTTCAAAAACTTTTTTCTACTCAATATGAAAACTGGAATGCCAGTTGTTAATATCGATTGTAGTTTTAGAAGCAACAATATTTTGAAGTTCTTGAATTCTCTTTTTAACGTCATCCAAAATTTCTCTAGCCTCACTTGTATTAAATGTGTTGTTAGAAGAAATTTGTTCCATTTTTGAAAGAGATTTGGAAACAATTACTTTCTTAGAAAACATTTTTGAGAATGGTCGTTTTATGGAAAACACAGATGGTTCTTTTTGTGGAACAAAAGTAATTCCCGAAAGTTTGTTCAATTTGTTGTAATCAATGGGTTTCAAATCCTTTTGTTTCATTTTAGTAATGCTCTCTTCGACATGTTCTATCGTTTGTACAGAATCCCGAACGACGGGAGGATCATGTTTGGTGTAAATCATATTACCATTATACAAAACATTCTGTTCTTGCTGAGCTTTCTTGAGATTACTGGGGGTGTTGTTACCAAGAGCCACTTTATGTTTCGTATGGTAAATCGGATTAGTTTGATTTGAAATCATTTTTATTGTTTGACTCGACTGACCCGACTTAACCACTAATTCTTCTAAATGAGCAATCATGTGTTCTGACTCTACGATTTTGGCCAAAAGTTTGTCTTCTTTCTTTGCAAAGTCCTTTTTCAACTCATCCCTTTCTTTTTCAAGATTGGTATAAGCTGTTTTTTGTTTAGAAAGTTGGTTTTGTAAATCAGAAATTTCCGCGTTTAAAGATTTTATCTTTTTGAAAGAATTAACATCAAGTGTATCAAACTTGAGTTGCAATTGTTTTTCCCTTGAAACGGAATTTTGATAACCAGTTTCTAATTCAGACAATCTTTTGTTATGAAACTCAAAAGCTTTAGCGTTTTCCTTGTAACTCTCAAGCTCAGCGGTCAATTTGACATTCGCGGCCTTAACATCGCGATTGACCTTTTTCACTTTCTCGATTTCAATGCTGCAATTATTCAATAAAGATTCAAAGAAAGCACGTGTTTCCTCATCATTAGCACCATTTTGTGCAACTTGAACTCCATTAGGATCCATATCTGGAGTTTCATAGTTAACATTGCTATTAACTTGTTCCCCCACGTATGTATCATAATTAGGTTCAGGTGGCACATAATGTGGCTTCTCATGAGCAAACGGATTAGCATTGTTACCATAATTTGGTACCTCATGGAATGGATCTGAATCGTAAGTAGGAGGAAGATTAGAATCACTGCTTGATGTTGTTGCCTGCTGATTTGCCATAAAGTTGTAGGTTTCGTTGAGATCTGCTGAATTGTCATTAACTCTTGTTGTAGCTATGAAGTTGTTTTCCTCAGCAGTCAACGGTATTCCTGAGTCTTCTTTATTGACTAGCATCAACAAATACTGGATCTTTTCTACCTTCGTCATTGCATTGACATTGTTTCTGCTGTGACTTGCTGATGTAGGTTTTTGAATCGAAGTCATGAAACAATCAATCCCATTTTGAGTCAGCGCATTCTGATTCGCAATCTGACCCATCTGATTTCCTACATACTGCCCTACATTTTGCATCTGATTCCCCATCTGTATACTCGAAGCATATCCTTGCTGATTTCGAATAACTTCAGGCATTTGTCCTTTTTGCCCCATATGTATACTTGGTTGACCAAACTGCGTAGTGTATGACGAAATCCATTGATTGTTGCTGTGTTGTTGGATGTTTACTGCCTTCAAGAATGAGGCAACAACATTTAATAAAGCACTGGTGGAACTGTCATGATGAGTTGCCATTGATGAATGATAAAGTTGATTTTGGATCGTTCCAACGAAGTAGGAGTTGTGTTAAGTGCAAGTTTTTATGGTGAAAAATTTGATCTGAAACCTTGAAACCTCAATAACTTCCGTTCGGAGTGGATTTGGGCCTCGAAGCTTGGCTTTTAGATCATTCAACGTGTCCTTCTTCTCGGTCTCGCGGTCGTTTTGACAGCTGATTCGTCGAAAACGGAGTTACGGTTCAAAAGTTATGGCCGTTTGAAGTTTGGTTGTCAAAAAGTCAAAAACTTACGCGTAAAGCTTGATTTTACGCGTAAACCTTGAATAATCTTACGCGTAAGATGTTATGCGTAACCTGTAAGTTATGCGTAAGATCTAAGTTATGCGTAAACAATATTGTTTATGCGTAGACTTTGATTTTACGCGTAAACTTAGAGTTTATGCGTAGAATGTTACGCGTAAGGTTTTTTTCAACCAAATTGATCTCTCAAACTTGTCCAAGCTTGAAAGATATCCCTTGTCGAAGTATTCCACAAACTTATCCAAGTCAGGGAAATACCGAGTCACCGTAGCACGAAGAGAGAACCTTTGAAGAAGTTATGCGTAGAACTCTGAAACTTACGCGTAAGATAGACTTATGCGTAAAGTTTAGGCGTAGGATCTGTCTTGTGAGTAGGAATTCACACTTACGCGTAGAAAGTGACTTTACTCGTAGGTTTTAAGGCGTAGACTTCCAAGTAACGCGTAAAAACAGGGTTTTGACCGGAGTTACGCGTAAGAAAAGTGTTTTGACCTTAGTTACGCGTAAGAAAAGGGTTTTAGGCCAAAATTTATGCGTAAAAAGGACAGAAAGTACTGTTCACAGCTGTAGATTCGTACTATTCACCCAAGTTACGTGTAAAGTGACCAGAAAGCTTGAAAAATCCGATTTTTTCAACCAAAAACACTTTTTCCACTTGTTTCTTTTGATCAAATCTTTCCCAAAACACTTAGAATCACTAAAGCTTCAATAAAAACAACAACTTTAACACCAAAACTTGTAAAAAATCAAAACTTTTTGAAGAAAAAGTACACAAATGAATGAAAAGTGTAACTTTTTAACAAAAAACTTGATAAAACCACTCCTAAATCATTGTTAGGCGATTGATACCACTTGTAGGACCTTAGATATATCAACTTTAACACAAATATAAGCACTAGAAGAAGGAAAGATGGTGACTTGATGTAAGATATGTGGCGTTAAGATTAAAGAGAGAATATAAAGATGAAGAGAGCTTTTATTAATAAACACACACACTTTCACACACAAGCACACCTTACAAATGAGGGGTAAGGTGCCTTATATAGTTCCATACATAGGCTTTGATGGGCTTGGGCTTGGACTTGGTTACATGACAAGATATGAAGGCTTATGAAACATAACTAATAGCATATTAGCTTACCAAGTCCAAAGCCCAATGACTAAACAATTACTAAACTTAACAAACGACACAAAGTTACAATATGAGAATGACCATCACTTCTACATATATAATTTTTAATGCTAACATTTCATTTTGGTATTGACAATATAGTATTCAAGATTACCCACCGTGTGTTTCTAGGAACTGCATACATGTGTTCCTGTTTAATCGTGGAAGCAACACCTGGAGCTTCATGAAATTGATCAACTATAGTCTTCTGTCATGATTCTGGCATGGCAAGTTCTAGAGCTTGATGGTTGTACTGCAATCAGAGGTAAACAATTAACCATACAATGGATGATAAACCGCTATTGCAAGAAAAAGAATGGTGAAGCACCAATTAAACTGCAAACAACTATGTCACTATGTCACTATGATCCTGTGACAACATACTTCTCTTGATAGCAAGTTGTTTGGAGGTGCCTTTTGTTTCATTGTACTGGAGCAAATTGAATATTAAGTCATAACTCTAATTAACCCATTTCCACCTTAATATATAAAGCAAAAGAGCAAAGAAATTAAATGTGCTACAGCTCTACAAGAACTACCTCGATAATACTTCCTTCTAGTAGATCAGGTTCATCCCTGAACACGTACAAGGAGCTCTGCCATTGACGTCGTGGTATGAGTGTGTCAAGCTTGCATTTCGGCAGGTATGAGATAATTCTTTATATCACCCACCTCGTTTCCCTGAAAAGATCTGGGATTACTACTCGATTTTCATATGAAACTGGATTCAGTTCACATGATGGACCAACCTTAATTAATGTGTCACTTTCAAACATATGACTAATTAATGAACAAATTATTACTCACAGAAGACAAACAAAAATACTTATATAAAAAAGCTAAAATGGTGGCAAAAAACCACCTGTAGTAACATCACTAACTTTTGAGAGACTTCGTTTAGTCCCATATATAAGCTCTGGCATAAATGATTGTGCGGTTTGGGAGAGAGGCTCACCCCAAACTGTAAACATACAGTATATTTGCACAAGGACCTAAACAAATGGTAACTTGTTAGAGACAACCAAAGCCTAATTAGCAAGAAACAATTCAAAACGCACACATTGTTTTGCAAGTAGAGCCAACCTGATGAGTAGCAGCAGTTAACACAATGGTCATCAGTTAATCATGTATGAGCGAAAGATAACCAAAGACCTATAGATAAAACTGAGTACCTTAGCTTGGCTGATATATACAGAACTTCTACTGATCCCCAATTCCCGAGAAAGCAGCAAAGAACCAGTTGCAGCCATAACCAAGGATTTTTTGAAAAATTATAAAGATGCGATATCCACCCAAGAATCAGGTTGGGATATAGACTTGGATCCTGCAATAGAAAATAAGTCATCAAACAACACGGAAGTTTCGGGTATATGTTCAGCATAAATCAAATAAATGTCAAAGTGTGCTACCAACAAGTTAGCAACTAAATTGAATTGTTTTTTAAACAACAACAACAAAATACTCTAGTAATTTAAACAACAACAACAACAACAACAACATTCAATTAAAATACTCTAGTAATTCAATAGCACACACGAAAAAAATGCTGCTAGCTGCAGCTTGAGTTTCACGCTCATAAGGTGATAGAGATTCAAAAAAATTCTACATACGGTAGTAAGAATTAGCGGACTTGGGTCAATTTATGACAATATACACTGTTGACGACCATGCTAGTTCCTATGTATTCCACCAAATAAAAGAAATGGTAAATATGACCTTGTATTATTCAAAACCCATGCTCACGTGCTAAATAGAATAAGTGCACCAAATTGGATAATAGGTGGAGGATGTGTCTCAGTATCTCTAATAACATAAAGTAAAACATAGCTGATGTTCATCATTTGGGTCATCTAATAAAATGCTTCTTCATCAACCAGCAACCGAATGATGAACCCAGCATGTATATTTTCGTACTTTCACGTCATTATATCAATAGTTTAGACTGTCTCCAACGTAATTACAACACAAGGGTGTCACTTGAGGTCATTAGATGTAAATAGCAAAACTAAAGACGTGACAGGCTTATACTACTCAACTTACTTTTCATCTTATTAGCTAGGCTTTAGAGAATGTGGCGCCTTACCCAAAGTGTAATTGCTAAGCACTATGGTTAACTAAATTCATGCCAAAACCCTCAAATTTCTTATATCATGAGTTGAATCCTAACCGCCAACCTTCCAAAAATAGTGCATAATCCACCACATTCTCTATACTAACACAGTTGAAACGGATAGTCCAATTCTTAAACTCCCAGTCACTACCACAAGCCGGTATTAAACGACTACCACAACGCTTAACGAGAACTATCTCTACTACCAAATGAATGTATAGCAATCATAAGAAACTATGTAAATGTACTTATATTTGCTAGTGAAGAAAATTTATTCGGACGCGAAAAAAAAAGTTTATGAAAAAGCAACGTCATAGGCATTCGTAAGACAAATTCATTGGTGTATAGTAGGTGTTTAAGATGTGAAAACTATAGTCACATGTGAAAAATATTAACTGTTACTAGTATAAACTTATCTAGTTACAGAAAGTTATGAGCAATTACTAGTGAAAGCAAAAAAATAAAAATAATAATGTTATCGATTCAAAAATAATCAGTTACGAGCACTTACTCCATTATTTCATATGAGTTATTATAGGTACAATATGGTTTGAGAGCTAAAGGCATGCTTGCATAAAGGTGGTAATTTGTGTCCAAAATCAAAAAAATGGGCTAAATGGGCAAATTTTTAAGAGATTTGGGTACATTTGGACCCTTTTTTTTTTTTTTTTTTTTTTTTTTTTTTTTGAAATGGGCATATATCGCCCATTTAGAAGTTAAATAGGCATAATGGGCACACATGTTTTTCTCTCAATTGGAGAACATTAAATTGTTTTTAATGAAAAACTTATGGATATATTACCTAAATATAAACGAGGTGTTACGTTTAAGGAATTTTTTTTTTTTTTTGTTTTAAGTCTTTTCTAAAGTGATTCGTATAACATACTCCCGTTTGGCCCACGCCCGTTTAGCCCACGCCCCTTTAGCCCGTAGCCTGTTTAGCCCATTGCCCGTTTAGCCCGTAGCCCGTGCCTGTGCCCGCCCGGCCCGCCCGTTTTGCCACCTCTATGCTTGCACCAACACAATCACTAAGCTAATGTTATTATTTATATAACTTCCATGACTTCCAAGGCAAAAAGCGTAAGTGCTTTGGCTTCCGATCACACTCGTAACAAAGATGAATCTAGTGCCTTTGCAACTTGTGGTAGTTATTCTGTGTTAATGTGCTTAGACTCCCTATAACATGGGATTTTTCAAAGGTAAATCTTCCAGCAATCCTGTGTCAATCTGTTTTCAAAAAGAAAAATTAGTCAAAGTAATAAAAACTTGAAATAAAGAACCTTTTTATTATTAGAAATAGCAGCAACAGTTAAGAACATGTAAAGCATCCTTCAAACTTGAAATGTGGTAAAAAAAAGTAACAACCTAATTCGTAATACATGTCATGTTGAAAGTGGATATATTATGTGTCTCATAGCCTCTTCACGTGTGAAAGTCATGAACAATTATTAGTCAAAGTTATAGAAAAATGAAAAAATACTTTTTACATGGGTACAATTTTGGTTCTACTTTTGCTTTTTCACAAACCACTAAACTACAATGACTAACAAGACACTGGAGGGTAACTCCATTCCTGAACTCACAGCCTATTGTGGTCCACTTGCAACCTATCTATAGTGCCCGTAACCGTGTGATGTTCGTTTCACTAGAACACATGTTTCCACCCATTTTGTGTGACTATCTAGTGCTCGTAACATAGAATATCAGCAATGAATATGATAAAAGCTGAAATATATATCTAAAAAACTAACGTTGCACTACACCATTTTGTTCGAGAATCTTTAACAATTTGTCAATTTTATGTGCAGAAATTTGTATAGCAGTTTTATATATTGAGATTACTACTCATTGTACCCTTAATCTCACAATAATTTTTAATTTTTTAACCAATAGCTGTAAAAGATGCCTCCAAAATTTACTTATCACAGTAACTTGTAATAATTTTGTTATGGTTTCTCTATCATGTTTTTGGCCGTACTCTGAATGTGATTGGTTTGCTTATGGTTCTCTGGTTTGGTGTTATCTTTTCTTTTCCTTGGTGTGAAGTAAGACGTACCTACTATGACATTTTAGTTTCTTCCTATACCATATATTGGAACCCACAAAATGAAACAAATGGCCAAAATGAGCAAAACCTATGTTTCACACTATAAGCGTTAAGAGTTCTGAAAACGAAACTAGTAGTTTCTTGAGCGTGAGAAAGTAAACATACATGTAGATTCTCTAATTGTCGCAGGCTCTTAATCACTGAAAAGTTCCGATATGATTCACTGATTTTTCATGAGGTCCAAGAAATGGATACAACTTCTGAATAATTAGAGAGGAAAAAATGCGCTCAAATGCCGAAAAAGGAATTTAACAAGTCATAATCTACCAGGAATGACCCAAAACAACCCAACTATCAAATTGAATCTAAAGTATGGTAATATCTAAAAAAAAAAAAAAAAAAGGGCCAAATGTCCAAAGATACAATTTAACAAAGTAAAGATATCAATAGTATTATGGAATGTTGTGGACACACTGACATGGTACTGTTCTCAGTTTGTCTGTGATGACAAAAAGGTTTGGGTGTAAATATAACTTTAGCCTGGAATCTCATAAAACCAATTAAGATACAACAGTTTTGCATTACTCGGATATCTCTTTCCAAAACGTCCACATGATATCTAGTACTGTTCTCTTCTTTCACACAATATTAACATATATTTGTTTAAATATGTACATAAATGAAGAGAAAGGAAATGTGTGGAAGTAGTAAGATAGCCAGGTCGAGCGGGTTGGTAGTGTCAAATCTGGTCATTCGTTACTGCAGGTGACAACAAGCCAGGCCAGGTTGGGTTGACCCAACAGGCCATCAATACTTTTTTGTCCATTAATAAAAATTATAACTATTTTAACACATCATTTAAAAAAAAATCATAAACATCATTGTTACAATGATTATCTAAATCTTTGAATAGAAACCATTTAGGAGGTTTTAGGCATTTATAGAAACGTTAACTGTCAACCCATTTCCTCATTTAGCTAAACTTTTTGATTCTGCAATCTACGCATATGACCCAGTTGAGAGGAACACAACCTATTGACCACATCATAAGTAAACAGGTAGAAACTAGGATCACTAGATAGGCGTTACCTGTAGCTTGGTCTCTTTAGGCAATAGTCTCAAGGCCTTTGCTCCCTGAACCCGGTCCCATCTCTGAATCAGTACATCAAGGACCTCATCAAGCATGATGGTGGAGCTTCCTTCGTCAATAACATCATCGTATCGTAATCACTTCTCCCACCATACTTTTCCCACCATCACTACTATATGCTCTGATTCTAGTATCTTCTGCACCCTCAATCTCTGCAATTTTTCTACGTAACCCTTTTCCTTTGGCTTTTACAGCTGACCAACCCGCCTTCAAGTTTCCACTACTTGGTGAAGATACTAAGCTAGTAATTCTCTTTTCAACATTTTTTGCTTTTTTTTGAGGATTTAAATAAACTTGCATTAAAGGTAGGTATATATTGCCCTGAGTTTTCCCAGGCTGTTGATTAAGTCCTGCTTCATACACCCGATCACAGTAGGATAGCGCCAGTCCAGGAAGATGAAGCTGAAATATCAAGAACATTCCACAAAATAAAACAATAATTGATATAAAGAGGATCTTCACTGACTTAGTTTATATTAAAATGAAACAACAAAATAAAGATAAAAGAATGCATCATTTAGATAACTTATGGAGTTATTGCATAAAAAGGTAGCATAGTCTGAACCGGTTTCTGTTTCGGTTAACTATATTTATTTATGATATTCATCAAACTTGTAACCAGATTATCTGTTTTCTAGGCACCATGTCAGGATAATTGTCAACATTAGTGACCTGCCAACCAGTACGGACTACTTAAATCGAAAAATTATGGTTGCTGAAAGCAAAAATCAGACCAACTATGTTACCTTTTACTGTTTTCTGTTTTTAGGCAAGAACCTCACTTTGAATTTACATGTTCACGTGCTCAATAGACAAGTTTGAAACACCAATGTGACTTCAAAATAATACCTTATGTACATATATGGACAATGCAAGTTCGTGCGGGTTCATTTTGCCTAATAAAATTGCTCGCTCTTCATACAAAGCATCTTTTGGGATTCGTTTCAACAAGTTCTCAGGATTATAATCTGAAATACTTTGCAATGCAGACATGAGTTTTTTCGTAGTTGCGGTATAGTTTTTTTCATCCCATTCCTTAGCATTGAGATCAGCATACCAATCAAGAACTTCTGAAAGATAGATGTGCAACTGCAACACATGACCATAGCTTCATTCAAAAAATAATTTTCACCTACTAACAGTTGTATAATAGCATATGAAAGTTACCATTTCGTTCTGCAGATTCTGGGAGATCCCATCTTCATTCATTGAGAGCATCAATTACAAATAGGTGGCCTGCATACTTGGGGCATGTTGTTTTAGGTAAGAATTAACCAAGTCGTCAGGAATATTTCCAGATAGAAAAAGATCAATAGTCTGCGTTGGACAACTTTTAAGTACAAGCATTGAAGATTCCAAGACAAGCATAGGGTTAATCCCGCAGAGAGGCTGCACATGAGAACTTAAATGTATCATAAACAAATTCTTGTACATCCAATCATCAGATGATTTGCTTATCACCATATCTAAACAACATCCATGAAATCAACATGTTATTTCTTAATAACGAATAATGGCCAGGTAACAAAGAAGGTCACAACAATCAACTTTTCATTCTGGAATTAGAAGATAATATAGAAAACTTATGTTTTAAGCATTAAATGCCATTTTATACGAGGAAGGGCATGCCACAAAAGAAAGGAAATATTTAAGAGCTGGGCAATTCTACCGTTGGCTCCATGTCCAACAAAGTTTACAACATGTCAAGGGGTTGTAAATAATGAATAACATTTCAAGCTATAAGGAAATGGTTCAAATAGGTTGAGTGGGTCAAACGGGTCATATGTTTCTTTAAAGTCTATTCAACTGCTTATAATCTCTCAAATCATTTCATTTTCTGTGACATAGATGATCTTTTGAATAATATAGTTTTAGTCATCATATTTATTACAGTAATCATTCATAGAACTACAAAAAGAACAAAAGGACTCTTTTTATAACTGAACTTGCCTTGGAACGACAAACGCCTCCGTCCAGGATACGTCCAATATGGCTGCAACTGTAGTAATGTGTCGTGCCAAGGTATGGGCGATCTCACCTTTGTCTACTCCACCTAATGGCATTCCAACATCACATGTGTAAATTAATATATCTGCACAAAACCACTGAACTTCGCCACTTAAAACCAAAATCACAAAACTTGTACCTGAGAATGATATTATAACCAAAATCACAAAGTAATGAATAATTGAATGGAATTAGTGCATGGGTCAGTTTGGGTTAATATTCAATCTTAAACATATCTAATAAAAGATATACAACTACAAAGGAAAAGGGAAATTAGGCCATACGAGTTGCGAAGTGTGGTTTTATGGATACAACATAAATATATTTATTCACACATTTAGAATGTTCCTGAGATAATAGTAATGGTTGAAAAGTGTTTTGCCGGTCAGCCTGACCCGTTTCAACTCAGTATACAGATTGACGTGACCTACCTCAAGCGAACATGTTACCCAAGTTTCCACCTCTAATATAGATTGGAATGTGAATTACACTGCTTTCTAGCACAAGCTAGCCAAGCATATTATCTCTTCAAAGTAAGGCTTTCGATTTGCTGGAGACAATATAAATAGTCAATTACTGAATTTGAGGTGTTGTGGGCGTTGTGGCGGTCCAATAATCTAGTACACGCATACTATGCTATCCTTAAATCCAAATAACTTGCAAGTAATATAATTTCACCTTTTTCACAATCACAATTAGAGCTCCAAAGCCAGAGAAATCATATTAGTTGTATTAAAGTTGATATCTAATAGTATATTAATAAGTTGTATCCCTTTGCTAAAATTAGTTGGTAAATAAAGTACAGCCATTTATTCACTAAGGCCTAAGGTCATAGTTAACATCGAATAAGAAAATCACTATATGTCTTCACTTCTCTATGTTAATCAACTGCCTTCTAAATAATTAAAGGCCATCAAAATTGTTAAAGATGATGTAAAGATAGAATAGTCTCATAACTGTAACAAAAAGACAACCATTTACAGTTCCTTAGGATTCCGTAAAACACTATTCTCTAACATAATCCATAAGCTTAAGCCCGAAAAACAAGAAACTAAAACAAGTGCCCAGAAGCCCATAATACCCTATTCAATTAATACAATATTCTAACAAAAACCTTAAGCTACAGTCTGATAAAAGATTCGTCCTTTTTTAAGCTCCAAACATTTCTTAAGTACTTGTTTGCTTACCTTTTAACCAAGTCTTAGGACAAGTTTTGCGAATAGCGGAACTAAGTCTGACGATTTAGAAGTTAAAAGGCGACTCAAAAGCCAACATACACTTTTAATTTGAAGTCATGTAGTTATAGAGATGATGGAGGTAATAACATAAATGATTACTGAAGCAAGCAATGACAATAAGTAAATAAGTAAATAAGATTGAAATTTAAATTGAGCTGTTTGGACTGCTGATAATGGAAAAACTTAGAACAATGTTTATTATGCAAACATGCAAAACAAACAGACCTAGTACTAGCAGCCCTACAGAAAAGTAAGTAAATAAGCTTGAAAGTTTGAAATAAGCTGAACAGATGGACTATGACCTATAAACTAATTGCAAAACAAGAATCAAACCATAAGCTTGACTCTAACTAACCTAAAAATAGACTGAAAAGGCTGTTCTAGGCTGTTTTTGGTTTTTGTGGTTTTTGACACAGAAAAGTAAATGAGACCAAATTACATAATACCTTGAAAACACAGATTCAACTTTTTAAAGCAAACTATCTTTGATTAATTTGACTCAACTTGAACAACTAAAAAGACCTTTTATCAATTTAATCCATATAAGCTGTTTATCTTAGTTTGAAAATATGAAATTCCAAAACTTGACTCAAAACTTGTAAATCTAACTAAAACAACTAAAATTAATCTATAAACTACTACTGAGATCAAAATTAAACTATTTGAACTTCAAGAAATGACCAAATCAAATTTGAACTCTATAAATGCACTTAAACCAAACACTCCTTATACCTAACTGTTTTGAAATTTTAAGCTGATATAGACCAATCTAGTTCAAGAATCTTAAAAACAGACTATAACCTAACTTAATTAAGGCCTACAAAGCAAAATACATGCATCAATAATATTTTATTTAAAAGTTGGCTTATTGTTGTAAAATATTTTTTAACCATATTTAATGCATCGGCTATTTAGAAAACAAGTTAAGATATGGGCCTAACCTGAGTTTTACAAGAAATCAGCTCACACCGGTTTTGACATAGTATAACATATAAAAGGTGGTGATATGTCTTATTCAATGTCTTTCATGGCATCCTGCAAGCAACCATAATTAGTAAATAGAAGACAAAAAAATTAAGAATCCAGTTAGCAAGAGCTCGTCAGTCATGACCAAAGTTCTAACCTTGGCTAGCCGTGTGACGTAGGTTGCAGCCAGGGCTGTTGCAAGTAATCCCACACCCAACGTCAGTAGCTGATTAGTTCCCCCTCATAAACCCAATTGTGATTCTTCTTGCTGCCAAACATTACATCACAATAAGCTACTCTGTAGTCTGTGCAATGAAAAAAATAATGAAAATGGGCGGATTGAATTAAAAAAAATAAAGAACTAAACTCACAATTATTGCTCGACCAAACCAGCGCTAACATAATGCAATTATATGATTTTTTTTAATCTCTTTGACATAATATATTTATAAGAAAAATCAAGATATATTGGACAAAAAGTGTTTTAGGTCAATGCAGCCTGACCAGCACTATATATATTATTCTATCCTAACCAGTTTTAATGCAATACCAAACTCGTCCATTTTGCCACCTCCAAAATTACATATCTATAAACTTATTTTTTAGAACTTATGGTTCCACTTATAGAGACAAGGATTGTGCCAGTGAGCGAGCCAAACAGAAGACCAGCTGACATTGTCAGTGGGATTGCTGGTATTGCAAGTACCTACAGGAAAGGAGCTTATTTGCATCAGTATCCTATCAGACATAAGAAAAGAAAAAGACGGAAGGGATTATATAAGGCTTATAACTGTTTGCTGCAATTTTATTTTTTATTTTTTAATGTGTAAAGCAGTAAGAACGTAGTGTAGCCTACCTACTATATGACCAAATATTCAAGAAATAAAACTAAAATAAAAAGACTAAATGATGATATCTGTAGATGATAGAAGCATGAATATTTGTAACGAAAAGAGAGTAAGCCACTTACTTCCAGACCAGCATAAACTGCAACGAAAAGTGCATATCCAGCAGGTCCATAGCCTGTCCACATTGCAGATTTAGGAGGAATGTAAGAAATTTTGCACCCTATTGATCACTCATCGAAAGAGGCTAGCTTTGAGATAAGAAATCATGGTAGATGTGTTGATATATCCTATCGGTTTTCAAATAACTTACTGAATGAGAATCTTTGAATATGGAAAGCAGATGTAATATAGGTTTAGTAAGACTTTAAAGTTTCATGGTGCAAATACAGTTTTAACATTTACCTCAAGGTCGATAATGTTCTTAAATGTAAGTAGCATGTGAAGTCTAAAGCTATTTGCTATATGTGTCCTGAAATATGTGTGTGTACTGTGCTATTGGTGCTCAACTGCTCATAAGGTTGCTTTTTGTTGGTTTGTATGTACTGCAATAGTTGTGTGCCCGCTCTTGGTACTTAAATGTTCATATGTAAGATATCTTATATCAACTAAAATAAAATGTAAATGGCTATCGATACTCAATATTTGTTAAGCCATCTTAATCAATGCCCACATCAATAGTAGTGAAGTGATATCTGATGAACACTCACCACATCGCTTAAAATGTGTTTTTGGGTGAGTGATAGTAGAAAAGCAGAAGCCGTTAATCACAGATTATGCAACATATGCTAGGGAACGGGTGATGTGAGCATGCACAATTTTGACGGCGACAACCTTTTTAGTCAAGTTTTGGTTGAGGATTCAGTTAGGAGCTTCTCCCCAATACTCACAGTCAACGATATAGATGCATAACAAGTAAAGTTAGCTTTTAAATAAACTATATATTATATGAGGGATTCTGAAAACAATGTATGGAGGTGCAGTTATGTCATATGAGGCCAGAAAGAGTGGTTTCGCCTGTTCGATTAAACATTTATCAACCTTACGGGATTAAGCTAGACCCTACTCTCCATACAGTTCAAATTACTTCAAATCTTACCACTCTTAACACTAACTTGAAACATATCTAATCAAGTGACAGGCTGATATTCAAATTAAGTTTGTGATAAGAGATGAAACGGAACATTAATTCATATTTTTACATGTGACGAAGTGTTCACACTACATAAAAAAATGACGAGACGTATATTTTCACATGTGACGAAGTTGTTCACTCACCTTAAAAAGCTACAAGACGTATATTTTCGCATGTGACGAAATTCTTAAAAAGCTATGAGACGTATATTTTCACATGTGAAGAAGTTCCTAAAAAGTGACGAGACGTATATTTTCACTTGTGAAGAAGTTCCTAAAAAGCTACGAGATGTATCTTTTCACATGTGACGAAATTATTAAAAAGCTATGAGACGTATATTTTCACATGTGAAGAAGTTCTTAAAAAGCGACGAGACGTATATTTTCACATGTGACGAAATTCTTAAAAAGCTATGAGACGTATATTTTCACATGTGAAGAAGTTCTTAAAAAGTGACGAGACGTATATTTTCACTTGTGAAGAAGTTCCTAAAAAGCTACGAGATGTATATTTTCACATGTGACGAAATTATTAAAAAGCTATGAGACGTATATTTTCACATGTGAAGAAGTTCTTAAAAAGTGACGAGACGTATATTTTCACTTGTGAAGAAGTTCCTAAAAAGCTACGAGATGTATATTTTCACATGTGACGAAATTATTAAAAAGCTATGAGACGTATATTTTCACATGTGAAGAAGTTCTTAAAAAGCGACGAGACGTATATTTTCACATGTGAGGAAATTGTTCACATCTTAAAAAGGCTACGAGACATATATCTTCACATGTGAAGAAACTTTTCACATGTCTTAAGAAGTTGTGACATATATTTTCACTATGTGAAGAAATTGTTTGCACATCCTAAAAAGCTACAAGACATAAATTTTCACATGTGACGAAGTTCTTAAAAAGCTACGAGACATATATTTTCACATGTGAAGAAGTTCTTAAAAAGCTACAAGATGTATATTTTCACATGTGACTAGGTTCCTCACACTTCTTATAATACTTGCAGTTGTAAATGTGCTTATTGAAGTCGCTCACCTATACCTTTGTCGAGTGAAAACTAAATCTATAGATAAGAAAGCATAACGGTAAGTACTATCAAGACTACTAAAACAATGAATCAACAAATAAAATTCATAGCTTGCGCAATATTGGTTCAGGCATTTCATCAAACTGTTGATATGCATTATAAAATTGAATCATTCAAATGTGACTTATATACAATTTAAACAATGATAATAACTTCAAACACATAATAATTCAGAATTCTACAATAAAATTTTATCAAAAATAACAAAATTAATAGTTACTTGAAATTTCTGTGCATCATGATTTGAAAAGTTCATCTTCTTCAACAATCTCAGCTTCAGTTGACCTAATTCCATTAACATCTTCTTCTTCACTCATATTTGTTGAATTGAATATTTTGTATGATCGATTATGATTCTGGTCGTGATTACGGTGGCGATTCCGGTAGTAGACGGTGGATTGAATGGGCGGTGTAGTGGTGGTTTGATCGGGAGGTGTAGTTTTGGTTTGAACGACGGTGGTTAGGGCGGCGTAGTGGAGGTTTGATTAGTCGGTGTATTGGTGGTTTGAACGATGGTGGTTATCCTCAGAGAGAATGAATTGGTTTCACCTGCAATTGTGTGCGATGTATGTGTTATAATTAAAAAAATACTCTTGTTTAATATATAGTTAGTGCAAATGTTACATTAATCTTAGCCATTAGATTTAAAAAAATGAGGGATTAGATGGATGCTAAGATTTCTTCTCGCGTTCTCACAAAAATTAGATTTTTCATATGAATGGCCCCATATATATATATATATATATATATATATATATATATATATATATATATATATAATCACAATGAAATTATAAAAATATATATTGATGTAATCACAAAACTTGTAAAGAATTTTATTTAGTTTAGAATTTTGTAACGATATGAACAAAATTTCTCTCAATTTGTAAAACCTTATAATACTACAATCAAAATTATAATCCTTGTAGTTTCTACATAGCAAACAATCAAAGTTTTGGAACAAATACACAATATTATACAAACATCGTAACACTTTTAAAAGATGCTCAATTTCTAAAACTTTAGAAAATTCTTAAAACAATGTGTAATGTTTAAAAAAGATCCCCAAAATACGCTCATGTCTATATAACAACTTCTGGATTTCTTATCCTTCACTAACCACAAACTTTTCTTTCTTACCATATTGTAAAACTAACACCTTCCTATTTTTCGCCGAATGTTAAATTATCTATAAAATCTTACTAGTTATAATGCCCGCGCACGCGCGAGTTTTTTTAAAAATTTTTGAATCATATATTTTTATTTATTAAAAAACAAATAATTTAAACTTTGTTTTGTTTGATTTATGATGTTTAATTATAGTTTTTTTATTATTAAATATAATTATTTAAAAATTTTAATCCTATTATTAATTGCATTTTATCTATATTTTTTGTATTTATCTTCTACTTGTGTTATGTATAAATATAAAATGTTACCTAATAAGAAAATAATCTTATTTTTAAATAAAATTATTACTAAGTAAGGTATGAATGCATTTTTTTTAAATGAAAAATTCCTAATAGAGGTTTTGTTTTATTATATAAATGATTTAACAAACTAAAAACAAACTCAAACTAAAATCTTACAAAGTATGATTTGGGCCTCAAATTAATAAGCCGGTTTACTAATGACTTAGTTAGGGCCAAAAAATCCAAATACTACTAATTCAAAGCCCCAACAATCAATATTATTTACAACTAACCCAACATGATAAATAAGTAAAAAAAAAAAAGATTTCGGTTAATAAACAAACCCCACCACACGTTTTGATTAGAACAACAAACACAACATATAAAAGGTAATATTTTCTCTTAAACCACCATTTATTTTGTATAATATGAACAAACACAAATATAAAAGGTATTATTTTTCTTGATAAAATAAACCGCCACTACACACATATTGTATAATAAGAAAGTATGAAAAACAGAAAAACATAAACAAGAAAGTATGAAAAACAGAAAACTATACCTATGAATGGGTTCCTTGGTGTCGTAGTTACATTTTTTTTTTTTTATTCTTGGAAGGTTTGTTCTTTCCCTTCATTATCACCTCTCTTGCAAATGACTTGACCAATGACATCCTTTTTGTTGACATTTTTGATATTCAAGATTTCTTTTTAGTTATGAAAGGAGAGAAATGTGTTTGTGGGATGCTCTGTTTCTTGGACAAGTTTTATGTTGCACAAGGTTTTGGAGACTAGGTGGTATCTTGTACTAGTTTTCACCTTAAAAATAATATTTGGTTCTTTTGAATGGTTAAAGTAGGAAAAAGGTTGAGAACTGATCACGTACAGAAACTGCAGTTTGCTTCAAGGGTTTTTTTTATCACCAAAACATGCAATATACTCTCTAGCTAGCTTACTAGCTTTATTATTTCAAATCAATATATATATATATATATATATATATATATATATATATATATATATATATATATATATATATATATATATATATATATATATATATATATTTGAAAACATATATGGATCTAAGTTTGATTATATGTATAGTTGCAAGATTCTTTTGTCGAACACGAGAATTATGAATGAGGCTCGACATCTCATTTTGCATTGTAT
Organism: Artemisia argyi; assembly: GCA_030686995.1. NCBI lineage: Eukaryota > Viridiplantae > Streptophyta > Magnoliopsida > Asterales > Asteraceae > Artemisia > Artemisia argyi. The sequence goes on from CM060685.1 coordinate 48,906,274, forward strand.
GATAAACATAAACGAAATAATAAAGTTAGACTCAAGCTCGGTTAGTTAAGCACTATAGATTCGAGCTCGTTTATTGAATGAGCCTCTAACTAGGCTCGAACTCCGACCCGGGCTTTTTTAGGATGGGCTCGTTTTTACCGAACCGATCCCGAGTATAAGTCACAAACGGCTTGGCATGTTTTCACCCCTAAACCCAGTTACATATTGTTTAAAAAAAATGTGATTTACATAAACGTTTTGTATTTTTTTTTTAACTCTTTCTCACGTGAAATTTTTTACTTACATCAACTGATAAAGTTGTCCCATGCATGTTGTTTAACACAATTTTAATTAGAAACCTCTAACATATGCTCACTTTGCACTAAGGATGTTTAAAAACAAAGAGCACGTACAAATAATTTCATGGGTGTCTTTGCTTAATAATTTTATGAAGTCAATATCTGATTTGATGTTGTTTGATGTTCAGTCAACGTGTTTATACAATATATATAAGTTATGTTAATGAAACAGTCAAAGATACCCTAAAGAGACTAAGAGAGGGTATGTTTTAAGAAAGTATGTGATTGAATGATACAGAATGTTTGTTCATTTCCAATATACTTTGTTTCAAATATGTGAATTTAACAGCTAGCTAGGACCAATAGCAACTGAATTTCTTTTGTTAATTTGGTGCAATTGCTACTAGTAACTATCCCAAAGTAGTGATATTTGCAGATGTTGGTTTTATCTTATTTTTCACTTAAACTACTTTCTAATGCAATAATATAGGAAACAAAATTTCAAATAAGATATATATGACATTAGCAATCTCATGTGATCATACGTGATACATTAAGAACCAATATTTGAGTTGAACCTACAAAGTGATACTCTAATCAGTGTGTGGTCCGAATTAATCAGGCTTCATATGTAGCAAACATTGTATGCGTAACCTCAAAGGGAGGGCTTTACGTACCCAGTTTGAGTGGCGGTGTGTTCAAACCCTATGGATTAATTGGCCAAACGGTTGGAAATTATAGTTTAAAAATAATAATAATAATTAAAAAAAAAAGAAAAAAAAGGTTTTCAAACATTTGTTTCCTCACAAAATGTAAACATCATTTGTTTACCCATTTACATATGTATGTACAAGTTGTAGCTGAGTTTTGGGAAATACCTATCAGACATTAGTTAGAACTACTTATTTTTAAGAGTTGAACACTTGTATTTGACTTTTCATGGTGTAATCGTTAAAACCATGACATACAATATTTCTTACTATATTATATTGTCAAGAAAATCACACGTCAATGTGAGACACAACCTGTCAATTCAAGCAATGTATGAATATTTTTATGAAATGATGTGTCAAGAGTATAAATGATTTGGTGTGGAAAACGGTGTACACTTTTATTAATAAATCAGATTACAATAATAAAATTAACAGAATGTAAATAACAGAAAATAAAATACAGACAGAAAGGGTAGAAGCAGAAGACAGACACTGTTAGCCTTGCTATTTTATAAAAGATAACGTCACACATAAAGAAATGGACTAGATATCATACAAATAGTACTTTAGGGACTATTATTGTAATATAGGCAAACATGTGATGTAATGAGCCTATAAATACCCCTCATGACTCTCCATGAGGGATGTGGGAAAGTGTGTGTATTGTTTCATTTATTCTTTGTTAATATAAACCCTTTTCTCCACCTTTCTCTCTCTACTTTCTCTCTCTAGAACCATGTTGTATTTTCATCAACCGCGACCTCCGGAACGTGTTTCTTGCTATTAACAGACACTATATAACGTGAATAAAAGAAAGCAGTAAAAGCACGAGACTCGTGTTAAACACGAGTCCCTTAAAACAGATTCGCCGTCTGTTTCCTAGGTACAACGTACAAAGCTGTTGCACAGCCGGACTAGACAAACTTGCCTGAAAGATCACGGAAAACTTGTGTGCTTCTGATCGAAAGGCTTGCTGGAACACGGCAGATAATGAGCTTCGTTTTTTGGGATGTAAAAAACTGAATGAGGATCCGTTTATTAAATAGGCTAAACCTATCTTGGTCACCAAGACAAGATATCAGCCAAAATAAATAGATATTCACAATCTGTTAAATCTTTTAACACGATTTGATATATTCCATTTATATAAACCGATTCTGTAATAAACTTGTTCTCAAAGTTAAATCGGTTCTAAAATTAAATGGATACAAAATATGGAAACTTATCAGAACGAAATCAGCAGCAAAAATCTTCGCACGTAGGCGAGATTTCGGAGCTGCATTCGTGTCCGCAGGTCGCGCGGGCTCGCATGAGTTCAGAAGTTTCGAACCCATTTTGGCCCAGAAATCCCACAATCTGCACCCCCCCTGCGCGCGCGCACGTAGGAGTGGGAGCATAGCTCACCTAAAGGAATTTGGTAGCAAATACCAACATTTCCTTATAAACAAGCATTCACTTCTTGTTTTGAGCGATGTGGGACTTTTCCATTTTTGTGTTTCACATGCCTTACTTTGAGACACAATATCTCATTCATTTCTACTCCATTTTGGACATACTTTAGCTTGTTGTGAAGCTCTCTTGGAGGAGAACAAAATGCCCCCAAGAAACATAAATATATGTAATATATACATACATTAAATTATGTCCAAAGTTTGCAAATACCACTTTGCAAAACTCATTTTTCCAACAATCCCCCACATGAATGGAGATCGGTCGAAAACACACGAAAGTTTCCGCGAAATTTCTGCGGTTAAGTCTTGCATAGGATAGGTAGGTGTGACCCTTTGAACCTTCCCTTGTGAGATGCACTTAGTCTCCTAGATCTGAGTAGACGCGATGTCCTTGAACTCAACATTTGTTTATGTAGACGACAATACACACTCACACAAGACTCTCCCTGACAATGTCAAGTCCTCATAGTCGTATTCGTTATGGTCATGAATACTAGCCTGGTTCTGCAAGAGCTCTTAGGAATTGCGCCCCCACAATTCCCTTCGAAGCGACCCCACTTCTCTCCCACATAGGTGATTTCATCTTGAATCATTAAAAACATATGTTTTGTGATTTCATCTTGAACCATTATGCTTTATGATTTCATCCTGAATCATAAAAGCCATATGTTTAACCCCTCAACAAGTCACATTTGTTATAGGAATGGACTAGGAAGTTACAATATATAGTAACTCCCCCACATTGACGTGACTTCCCCCACATTTCTATGATTAGGTTGTCCTATTAAACCCAGGTCCAGTCAACTGGGTTAGGTTTTCCTTCATAGAAACTCATTCCTTCAAGGGCTTTAGTCCTATTCCTTTAGACGACTTACTAACTAACTCTCTGCTTAAGCCTTTCGTAAGCGGATCCGCGATGTTATCGTTTGACTTCACATAGTCAATGGAGATAACTCCTGTTGAGAGTAGTTGTCGTATCGAATTATGTCGACGACGGATATGTCTGGACTTTCCATTATACATTATGCTATAAGCTCTACCAATTGACGATTGACTATCACAATGTATACTAATGGCCGTTACCGGTTTAGGGCACCTTGGTATGTCCTCTACGAATTGTCGTAGCCATTCCGCCTCTTGTCCGCATTTATCTAAAGCGATAAATTCTGATTCCATCGTGGACTTAGCTATAACAGTTTGCTTGGAAGACTTCCAAGATATAGCTGCTCCTCCTAATGAAAACACATATACACTAGTTGATCTAGAATCCTTTATGTCAGATATCTAATTTGCGTTACTGTATCCTTCTATAACAGCTGGATATCTTTCATAATACAATCCATAATCGCGACTGTATCTCAAATAATGAAGTACCCTAGTCATAGCTTCCCAATGTGCGTAACTTGGATTACTAGTATACCTACTTAGCCTGCTAACAGCATATGCTAAGTCAGGTCGGGTACTTGTCATCAAGTACATTAACATGCCAACAATTCTTGAATACTCTAATTGGGCAACACTTGCGCCTCTATTTTTAGATAGATGCTTGCTGGTGTCAATTGGAGTTCTAGCTAGGCCGGAATCCCCCGCATTATGAGTATTCAGAATTTTGTCAACGTAATGTGCTTGACTCAACACAAGTCCATTTTGAGTTCGTATGATCTTTATTCAAAGGATCACATAAGCCAAACCCATATCTTTCATGTCAAACTTTGATTTCAACATGTCTTTAGTAGATTTGATCATCTTGTCGTTACTGCCAACGATAAGCATATCATCAACATATAAACACAAGATTACATATCCACTACTTGTGTCTTTTACATAAACACACTTGTCGCATTCATTAATTTTGAATCCACTATCTAGCATGGTGTGGCCAAATTTTTGATGCCACTGTTTGGGAGCTTGCTTTAAGCCATATAATGACTTAACAAGCCTACAAACTTTGTTCTCTTGTCCAGGAGCAATGAAACCCTCAGGTTGGTTCATGTAGATCTCTTCTTCTAAATCCCCGTTTAGAAAAGCCGTTTTCACATCCATTTGGTGAATTTCCAAATTTCTTTAAGCGGCAATAGCAAGTATCATTCTGATCGATGTTATTCGCGTAACAGGAGAATATGTTTCAAAGTAATTTAGACCTTCACGTTGTCTAAATCCTTTGATTACCAACCTTGCTTTGTACTTGTCAATGTTGCCATCAGCTTTCATCTTCTTCTTGAAGATCCATTTATAGCCTAGTGGTTTACAACCAGGAGGTAAATCCACGAGATCCCAAGTATGATTTTGTAAAATAGAATCTATTTCACTTTTAATGGCTTCTTTCCATTCAGGCCCTTCTGAGGAAGTCACCGCTTCTCGATAAGAAGTAGGTTCATGTTCTACCATAAAAGAAACAAAATCGGGTCCAAATGATTTCTCGGTTCTTGCCCTTTTACTTCTTCTAGGTTCAACTTCTTCTTCCTCGGTTTGATCTTGTCTCTCATCTTGGAGATCATTATCATCTCGTTGTCTCTTATCTTGGACAACATTGTCATCTATTCTAGATGAACTTCCAGTTTCCTTCGTTAAACAAGGAAACATATCTTCAAAGAAGGAAGCATTCCTTGATTCCATTACAGAACCCTTTTGTATATCCGGATTTTTCGAATCATGTACAATGAAACGATAAGCACTGCTATTCCTAGTATATCCAATGAATATACAATCTACAGATTTAGGTCCAATATTATGGGCCTTGGGAGTCGGTATAGCTACCTTTGCTAGACACCCCCACACTCGTAAGTACTGAGATGATGGTTTTCTTCCCATCTATAATTCATAAGGGGTCTCTTCTTTTTCCTTACGAGGTATCTTATTTAAAAGATAAGTAGCTGTTAGAATGGCTTCCCCCCACATGTCCTGGTTTAAACCAGAACTTATCAACATGGCATTAACCATTTCCTTCAAGGTGCGGTTCTTCCTTTCGGCAATACCGTTCTGTTGAGGTGAGTAAGGAGCAGTGAACTCACATCTGATTCCATGTTTCGCACATAGATCAGCGAATGGAGACACATATTCACCTCCTCTATCACTTCGTACCACCTTGATTTTCTTACTAATTTGATTCTCAACTTCGCTTTTGTATAGAACAAACTTGTCTATAGCTTCATCTTTACTTTTTAACAAGTAAACGTAGCAATACTTTGTACAATCATCAATAAACGTGATAAAGTACTTATTGCCACCTTTTGTGGGTAGTGATTTCAAATCACATATGTCAGTGTGTATCATATCAAGTGGTTTGGTTTTTTGTTCAACCGATTTGAAAGATGCTCTTGTAAGTTTGGCTTCAACACAAGTTTCACATTTATATTTTGAGTCAATATGGAAATTAGGTATGCAGTTAAATTTAATCAAATGACACATTGAATTAAAATTTACATGTCCAAGACGGCCATGCCACACATTAGAAGACTCAATAAATTAAGCAGAAGAATTCATTTTATTGATATCATTCTTAACAACCATTACATTGAGCTTAAACATACCATTCAGGGCATATCCCCTACCAACATACATTTGATTCTTAGAAAGAACAAACTTATCAGACTAAAAAACAAGACGAAAACCAAACTTATTCAACAGCCACCCAGACACAAGATTCTTGCGAATCTCTGGAACATACAAGACATTAGTCAACTTGAGCTCTTTCTCGGATGTCATCTTCAGGATTACATCTCCTTCGCCCTTGATATCAGCAGTTGCAGAGTTGCCCATGTACAACTTGTCTCCATTGTCAACCGCTCTGAAAGAGTGAAACATACTCTTATCAGCACACACATGACGGGTAGCCCCAGTATCAATCCACCATTCCCTGTTGTTTGAACCTACCAGGTTAACTTCAGAGATCATGGCAATGACGTCAGAAACCATAGCAATCATTTCCATATCATTCACCATATTTGCCTCGCGTGGAGTCACCCGCTTCGGCATCTTACAGTTAGCAGCACGGTGACCTGGCTGGTCACAATTGAAACACACCCCTTGGAACTGCTGTTTCATAATTGCAGCTTTAGGAGCAAGGTACTCAGACTTCCCTTTGCCCTTCTTGTCATTCTTTCCTTTGCCCTTGCCTTTTTCCTTGACATGAGACTTTGAAGATGACGAAGCATGCTCAACCAAATTTGCCTTGGCAGAATCAGGCGTATAAGTGTTTTTCTGAGCCAGCTTGTTGTCCTCTTTAATACGAAGACGAACAACCAAGTCTTCAACACTCATCTCCTTTCGCTTATGCTTCAGGTAGTTCTTGAATTCTACCCAGCTTGGAGGTAACTTTTCAATGATAGCAGCAACTTGAAAAGTTTCACTCAAAGTCATTCCTTCAGCATGAATGTCGTGTAGCAAAATCTACAGATCTTGAACCTGACTCATATCTTTCTTTGAATCATCCATCTTGTAATCCAAAAAGCGTGCTACCATTAACTTCTTTGTACCAGCATCCTCAGTTTTGTACTTGTGTTCCAATGACTCCCATAATTCTTTGGCAGTCTTGGTCTTGCAGTACACGTTGTACAAAGAGTCGACCAAACCATTCAAAACATAGTTGTGACACAAAAAGTCTAAATGTTTCCATGCTTCCAAGGCTTGAACAGCCTGTTGATTAGAGGATTGACCTTCAACAGGAGGTTTGTGGGTTCTCTTTTAAGAACCGCGTAAGGTTCAAAGTAGTGAGATAAAAGAACATCTTCTGTTGCCACCTCTTAAAATTCTGCCCATTGAATTTTTCTGGTTTCTCAGCATGGTTAACAACTGTGTTGGTACCTGGCGCACCAGACACATGCACAGTAGTCCCAGGAGGAGTAGTGTTAGTCATCCTGAAAGATCAACACAAACAGTTAAACAAACTGTTGCAAATCGGTATCTACTTGTACCAGATCTGACTGAACGAAACTCTAACTTGGTTTCGATAAATCAATTAATAGAAACTCAATCTTGGTTTCGTTATAAACTGATCAAAACAACTGCTTTAAAACGTTATAGATCTGTACACCAAATCTGAAAGTAAAATCCTGTTTTAATTAAAACTGATTTCCAAAGAAACTCAACTAAGTTTCGACAGAAAACAGTTTATAAAAATCTGTTAATAATTAATCCGATTTACAAAGTGTTTTAAATTCGGTTAAACCAAATACGTTTTAAGACTGTGGGAAACGGTGTACACTTTTATTAATAAATCAGATTACAATAATAAAATTAACAGAATGTAAATAACAGAAAATAAAATACAGACAGAAAGGGTAGAAGCAGAAGACAGACACTATATAAAGTAAATAAAAGAAAGCAGTAAAAGCACGAGGCTCGTGTTAAACACGATTCCCTTAAAACAGATTCGCCGTCTGTTTCCCAGGGTACAACGTACAAAGCCGTTGCACAGCCGGACTAGACAAACTTGCCTGAAAGATCACGGAAAACTTGTGTGCTTCTGATCGAAAGGCTTGCTGGAACACGGCAGATAATGAGCTTCGTTTTTTGGGATGTAAAAAATTGAATGAGGATTCGTTTATTAAATAGGCTAAACCTATCTTGGTCACCAAGACAAGATATCAGCCAAAATAAATAGATATTCACAATCTGTTAAATCTTTTAACACGATTTGATATATTCCATTTATATAAACCGATTTTGTAATAAACTTGTTCTCAAAGTTAAATCGGTTCTAAAATTAAATGGATACAAAATATGGAAACTTATCAGAACGAAATCTGCAGCAAAAATTTTCGCACGTAGGCGAGATTTTGGAGCTGCATTCGTGTCTGCAGGTCGCGCAGGCTCGCATGAGTTCAGAAGCTTCGAACCCACTTTGGCCCAGAAATCCCACAATCTGCACCCCCTGCGCGCGCGCACGTAGGAGTGGGAGCATAGCTCACTGATTGATGCGAAAGCAGTCAGATATTGTTGACCAAGGTCAACAAGTCAAAGACAGCCTTGTTCCAATTCTCCGGTGATAGTATAGTGTGTCCTCGGGTCGTTAAGTCCCAGCGAGATTGAAATGGTGCTGTTTGAAATCGTTTAGGAATGAGTGGCACTGAGGACAGTAGCCCAGATGATATGGAATTGATTTTGCTACTGTTATTTTGGCAATTGTACACAGATATAATATTCACAAATAACAGATATACAAGTATATGCACAAATTCACAAACTGGAATTACGTAACAGACAGGAAAAGTGGGGTTTTGATTAATTACAACTACAGGGGGTGCTTTTGAAACTTTTGAAAACTTAAAATTAAAAAGAAATTTGAAAATGAAAATGAATTTATAAAAGTGATTATTATAATATTTAAATATTATTTAATTAATTAAACTAATTAAAATCTAATTTAAAACCTAATTTAAATTAACTAAAAATTACAAGGATTACAAATTAAACTAAAAATTTGCAAAAACAATTTCTAAACTTAAATTTGACCTTGAAGAAAGTATAAAAAATAAAAATAAGTATTTTTGTCTTTTTATGAGTTTTATATTTATTAAAAACTATTTATATTAATTATACTAATTAAACTATTTTAAATTTCAATTAATACTAAATTAACTTATAAAATTATGATAAAATTTATAAAACTATTTAACCATCACAGGAATCCTACAAAATTATAAAAACTTCTAAAAATTATGTTTAAGGCTATTCTACTAATTAATTACCTTTTAATTACTTTAAATCTTATTTAAATAATTAAAATAAGAAAAATGGAAAATGAACAGTAGAAACTAAAAATATATTTTTTAAAAGTCTTAACTAATTTATAAAACTTAGAAAAATTATAAAAAACTACTGTTGTTATTAAAAATTTAAGAAAACTAATTAATAATTAATATTACCTATTTAATTAATTAAACTAGTTTTAAATCTAATAAATAGTAAACTAATCAGGAAAAATCTAAGAAAATTATTTTAAATACTTAAAGGTACTAGAAAATTTAGAAAATTATAAAAATGGAAAAGTGCTTATAAATAAGCTGAAATGAAAAATGAAAAAGATAGTTTCTATTAAATAGAAGCTATCACTATTTCTATTTTTGGTTTTTTGGATTTTTTTCTTTTTGACAGATAATTATATGATGAAAATGAGTAACTTTTATAAAACAACTTTTTATCAAGCTTAAAAATAAGCTGTGTGCACCCCCTAAACTTAAGCAGTTTGACTTTTGTTGACCAAGTGGACAAATATGCTCAAATGAGTGTAGGTGGGGTCCACAATGATGGAACTAGATAAAAATACGCTAAAGTAACTAAAATAAGCCAGAAACAACAAGCAACAACCACTGATAAGCTGATAAGCAACAAATAAGCACTTAGCAAACTTGAGCTTAACTTAGAAATGGGACAGACTTTGGGGTGGATTCCAGGTGGGGTCCACTTGTTCCTAGGTCAAACCAAAGGTCAATCCTTGACCCCTGGTAGGAGGGGGGTTGTCTAAAGCTAATTGTGGGTTGTGGGACTGATGCGTGGGAATCGCAACAGGCTTTACCTCTCGAGGGATCTCGAGAAGCTTACAACCCCCACCAGGCAGTGTACCTGATCGTTGTAGTATAGTATAGTGACAAGTACCGGGGGATTGATCGTTCAGCTTAGGAATAGTATCGCTAGGATTAGAAAGCCTAATTACTAGTTTTAAAGGTGAGGGATGATTATTTTTGTGTTTTTATATTTTTTATGAAAGCAATTAAAATATCGGTTTTTGGACGAGTGGGCGGAATTAGTTGCTATTCAACTAACCCAAAACTAAGATGCAATCAAAATAAAATACTGAAAATGAAAATAAACTAATTTATACTAAGGTTGTGAGCAGTAATTGGAGAAAATGTGTTTACATAGACTTCACTACTCCCTAGATATCTTTTACACGTTAATTACTTGTTATAATTGTATGGATGACGGATTGTATTCCTTAATACCATTCATGGGGTGGCATACATAACTCCCCAATTCTATGAGCTCTTATCTCCTCCTACACCATGACCCAGCACAACTATAGGGATTGTAAACAGTGGCTCATGCATTAAATACAACCAATAAAGACCTAGTACACCTCGGTTCATGTTTCTTAAGACGTTCAAGCATGTTACCATTTGGAGATCTGCCAGTTTTCTTAAGCCTAACATATAAAATCATTCATCCAAAATAAGAATAGACAAGTAATCAACACATAATCAATATCTAGGTTTCATTAGATCTAAGCAAACACAAAAGAGATCTAGCCTAGCATAATGGAATTGAGACAAGAACAAGATATAGACAACCAACACATAGACATATTGATTGAACTAGAAGAACACTTATCTCAATTACAATGCAAGGTATCAAGGGTTTGGAACCCTTGAAAACCTGTAAAAGTTGCACCAAATTCGTCTTTAGGGTTTCACCAAAACTTCTCTCCCACTTTTAATGTAAAAACTAGAAAACTATATATAGGAAAACTGGGGTGACGGCGTCAAGAGCAATGGTGTGGCGCCGTCATCTCGCCGCCAAATACTTCCTCGGACGGCCTTGATCTACTTATGACGGCCTATGTGACGCCGTCATCAACCACGGTATTTTATTCTTGGGACTCTGACGCCGTCAAGAGCAATTCTTGATGCCTTCATGCACTGTTCCCAGCATAGAAATTTGAGACTTTGCCGTTTTCTTCACTTTTATGCTCCAAAAACGTCCAAAATGGCATCTTTTCCAGAATTCACTCTCCAAGTACCTAAAATCACAAAAGGAACGATTTAGGGCAATATTTGATCAAATAAAGTCGGATTCGGGCTTAAATGACCCCCTAAAAACGGATCATTTTTCGCCTCATCATATACCCTTACACTTGAGATTTGCTTGTCCTCAAGCAAATGCGCTTTTATTCTACTCAAAAGACAAGTTAGGGGTCATTTAACACTAATATAAAAGTAATTACAACAAATAATCGTTCCACTAAAGACCAATAGACAAGCACGGAGGTCATACACAAGCACCTCACAAATAGTGTTTAGATACTCACATCTCTCGGGTGTAATAAAGTAATATAACATTATGGAAATGGAAGATATCTCTCACTACCTGTCATAGCAAAATAGATTACCATAGGCTTGGGAAAGGATCAAACCTCCACCACATGGCGTAAGCACCTAGGATAAACTATCAAAGAGGTCTTTTAAAGGGTTGTAACATTAGGTATAGGGATATGCATTACACGATTTTGTTGGATAAAGGAAGTTTTACTGGTGGCGAGTTAACAATCTTGGTTAATTACATGTACAAGATGGCGTTGTTAAGCCAAGACTAGACTCGACTTAAGCTAACAAATGAGAAATAACTAAAAACATAAAATGAAACGGGATGGTAGTCCGTTTTTTTTTTTTTTTTTTTTTTTTTTTTTTTTTTTTTTTTTTTTTTTTTTTTGCATACACTCTTACCCTACCATCCAAAATAATACATCATAGGGGTATGAACGTTCCCCTTACACTTAAATCTTTACATACTTAACATTTAACTATTCTAATGACTCGAATTAAGAAAATCAAAACACTTGGAGCACTTTTAAGATTAACGTATATATGGGGGTAATATTATTATGTTCTTCCCCATTACTCCATAAAATAAGTACTTGCCCATGAGTCCCAATCGTCCCAAAACAATATGTACAATGATATGACTCGACTTAGCAACCATGTAATCAATTAGAAAGTTAACTTAGGGTTTAACAAATAACAATAATGCACTAAAAATGAGCGCATACACGGAAGGCTAAGGCGATTTGGTTGTACATTTAAGTGGGGTGTAACAAATTCTTCCTTTAAGTAAAATGCTTAAAGTTAGAAACGAAAAGATAGGCTCGGAGGGGTGTACTAGGGGTATCGTGTACTAAAAATGAGTACAACGCTAAGGGTGTGGGAAAAATTAGTTGACTTAACTAGCCAAGTAATATGACTTAAATGGTCAAGTAATTATAATACGGGTTTAACACAAGGGTGATCCTAATGCCTCTTATCATGTAGTAAATCCTACCACACGAATGTAGTCTCACTAGCGGTCTCGGGATGCATCACTAACGTAAGTTCTAGAATCTAAATGCTACCGGTACACTCATAAGCACTAATAATGAATGCTTTTCCTATCAAATCTAAAGGCGAACCTCACATTTTTTTGGATGGAAATTTTTTCTGAATATACGGTTATGTGCTAGTCATACAACCTCCTATCCATGAGACGCTTGCTATGGCTAAAGTTTCACTCCTAAATGTTGTAAAAAAATTTAAATTTGGCGCTAAAATTACACTAACAAGTATTTCTCATAGTTTTATTACACATCTACTATCAAACAAAACAAACTCAAGCGAAAGTGCATATGTAAGGTATCATCTTTTTACCCTCCCCTTACACTTAAGATGAACATTGTCCCCAATGTTCAAGTAAAGAATGTAAAGGTGAAAAAGTAAAGAGAATGAAATCAAATACTCCCCTGATTCGCTCGGTATGGATTATAGGTTGGCCAGGTTAGATCTTCCTCCAAGAAAATGAACAATCAAAGCTTCCCTTCCAGAATATAAATCATCTCCTTGTCATACAAAACCTGTAAATCCTGACAAAAATAGACAAGACAACCTCGCGTAAAATCGGCGGCATCCTATATAAGTTTCTAAATCCTAGAAAACAAGGTAAGATATAATTCTTGTGGAATGAAGTTTGCAGATTTCCTGAAGATTATAAAACTTAATAATTCACAAAAACCATAAGACTCCGTTAGAAAAACAAAACCGGTAAAATTTCCAGATTTTAACTCCTGACGCCGTCAAGAGTAATACTCTGACGCCGTCAGAATGGACCTGCATAAATTCTTATGTTAAGTTTCCGGAAAATTTCTGGAAAAACTTGGTCCTCCTTCCTGGAAAATCCTGCAAAACTTCATTATGACTCAATACAAGCATTTGACTCTAACAAATACGAATATACATGTTCATTTAATAATGTGGAGAATCATGATCGGTTTGTTTCTTAAAAACATATTTGGGGTTTCCCCTTACACTTATCTTTTGCAAAAATACTTTTAGGTTGGAGTTAAGACTAGGAAACAACATAGTAAAGTATTTCCACATTTTAATTTAGAAACATGATCAACCAACAATAAAAATAAAACATGCATACGGAAGCAAATAACAATCAAACAAATAAAATCACACAAAACATGGGTTGCCTCCCAAGAAGCGCTTTTCTTTATTTACGAGTCTTGTAGCTAGACTCAAGGTCATAGGCTATCGTGTATCGCTTATGCTCACATAACCAAGTGTGAGCCATCTAATAGTCGCCTCATCTTTCTTATACTCTTCTCCTAACTCTAAACACCCGCGATAGTATTTTTTATTCTTTTCATGCGTGTACTTAAGTCCTTTCCTCTTATCATTCTCACTTAGCATTTCCATGGGTGGATACCTACTACACTTTTCCATGGAAAAATCTTTGAACCTAGGGTGTGCGCGGGGCATTTGATAAACAAAATCTTCATCCCCATCCGAGAATGTAATTAACCCTTCTATGAGTTTTTCATCGAGGTTGGTCAATCGTTTGAAGGGTTTTCCAAACACAACTTGGGTCAATTTATTATCAATAAACTCTCCTAGATTCTCCATAACCATGAACTCAACAAGATAAACCAACCTTCCTACAAACACATGCAATGGTATTGCCTTAGCAATAATGTTGTCTCCTTTGTATTCTAACTCATCTACCATGATTTTATTGTATTCATCACGTGAGATTATGTTCATTGGAAGAGATGAGTTGAGATAGGCGTTAAAGCTCTTAAATCCGATCTTACAAGGGAATTGCATGTTAAATGAACTATCACACTCAATCCTAGTCCTAGGGTCAACATACCTAAGAGGGTTTATTTCCTCCTCCATTCTATCCTCATTAATCACGTCATCATCATCAAGATCCTCATCGGAGTCTGAATAGTAAAAAGGACTAGCCCTACGGTCATCATCATGATCAGACTCCTCTAGCTCAGAATTATTGTCAAAGTGGTGGTTGGGTGAGAGGTTAGGTGGGTTCTCATTTTCTGCTAAAGGAAGCGGGGCGGGCATTTGGAAGATCCTACGACGAAAAACACGAATAACAGGAATCAAACGATCAATGTTATTGTTATCCATCAAAATAGTTTACGAACAAAGACACAAAGAAATAGATAGACTAAGAGAAAACCTAAAAAAAAAAAAAATCTTACTAGAAAGGAATCTAGCAAGTAGACCTAATAAAAAGAAATTCTAACCTAGACAATAACTATTCCCCGGGCTGCGGCGCCAAAAACTTGATGCGTGGGAATCGCAACAGGCTTTACCTCTCGAGGGATCTCGAGAAGCTTACAACCCCCACCAGGCAGTGTACCTGATCGTTGTAGTATAGTATAGTGACAAGTACCGGGGGATTGATCATTCAGCTTAGGAATAGTATCGCTAGGATTAGAAAGCCTAATTACTAGTTCTAAAGGTGAGGGATGATTATTTTTGTGTTTTTATATTTTTTATGAAAGCAATTAAAATATCGGTTTTTGGACGAGTGGGCGGAATTAGTTGCTATTCAACTAACCCAAAACTAAGATGCAATCAAAATAAAATACTGAAAATGAAAATAAACTAATTTATACTAAGGTTGTAAGCAGTAATTGGAGAAAATGTGTTTACTTAGACTTCACTACTCCCTAGATATCTTTTACACGTTAATTACTTGTTATAATTCTATGGATGACGGATTGTATTCCTTAATACCATTCATGGGGTGGCATACATAACTCCCTAATTCTATGAGCTCTTATCTCCTCCTACACCATGACCCAACACAACTATAGGGATTGTAAACAGTGGCTCATGCATTAAATACAACCAATAAAGACCTAGTACGCCTCGGTTCATGTTTCTTAAGACGTTCAAGCATGTTACCATTTGGAGATCTGCCAGTTTTCTTAAGCCTAACATATAAAATCATTCATCCAAAACAAGAATAGACAAGTAATCAACACATAATCAATATCTAGGTTTCATTAGATCTAAGCAAACACAAAAGAGATC
The DNA here is from genome assembly GCA_030686995.1 of Artemisia argyi. Lineage (NCBI taxonomy): Eukaryota > Viridiplantae > Streptophyta > Magnoliopsida > Asterales > Asteraceae > Artemisia > Artemisia argyi. The sequence continues at coordinate 48,921,804 of CM060685.1, forward strand.
TAGCCTAGCATAATGGAATTGAGACAAGAACAAGATATAGACAACCAACACATAGACATATTGATTGAATTAGAAGAACACTTATCTCAATTACAATGCAAGGTATCAAGGGTTTGGAACCCTTGAAAACCTGTAAAAGTTGCACCAAATTCGTCTTTAGGGTTTCACCAAAACTTCTCTCCCACTTTTAATATAAAAACTAGAAAACTATATATAGGAAAACTGGGGTGACGGCGTCAAGAGCAATGGTGTGACGCCGTCATCTCGCCGCCAAATACTTCCTCGGACGGCCTTGATCTACTTATGACGGCCTATGTGACGCCATCATCAACCACGGTATTTTATTCTTGGGACTCTGACGCCGTCAAGAGCAATTCTTGACGCCTTCATGCACTGTTCCCAGCATAGAAATTTGAGACTTTGCCGTTTTCTTCACTTTTATGCTCCAAAAACGTCCAAAATGGCATATTTTCCAGAATTCACTCTCCAAGTACCTAAAATCACAAAAGGAACGATTTAGGGCAATATTTGATCAAATAAAGTCGGATTCGGGCTTAAATGACCCCCTAAAAACGGATCATTTTTCGCCTCATCAGGGACCCACTGGGTTGGTCTACAACAACCACCAAAGTGGTGGTGGTGAGGTGGTTAGCTGATGCACAGGGCAATGGTTTGCCCTGCAGCTGTGTTCCAGGGGTTTTTTAGTCCACACAATAAAATCACAAAAATCAAACAATTATGCAAATCTCAACTTAAGCTGATAGACTATCTACCCAACAAGTTTCAAAGCTTAAAACCAAACACAAAAATCATGGGAATTCATGCCATTTTGGAGAAAAACTGAATATGCACTTTTGACTTTCTAAGAAAAACTTAGACCTTTGACTTTCTTGAGTTTTGAGTTGATCCTAGGTACTGATTATGATGTATTAAGATGAAATGAACATAGAACAAGCTTAATCTATTACTTATGAGCCAAAGGGAGGTTTTATGGATCAAAACACCACAACAGTTAACAGTTGTGGGGTCTTAGCAATGATTTTGACTTTTTTGCAAAAGGACCTTGGTGTTTTATGCCTGAGTCGACCTATTTGGACCTAATGTGGTGTGTTTCAACTACAAACTTCAACCAAAACACCACTGAGTGCTATGTAACAATTAATACCAAACACCCCTTTAAGCAAGACTGTTTTTGATTTTTAGAAGCTAAGGGGTGTGAAAGCTTATGAGACCTTTCAAAATCAACTTTTTATAATCTATTAAACTTAAAAGACTGCTTAGAAACAGAGATTAACCATAAAACACACAAGAATACCACTTAACTAATTTGACTGTGAAACCTAGGACTTAAAGTAGCTACCAATTTTAATGAACAAGCTATCTATATTAAGCTATAGATTAACTAAACAACACTCAAATAAGCACAAACAAACACAGATTATCAGATACAAGCTAGAAATCAGAAACTAAGTTTTTAGAGGAAAATTTAAATGAGCAAATTCTTACAAACCACTCCTAGCATGAACAAGGAGTTTTCCACTCATGCCTATCTTTAGATAGGCCAAATTCACTTCCAAAATTGCTCTTCAATGCTCCTCAACACCCGAAATAAAAATCAAAACACCACAATTGACTATGTTTGACTTTTTTATATTTTTGATCCTTTTCTACTAATACTGAATTTTATTGTCTCTAAAAGCTTCAATAAGCTTTAAGGAACCTAAGTGAGCTTAATTCAGTCCATGTTCATTGATACAAACCACCACTAAGCTTGTTGAGAATTTCCGAAATTTGAATAAATGGTAATAACTCAAAACAGAACTGAAACTTGATTTTTATAACTTGCAAAGACTTGAAATACAAAAAGTTAGCTACTACAATGCTTGAACTAGAAGATTACAACTGAATTTGAAAACTAATTTAAATTCGACAATAAAAATATTTAATTAACTACACACTACATTTCTTGCATTCTTCTTCCTTTTATAGCTGACTTCTAGGGTTTCTTGGATATCTCTGAGTCTTTCCCACTTGATCTTGGCCATTGAATTGCTCTGAATTGATCTCAGCCTTTGAATTGGATTTTGGCGCCAAAAATGGATAAGAGGATTTGGACTGTTATAGCAATTGGGGGGTGGCAGCATTTGGGGTGGCAGCATTTATTGTGGTGGGATAGTTAGGTGTAGGGTGAGTGTTTTGGGCGGTGGAAGTGACAGAGATGGTGGGCTGGTGGTGATGGGATGGGCAAGTGGGTGGGGGAGGCTGTGAGAGGGAAGGGATGGGGAGTTTGACTTGGTTTGACCCCGAGTTATATTATTTTGGGTGTTGGGTGGGCTTGAGGTGTTTTGGGCCAAAAGAAGGGATGGGCTGGGGTGCTTTGTGGATTGGATTTGGTTTTTGTTTGGAGTAGTATAATTTAGGTCCGGTTATGGTTTTTGATTTCACAAGGACTATTTTTGTAATTATTTGAAAGTTGGAAGGACTTGATTTGGCATGTTTCTAAAGTATTCCATGGGGTTGACTATGCCAAGTGATGAATAGTATGAGGCCCTAGAATGATTTTTCCATTTTAAATGCACCAGGGACTAAAACTGCCAAACTTTCAAACTTCAGGGACCATTTGTGTAATTTCACCAAACTTTTCCACCAAGGACCAATCCTGCCATAAAAGGTTAGTGCAAGGACAAAATTTGTTTTTCTCAAAGTTTTTAATATCCCAGGGACCATTTTTGACAATTTTCAAAGTTCAGGGACTAAACTTGACATTTTGTGAAACTTTGCACCAAAGGACTAAATGTGTAACTTTTTGATTTAAAAGGACCTTTGGTGACTTTTTCAAGTTTTTAGAACAACCAGGGACTAGATTTGACAACTTTTGAAAGATGGGGGACTAAAACTGCCAATTATGCAAACTTTGTGCGTTTTTCATCTGTTTTTGATTATTTTGCATTTGAAACATGTAAAACACTTTCCTGGGATATTTTCACTATTTTGATTCAATATTGAGTGTTTTTAGATGTTTTGGCAGCTCAGAAAAGGTAAAAATGATGAGTATTTACACACTCATCAATCCCCCACACTAAAACATTGCTAGTCCCTAGCAATCTTTTGAGAAAAACTTGATGGATTTGAAAATCTCTTTACCAAAAGCCATCACTTCTGGAGTAGCCAGGTGTAAGAACTGTGGCACACCTGATAACCGTGTGATTTTGAGCAAACCACCAGCTTTCAACGGATTTGATTAGTCTTTACCAAAAGCCGTTTGCTTCTGGACTAGCCAGCATCTTGATGGACTAAGTCAATATCTTGGTGAGCTGATTACCAATTATGGATTTTCCACGGCCTTTACCACAAGCCATAATCTTGTGGGCTAGCCAACTCATTCGCTTTATGGGATATGGGGAGTTGAGGAACCATACAATTTTTGGCAAATTGCAAGCCATCAATGGGTTTGAGATGTCTTTACCAAGAGCCGTTTGCTCCTGGACTAGCCAATCCATTTGTCATTTAGACTTTGGCGGGCTGATTACCACAAAAATTTTGAAATAAAGTGAAAATTTTTTGAAAAATTTAGGCCTAAAAATGGGGGTATTTAGAAAGTTTTGTGATAAAATTCGTAATAATTTCCCCCCCCCCCCCCACACTAGAATTGAATATTGTCCTCAATATTCAAAGTCCCGGCTATTATGCCGAATCTCTGAACGAAAAAAGCTAATATTGGAATCTAACTGTGGAAATATGGATTTTATTTTTCACTTTATTTAACTGTACATATAAACATTTTTTTTTGAACTGAAACTTATATACATATTTACTTTTCAAAAAGGTGGGGGACGGCCACTCCCCCACACTAGGGTGGTAGAAAGTAGAAAGAAGTCAGAAATACGGGTGAAAACCCATATATGCTGCTATTTTTTGTTCACCGAGTCACTAGCTTGACTCGATCCCCGAATTCATTGGTCCATGGGAAAGTTTGGAGATCCGGGACAACTGATGAGTGCTTAATCACTCATCCTTTTTAGACCTTAATACGGACCATAAACACCAAATACTAACCAAAAATGCCAAGAGAATGCATGTTTTTGTATTTGTGTATGTGCAGGTACGGATATGAGAAAAATGAACGAAAACACAGCAAAACCGACAAAAAACGAGCACGAGATTGGAAAAAGGTCAAAAGCCGGAGCCGGGGAAGCAAAAGGATTAAGGAAAGCCTAAAATGTCATGAAAAATCCTCAGGAATTCAAAAAGTTGCACGAATAGTCCCTGGGCAAAGTTTGAGAGTTTGACGATTTTAGTCCTCCAAGTTTCATCAAGTTGTCAGATTTGGTCCTTGGAAGATACTTTGAAGAAAAGTCAAAGTCAACCCTCAATTATGTGAGAATGACAAGAATTATCCTTGGGAAGTACTTTGGATAAAATACAGTTCTAGTCCCTAAGCTTTGAGTTTGTACAATATTGGTCCTTGTAAGTTTACTACTCCTAAATCAATAACCGGATCCTATTCAATAGCCTAATCCAAAAACATACCTCTTGGCCCATACAACACCAAAGCCCACCATCCCTATTACTATACCCAGCCCACACCCATCATTTTAACCCGGTCAACCCCTAAACCCAAACCCGGTCAACACTTTTAATATAAATTCCCCCAAAATAAACCCCGCCCCCCAATTTCATATAATACCCAGATTTTTACTGTTCCCGAAGAACCCTAATTCCCCAAGTCACAAAATTACCCCGTGTTATTAATAATTACCCAATCATTGGGTTTTCTAGAAGGGTCAGAAGCGTCAGGGAATGTCTGAGAGGGTACGTGGACCAATGGGGATACACACGCAGGATTAAGGATTGTCACATCAATCAATCTAACGGCTAATATCACAACGTGGGTACCAAGGAGAGATCAAGGGATAATATTGCACCGAAGAAACACATTTCTAAAAGGCTCCTCAAACCCTAGCAGCTCCCATTCGTGTATAAATACCCCCTTCCCTAGTCATTTAGGTGTGCCTTATTTTTTATTGTTATGCTGTTGAAATTAGTTTGTAATACCTTTTTAATATTAATGAAAATTGTTTAGTTTGATTCAATTGTTTTCTTATTTACTTGTTTCCATATTAAAACTGCTTATTGCTTATAAGGTGTTTCAGCTTATTGTTATTACTTTTATTGTTCATTTAAATTCAGTATTTACTTTCAAGTCTTATTTACTCATTCAGGTTTTATTTCCTTTTCAGTTTACTTAAATCAAAGTTTAAAAATATATATATATATATATATATATATATATATATATATATATATATATATATATATATATATATATATATATATATATATATATATATATATATATATATATATATATATAAATAAAAAATATAAAGTACTTAATTCCACAAGCTTCAATAAGCTTTTATTTAGTTTAATCAGTTTCATATAAGCTTCTAATAGCTTTTGTGGAGCTTTGTTTGGCACCAAATACTCATATCTCTCATAAGCTCAAAAAGTCAACTCTGGTCAACATCAGCTTATTATGATAAGCTAAGCTTATTTTGGAGTTAAGGCAGTCAATAAGGTGCTATTGGCCTGTCAAAAGACAGGCTTTGTGGGAGTCCTCCTCTGTTTGGCTGAGGGGGTTTGTAAGCTCTTATTTTCATTTTCGTCTTAATCTTGCATCAGTAGTATAAACAGTAGTATAGATCTGTGCTTATCTGCTTTTTATTGATTGATATTACTTGTTTAATTCTGATAATAGTTGAGTAATAGTAGTTTGTTTTATCTGTTTGGCTGATTGTTGGTTGAGTTGTGATTTGATATCCCACTACTGTTTAATCTGTGGATCTAAGGCGTTTGTGATTTCTGTGTTTGAGTTGCTTCTGAGTCAGATTTCTGTGTTGTTTTGGATCACTCTGGTAACTTAAGTGGAGGATTGGATAACACTTATTGGATCTGTGGTAGTTTCTAGTTAGTGACAGAAATATAGGAGTGTTTGGTATTGTAGTGTTTGCTGGTATTAAGTTTTATACAGAGGTTTCTTTTGGTTGTATTAAGTCACTTAGGTTAAAATTAGAGTTAGTATAACATAAATACAATAGGTAATTAGTTAAAATTCAAAGCACTAGTCATAATCTCAAATCAGTTAAGTTTTAGAAGGATTTTAGGATAAGTAAGTTTATAGGTAGTAGTAAATTAGTAGTAGTAGCTTTTAGCAATAACAATTTAGCTTAAGATCAAGTCAGTAATCAGTTAAGTGCAATCAAAACTCAAATTAGTCAAAATTTGGTGTTCATCAAAAAGTCAAAGAAGTTTTTGGTTACCTGTTTTGGTCAGATTTTCAAAGAGAAGCACATACCTCATCTGTGATTCAAAATACTTTTGAAAAGCATTTTTGTGGAGTTTGGTAGTAAGTTTACAAGTTTCAAAAAGAATTTTGAGGTTTTGATTTCATTTGCTTATCTAATAAGCTGTTGGAAGTTGACTGTTTGACTATAAATTGCCCTGCACCATAGTGTTAAGCCATAATCCTAGGGTCCTTTTAGATCAGTAAATTGGTTCTATAGTCTGATTATTTGGTGGATTTTGAATCTCTAGTGATCAGTGACTAGGTTGCCCCCATCAGCTTGTATCTCTAAGCTTATTTGATCAGCTCTTTGGGCTCATCAAGTGAGTGCATTGAACTAGTAATCTATTTTCTATATAAGGGCTGCAATTGTGCATTTTTGATCTTTATCTGAGTTTGTTGGTTCATTGTAGCTTTATATCACTTATAGTAACTGTTCCATTTGGTCTTGGCTTATTACTTTTCAGTTTGTGCTTATTGCTCTTTTATCTAAGTGCTTATTGCATCTGATTTGTGCCCATACCTGTGCTTCTGAGTTCATTTGCTTTCTAAACTGTTCCATCAAGCTTATTTAAGTCTAAAGAGTACTTGGTAAAAGTTTTAGTCAGTTTGGTAAAGTTTTGCTTATAAATAAGCACTTTTCAATAAGCAGTTTGGGTCTAATCAGCACTTCCAGTGCTAATTTTTCAATTTTTCTATTTTTCCTAGCTTTTAAATAGTATTTTAGATTTTCCCTGAAATTTTCATATTTTTCTGAGCTCATTTGCTATTTTTCTTATTTTATTTTCATTTTTAATCAATTTTTAATTACATTTTAATTACAAAAAATCCAAAAAAAATCTGTAAAACCCCAGAAAAATCCAAAAAAATATTAGAAAATTATTTTTAGTTATTTTAAAATTTTAGAAATTTATTTTGCATTTTTCTCAATTTATTTGCATTATCTTATAATTTTTAATTAGTTAATTAGTTTTTAATTCATAAAAAATAAATAAAAAGTCAAAAAAATATTTTTCTTTTTCTCAAAATTTTCTTTTATCATTTTTAATTTTTGAAAATTATTTCTAAGTCCGCAGGAGTAGCGTAGCTTAAAAGTCGCGTTTTATTTCGTACGTTAACGTTTGTTTTTCGTTTTAGCTTACGTTTTCGATTCTACGTTACATTTCTAGTTGCCTTACTTGATTTACGTGTTTAATTGATTATTTGTGCTTCATTTACTATTTCATTAGTGTAATCTCATTCACATCACTTTTTACCACTTTTCACGACACGTTTTCCGAATCGGAAATTCGGAATTCCATTCACCCTTCACACGGAATACGACCTCGGGTTATCCGTATTTCTTTGCGGATCTCTTGAGCTTATATCTATACTATAACTTGATTTTTGAACGAATCAACAACCATGGGTGGTATGTCCTTTCCAAAATAATGTTTCAATCGATGACCATTCACTTTGAAGTTGGGACCTTCGGGTTGAGATAACTCAACAGTCCCCTATGGATATACTTTAGCAATAGTGAATAGTCCAGTCCATCGGGTTTTTAATTTCCCCGAGAAGATCTTTAATCTTGAGTTAAAAGGAAGGACTCTGTCACCGACGTTGAAAACGCGGTTCTTAATCTTAGAGTCGTGAATCTTCTTTGTCTTTTCTTTGTAGATCAAAGAGTTCTCGTAGGCTTGGTCACGAAGTTCGTTTAATTCATTGAGTTGAACCTTACGGTGATCACCCGCTTTATGAAGGTCGTAGTTAGCATGTTTCAAGGCCCAGTAGGCTTTGTGCTCAAGCTCAATCGGTAAATGACACACCTTCTCGTATACAAGCTTGTATGGAGTACACCCGATGGGTGTTTTGTAAGCTGTACGGAAGGCCCAGAGTGCATCATCTAGTTTATCCGACCAGGAAGCACGGTTTTCACCTACTGTCCTCTCAAGAATCCGTTTTATACCACGGTTGGAAACCTCCACCTGCCCACTTGTTTGTGGGTGATACGCGGTAGAAAGACGATGAGTAACACCGTACTTAAGCATGACTTTTGCAAATTGATCATTGCAAAAGTGAGTACCGCAATCACTAATGATGGCACGTGGAGTTCCAAAACGAGCAAAGAGGAATTTCAAGAATTTTACAACAACTCGGGCAACGTTAGTGGGTAAGGCCTTAGCCTCAACCCATTTTGACAAGTTGTCAACAGCCACGAGAATATACTTGTTTCCATGAGAAGATGGGAATGGCCCCATAAAATCAATGCCCCAGACGTCAAAGATTTCACAAACTTGAATGGCATTTTGTGGCATTTCGTTCTTTTGTGAAATATTCCCGTAACGCTGACAAGCATCACAAGCTTTAACTAACTCGTGGGCATCCTTATAGATCGTGGGCCAATTGATGAGGCGAAAAATGATCCGTTTTTAGGGGGTCATTTAAGCCCGAATCCGACTTTATTTGATCAAATATTGCCCTAAATCGTTCCTTTTGTGGTTTTAGGTACTTGGAGAGTGAATTCTGGAAAAGAAGCCATTTCGGACGTTTTTGGAGCATAAAAGTGAAGAAAACGGCAAAGTCTCCAATTTCTATGCTGGGAACAGTGCATGAAGGCGTCAAGAATTGCTCTTGACGGCGTCAGAGTCCCAAGAATAAAATACCGTGGTTGATGACGGCGTCACATAGGCCATCATAAGTAGATCAAGGCCGTCCGAGGAAGTATTTGGCGGCGAGATGACGGCGTCACACCATTGCTCTTGATTCCGTCACCCCAGTTTTCCTATATATAGTTTTCTAGTTTTTTCATTAAAAAAGAGAGAAGTTTTGGAGAAACCCTAAAGACGAATTTGGTGCAACTTTTACAGGTTTTTCAAGGGTTCTAAACCCTTGATACCTTGCATTGTAATTGAGATAAGTGTTCTTCTAATTCAATCAATATGTCTATGTGTTGGTTGTCTATATCTTGTTCTTGTCTCAATTCCATTATGCTAGGCTAGATCTCTTTTGTGTTTGCTTAGATCTAATGAAACCTAGATATTGATTATGTGTTGATTACTTGTTTATTCTTGTCTTGGATGAATGATTTTATATGTTAGGCTTAAGAAAACTGGCAGATCTCCAAATGGTAACATGCTTGAACGTCTTAAGAAACATGAACCGAGGCGTACTAGGTCTTTATTGGTTGTATTTAATGCATGAGCCACTGTTTACAATCCCTATAGTTGTGCTGGGTCATGGTGTAGGAGGAGATAAGAGCTCATAGAATTGGGGAGTTATGTATGCCACCCCATGAATGCTATTAAGGAATACAATCCATCATCCATACAATTATAACAAGTAATTAATGTGTAAAAGATATCTAGGGAGTAGTGAAGTCTAAGTAAACACAATTCCTCCAATTTACTGCTCACAACCTTAGTATAATTAGTTTAATTTCATTTTTTAGTATTTTATTTTGATTGCATCTTAGTTTTGGGTTAGTTGAATAGCAACTAATTCCGCCCACTCTTCCAAAAACCGATATTTTAATTGGTTTCTAAAAAATATAAAAACACAAAAATAATCATCCCTCACCTTTAGAACTAGTAATTAGGCTTTCTAATCCTAGCGACACTATTCCTAAGCTGAACGATCAATCCCCCGGTACTTGTCACTATACTATACTACAACGATCAGGTACACTGCCTGGTGGGGGTTGTAAGCTTCTCGAGATCCCTCGAGAGGTAAAGCCTGTTGCGATTCCCACACATCAAGTTTTTGGCGCCGCTGCCAGGGAATAGTTATTGTCTAGGTTAGGATTTCTTTTTATAAGGTCTACTTGCTATATTCCTTTCTAGTAAGATTTTTATTTTTATTTTTAGGTCTTCTTTAGTCTATCTTATTTCTTCGTGCCTTTGTTCGTAACTCTTTACCATCCGACATCATGGAAGGTGGTAACATCTTTGAACCCGTCATCCCACCACAACAAAACCCACCATTAGAACCCCTTAGGCCCCGAACCTTAGGAGAGTATTCCCGACCTAGCCACCAAGGCTACCGAAACACCATTGAGCTCACCGGAGCCAATGTGACCCCCTTGCGATCCGACACCATCCGGTTGGTGCAAAGCGGATGTGCATTCCAAGGTCTTCGTTCCAAAGATCCGAACCAACATCTTAAGGACTTTCTCAAAATCGTAGATTCCATAGACCTAGGTGTTGAAACTAGAGAGACTACCGGTTTACGCCTATTCCAATTCTCTCTACGGGATCAAGCTAGTCAATGGCTTGAGCGTTTACCCGCGGGATCCATCACCACATGGGATGATCTCACCACTCGTTTCCTTGCTCAATTTTTCCCACCGGGGAGAACTACTAAGCTTAGGAATGACATCTTGATGTTCCAACAACGTCAAAATGAATCTCTTTATGAAGCATGGACTCGTTTCAAGGACTTACTCCAAAAAGTCCCTCATCATGGCATAGATCTTTGGCTCCAAGTCCAAATCTTCTATGACCATATCGACATCTCCATGAGGCGAACCATTGACCAATCGGCCGGTGGTAAGCTACGTGATCTTAGTGCGGAACAATCATGGGAACTCATAGAAGATCTTGCTCTCTATGACAACGAAAGTTGGAATGATCCCCGTGATTTGAACAAAACGGTCAAGGCAATATCTTTGCCTTCGAACAATTCTAGCACTCCTGACTGTAGGATCATGGAACTTGAGGACCAAGTCAAGTTTCTTATGAAATCTTACGAAGCTCCGAAGCCTTCAAGTCAAGTGAACATTATCACTTCTTCATGCGAATTATGTAGTGGTCCCCATGACACTCGTGATTGTGTGGAACTCCCCGGAAAAGCTTTTGCGGACTACGCATCCACGCGTACCGACGAAGCGGGAGATAAGTGGTACACTTTCAAACCCGAGCCAAACACATACGGTGATTCATACAACCCCTCTTGGAAAAATCACCCAAACCTTAGGTGGAAACAAAATCAACCCAATTCTTGCAATCCGCCTAATCGTTACCAACCAAACGGTCCACCATCCAACCGTACTTTCAACAACAATCCTTCTAACAACTATGGTAGTACCAACAATCTTGAAGGATTGATGTCAAAATTCATGGCATCTCAAGAAGCCCGCATAGCTAGGTTCGAAACCGAATTCAACCAACAACAAACGGAGATGACCAACAAGATTGACAACTTGTTGAAAGCCCTCAACAACCAAACATTAATCACACCTAGGAAGGACACTAGGGACACCAATAGTGGAATCCAAATTAAGGACCCCTCATCATCCAAACATGTCCACTTTGTCAATGTTGTTACCATTAAGCCAATAGATAAGGAGATAGAGGAGAGTGACAAGGAGGAAGTTAGAATAGAAGCCGATAGTAAGAGTGAGAGTAGGGATGTTGAGGTTAATAAGGATGAGGAATTAGAGGAGGTAGAACCTATAGAAGAATACTTTGATAAGTTGCCAACCAAGGAAGAACAGGAATACCTCAAGGATTTATTCGATAGTCCCGAGAAAACATATATCTTTGGCACACCCCTTATCAAAATGGGAGACCCCTCTAACATTAACATCCCATGCAATATCGGGCACATGCATATATGGAAAGCTTACATCGACCTTAGATCCCCCGTGAACATCATGACTAGGACTTATTACAATTGGGTGATGAAGAAGCAACTCAATTTTAGGATGATGCCCGGTAAGAATCTGATAAGTAATTTTACAGGAAGAGTGAAGGGACTGCATGTGATTGTAGGAAATCTCATTTATGAGATCGATTTTATGATAGTTGAGGACACTCGTCCGGTGATTGATGCTTGCCTAAGCCAAATAATATTCAGAAAACCATTTGTTGAGGCCACTAGGATGAGTTATGATCCGACTTTAGGGATAGTTAGATTCAAGAAAGAGAATGATGAAGTTGCTTATCAAATGCCATACAAGATCGAACAATACCGCCTTCTCTCTAATTTCGAAAAGGAACATAAGCAAGCGGCTTATTATAGGAATGAGGAGGATAGACGTAGAGGAGTAGAGTATGTTAGAAATAGGATGCTTGGTTTCTACAAAGAGTGCTTGCAACTAGGTCCGGAATACAAAACTGGTTTAGAAGACGACCTAGAGAATGGAACCAATGATGAGATCACGTTGACCTTGAGTCTAGCTACAAGACTCGTAAATAAAGAAAAGCGCTTCTTGGGAGGCAACCCATGTTTTGTGTGATTTTATTTGTTTGATTGTTATTTGCTTCCGTATGCATGTTTTATTTTTATTGTTGGTTGATCATGTTTCTAAATTAAAATGTGGAAATACTTTACTATGTTGTTTGGCCTAGTCTTAACTCCAACCTAAAAGTATTTTTGCAAAAGATAAGTGTAAGGGGAAACCCCAAATATGTTTTTAAGAAACAAACCGATCATGATTCTCTACAATATTAAATGAGCATGTATATTCGTATTTGTTAGAGTCAAATGCTTGTATTGAGTCATAATGAAGTTTTGCAAGATTTTCCAGGAAGTAGGACCAAGTTTTTCCAGAAATTTTCCAGAAACTTAACATAAGAATTTCTGCAGGTCCATTCTGACGGCGTCAGAGTATAACTCTTGACGGTGTCAGAAGTTAAAATCTGGAAATTTTACCGGTTTTGTTTTTCTAACGGAGTCTTATGGTTTTTGTGAATTATTAAGTTTTTTAATCTCCAGGAAATCTGCAAACTTCATTCCACAAGCATTATATCTTACTTTGTTTTCTAGGATTTAGTAACTTATATAGGATGCCGCCGATTTTACGCGAGGTTGTCTTGTCTATTTTTGTCAGGATTTACAGGTTATGTTCGACAAGGAGATGATTTATATTCTGGAAGGGAAGCTTTGATTGTTCGTTTTCTTGGAGGAAGATTTAACCTGGCCAACCTATAATCCGTACCGAGCGAATCAGGGGAGTATTTGATTTCATTCTCTTTACTTTTTCACTTTTACATTCTTTACTTGAACATTGGGGACAATGTTCATCTTAAGTGTAAGGTGATGAGGCGAAAAATGATCCGTTTTTAGGGGGTCATTTAAGCCCGAATCCAACTTTATTTGATCAAATATTGCCCTAAATCGTTCCTTTTGTGATTTTAGGTGTTTGGAGAGTGAATTCTGGAAAAGAGGCTATTTTGGACGTTTTTGGAGCATAAAGTGAAGAAAACGACAAAGTACCAAATCCAAGCTGGAATTACAAGGTGACGGCGTCAAGGATTTACTCTTGACGGCGTCAGAAAGGATGAATATTTTACCGTAGCTGGTGACGGCGTCAGATGGAGAGATGACGGCGTCAAAGTTGCCAAGATTAATTTACCGTAGGTGGTGACGGCGTCACCAAGGCCGTCACAAGTGGATCTAGGGCGTCCGAGGAAGTTATTGGCGGCTGGTTGACGACGTCAGAATTTACTCTTGACGCCGTCAGGACGATTTTTCTATATATAGTTTTCTAGTTTTTTCATAAAAGGAGGAGAAGTTTTGGTGAAACCCTAAAGACGATTTTGGTGCCTCTTTTACAGGTTTTTCAAGGGTTCCAAACCCTTGATACCTTGCATTGTAATTGAGATAAGTATACTCTTAATTCAATCAATATGTCTATGTGTTGGTTGTTTATCTTTTGTTCTTATCTTAATTCCATTATGCTAGGCTAGATTTACTTTGTGTTTGCTTAGATCTAATGAAACCTAGATGTTGATTATGTGTTAATTACTTGTCTATTCTTGTTCTTGGATGAATGATATTATATGTTAGGCTTAAGAAAACTGGCAGATCTCCAAATGGTAACATGCTTGAACGTCTTAAGAAACATGAACCGAGGCGTACTAGGTCTTTATTGGTTGTATTTAATGCATGAGCCACTGTTTACAATCCCTATAGTTGTGCTGGGTCATGGTGTAGGAGGAGATAAGAGCTCATAGAGTTGGGGAGTTATGTATGCCACCCCACGAATGGTATTAAGGAATACAATCCGTCATCCATACAAGTGTAACAAGTAATTGACATGTAAAAGATATCTAGGGAGTAATGAAGTCTAAGTAAACACAATTTCTCCAATTACTGCTCACAACCTTAGTTTAATATTAGTTTAATTTCATTTTCATTAGTTTAATTAGAGGTAAAGCAAGGTGCGATTCCCACGCATCAAGTTTTTGGCGCCGCAGCCCGGGGAATAGTTATTGTCTAGGTTAGGATTTCTTTTTATTAGGTCTACTTGCTAGATTCCTTTCTAGTAAGATTTTTATTTTTATTTTTAGGTCTTCTTTAGTCTATCTTATTTCTTCGTGCCTTTGTTCGTAACTCTTTACCATCCGACATCATGGAAGGTGGTAACATCTTTGAACCCGCCATCCCACCACAACAAAACCCACCATTAGAACCCCTTAGGCCCCGAACCTTAGGAGAGTATTCCCGACCTAGCCACCAAGGCTACCGAAACACCATTGAGCTCACCAGAGCCAATGTGACCCCCTTGCGATCCGACACCATCCGGTTGGTGCAAAGCGGATGTGCATTCCATGGACTTCGTTCCGAAGATCCAAACCAACACCTTAAGGACTTCCTCAAAATCGTAGATTCCATAGACCTAGGTGTTGAAACTAGAGAGACTACCCGTTTACGCCTATTCCAATTCTCTCTACGGGATCAAGCTAGTCAATGGCTTGAGCGTTTACCCGCGGGATCCATCACCACATGGGATGATCTCACCACTCGTTTCCTTGCTCAATTTTTCCCACCGGGGAGAACCACTAAGCTTAGGAATGACATCTTGATGTTCCAACAACGTCAAAATGAATCTCTTTACGAAGCATGGACTCGTTTCAAGGACTTACTCCAAAAAGTCCCTCATCATGGCATAGATCTTTGGCTCCAAGTCCAAATTTTCTATGACCATATCGATATCCCCACGAGGCGAACCATTGACCAATCGGCCGGCGGTAAGCTACGTGATCTTAGTGCGGAACAATCATGGGAACTCATAGAAGATCTTGCTCTCTATGACAACGAAAGTTGGAATGATCCCCGTGATTTGAACAAAACGGTCAAGGCAATATCTTTGCCTTCGAACAATTCAAGCACTCCCGACCGTAGGATCATGGAACTTGAGGACCAAGTCAAGTTTCTCATGAAATCTCACGAAGCTCCGAAGCATTCAAGCCAAGTGAACAAAATCACTTCTTCATGCGAATTATGTAGTGGTCCCCATGACACTCGTGATTGTATGGAACTCCCCGGAACAGCTTTTGCGGACTACGCATCCACGCGTACCGACGAAGCGGGAGATAAGTGGTACACTTTCAAGCTCGAGCCAAACACATACGGTGATTCATAAAACTCCTCATGGAAAAATCACCCAAACCTCAGGTGGAAGCAAAATCAACCCAATTCTTCCAACCCGCCTAATCGATACCAATCAAACGGTCCACCATCCAACCGTACCTTCAACAACAATCCTTCTAACAACTATGGTAGTACCAACAATCTTGAAGGATTGATGTCGAAATTTATGGCATCTCAAGAAGCCCGTATAGTTAGGTTCGAAAATGAATTCAACCAACAACAAACGGAGATGACTAACAAAATCGACAACTTGTTTAAAGCCCTCAACAACCAAACATTAGCCACACCTAGGAAGGACACTAGGGATACAAATAGTGGAATTCAAACTAAGGACCCCTCATCATCCAAACATGTCCACTTTGTCAATGTTGTCACCATTAAGCCAATAGATAGAGAGATAGAGGAGAGTGACAAGGATGAAGCGAAGGTAGAAGCCAATAGTGAGGATGAGAGTAGGGAAGTTAAGCTTAAAAATGAGGAGATAGAACCTATAGAGGAACACTTTGATAAGTTGCCAACCGAGGAGGAACGGGAATACCATAAGGATTTATTCGATAGTCCCGAGAAAACATATATCTTTGGCAATCCCCTGATCAAAATGGGAGACCCCTCCAACATTAACATCCCATGTAATATAGGGCACATGCATATATGGAAATCTTACATCGACCTTAGATCACCCGTGAACATCATGACTAGGACTTATTACAATTGGGTGATGAAGAAGCAACTCAATTTTAGGTTGATGCCCGGTACAAATCTGATAAGTAATTTTGTAGGAAGAGTGAAAGGATTGCATGTGATTATAGGGAATCTCACCTATGAGATTGATTTCATGATAGTGGAAGACACTCGTCCAGTGATTGATGCTGACCTAAGCCAAATAATATTCGGGAAACCATTTGTTGAGGCCACTAGGATGAGTTGTGATCCGACTTTAGGGATAGTTAGATTCAAGAAAGACAATGATGAGGTCGCTTATCAAATGCCTTACAAGATCGAACAATACCGCCTTCTCTCTAATTTCGAAAAAGAACACAAGCAAGCGGCTTATTATAGAAATGAGGAGGATAGACGTAGAGGAGTTGAGTATGTTAGAAATAGGATGCTTGGTTTCTACAAAGAATGCTTGCAACTAGGTCCGGAATACAAAACTGGTTTAGAAGATGACCTAGGTAGTGGGACCAATGATGAAATCACGTAGTAGCCCACGACTTTGAGTCTAGCTACAAGACTCGTAAATAAAGAAAAGCGCTTCTTGGGAGGCAACCCATGTTTTGTGTGATTTTAATTGTTTGATTGTTATTTGCTTCCGTATGCATGTTTTATTTTTATTGTTGGTTAATCATGTTTCTCAATTAAAATGTGAAATACTTTATTATGTTGTTTGGCCTAGTCTTAACTTCAACCTAAAAGTATTTTTGCAAAAAATAAGTGTAAGGGGAAACCCCAAATATGTTTTTAAGAAACAAACCGATCATGATTCTCCACAATATTTAATGAACATGTATATTCGTATTTGTTAGAGTCAAATGCTTGTATCGAGTCATAATGAAGTTTTGCAGGATTTTCTAGGAAGTAGGACGAGGTTTTTCCAGAAATTTTCCGGAAACTTAACATAAGAATTTCTGCAGGTCCATTCTGACGGCGTCAGGCAGTTGCTCTTGACGGCGTCAGGAGTAAAAATCTGGAAATTTTACCGGTTTTGTTTTTCTAACGAAGTCTTATGGTTTTTGTGAATTATTAAGTTTTATAATCTCCAGGAAATCTGCAAACTTCATTCCACAAGCATTATATCTTACTTTGTTTTTTTTTAGGATTTAGTAACTTATATAGGATGCCGCCGATTTTACGCGAGGTTGCCTTGTCCACTTTTGTCAGGATTTACAGGTTATTTATGACAAGAAGATGATTTATATTCTGGAAGGGAAGCTTTGATTGCTCATTTTCTTGGAGGAAGATTTAACCTAGCCAACCTAAAATCCATACCGAGCGAATCAGGGGAGTATTTGATTTCATTCTCTTTACTTTTTACTTTTACATTCTTTACTTGAACATTGGGGACAATGTTCATCCTAAGTGTAAGGGGAGGGTAAAAAGATGATACCTTACATATGCACTTTCGCTTGAGTTTGTTTTGTTTGATAGTAGATGAGTAATAAAACTATAAGAAATACTTGTTAGTGTAATTTTAGCGCCAAATTTAAAATTTTTTACAACATTTAGGAGTGAAACTTTAGCCATAGCAAGCATCTCATGGATAGGAGATCGTATGACTAGCACATAACCGTATATTCAGAAAAATTTTCCACCCAAAAATGTGAGGTTCGCCTTTAGATTTGATAGGAAAAGCATTTACTATTAGTGCTTATGAGTGTACCGGTAGCATTTAGATTCTAGAACTTGCGTTAGTGATGCATCCCGAGACCGCGAGTGAGACTACATTCGTGTGGTAGGATTTACTACATGATAAGAGGCATTAGGATCACCCTTGTGTTAAACCCGTATCGTGATTACTTGACCATTTAAGTCATATTACTTGGCTAGTTAAGTCAACTAATTTTTCCCACACCCTTAGCGTTGTACTCATTTTTTAGTACACGATACCCCTAGTACACCCCTCCGAGCCTATCTTTTTGTTTCTAACTTTAAGCATCTTACTTAAAGGAAGAATTTGTTACACCCCACTTAAATGTACACCCAAATCGCCTTAGCCTTCCGTGTATGCGCTCATTTTTAGTGCATTATTGTTATTTGTTAAACCCTAAGTTAACTTTCTAATTGATTACATGGTTGCTAAGTCGAGTCATATCTTTGTACATATTGTTTTGGGACGATTGGGACTCATGGGTAAGTACTTATTTTATGGAGTAATGGGGAAGAACATCATATATTACCCCCATATGTACGTTAATCTTAAAAGTGCTCCAAGTGTTTTGATTTTCTTAATTCGAGTCATTAGAATAGTTAAATGTAAAGTATGTAAAGATTCAAGTGTAAGGGGATTGCTCATACCCCTATGATGTATTATTTTGGATGGTAGGGTAAGAGTGTATGCAAAAAAAAAAAAAAAAAAAAAAAAAAAAAAAAAAAAAAAAAAATCGAAAAAATTAAAAAAAAAAAAAAACATACGGACTACCATCCCGTTTTCATTCTATGTTCATTTTATATTTTTGTTATTTTTCATTTATTAGCTTAAGTCGAGTTTAGTCTTGGCTTAGCAACGCCATCTTATACATGTAATTTACTAAGATTGTTAACTCGCCACCAGTAAAACTTCCTTTATCCAACAAAACCGTGTAATTCATATCCCTACACCTAACGTTATAACCCTTTAAAAGACCTCTTTGATAGTTTATCCTAGGTGCTTACGCCATGTGGTGGAGGTTTGATCCTTTCCCAAGCCTATGGTAATCTATTTTGCTATGACAAGTAATGAGAGATATCTTCCATTTCCATAATGTTATATTACTTTATTACACCCGAGAGATGTGAGTATCTAAACACTATTTGTGAGGTGCTTGTGTATGACCTCCGTGCTTGTCTATTGGTCTTTAGTGGAACGATTATTTGTTGTAATTACTTTTATATTAGTGTTAAATGACCCCTAACTTGTCTTTTGAATAGAATAAAAGCTCATTTGCTTGAGGACAAGCAAATCTCAAGTGTAAGGGTATATGATGAGGCGAAAAATGATCCGTTTTTAGGGGGTCATTTAAGCCCGAATCCGACTTTATTTGATCAAATATTGCCCTAAATCGTTCCTTTTGTGATTTTAGGTGTTTGGAGAGTGAATTCTGGAAAAGAGGCTATTTTGGACGTTTTTGGAGCATAAAGTGAAGAAAACGACAAAGTACCAAATCCAAGCTGGAATTACAAGGTGACGGCGTCAAGGATTTACTCTTGACGGCGTCAGAAAGGATGAATATTTTACCGTAGCTGGTGACGGCGTCAGATGGAGAGATGACGGCGTCAAAGTTGCCAAGATTAATTTACCGTAGGTGGTGACGACGTCACCAAGGCCGTCACAAGTGGATCTAGGGCGTCCGAGGAAGTTATTGGCGGTTGGTTGACGGCGTCAGAATTTACTCTTGACGCCGTCAGGACGATTTTTCTATATATAGTTTTCTAGTTTTTTCATAAAAGGAGGAGAAGTTTTGGTGAAACCCTAAAGACGATTTTGGTGCCTCTTTTACAGGTTTTTCAAGGGTTCCAAACCCTTGATACCTTGCATTGTAATTGAGATAAGTATACTCTTAATTCAATCAATATGTCTATGTGTTGGTTGTTTATCTTTTGTTCTTATCTTAATTCCATTATGCTAGGCTAGATTTACTTTGTGTTTGCTTAGATCTAATGAAACCTAGATGTTGATTATGTGTTAATTACTTGTCTATTCTTGTTCTTGGATGAATGATATTATATGTTAGGCTTAAGAAAACTGGCAGATCTCCAAATGGTAACATGCTTGAACGTCTTAAGAAACATGAACCGAGGCGTACTAGGTCTTTATTGGTTGTATTTAATGCATGAGCCACTGTTTACAATCCCTATAGTTGTGCTGGGTCATGGTGTAGGAGGAGATAAGAGCTCATAGAGTTGGGGAGTTATGTATGCCACCCCACGAATGGTAATAAGGAATACAATCCGTCATCCATACAAGTGTAACAAGTAATTGACATGTAAAAGATATCTAGGGAGTAATGAAGTCTAAGTAAACACAATTTCTCCAATTACTGCTCACAACCTTAGTTTAATATTAGTTTAATTTCATTTTCATTAGTTTAATTAGTTATAAAGTAGCTTTTGGGTTAGTTGAATAATAACTAATTCCGCCCACTCTTCCAAAACCCGAGATTTTACCTGCTTTCATAAAATACAAAAACACAAAAATAATCATCTTCCACCTCTAGAACTATTAATTAGGTTTTCTAATCCTAGCGACACTATTCCTAAGCTGAACGATCAATCCCCCGGTACTTGTCACTATACTATACTACAACGATCAGGTACACTGCCTGGTGGGGGTTGTAAGCCTCGCGAGATCCCTCGAGAGGTAAAGCAAGGTGCGATTCCCACGCATCATAAGGGGAGGGTAAAAAGATGATACCTTACATATGCACTTTCGCTTGAGTTTGTTTTGTTTGATAGTAGATGTGTAATAAAACTATGAGAAATACTTGTATTACTAGCACATAACCGTATATTCAGAAAAATTTTCCACCCAAAAATGTGAGGTTCGCCTTTAGATTTGATAGGAAAAGCATTCATTATTAGTGCTTATGAGTGTACCGGTAGCATTTAGATTCTAGAACTTGCGTTAGTGATGCATCCCGAGACCGCTAGTGAGACTACACTCGTGTGGTAGGATTTACTAAATGATAAGAGGCATTAGGATCACCCTTGTGTTAAACCCGTATTATAATTACTTGACCATTTAAGTCATATTACTTGGCTAGTTAAGTCAACTAATTTTTCCCACACCCTTAGCGTTGTACTCATTTTTAGTACACGATACCCCTAGTACACCCCTCCGAGCCTATCTTTTCGTTTCTAACTTTAAGCATCTTACTTAAAGGAAGAATTTGTTACACCCCACTTAAATGTACACCCAAATCGCCTTAGCCTTCCGTGTATGCGCTCATTTTTAGTGCATTATTGTTATTTGTTAAACCCTAAGTTAACTTTCTAATTGATTACATGGTTGCTAAGTCGAGTCATATCCTTGTACATATTGTTTTGGGACGATTGGGACTCATGGGTAAAGTACTTATTTT
This sequence comes from Artemisia argyi, assembly GCA_030686995.1. Classification (NCBI taxonomy): domain Eukaryota; kingdom Viridiplantae; phylum Streptophyta; class Magnoliopsida; order Asterales; family Asteraceae; genus Artemisia; species Artemisia argyi. Next base: position 48,943,284 of record CM060685.1, read on the forward strand.
ATGGAGTAATGGGGAAGAACATCATTTATTACCCCCATATGTGCGTTAATCTTAAAAGTGCTCCAAGTGTTTTGATTTTCTTAATTTGAGTCATTAGATTAGTTGAATGTAAAGTATGTAAAGATTCAAGTGTAAGGGGAATGTTCATTCCTTATGATGTGTTATTTTGGATGGTAGGGTAAGAGTGTATGCAAAAAAAAAAAAAATAAATAAAAAAAAAAAAAAAAAAAATACGGACTACCATCCCGTTTCATTTTATGTTTTTAGTTATTTCTCATTTGTTAGCTTAAGTCGAGTCTAGTCTTGGCTTAGCAACGCCATCTTGTACATGTAATTAACCAAGATTGTTAACTCGCCACCAGTAAAACTTCCTTTATCCAACAAAACCGTGTAATTCATATCCCTATACCTAACGTTACAACCCTTTAAAAGACCTCTTTGATAGTTTATCCTAGGTGCTTACGCCATGTGGTGGAGGTTTGATCCTTTCCCAAGCCTATGGTAATCTATTTTGCTATGACAGGTAGTGAGAGATATCTTCCATTTCCATAATGTTATATTACTTTATTACACCCGAGAGATGTGAGTATCTAAACACTATTTGTGAGGTGCTTATGTATGACCTCCGTGCTTGTCTATTGGTCTTTAGTGGAACGATTATTTGTTGTAATTACTTTTATATTAGTGTTAAATGACCCCTAACTTGTCTTTTGAGTAGAATAAAAGCGCATTTGCTTGAGGACAAGCAAATCTCAAGTGTAAGGGTATATGATGAGGCGAAAAATGATCCATTTTTAGGGGGTCATTTAAGCCCGAATCCGACTTTATTTGATCAAATATTGCCCTAAATCGTTCCTTTTGTGATTTTAGGTACTTGGAGAGTGAATTCTGGAAAAGAAGCCATTTCGGACGTTTTTGGAGCATAAAAGTGAAGAAAACGGCAAAGTCTCCAATTTCTATGCTGGGAACAGTGCATGAAGGCGTCAAGAATTGCTCTTGACGGCGTCAGAGTCCCAAGAATAAAATACTGTGGTTGATGACGGCGTCACATAGGCCATCATAAGTAGATCAAGGCCGTCCGAGGAAGTATTTGGCGGCGAGATGACGGCGTCACACCATTGCTCTTGACGCCGTCACCCCAGTTTTCCTATATATAGTTTTCTAGTTTTTTCATTAAAAAAGAGAGAAGTTTTGGAGAAACCCTAAAGACGAATTTGGTGCAACTTTTACAGGTTTTTCAAGGGTTCTAAACCCTTGATACCTTGCATTGTAATTGAGATAAGTGTTCTTCTAATTCAATCAATATGTCTATCTGTTAGTTGTCTATATCTTGTTCTTGTCTCAATTCCATTATGCTAGGCTAGATCTCTTTTGTGTTTGCTTAGATCTAATGAAACCTAGATATTGATTATGTGTTGATTACTTGTTTATTCTTGTCTTGGATGAATGATTTTATATGTTAGGCTTAAGAAAACTGGCAGATCTCCAAATGGTAACATGCTTGAACGTCTTAAGAAACATGAACCGAGGCGTACTAGGTCTTTATTGGTTGTATTTAATGCATGAGCCACTGTTTACAATCCCTATAGTTGTGCTGGGTCATGGTGTAGGAGGAGATAAGAGCTCATAGAATTGGGGAGTTATGTATGCCACCCCATGAATGGTATTAAGAAATACAATCCGTCATCCATACAATTATAACAAGTAATTAACGTGTAAAAGATATCTAGGGAGTAGTGAAGTCTGAGTAAACACAATTCCTCCAATTTACTGCTCACAACCTTAGTATAATTAGTTTAATTTCATTTTTTTTGTATTTTATTTTGATTGCATCTTAGTTTTGGGTTAGTTGAATAGCAACTAATTCCGCCCACTCTTCCAAAAACCGATATTTTAATTGCTTTCTAAAAAATATAAAAACACAAAAATAATCATCCCTCACCTTTAGAACTAGTAATTAGGCTTTCTAATGCTAGCGACACTATTCCTAAGCTGAACGATCAATCCCCCGGTACTTGTCACTATACTATACTACAACGATCAGGTACACTGCCTGGTGGAGGTTGTAAGCTTCTCGAGATCCCTCGAGAGGTAAAGCCTGTTGCGATTCCCACGCATCACCAATAGAAACCGGAATCAAACACCTTTTTGGCGGTGTAGTTAGGACTATGGTGGCCCCCGGTGGGTCCAGCATGGCAAGCCTTGAGAATATCAGCAGCTTCCTGTCCCTATACACATTGCTTGATGACTTGATCGACACAGATTTTGAAGAGATAGGGGTCGTCCCAGAAGTAATGTCTAACATCTTTGAAGAATTTGTTCTTCTGTTGGGACGTCATCCCCTTCACGATGAAGTTACCCGCATGGTAATTTGCAAAGTCGGCAAACCATGGGGTAGTAGAGTCACGACGAAAAGCAACCGCACTGAGTGTCTCGAGAGGGGATGTTTCATTTATTTCTTGTTTCTCGGACACATCTTGATGAGGGTTTTCTAATCGTGAGAGATGATCAGCAGCAAGGTTCTCGGCTCCTTTTTTATCACGGATAACGATATCGAATTCTTGGAGGAGGAGAACCCAACGGAGAAGCCTTGGCTTTGCATCTTGCTTTGCAAATAGGTACTGTTAATACAAATATCGCCTAAAAACGTTATTTATATTTTACGATCTTCGCTAAGTTTTGTTAACGACAAAATGTAAACTTTAGTTTCTAAGCAAAACATAATCTTAGTTTTTAAGACTTGCATAAACTAGACTTTTGCTACATTTTACATTTCATAAAACACAACACAAGTTTATTTCTTAAATTAGAAATTGTCACATCACATTTATGGCAAGTTTTGTCATTATGTATTTACGGAAAAAAATGTGTTTGACTAACTTTGTTGTTGCTTGCAAGCTTTGTGTTTGACTTGTTTTTAAGTGATGTGACATTGTTTGGTTGCTAGGAGTTATGAGACAAGACCTTGTTTGGTTTGAAGAGTTATTGCAAAAACCTACTGCAGACCCGGCGGTACCCTGGGGGTACACGGGCGGAACCCATCTGAGGGTTCCGCCTGATCCGCCGAGCATGCAGAATGATGTGCTATAAATACCAAGCCATAACTTGATTTTTGGCTAACCTCTTGAGATCATATTTTACACACACACTCATCTTTTCTTCTAACCTCTTAACATTGTAAATGTGAAGTTTCCTTTTGTAGCAAAGAAGCTCACAAGGTCATCAAAAGTTACAAGTTTCCAACACAACGTTGCAAGACTTGTTAGCTTAGTATTGTGTAAACTCTTATTGTTTACACGTCATTTGTTTGTGTATATTCTGAAGTGAGTGGTTAGTATTTTAGTCCTCAAAATACAAAGAGTGTTGGGAGTTGTTGTACCCTAGTAAAAGAACTAACGGGAGTGGTTGTGCCCTTGTAAAAGAACTCGACATTTAGCTTTGTGTCGGTAAAAGTATAAGCGACGTGTAAGGTTTTCTCCGCCGGTGAAAGGAGCTTGTTGACTAGTGAAAGAAACTCTCGAGTTGGATACTCGGGGCGTGGACGTATGGCAAGGAAAAAGAGTCCTTGTAGCCGAACCACGATAAATACTCGTGTTGTGGTTTGATCGTTTCTTTTATTTACTTGCATGTTATATATTGTGTTTGTGCATATATCTTTGATCAAACGGAAAGTTTCAAAGCTAACTTAACAAGTTAAAAAGATTTTAATCGGTAAACTATTCAACCCCCCTTCTAGTTTTCCACAATAGGCATCAAGAGCTACGTTACTCAAGCTTTTAAAATATATTGTGTTTTAAAACTTGAAACGATCCATGGATTTTGAAAATTACAAAGAAGGGCAATCTATGCAAAGACCACCACTCTTTGAAGCAAATGGTTTTATATATTGGAAAAACCGTTTTGAAACTTATGTGAAATCTAAAGATATAGATTTGTGGTATATAATTATTGATGGTGATAACGTAGTTACTAACATCAAAGATGATGATCAAAAGAAGTTAATAGGCAAAAATAATGAAGCTAAAATGATGCTTTATAATGCTTTGCCTAAGAAAGAATATGAAAGAGTCTTTTTGTGTAAAACCGCCAAAGATATTTGGCAATCTTTAATTGTCACTCATCAAGGAAACTCACAAGTTAAAGATAACAAAATTGATCTTCTTGTTCAACAATATGAACAATTTGTTATTTCCGAAGATGAGATTATTGACAATGCTTTTGCTAGATTTAATACCATTATTACTTCACTTAAAGCACTTGACGAATCTTTTTGTAGTAAGAACTTTGTCAGAAAATTTCTTAGAGCACTCCATCCGAAGTGGAGAGCAAAAGTGACGGCAATTGAAGAATCCAAAGATCTTTCAAGCATGTCACTCGATGAGCTAATTGGAAACCTCAAAGTTCACGAAATGGTAATGGAAAAAGATTCGGAACTAGTTAGAGGCAAGAAAGAAAAAGTTAAGTCCATTGCCTTGAAAGCTAGAGTCCAATCAAGTGATGATGAAGAATCTACTTCGGATAGTGATGATGAGGAATATGCTATGGCCGTAAGAGACTTCAAGAAGTTCTTTCGTAGGCGAGGAAAGTTTGTAAGGCAACCTAAAGATGACAAGAAAACCTTCCAGAAAGATCGTGATGATCGAAAAGGAAAAGTTGAAAGAAAATGTTATAAGTGTGGAGACACAAGTCATCTTGTGGGAGAATGTCCAAAACCACCCAAGAGCAAACCTCAACAAGCTTTTGTGGGTGGTGCTTGGAGTGACTATGAAGGAGATGATGATGAGCCAAAGAATGCTGATATTGCTCTCATGGCTCACAACTCAACTGAGGTACTCTCCGACTCATCTTACTCCTCTATAGATGATGATACTTTACAAAATGAATATAACAAACTTTGTGAGTTAAGCTTAAAAATCATAAACAAAAATAAATTTTTGAAAACTAAAAAGGAGTTTTTAGAAAATGAAGTCTATGAGTTAAAAGAAAAAGCTAAGAGATTAGAAAAGGGTAAAAGTATTGACACCTCATGCAAATCATGTGAAGAACTTAAACTTGAAGTTGAGAAACTTAAAATTACTCAAAATGATCTAATCAAACAAACCACAAAGTTCAAAAAGTTCGATAATAGCATTTCATGTGCGGATGAAATTATGAAACTTCAAAAGTCACCTTTTGATAAAACAGGTCTAGGTTTCAGGAAGGTAGAAATCATTAAGGGTCAAACGAAACAAGAAAAGAACGCACATGAAACAAACAAAATTGCTACAGCAGCCCGCGGACCAGACGGAACCCAAATTAGGGTTCAGCCCGTTGGCCCCGAGGGTTCCGCCAGGTCTGCTGCAGCAGTAACTCCATCCACATCGGATCGTTCAAAATTTGTTAAAGTTACATATAAAAATGGAACAAAACCTGCCTTTAAAACTGGAGTAGGACTTAGTAAAAATGAATTTAGAGCTAAGACTACTCAACCAAGACCTAAGACTCCAATTCCCAAACGCCCCTTTCCAAAGAGCAACTTCAACGCTCTACCAAACTACCAACAAGTTTGGAATCAAAACACTCTTGGACATTACCAAAATTCAAACTACATGCCATGGAACCCTTATGCTCTATTTTCTTATTTGGAACAAATTAATGGTATGCTTAACCAAAATGGACCCATGAGAAATTGGGGACCAAATGTTTGAGTGTTTTTCATAAAAATAGGTGTGCCTCAAAGTTTGTTTGGAACCGGATGAATGGATTAAAGATAGCGGTTGTTCAAGGCACATGACGGGTAATAAAAGCCTCTTCTCAACATATCACATATGTGATGGAGGTAATGTTATGTTTGGTAGTAATGCTAAGAGCAAAATCATCGGAAAAGGTACAATCTCTCATGACTCCCTTTCTATAGATGATGTTGCTCATGTTGATAACTTAGGATTTAATCTTCTTAGTATTAGTCAACTTTGTCGTAATAAGTATAATGTCCTTTTTAGTGAAAACGGTAGTAAAATACTTAAAGATGGTATAACCGTAGCCAAAGGTGTCCTTAAGAACAACGTATATGTCATGAAGTTGGATTCAACATCTAGAGACAAACTTTGTCTTACCTCATTAGATGAATCTTCAACTTTATGGCATAGACGTTTAGGACACGCTAACATGAGACTAATCCAAAACCTCTCCTCCAAAGACTTAGTTCGAAACCTACCCAAGTTGAAATATGACCAACACTTTTGTGATGCTTGCAAAGTCGGTAAACAAGTCCATAGTAGCCATAAGGCTAAAAACATGGTGTCTACATCTAGGTGTCTAGAACTTTTTCATATGGATTTATTTGGTCCATCCGCTATACAAAGTTATGGAGGTAACTTCTATACTTTGGTCATAGTAGATGATTACTCACGTTATACTTGGACAAAGTTTTTGAAAAGTAAAAATGAAGCTTTTGATAAATTTGAGATTCTAAGTAAGAAAATTCAAAATCAAGTAGGGTCTAATGTAGTGTCTATTAGAACGGATCACGGTCGTGAATTTGATAATGAATTTCAATTTGAAAACTTTTGTGATAAAAATGGAATTACTCATAGCTTTTCGGCTCCATGTACTCCTCAATCTAATGGTGTAGTAGAACGTAAAAACCGGACATTACAAGAGATGAGTAGAACAATGCTTAATGAACAAACTATTCCATAAAAGTTTTGGTGTAATGCCGTTGACACATCAACGTACATTCTTAATCGAGTCCTAATTAGACGATTTTTGAATAAAACTCCTTATGAACTTTATAGAGGTAAAAAGCCTACATTAGGATACTTTAGAGTGTTTGGGAGTAAATGCTTCATTCTTAACACCAAGGATTATCTCACCAAATTTGACCCAAAGTCTTATGATGGTGTATTTCTTGGATATTCACAAAATAGTAAAGCTTACATTGTTTTGAACAAAGAAACCTTAAGAGTCGAGGAATCGTTAAACGTAACATTTGACGAAAGTCCACCTCCCTCTAAGACATCACCTTTGGTAGATGATGACTTAGTTGAAAGCCAAGCAATTGAATGTCAAGAAATCTTAGGTAATGACAAGGAAGATGAACTATTAAACAAAGAACTTGTCAATGTCAAAGAATCTAAAAGTCATCCATTAGACGGTGTCATAGGCAAAATTAACGAAAGAACACTTAGATCAAAAGTTCAAAATGAAAGCAACTACTTTTGTTTCGTGTCAACCATTGAACCGAAAAACATTAATGAAGCCATTAAAGATGAATCTTGGGTAATTGCAATGCAAGAAGAATTAAACCAATTTGTTAGGAATGATGTATGGACATTAGTTCCTCAACCAAAGAGTCAAACAATAATTGGAACAAAATGGGTCTTTCGTAATAAAATGGATGAAAATGGAATTGTGTCTAGAAACAAAGCTAGGCTAGTAGCACAAGGATATAATCAACAAGAAGGCATTGATTACGATGAAACTTTTGCTCCGGTAGCTAGGCTCGTGTCAATTAGAATATTACTTGCTTATGCGTGTGCACATAATTTTAAACTCTTTCAAATGGACGTCAAAAGTGCATTTCTAAACGGAGTCATTAATGAAGAAGTGTATGTTGCTCAACCACCGGGCTTCATCGATTTTGAAAAACCTAATTATGTTTACAAACTTAAAAAGGCTCTTTACGGACTTAAGCAAGCTCCAAAAGCAGGGTATGATCGACTTAAAACATTCCTAGTTGACCATAAGTATACCATGGGCTTAGTTGATAATACTCTCTTCACTAAGAAGAAAGATTCACATATTATCATAGTCCAAATCTATGTTGATGACATTATATTCGGATCAACTTGTCAAGAATTATGTGTGGATTTCTCAAAAATCATGCATGACGAGTTTGAAATGAGTATGATGGGAGAACTCAACTTTTTCTTAGGACTCCAAATCAAACAACTAGAAGATGGTATCTTCTTTAACCAATCTAAATACATTAAGGACATGCTTAAGAAATTTGGACTAGAAGATTCGAAACCTATCAAAACTCCCATGTCCACGGAAACTAAACTCACCAAGGATGAGGAAAGTGAATCCGTAGATAGCACTAAATATAGAGGTATGATTGGTAGTCTACTTTACCTAACGGCTAGTAGACCCGACATTATGTTTAGTGTTTGTCTATGTGCTCATTTTCAAGAAGATCCTAAAACTACCCATCTTGAAGCCGTAAAAAGGATTTTTAGGTATATTAAGGGCACTACACATTTAGGTTTATGGTATCCCAAAGGAACGGGAATAGACACCATAGTGTATGCCGACTCGGATCATGCCGGTGACTATGTCGATAGAAAAAGCACAATTTGTTGGACATTGTCTCACCTCATGGTTCTCTAAGAAGCAAACGGCTCTTGCTATCTCAACAACGGAAGCCGAGTACGTTTCGGCCGGAAAGGCATGTCAACAAGCTCTTTGGATGAAGCAAGCTCTTGTCGACTACGGAATTCAACTCAACGACATCACAATTCTTTGTGACAACAAAGGTGCCATTGATCTTAGCAAAAACCCGGTTCAACATGCTCGTACCAAACATATTGAAATCCGTCATCATTTCCTTCGTGACAACGTCCAAAAAGGAAATATCTCAATTGAGAAAGTTTCTTCCGAAGATAACATAGCCGACATTCTCACAAAACCTCTTAAACGTGAACCTTTTAATCTTCTTAGGCTAGGCTTAGGACTCATGGAACCTACATTGTAGTTCTGGACATTAGACAAAAATCACAAAAATCAAAACAAATCCAAAACCATTTTTCTCAGCAGGTTTGGCGGAACCCTCAGCCATAACGGACGGAACCCAACCCAGGGTTCCGCCGTGTCCGTCAACCTGCAGAATCATTCTCTTTGTTTATATTAAACCAAACACCCATTATTTCATACCACCACTTCAAGGCTGCTACTATTCACTTCGCCACTCATCCACACCTACAAATTCTTGGTCCTCTATTCATTTACATTGCAAATCAATCATCATTGTAAGCATTCTTAACATGATTACAATCCTGATCTGAATCTAGGAATTCTATTTCTTGCACAAAAACAAAAACTTGGGGTTATGCACTAACTTGAAAAACTCATGCATTAGATTAGGTGTTTAATAAAACTAATCATGTTTCCCATAGTTAGGAATTGCATCTTTAATTAGTATAAACATGTTTGCTAAAACACCCCATGTCAAATCTTTCCAAAAACTTCTCACAAGTAGGACAAATATTTTTTCGTCTCACATTGAGAATACAAAATCAAAACGTTATTTTTAAAACATCACTTGCATAATGTCTCTTGAATGCTAAAGGGAATACATAACCAATATGTATTTTCGGGTACATTCAAACGAAGCTACATTGAACTAGGAGCGTTTGGGTTATCTTTTGTTTTGTAACAAAACTTGCATAAAACGATTTTGAAGCATCAAAATGAGTCAAGATAACCGCACCTCCACATTGTTTTCATATAGGCACACACTAGAACTTCCACATTATAATAGTGGTTTATGTAAACTAAAATGTAAAATTTTGTTATTCTAGGAATCATCATGCCTCCTCTAACCCACTACGACCACAAGGACACCATTAAGTACCTACCAAAACACCACAAAACCAAAGGCCTTACCGCAAATCAAGTAAACGTTTTCAAAGCCCTAGAAAAACACTATATTCATGAGGGAAGAACCATAGACCCATCCTTCCTAGAAGGCACAAACCTTTACGCCGAAATTGCCACAATCAACTTTGAGTGTCTTTTGAATATCGACGAGCCTATTTGTCCTAGGTTCATTCTAGAGTTCTATGCATCAAGCGTCCTCTCAACAGATGATTATGGTCATATGTCTATCCACTTTAGGGTTAGCGGCCACCAATACTCCTTCACTCTTGAGGAGTTTGCTCAAATCTTAGGTGTTCCAAACCGTGGTACTTGCCTCTATTCCAACTTACACTCCCTCTCAACTCTTGACAACCTTCAAGACCGGATCCACCCTTATGACACACCTCTTGTCTCAAAAGATGTACTTTGTAACCACCTCTTTGTTAGGACAACCAACACTAGGAGAACCCGTGGGGGGAATGAGGTCAAGAAGGATCCATATGGAATGGAACTTAATGAACTCTTGCCCCAATTCAAGAAATGGGAGGAAGTCCTTAGAGCCAATGTCATTAGCACAATAGGGAACCGTGACCATATCAACCTTTGCCTTTGCTACATGCTCTACTCCTTGTCCGTTAGGCAACCCTTCAATCTTGCCTACTACATAGCAAAGAGAATGGCTGACATTCCCGTGCATGGCACAACGGCTATGCCATATGGAATGCTCTTGACCCGTCTCTTTAGGTTCATCTCACCCATTCCACCAACTTCAAATGGTCTTCGTCTTGACTACACTCTCATTCCACACACCTTTGTTCCACTTAGTGATAAGAGAGTTTACAAAGCCCAAGGAAAACGCCCACATCCTCCTACCTCATCTCCGTCTTCCTCAATGAGTGAAGATGACAATTTGCCAAACTCTAGGCTCCCTCCTCTCGAATACCTTTCCTAACTTCCGGATATTCCAAATGAGTCGGAAGAGTTCAAGCAAACAAAGGGGATGTTCAAAAACATCGGGAGATTCCTCGGGAAGATGAAGAAGAAGATGGACCGTCAATGAGTGCGGGTGTGTTAGGAGTGTTTGGCACAAGGTGCTATTAGAACAATTTGGTAGTTTAAACAATCTTTGTGATGTATTTGTGTGTTAGTACAATGTTTGATACACTTTGGAACATGTTTCAACTAACAATGTTGCAAGAAGACAACTTTTGGCAAGTTGTCAAACTTTCATGGTTATGATATTTTCACTAAGTATGGTGAAATTCTCGACCTCAAGGTCAAACTCCTATGATATGTGTGTTTAGGTGTCTAATTTTTGCATTGCCTAACCAGAAATGAAGTATCTCTTTGATTTTAGGAGTTTTCTAAAATTTTGAAAATCGTTTAGCTGGTCAAAAACGCAGACTGTGAACTTTTTCAGCCCTGGCGGATCCGGCGGATCCCAAATTTGGGTTCCGCCAGTACAAATTCTGGGTAACCCAGAATTTGCCCAACGGACCAGACGGTACCCTAATTTGGGTTCCGCCTGTGTCATCTGAGGGTGCCGTCAGTAGCCTGCAGATTTTTTGTTTTCTTTTTCGCCAATTCAACATTGAAACACCAAAATCCAATCCTTTTACGTAGAAACCCATTACTTGCAATGTGTTTAGCATAATAGGATACTCCTTCTTCCATGAACTTAACCAAAACCAATTCCCGCCAAAATTCAAATTTAACCATAACAACCTCAAGGACCCCTCAAACATAATGGAAGGAACCCTTTTAAGGGATCCTTGAAATCCCTGAGATTTATACTACCACAAATCCACCAAAACCACTATGCATTTAGTGCAAAACTTGTCTTCTCACTTCACCATTTTCATTGGATTGACTTCCATGATTTGACAACCCACAATTAGTTTTCCAAATCATTAGAAACCTCCATTTTTGTATGGACTAACATCAAATCCAAACACTCCTTTCCATAATCCATCAACATTATAAATTAAGCCATCCTAAACACCATCAAATCACACCTTCCTCAACACAATTTCTGAAACTTTAAACAATTTTAACCATGACCAAGTCAACAAACACCTCTCAACCATCACGACCCATCCGAAGAACCGCCCGGATAAGTGTGAAACCACTATGGTCAAACCAATCCATCAACCTTAGCTCCTCATCATCGGAGGAATTCACATCACCCATAAAAAATGAACATTTTTTTAACCTTGCATCTCCATCTCCATCACGCAAACAACCAAATGAGCACACTCCACCACCTACTAAATCACCTATTGACCCAACTCCACCAAGTGCTCTGACCCAACTCCACCAAGTGCTCCAACCCAACCATCAAAGACTCCATCAACATCACCATTACCAAAAATTGAACCTATGGAGCTTTTCGGGTCTCCTCCAACATCACCACACCCGTATGTCCAAGATTTAAATGATCTTCCACCAAGACATACCCAACCACCACCTTTTGCAAATCAATCACCAAGGTCAATTCTTGACCTTGATGAAGATCTTGAACTTACCCAACCACCACAACAAGTATACCAACCACCTAAACCATTGTTATTTCACCCAATCTACCGTGAAATCCATGGTCCTCTTTATGGAGAACCAAATTTTGAAAACCATGATCACCCTAATCCACCACCTTCTCAAGCCCAAACCTATGAGTCTTTCTTTCCCTCTTATGAGGAAATACAAAGCATGGTTGACAACCACCTTCATCAAGCAATGGAATTTCAAACCACCTTGCTTGACTCAATACCAAATCCATCCTCCACCCAAGAACCAAAAACCAAAAACCAACCAACCATCAAACCAAGAAACCAAAACCAACCCATTTCAACCCACTCATCCCCATTCTTGCTCAAATTCTGAGCAAATGGGTGAAACCATCAAAATATTGCTTAACCAATTCCAAAATGAAACCCGGTTTGCATTCCAACATGTCATTGAACGTTTGGATGCACTTTCCCACCCCAACAAATCCTAGACAATCTTTGGAGGCCATTTGCCCCACTCTAGGAATGTAGGATTTTATTTTATTTTGTTGGTTATTTTTTAGTTTTTGTGTACAAGTAGAAGAATAGTTCTCATTTCTTGTCTTTTGACTTTTATAGTCAAAATTTTACTTGGAATGAAATTTCTTTCTACTCACTTTAGTACATTGTTGGTTGATCATGTTTGTGTTGTGGTTGCAATGTGTGTGGTAACTACAAGCTTGACTATATATATCACCAACTAACCATTTTTTTGTAGGTCTCAAAATCCATGTTTCCCATATTAGTACTCCATTTAGGGGGAGTATCGATCAAGGGGGAGTATGGCCATTATTCCTGTTGCGATTCCCACGCATCACCAATAGAAACCGGAATCAAACACCTTTTTGGCGGTGTAGTTAGGACTATGGTGGCCCCCGGTGGGTCCAGCATGGCAAGCCTTGAGAATATCAGCAGCTTCTTGTCCCTATACACATTGCCCGATGACTTGATTGACACAGATTTTGAAGAGATAGGGGTCATCCCAGAAGTAATGTCTAACGTCTTTGAAGAATTTGTTCTTCTGTTGGGACGTCATCCCCTTCACGATGAAGTTACCCGCATGGTAATTTGCAAAGTCGGCAAACCATGGGGTAGTAGAGTCACGACGAAAAGCAACCGCACTGAGTGTCTCGAGAGGGGATGTTTCATTTATTTCTTGTTTCTCGGACACATCTTGATGAGGGTTTTCTAATCGTGAGAGATGATCAGCAGCAAGGTTCTCGGCTCCTTTTTTATCACGGATAATGATATCGAATTCTTGGAGGAGGAGAACCCAACGGAGAAGCCTCGGCTTTGCATCTTGCTTTGCAAATAGGTACTGTTAATACAAATATCGCCTAAAAACGTTATTTATATTTTACGATCTTCGCTAAGTTTTGTTAACGACAAAATGTAAACTTTAGTTTCTAAGCAAAACATAATCTTAGTTTTTAAGACTTGCATAAACTAGACTTTTGCTACATTTTACATTTCATAAAACACAACACAAGTTTATTTCTTAAATTAGAAATTGTCACATCACATTTATGGCAAGTTTTGTCATTATGTATTTATGGAAAGAAATGAGTTTGACTAACTTTGTTGTTGCTTGCAAGCTTTGTGTTTGACTTGTTTTTAAGTGATGTGACATTGTTTGGTTGCTAGGAGTTATGAGACAAGACCTTGTTTGGTTTGAAGAGTTATTGCAAAAACCTACTGCAGACCCGGCGGTACCCTGGGGGTACACGGGCGGAACCCATCTGAGGGTTCCGCCTGATCCGCCGAGCATGCAGAATGATGTGCTATAAATACCAAGCCATAACTTGATTTTTGGCTAACCTCTTGAGATCATATTTTACACACACACTCATCTTTTCTTCTAACCTCTTAACATTGTAAATGTGAAGTTTCCTTTTGTAGCAAAGAAGCTCACAAGGTCATCAAAAGTTACAAGTTTCCAACACAACGTTGCAAGACTTGTTAGCTTAGTATTGTGTAAACTCTTATTGTTTACACGTCATTTGTTTGTGTATATTCTGAATTGAGTGGTTAGTATTTTAGTCCTCAAAATACAAAGAGTGTTAGGAGTTGTTGTACCCTAGTAAAAGAACTAACGGGAGTGGTTGTGCCCTTGTAAAAGAACTCGACATTTAGCTTTGTGTCGGTAAAAGTATAAGCGACGTGTAAGGTTTTCTCCGCCGGTGAAAGGAGCTTGTTGACTAGTGAAAGAAACTCTCGAGTTGGATACTCGGGGAGTGGACGTAGGGCAAGGAAAAAGAGTCCTTGTAGCCGAACCACGATAAATACTCGTGTTGTGGTTTGATCATTTCTTTTATTTACTTGCATGTTATATATTGTGTTTGTGCATATATCTTTGATCAAACGGAAAGTTTCAAAGCTAACTTAACAAGTTAAAAAGATTTTAATCGATAAACTATTCAACCCCCCTTCTAGTTTTCCACAGGTACTTCAAAGCCGAGTGATCCGTATACACTACGCATTTAGTCAAGATTAAGTATGGTCGGAATTTTTCAAAGGTATATACCACAACCAGTAATTCTTTTTCGGTGGTGGTGTAATGACTCTGAGCCTCGGTCATAGTTTTGCTTGCGTTGTGTATAGGCTGAAAGTATTTTGCTTTACGTTGCCCCAAGACCGCACCTATGGCAAAATCACTAGCATCGCACATAAGCTCAAAAGGTAGGTCCCAATCGGGGGCAACAAGAATTGGTGCCTCGGTAAGCTTTTTCTTTAATGTTTCAAAAGCTTTGATGCACTTAGGAGAGAAGATGAAAGGAGCATCCTTCTCGAGGAGATGGGTCATAGGCCGGGCAATCTTAGAGAAATCTTGGATAAACCTATGGTAGAAGCTGGCATGACCCAAAAAGCTCCTAACACCTTTAATAGTGGTGGGATGAGGTAATTTAGCAATGACATAGATTTTGGCTTTGTCAACCTCAATCCCGTTTTTTGAAATTTTATGGCCAAGGACAATGCCCTCTTTAACCATAAAGTGACTCTTCTCCCAGTTGAGACTTAAATTCGTTTCTTTGCAACATTTAAGCATCTGTTCCAAGTGGGAGAGACAGGTCTGGAATGAATCCCCAATGACTGAAAAGTCATCCATGAATACCTCCATGGTTTTCCTGATCATGTCGGAAAAGATAGACATCATGCACCTCTGGAACGTGCCTGGTGCATTACATAAGCCGAAAGGCATACGTCTGTAAGCAAAAGTTCTGTAGGGGCATGTGAAGGTATTCTTCTCTTGATCCTGGGGATCAATGGGGATTTGGAAGTAACCCGAAAAACCATCGAGGAAGCAGTAGTATTCATTCCCCGTAAGTCTTTCGAGCATCTGGTCCATAAAAGGGAGAGGAAAATGGTCTTTACGGGTGGCTTCATTTAACTTTTGATAGTCGATACATACACGCCAACCCGTGACCAAACGAGTTGGAATCAACTCGTTATCCTCGTTGGTGACAACGGTAATGCCACCCTTTTTAGGAACACAATGAATTGGGCTAACCCAAGGACTGTCAAATATAGGGTAAATCAATCCCGCATCAAGAAGTTTTAGAACCTCTTGCTTGATAACTTCATGGATTTTTGGATTTACCCTTCTCTGTTGTTGCACTGCTGGCTTAAAGTCATCCTCCATTAAAATTTTATGAGTACAAAAGTTCGGGCTTATGCCCTTAATGTCGGAGAGTTTCCAAGCGATTGCTTATTTGTGTGACTTAAGAACCTTTGGGAGTGCTGCCTTTTCCTCATCTTTTAAGTCTTTAGCAATAATGACGGGCAATTTATCATCACCCTCCAGAAATGCATATTCTAGATGAGGGAGGCAAGTCCTTGAGCTCAACCTCGGGAAAGTCTTCAGTTATTTCAACATTTTTGACTTCCGCTTTATGAAGTATTTTTGGAGTCGGAGAGGGTGAAGGATCATCATTTAACAATCTTTCAAGGAGAAGAATGTCCCCCTCCGGGTCAAGATAGTTTTCATCAACCCCATCTGGGATTGAACTATCCTGAGCAAGAAAAGCCTCGAGCTCTTCCAGAAGGAAGTCACTTCCCTCAAACGGAGTGAGGGAAGGGGAAGATTCGGAAATGATAGGATCAGTAGAAGGAGTGGTACTGCCACTGGCTGAGAAACCAAGGACTTCTTGAGAAGACTCCTCAGACGTAACATCGATGATGTCAATTCGGTTAACCGTTTCAGCGTCATAGTTGGAGGAGTATCTTGAAGTCTGATCAAGATTGAATGTGATGGCTTCACCATCAACACGTAGAGTGATTTCTTCTTCGAATACATCGATTAAAGCACGACCCGTTCTTAAGAATCCTCTCCCGAGAATGAGAGGGACTCGTAGGTCAGCATCGAAATCAACAATCACGAAATCTGCTGGAAAATGGAACTTTCCTACTTTCACAAAGATATCTTTGGCAATGCCGAGAGGACGGGATATAGTTCGGTCTGCAAGCTCGAGTGTCATGCAGGTCGGAGTGAGAGCAGGAAGAGAGAGTCTTTTCCAGACTATGTAAGGCATCAGGTTAATGCTTGCGCCAAGATCGGCCAAGGCAAAGCATTCAACCATCCCCGGGAAAATACAAGGAATGAGAAATTTCCCGGGATCTCCAAGCTTTTCGGGAAGCTTTTTCAAGAGCAATGCTCATTAAGTGGAGTTTTTGCCATTTCACAGAGTTTTTCTTTGTTGCTTATCAGATTTTTGATTGTCGAAGCAAATTTAGGCATGAGAAGAAGAGCATCCACGAAGCTAATATCAAAGTGTAATTCTTGGAAAATTTGATAAAATTTTTCCATCTGATGGTTAGCTTTCTCGCGGTTCTTTTGATCATTCATACGTGAAGGATATGGAATTGAAAGCTTAGGATCATTCTTTGGAATTTCATCAGAACTCACAGGAGGATCAAATACAACTTTCGGCTTACGAGCCGGGACCGGGACAACTTGAGGGTGGACGTTGTTGATACCTCCGTTATTAGTAGGAAGTACCGTGTCCGTGGTAACCTCAGGTTCACGTTCCGCTACCTTAGTAGGAGGAGAAGAAGAGGTAGAGGGAATCGAGGGTCCATTGTAGGATACCCTACTTCGGGTGGTGATCGCTTTGACATCGCCCCTCGGGTTAGCGATCGTGTTGCTCGGTAGTGTACCCGGGCCCGAGGGTCGATCATTTAAAGACTTTTGAAGCTCAGAGATCTTGCTGATCAATAACCGATTCGTTTCCTCTTGTGCTTTCATGAACTGTTTTAGCACTTCATCGGAGGAAGACGAGGGTGGAACAACGTTTTGAGGAGGATTTTGAACACAGTTGTTTTGAAAAATCCCTTGATTTTGATTGTTGTTACCCTGAAAATTGTTTCTCTGATTGAAATTACCCTGATTGTAATTCCCTTGATTTTGGTTTATTTGAAAATTTCCTTGAAAACCTTGGTTTTGATTGCCATTTTGAAAATTGTTTTGATTAAACTGGCCTTGATTTTGGTTTGGGTTTTGGAAATTTGAGTTTTGACCTTGGTTAAAATTCTAATTCGAGTTACGGTTTTGATTTTGGTTAAAACCGGGAGGTCCGAGAAAATTGTTGGAACGATAGCTTAAGAGATTACGGTCCCCTTGCGGTTGGTAAGAATTACCCCCCGTATTGTAGGAACCGTGAGCAGCATAAACGTTCTCTTGAGGAAAGCCAGCAGTAGCTGGACACTCGGAATAAAGATGTGGGCCCCCACAAGTTTCACAACTTCGGGCCACGGCTTTCACTTGTTGATTTTGAACCTGATTTTGCATCGTTTGGTTCATTCTCAACACAGCCGTAGAAATATCATCCATCTTTTTGGTAAGAGCAATTATTTCAAGAGATGATGATGAAGGAGTAACTGAATTACATGACGCATCCCTCTCCGCAGAGGAATCCTAAAAGTTATGGTGGGCAGTCATGTTCTCAATCAAATCATAGCACTCTCCGGGACGCCTTTTCATAAAGGTCCCACCAGCAGCAGCATTTAGAATATCCCGGTGCCTCAATGTCAGACCATTATAGAAGGTATCTATGATGGTAACTTGCAACATATTGTGATTAGGGCACCGATCAATAGCTAGCTTATAACGTTCCCAAGCCTCAAAAAGAGACTCATCGGGACGTTGCCGGAAGTTGCTGATATCATTTCGTAACTTGGTAACCATGGAAGGTGGAAAATATTTTGCTAAAAACTTGGTTACCATTTCATCAAAGGTACGAATAGAATTATTTGGGAGTCGGTCAAACCATGCAGTGGCATGAAGAGTGAGAGAATAGAGGAAGAGATACAGCCGGAGGGCATCATCGGTGACACCATGCTGTTTCATGCTTTGGGTGACCATGAGATATTTGTCAAGATGCTTGTTAGCATCGTCACCCGGTAATCTGTGAAATTGACACGAATTCTGGACTTGTTGGATCATGTGGTGTTTGAGGCCAAAGTCCGTAGCCTCAATAGTGAGTTGTGCAATAGGCCCACCCCGCCCTTGCATGGTAGGCTGGCACAGCTCCTCCATCGTTCGGAGATCGGGAGCTGGCACATCCCTGGGAGGGTCAGGGGGTGGTAATGGTGGTGGTGGCCCAGCGGCCATTTCGGTCTTTGGTTCTTGTGTATCAGAACGTAGCTCGGGTACGTTTTTCTGAAGTTTACGTTTTGTTTGTGACCGAGTGCGCATGCACTAAAAACAATTTTTCAAAACAAGATCGAGGCAAAACCACAGTGAACTTAAACCAATTATCACAAGTGAATGGCTTCTTTAAAAAAGGTACACCACTCACAGGGATATAAAGGCAAGTTTTAATCTTAAGTTTGGGAACTTATTATGTCCACACCCCCAGTTGGTAGGTGTTCAGCCTTGGTTTGCGGAGATAAGATTTTATGTATTTATTAATTTGAAAAACTGCTTTAGGCTTATGGGTGTGTGTGCAGAAAACTTGGGAAATATTTTTGGAACTGATTCGTTAACCGAAATCGTTCTTTTAAGATTACACGCAGGCTGGCGGGAGGAAGTAAATAGGTTTCCTCTTCAGTTCAAAATTTAATGTCAGAACTTATCTTAAACCAACTAATTCAGGTTGTAATCTTAAAGAAAACGAAGTAATTTAACTTCACAGTTTGTTTTGTTGTTTTTGATTTTTTTGGTGTTTTTAACACTTTAGGAAAAGTGTTAATGAACTTTTTTGATATGATTATATTTTTACAAAAACTTTTTACAAATTTGTGTGAAATTTGTACAGGGAGGGTTTTGAAAACCACTAAACTTAAAAACGATTTTTTAAAACACGCAACAACCTCCCCGGCAGCGGCGCCAAATTTTGATTGATGCGAAAGCAGTCAAATATTGTTGACCAAGGTCAACAAGTCAAAGACAGCCTCGTTCCAATTCTCCGGTGATAGTATAGTGTGTCCCCGGGTCGTTAAGTCCCAACGAGATTGAAATGGTGCTGTTTGAAATCGTTTAGGAATGAGTGGCACTGAGGACAGTAGCCCAGATGATATGGAATTAATTTTGCTACTGTTATTTTGGTAATTGTACACAGATATAATATTCACAAATAACAGATATACAAGTGTATGCACAAATTCACAAACTGGAATTACGTAACAGACATGAAAAGTGTGGTTTTGATTAATTACAACTACAAGGGGTGCTTTTGAAACTTTTGAAAACTTAAAATTAAAAAGAAATTTGAAAATGAAAATGAATTTATAAAAGTGATTATTATAATATTTAAATATTATTTAATTAATTAAACCAATTAAAATCTAATTTAAAACCTAATTTAAATTATCTAAAAATTACAAGGATTACAAATTAAACTAAAAATTTGCAAAAACAATTTCTAAACTTAAATTTGAACTTGAAGAAAGTATAAAAAATAAAAATAAGTATTTTTGTCTTTTTATGAGTTTTATATTAATTAAAAACTATTTATATTAATTATACTAATTAAACTATTTTAAATTTCAGTTAATACTAAATTAACTTAGAAAATTATGAGAAAATTTTTAAAACTATTTAACCATCACAGAAATCCTAAAAAATTATAAAAACTTCTAAAAATTATGTTTAAGGCTATTCTACTAATTAATTACCTTTTAATTACTTTAAATGTTATTTAAATAATTAAAATAAGAAAAATGGAAAATGAACAGTAGAAACTAAAAATATATTTTCTAAAAGTCTTCACTAATTTATAAAACTTAGAAAAATTATAAAAAACAACTGTTGTTAATAAAAATTTAAGAAAACTAATTAATAATTAATATTACCTATTTAATTAATTAAACTAGTTTTAAATCTAATAAATAGTAAACTAATAAGGAAAAATCTAAGAAAATTATTTTAAATACATAAAGGTACTAGGAAATTTAAAAAATTATAAAAATGGAAAAGTGCTTACAAATAAGCTGAAATGAAAAATGAAAAACATAGTTTCTATTAAATAGAAGCTATCACTATTTTTATTTTTGGTCTTTTCGATTTTTTTTCTTTTTGACAGATAATTATATGATGAAAATGAGTAACTTTTATAAAACAACTTTTTATCAAGCTTAAAAATAAGCTGTGTGCACCCCCTAAACTTAAGCAGTTTGACTTTTGTTGACCAAGTAGACAAATAAGCTCAAATGAGTGTAGGTGGGGTCCACAATGATGGAACTAGATACAAATAAGCTAAAGTAACTAAAATAAGCCAGAAACAACAAGCAACAACCACTGATAAGCTGATAAGCAACAAATAAGCACTTAGCAAACTTGAGCTTAACTCAGAAATGGGACAGACTTTGGGGTGGATTCCAGGTGGGGTCCACTTGTTCCTAGGTCAAACCAAAGGTCAATCCTTGACCCCTGGTAGGAGGGGGTTGTCTAAAGCTAATTGTGGGTTGTGGGACCCACTGGGTTGGTCTACAACAGCCACCAAAGTGGTGGTGGTGAGGTGGTTAGCTGATGCACAGGGCAATGGTTTGCCCTGCAGCTGTGTTCCAGGGGTGTTTTAGTCCACACAATAAAATCACAAAAATCAAACAATTATGCAAATCTCAACTTAAGCTGATAGACTAACTACATATGCACTTTTGACCAAACACAAAAATCATGGGAATTCATGCCATTTTGGAGAAAAACTGAATATGCACTTTTGACTTTCTAAGAAAAACTTAGACCTTTGACTTTCTTGAGTTTTGAGTTGATCCTAGGTACTGATTATGATGTATTAAGACGAAATGAACATAGAACAAGCTTAATCTATTACTTATGAGCCAAAGTGAGGTTTTATGGATCAAAACACCACAACAGTTAACAGTTATGGGGTCTTAGCAATCATTTTGACTTTTTTGCAAAAGGACCTTGGTGTTTTATGCCTGAGTCGACCTATTTGGACCTAATGTGGTGTGTTTCAAATATAAACTTCAACCAAAACACCACTGAGTGCTATGTAACAATTAATACCAAACACCCCTTTAAGCAAGACTGTTTTTTATTTTTAGAAGCTAAGGGGTGTGAAAGCTTATGAGACCTTTCAAAATCGACTTTTTATAATGTATTAAACTTAAAAGACTGCTTAGAAACAGAGATTAACCATAAAACACACAAGAATACCACTTAACTATTTTGACTGTGAAACCTAGGACTTAAAGTAGCTACCAATTTTAATGAACAAGCTATCTATATTAAGCTATATATTAACTAAACAACACTCAAATAAGCACAAACAAACACAGATTATCAGATACAAGCTAGAAATCAGAAACTAAGTTTTTAGAGGAAAATTTAAATGAGCAAATTCTTACAAACCACTCCTAGCATGAACAAGGAGTTTTCCACTGATGCCTATCTTTAGATAGGCCAAATTCACTTCCAAAATTGCTCTTCAATGCTCCTCAACACCTGAAATAAAAATCAAAACACCACAGTTGACTATGTTTGACTTTTTATATTTTTGATCCTTTTCTACTAATACTGAATTTTATTGTCTCTAAAAGCTTTAATAAGCTTTAAGGAACCTAAGTGAGCTTAATTCAGTCCATGTTCATTGATACAAACCACCACTAAGCTTGTTGAGAATTTCAGAAATTTGAATAAATGGTAATAACTCAAAACAGAACTGAAACTTGATTTTTATAACTTGCAAAGACTTGAAATACAATAAGTTAACTACTACAATGCTTGAACTAGAAGATTACAACTGAATTTGAAAACTAATTTAAATTCGACAATAAAAATATTTAATTAACTACACACTACATTTCTTGCACTCTTCTTCCTTTTATAGCTGACTTCTAGGGTTTCTTGGATATCTCTGAGTCTTTCCCACTTGATCTTGGCCATTGAATTGCTCTGAATTGATCTCAGCCTTTGAATTGGATTTTGGCGCCAAAAATGGATAAGAGGATTTGGACTGTTATAGCAATTGTGGGGAGGGGGTGCTAGCATTTATTATGGTGGGATAGTTAGGTGTAGGGTGAGTGTTTTGGGCGGTGGAAGTGACAGAGATGGTGGGCTGGTGGTGATGGGATGGGCAAGTGGGTGGGGGAGGCTGTGAGAGGGAAGGGATGGGGAGTTTGACTCGGTTTGACCGAGTTCAAACGTTTGACCCCGGGTTATATTATTTTGGGTGTTGGGTGGGCTTGAGGTGTTTTGGGCCTAAAGAAGGGATGGGCTGGGGTGCTTTGTGGATTGGATTTGGTTTTTGTTTGGAGTAGTATTATTTAGGTCCGGTTATGGTTTTTGATTTCACAAGGACTATTTTTGTAATTATTTGAAAGTTGGAAGGACTGGATTTGGCATGTTTTGAAAGTATTCCATGGGGTTGAATATGCCAAGTGATGAATAGTATGAGGCCCTGGAATGATTTTTCCATTTTAAATGCACCAGGGACTAAAACTGCCAAACTTTCAAACTTCAGGGACCATTTGTGTAATTTCACCAAACTTTTCCACCAAGGACCAATCCTGCCATAAAAGGTTAGTGCAAGGACAAAATTTGTTTTTCTCAAAGTTTTTAATATCCCAGGGACCATTTTTGACAATTTTCAAAGTTCAGGGACTAAACTTGACATTTTGTGAAACTTTGCACCAAAGGACTAAATGTGTAACTTTTTGATTTAAAAGGACCTTTGGTGACTTTTTCAAGTTTTTAGAACAACCAGGGACTAGATTTGACAACTTTTGAAAGATGAGGGACTGAAACTGCCAATTATGCAAACTTTGTATGTTTTTCATCTGTTTTTGATTATTTTGCATTTGAAACATGTAAAACACTTTCCTGGGATATTTTCACTATTTTGATTCAATATTGAGTGTTTTTAGATGTTTTGGCAGCTCAGAAAAGGTAAAAATGATGAGTATTTACACACTCATCACTCACCTAAAGGAATTTGGTAGCAAATACCAACATTTCCTTATAAACAAGCATTCACTTATTGTTTTGAGCGATGTGGGACTTTTCCATTTTTGTGTTTCACATGCCTCACTTTGAGACACGATATCTCATTCATTTCTACTCCATTTTGGACATACTTTAGCTTGTTGCGAAGCTCACTTGGAGGAGAACAAAACGCCCCCAAGAAACATAAATATATGTAACATATACATACATTAAATTATGTCCAAAGTTTGCAAATACCACTTTGCAAAACTCATTTTTCCAACAATCCCCCACATGAATGGAGATTGGTCTAAAACACACGAAAGTTTCCGCAAAATTTCTGCGGTTAAGTCTTGCATAGGATAGGTAGGTGTGACCCTTTGAACCTTCCCTTGTGAGATGCACTTAGTCTCCTAGATCTGAGTAGACACGATGTCCTTGAACTCAACATCTGTTTATGTAAACGACAATACACACTCACACAAGACTCTCCCTGACAATGTCAAGTCCTCATTATCGTATTCGTTATGGTCATGAATACTAGCCTGGTTCTGCAAGAGCTCTTAGGAATTGCGCCCCCACAATTCCCTTCGAAGCGACCCCACTTCTCTCCCACATAGGTGATTTCATCTTGAATCATTAAAAACTTATGTTTTGTGATTTCATCTTGAACCATTATGCTTTATGATTTCATCCTGAATCATAAAAGCCATATGTTTAACCTCTCAACAAGTCACATTTGTTATAGGAATGGACTAGGAAGTTACAATATATAGTAACTCCCCCACATTTACGTGACTTCCCCCACATTTCTATGATTAGGTTGTCCTATTGAACCCAGATCTTGGGACCTCCAGTCAACTGGGTTAGGTTTTCCTTCATAGAAACTCATTCCTTCAAGGGCTTTAGTCCCATTCCTTTAGACGACTTACTAACTAACTCCCTGCTTAAGCCTTTCGTAAGCGGATCCGCGATGTTATCCTTTGACTTTACATAGTCAATGGAGATAACTCCTGTTGAGAGTAGTTGTCGTATTGAATTATGTCGACGACGGATATGTATGGATTTTCCATTATACATTATGCTATGAGCTCTGCCAATTGCCGATTGACTATCACAATGTATACTAATGGCCGTTACCGGTTTAGGCCACCTTGGTATGTCCTCTACGAATTGTCGTAGCCATTCCGCCTCTTGTCCGTATTTATCTAAAGCGATAAATTCTGATTCCATCGTGGACTTAGCTATAACAGTTTTCTTGGAAGACTTCCAAGATATAGCTGCTCCTCGTAGTGTAAACACATATCCACTAGTTGATCTAGAATCCTTTATGTCAGATATCCAATTTGCGTCACTGTATCCTTCTATAACAGCTGGATATCTTTCATAATACAGTCCATAATCGCGAATGTATCTCAAATAACGAAGTACCCTAGTCATAGCTCCCCAATGTGCATAACTTGGATTACTAGTATACCTACTTAGCCTGCTAACAGCATATGCTAAGTCATGTCGGGTACTTGTCATCAAGTACATTAACATGCCAATAATTCTTGAATACTCTAATTGGGCAACACTTGCGCCTCTATTTTTAGATAGATGCTTGCTGGTGTCAATTGGAGTTCTAGCTAGGCCAGAATCCCCCGCATTATGAGTATTCAGAATTTTGTCAACGTAATGTGCTTGACTCAACACAAGTCCATTTTGAGTTCGTATGATCTTTATTCCAAGGATCACATCAGCCAAACCCATATCCTTTATGTCAAACTTTGATTTCAACATGTCTTTAGTAGATTTGATCATCTTGTCGTTACTGCCAACGATAAGCATATCATCAACATATAAACACATATCCACTACTTGTGTCTTTTACATAAACACACTTGTCCCATTCATTAATTTTGAATCCACTCGCTAGCATGGTGTGGTCAAATTTTTGATGCCACTGTTTGGGAGCTTGCTTTAAGCCATATAATGACTTAACAAGCCTACAAACTTTGTTCTCTTGTCTAGGAGCAATGAAACCCTCAGGTTGGTTCATGTAGATCTCTTATTCTAAATCCCCGTTTAGAAAAACCGTTTTCACATCCATTTGGTGAATTTCCAAATTTCTTAAAGCGGCAATAGCAAGTATCATCCTGATCGATGTTATTCGCGTAACAGGAGAAGATGTATCAAAGTAATCTAGACCTTCACGTTTTCTAAATCCTTTGATTACCAACCTTGCTTTGTACTTGTCAATGTTGCCATCAGCTTTCATCTTCTTCTTGAAGATCCATTTATAGCCTAGTGGTTTACAACCAGGAGGTAAATCCACGAGCTCCCAAGTATGATTTTGTAAAATAGAATCTATTTCACTTTTAATGGCTTCTTTCCATTGAGGCCCTTCTGAGGAAGTCACCGCTTCTCGATAAGAAGTAGGTTCATGTTCTACCATAAAAGAAACAAAATCGGGTCCAAACGATTTCTCGGTTCTTGCCCTTTTACTTCTTCTAGGTTCAACTTCTTCTTCCTCAGTTTGATCTTGTCTCTCATCTTGGAGATCATTATCATCTCGTTGTCTCTTATCTTGGAAAACATTGTCATCTATTCTAGATGAACTTCCAGTTTCCTTCGTTAAACAAGGAAATATTTCTTCAAAAAAGGAAGCATTCCTTGATTCCATTACAGAACCCTTTTGTATATCCGGATTTTTCGAATCATGTACAATGAAACGATAAGCACTGCTATTCCTAGGATATCCAATGAATATACAATCCACAGATTTAGGTCCAATCTTATGGGCCTTGGGAGTCGGTATAGCTACCTTTGCTAGACACCCCCACACTCGTAAGTAATGATATGATGGTTTTCTTCCCATCCATAATTCATAAGGGGTCTCTTCTTTTTCCTTACGAGGTATCTTATTTAAAAGATAAGTAGCCGTTAGAATGGCTTCCCCCCACATGTCCTGGTTTAAACCAGAACTTATCAACATGGCATTAACCATTTCCTTCAAGGTGCGGTTCTTCCTTTCGGCAATACCGTTCTGTTGAGTTGAGTAAGGAGCAGTGAGCTCACGTCTGATTCCATGTTTCGCACATAGATCAGTGAATGGAGACACATATTCACCTCCTCTATCACTTCGTACCACCTTGATTTTCTTACTAAGTTGATTCTCAACTTCGTTTTTGTATAGAACAAACTTGTCTATAGCTTCATCTTTACTTTTTAACAAGTAAACGTAGCAATACTTTGTACAATCATCAATAAACGTGATAAAGTACTTATTGCCACCTTTTGTGGGTAGTGATTTCAAATCACATATGTCAGTGTGTATCATATCAAGTGGGTCGGTTTTTCGTTCAACCGATTTGAAAGATGCTCTTGTAAGTTTGGCTTCAACACAAGTTTCACATTTATATTTTGAGTCAATATGGAAATTAGGTATGCAGTTAAATTTAATCAGACGACGCATTGAATTAAAATTTACATGTCCAAGACGGCCATGCCACACATTAGAAGACTCAATCAAATAAGCAGAAGAATTCATTTTATTGATATCATTCTTAACAACCATTACATTGAGCTTAAACATACCATTCAGGGCATATCCCCTACCAACATACATTTGATTCTTAGAAAGAACAAACTTATCAGACTAAAAAACAAGACGAAAACCAAACTTGTTCAACAGCCACCCAGACACAAGATTCTTGCGAATCTCTGGAACATACAAGACATTAGTCAACTTGAGCTCTTTCTCGGATGTCATCTTCAGGATTACATCTCCTTCGCCCTTGATATCAGCAGTTGCAGAGTTGCCCATGTACAACTTGTCTCCATTGTCAACCGCTCTGAAAGAGTGAAACATACTCTTATCAGCACACACATGACGGGTAGCCCCAATATCAACCCACCATTCCCTGTTGTTTG
This sequence comes from Artemisia argyi, assembly GCA_030686995.1. Lineage (NCBI taxonomy): Eukaryota > Viridiplantae > Streptophyta > Magnoliopsida > Asterales > Asteraceae > Artemisia > Artemisia argyi. The sequence goes on from CM060685.1 coordinate 48,970,743, forward strand.
AACCTACCAGGTTAACTTCAGAGATCATGGAAATGACGTCAGAAACCATAGCAATCATGTCCATATCATTCACCATATTTGCCTCGCGTGGAGTCACCCGCTTCGGCATCTTACAGTTAGCAGCACGGTGACCTGGCTGGTCACAATTGAAACACACCCCTTGGAACTGCTGTTTCACAATTGCAGCTTTAGGAGCAAGGTACTCAGACTTCCCTTTGCCCTTCTTGTCATTCTTTCCTTTGCCCTTGCCTTTTCCCTTGACATGAGACTTTAAAGATGACGAAGCATGCTCAACCAAATTTGCCTTGGCAGAATCAAGCGTATAAGTGTTTTTCTGAGCCAGCTTGTTGTCCTCTTCAATACAAAGACGAACAACCAAGTCTTCAACACTCATCTCCTTTCGCTTATGCTTCAGGTAGTTCTTGAATTCTACCCAGCTTGGAGGTAACTTTTCAATGATAGCAGCAACTTGAAAAGTTTCACTCAAAGTCATTCTTTCAGCATGAATGTCGTGTAGCAAAATCTGCAGATCTTGAACCTGACTCATCACTTTCTTTGAATCATCCATCTTGTAATTCAAAAAGCGTGCTACCACGAACTTCTTTGTACCAGCATCCTCAGTTTTGTGCTTGCGTTCCAATGACTCCCATAATTCTTTGGAAGTCTTGGTCTTGCAGTACACGTTGTACAAAGGGTCGACCAAACCATTCAAAACATAGTTGTGACACAAAAAGTCTGAATGTTTCCATGCTTCCAAGGCTTGAACAGCCTGTTGATTAGAGGATTGACCTTCAGCAGGAGGTTCCACTTGAGGTGGGTTCTCTTTTAAGAACCGCGCAAGGTTCAAAGTAGTGAGATAAAAGAACATCTTCTGTTGCTACCTCTTAAAATTCTGCCCATTGAATTTTTCTGGTTTCTCAGCATGGTTAACAACTGTGTTGGTACCTGGCGCACCAGACACATGCACAGTAGTCCCAGGAGGAGTAGTGTTAGTCATCCTGAATGATCAACACAAACAGTTAAACAAACTGTTGCAAATCGGTATCTACTTGTACCAGATCTGACTGAACGAAACTCTAACTTGGTTTCGATAAATCAGTTAATAGAAACTCAATCTTGGTTTCGTTATAAACTGATCAAAACAACTGCTTTAAAACGTTTTAGATCTGTACACCAAATCTAAAAGTAAAATCCAGTTTTAATTAAAACTGATTTCCAAAGAAACTCAACTAGGTTTCGACAGAAAACAGTTTATAAAAATCTGTTAATAATTAATCCGATTTACAAAGTGTTTTAAATTCGGTTAAACCGAATCTGTTTTAAGACTGTGGGAAACGGTGTACACTTTTATTAATAAATCAGATTACAATAATAAAATTAATAGAATGTAAATAACAGAAAATAAAATACAGACATAAAGGGTAGAAGTAGAAGACAGACACTATATAACGTAAATAAAAGAAAGCAGTAAAAGCACGAGGCTCGTGTTAAACACGATTCCCTTAAAACAGATTCGCCGTCTGTTTCCCAAGGTACAACGTACAAAGCTGTTGCACAGCTGGACTAGACAAACTTGCCTGAAAGATCACGGAAAACTTATGTGCTTCTGATCGAAAGGCTTGCTGGAACACGGCAGATAACGAGCTTCATTTTTTGGGATGTAAAAAACTGAATGAGGATCCGTTTATTAAATAGGCTAAACCTATCTTGGTCACCAAGACAAGATATCAGCCAAAATAAACAGATATTCACAATCTGTTAATTCTTTTAACACGATTTGATATATTCCATTTATATAAACCGATTTTGTAATAAACTTGTTTTCAAAGTTAAATCGGTTCTAAAATTAAATGGATACAAAATATGGAAACTTATCAGAATGAAATCTACAGCAAAAATTTTCGCACGTAGGCGAGATTTCGGAGCTGCATTCGTGTCCGAAGGTCGCGCGGGCTCGCATGAGTTCAGAAGCTTCGAACCCATTTTGGCCTAGAAATCCCACAATCTGCACCCCCTGCGCGCGCACGTAGGAGTGGGAGCATAGCTCACCTAAAGGAATTTGGTAGCAAATACCAACATTTCCTTATAAACAAGCATTCACTTATTGTTTTGAGCGATGTGGGACTTTTCCATTTTTGTGTTTCACATGCCTCACTTTGAGACACGATATCTCATTCATTTCTACTCCATTTTGGACATACTTTAGCTTGTTACAAAGCTCTCTTGAAGGAGAACAAAACGCCCCCAAGAACATAAATATATGTAACATATACATACATTAAATTATGTCCAAAGTTTGCAAATACCACTTTGCAAAACTCATTTTTCCAACAATCCCCCACATGAATGGAGATCGGTCGAAAACACACGAAAGTTTCTGCGAAATTTCTGCGGTTAAGTCTTGCATAGGATAGGTAGGTGTGACCCTTTGAACCTTCCCATGTGAGATGCACTTAGTCTCCTAGATCTGAGTAGACGCGATGTCCTTGAACTCAACATCTGTTTATGTAGACGACAATACACACTCACACAAGACTCTCCCTGACAATGTCAAGTCCTCATAGTCGTATTCGTTATGGTCATGAATACTAGCCTGGTTCTGCAAGAGCTCTTAGGAATTGCGCCCCCACAATTCCCTTCGAAGCGACCCCACTTCTCTCCCACATAGGTGATTTCATCTTGAATCATTGAAAACATATGTTTTGTGATTTCATCTTGAACCATTATGCTTTATGATTTCATCCTGAATCATAAAAGCCATATGTTTAACCTCTCAACAAGCTGGTGTTTGAGATTTCATCTTGAATCATTAAAAACATATGTTTTGCGCCCCCACGATAAGTAAATAAATTAAACTAGTCGTCATCTACTTTCAAAAATCCTTACGTTCACGTCAAATATGCTCCATAAGCTGGTGTTGGAGATTAAGATGAACATAGGTGATTTCATCTTGAATCATTAAAAACATATGTTTTGCGCCCCCACGGTAAGTAAATAAATTAAACTAGTCGTCATCTAATTTCAAAAATCCTTACGTTCACGTCAAATATGCTCCATAAGCTGGTGTTGGAGATTAAGATGAACATCTTTTTCATGTATTTCATTTACCTTTCGACGACGATTATCACATCTGTCAATCCATCTGTCTTGCATGTGTCTAGCCGGATTCCTGGAAATTTCTTCGTATTCACTTAGTGCAAACTCTTGATCTTTTAAAATTATCTTATGCAATACGTATGATGAAAGAATACACGATTCTATGTATCATGTTAACCTGGTAAGCTCGTGCTAGTTGTTGTATTATTCCTCATCGTCCTTGGAGAACACCAAAAGCACGTTTGACATCCTTTCGTGCACTTTTGTCACCTTTTAAAGAAAGTGTGTTTATCGTCTACGGTATTTGTGAACGATTTGACGAAAGTAGCCCACTGTGGGTAAATTTCATCAGCTAAGTAATACCCCTTATCAAACACAACTCCATTTACCTCATATGGAGCTACAGGGACTTTATCATTAAGAATATCATCGAACAATGGCAAATTATCTGAAACATTGATATCATTATTCACACCCGCTACACCAAAAAATGCATGCCAAATCCACAAATCATGCGACGCACCAGCTTCAAGCATTATAGTCGAGTATTTTTTTATCACCCCTGCCATATTGCCCTTGCCATGACACCGGAGCTATAGGGGCTTTATCATTAAGAATGTCATCAAACGGTAAACTCTATTAATTTTTTATTTTTATTTTATCAAAACTAGCCGTTGGAAACTTTAGGGGTGCGTTTTGTAAATTCGTCCTTGGCATAAATTGCGTTACAACGCACGTTATTGTAGCAACGTAAAACATAATGTTGCATCAACGCGAGTGAGGTGGGAGTGAGGATAACGCCATAACGGCGTTAATATTTAGCCACATCGGATGATTTTGTGTTGTTGCGTTATCATTCCCTTCGCTCTTAGGAATCTAATGCTGAAATTGAAAGATGTAAAATAATTATTAACCCTATAGTCGAGATACTTTCCAAACAGTAATACTAGTCGGCTACATCTGGCAAAGTAGTACGCAATTAGAAGAAATTACCTTTTTTGTAATAACATATCATAATGACATAGTTGCGACAATAATAAAAAGTAAGGATAAATACTAAACACTTCTAGAGCAAAGGGTGTACTGAAGGGCGTCAAAGACCAATGGTGTGCGCCATCGCCTCGCCACGACACCGCCCCACACGTCAAAGACCATGCGTGATCGAGGACGCCACCTAAATGGCGTACCCCTATGGCGAGAGATGACCGTTTTTTTTATCGTTGAGGCTCCAACTACTACTTTTCTAATTTTTTAATAAAATTATCGTTATATATAATACCCTTAAATACAACCATTTTACCTACAATATAACCTTTTTTTTGGTAAAATGATTCTCCAAAAAATAATTGAGTCCAATGAATATAGACGAATCCCACATCTCAGCCCAAAACTAGGCAAAAATAAATGCATCAATTGTGCTTCCAAAAAAAAAAAAAAAAAAAAAAACTATGCTTCAAACCTAACATATCATAAGAATGACAGGCCACACGTATGAGACCCAATTACATATGCTATTTAAGTTGACCATAAATACTAATATCAAAAGTCCCAGCAAACAGCATTAGGGCATCAGTTAAACCATGATCATCAAATTCAGCATCATCGTATGGATTTTCATAAAAATCTTCCTTCCATTGTTCATACAAGATTTAATGTCCCCCCTACTACCACTTTTAGAAGCTTTATTAACATTGAGCTCGTAGAAGCCATAAAAGTGGTTGTTTCATCGTAAACCTCTAACACTTCATTATCAATATCCGGGTCAACAACCTTTTTAGAACTAAGAAGCGTTGATTTACAATGTTTTAGCGGCTTCCCATCATCACCCACTAGCACAAGGTTAAGCATCTCACTTTCCAGTTCTTTAATCCTTGCAACCAAAGATGTAGTACTTTGACTACCAGATGCCGTACCAACCAAAGAAGTAAGGACATTACCACTAGGTTCTACATTAGCATTATAAGCCTCACCCAATTCACCCAGAATGTCAAATGCATTAGAAGTACTTACCACTTTAGCATCCATTTTTGATTTTCCGGATGTAGAAGCCTCCTTTGTGTTATCTTTTGAATTAGAAGTCTTGGTATTCTTTGGTGCAACATGCCTATATTAGAACACCATTAAACTTCTTTGGATTAGCTCTATTTCAGTTCACAATGGTAAACTGATGTGTGCTTATTCACACATCATTTTTAGACCTTAAATCAGACCAAAAGTACCATATACTAACCAAATATGCCAAGAGAATGTGAGTTTTTGTATTTGTGTATGTGCAGGTACGGATATGTGAAAAATGATCAAAAACAAAGCCAAAAGCGACAAAAACGAGCATGAGAATGGAAAAGGGTCAAAAGTCGGAGCCGGGGAAGCTTATTGATCAAAGAAAGCTCATAAAGTCAAAACATGTCCTCAAAGATTCATAAAGTTTCATAAATAGTCCCTGGTCAAAGATTTGAAGAAATGGCAACTTTAGCCCCTAATCTTTCAGATATTGACAAAATTGATCCCTTGAAGAAATATTTGAAGAAATGTCAAAAGAGATCCTTCAATTATCAAAGAATTACAAATATGGCCATTGGAATAAAGTTTCGATAAAAGTCAGATTTGGTCCCCAAGATTTCAGAATGAACAATATTGGTCCTTATAAAAACTACTACTCCTAAATCCTAATAACAAAACCAACCGGATTCCCTCCTTACACTAAACCCAAAATTTAACTAAAACAAATCCAACACCCATTGGCCCAAGACACCAAAAGCCCATACCACCAATCCACCCTTACCCGATCCACCACTACATAACTTACCCGAGTCAACCCCACATTTAACCCTGTCAACCCTATCAATAATGAAATACCCAACTCCAATTACCCGCCCCCCAAATATTTACCAAACCCAGAAACATTCACTGTTCATGAACCTTAATTAACTGTACCACAAAATTAACCTCGTATAGAAACAATTACCCAATGATTGAGGTTTTAGAAGGTGTCAGGGTATATCAGAAGATGATACGTGGATCAATAAGAGAAGACACGCAGGATCAGTCACATCATGATATTTAATCCAAGGGCTGAAATTAATGGATTGGTGAGCAAGGGTAATCTAAGGGCCAAGAGTGACTCAAAGAAACACAAATTACACGAGGATTAGTGACATGGCAGCCTAGAAGCTTCACACCAAGCTCTCCTCAGTGCCTATATAAGCCCCCCTTCCTCATTCATTTGAAGCAGTTAGTAGGAGTAGGAGTAGGAGTAGTGTAGGGTATTAAGTAGCTAATTAGGGTTCAAATTAATGTTTTATGTAATGTTTCTATGCTTTCTTAATGTAATCTGTTCTTTGAATTAATAAAAATTGTTGTTGCTTTTACAAGTTGTTCAAATCCGTTTTTAAGTTTTCATAGTTATAAGCTCTTAATTTCTTCAAAGTCTTATTTTTAAGCTGCCATAAGTTTCATTAAATTCATATATCCTTTTCATTAGATTAGATTCTGCTTAATATAAAAGAAAATAATAATAATAATTAAATAAATAAGCTGAGGTTATAAGCTGGTAAAAGCTCCAAATACCTCTGTATAAGCTCATGAAGCTCCTTGATAACTTCCCTGAGCTTATCTCTAGCCTAGTTCATTTTCATTTTGCATCTTCTATTCCAAGTAAGTTTCCTTTTCATTTTCTGTATTCCCCTCTTATTTACTGATTCTGTAGCTTAAGTCTTGCTTATTCTAGTGATTGGTAGTTTAGTTTATGCTTATTTTGTATCCTACTCTAGTTTCTAATATCCACTGCCTAGTTAAGCTTTCATTACCATTCTGTGTTCCTATTGTTATTGTTTGTTTATATTACATCCTTTAGCCTGTAGATTAGTTAAGTAATGGAATTTGATTATTAGGTGTAGTGAATTAAGCCTAGAATTCTAAGATTTAGTATAGATTAGCTGTTAAGAGGGTGTTTGGAGTAGGCTTGTTACCTGTGGTCCTACTGTTTCCTTGTTGTTTATTTGGTTCAAATAGACTACACTAGGCATACTTAAGCAGGTTTGAGGATAAAATTAATAGGTTTCTCAGCCAAAAGTCAAAACTGAGCTTATGGGTTAGAATCTGTGAGCTTAAGTAAAATTGGAATCTGTGATCTTTTGCATTACTAGATATAGTATACACCTAGGTTAATTCAGTGAATAACTAGTTAAACATTACATTTAGGAATCAATTGAAGCAGTAGAAATTCACTTTAGTCAAAGCTTTAGTGCAATTCAAAAGTCAAAAGACCTGCAGCCTGCAGGTTCAATAGCAGCTGAACTAGGGTAGTTTTAGGGGTCCAATTGTGGATTTGATTTAGGGCTTTTAGGGTTTTTAGGTGCTCAGTAGTACAAGGATTCATAATCTGCTTTTAGGTTTTAGTAGTTAGCCCCTTTAGGTGCTTATAAATAAGCTGCAAGTAGGTCCATTAATCATCCACTTCTGTTTTGAATTGTAAATTGCATAGTGCTTATTTGGCTTATTCTGAGTGGTTTTCTGATTGAAACAAGTTGATTTGTGCTTTCCTAAGTTACTTGAATCATTTGTGAGCTTTTTGCTTATTTTGTTTGCCAATTGCTTATTCAACTAGTGCTTACTGAACTGCTTATTGCTTCCGTGCTGTGTTTCTGTGCTTCTTTTGGCTTTATCTCAGTACATGTGAGCTTAATTGGGTAAAAAACATCTTTGGGTTTAAGTTTCAGTCAGTGTGGTCAAGAGTGGTTATTAATAAGCACTCCTATTAAGCAGATTTAAGCCATTCAGCACTTCCAGAGCTTATTTTGCAGTTTTTATTTTTTTTAGATTTAGAATAACATTTTAGAATTTTCTTGAATTTTTCATATTTTTCTGAATTCATTTGCTATTTTTCTTATTTAATTTTAGTTTTTATTCAATTTTAATTACTTTTTAAATACCAAAAATTCCAAAAAAATCAGAAAAAGCATAAAAAATCCAAAAATATTTTAGAAAATAGTTTTCATTTATTTTAGATTTTTAGAAATTAATTTTGCATTTTTCTCATTTAATTTGAATTTTATTTGAATTTTAATTACTTAAAATAGTTTTTAATTCATAAAAATTACACAAAAAGCCAAAAAAATATATTTTCAGTTTTAAAAATAGTTTTTAGTTATTTTAGAATTTTCAAAATTTATTTTGCATTTTTCTTACTCAATTTCCATTTTCTTTTAATTTTTAATTAGTTAAATTAGTTTCTAATACATAAAAATTAAATAAAAAGTCAAAAAAAAAAATTTTCTTTTTCTCAAAATTTTCTTTTATCATTTCTAACTTAGGAAAATTATTTTTAAGCCCGTAGGATTAGTGTAGCTTCAAATTCACGTTTTAATTCGCGCGTTTACGTTTATTTTACACCTTAGCTTACGATTTTTGATTCTACGTTGCGTTTTAGGTTTGTTTGCTTGAATTACGTGCTTAAGTGATTAATTGTACTTCATTTTCATATTCGTTAGTTTAAATCTCATTGAATTCACTTTTTCCCACTTTAACGACACGTTTCATGAACCGGGAATTTCAAATTCCATTCACACCTTCACACGGACTACGACATCGGGTTATCCGTATTTCCTGCGGATTTCTTTGAGTAATACTATACTATATATACTTTGATTTTCACACTTCAAAATTTTGGCGCCGCTGCCGGAGAAGGTTGAAGTGAATTTTTGATTTTCGTTTTCGAAATTGTGTTTTGAAAACCTTCCTTTGTATATATTCTATAAAAATATAAAAATTGAAAAATCAAAAACACTTTTCCTAAAGTGTTTTCAAAAATACAAAAAAAATTAAAGTTATAGCCTCGACTCCCTTGTGGAAGAGGGGGGCGTTGTAAACCAAATAAGCTTACCAACATAAGAACGCGTGAAATTAGTTGCTAATCGGATTACTTTAATTCTACAACCGAATAAGCGGGAAATACGGAAGCTTAGACATTAAATTGCAAGCTGAAGAGAGAAACACTCTTCTCTCCCGTTCCGTCGCGAGTAGTTTTAAAGGAAACGGTTACGGTTAACGTAACGTTTGAAAAAAAAGAATAAAATTTTTAAGTTTTTGAATTTTGTTTTCCAATATATTAAAAAAGCCAAAAATAATTCCAAATCAAAAATACAAAAAGATTTTCCTTTTCCATTTTGATTTTCCTTTTATTTTTATTTGTTTTTATGATACAAAAAAACCAAAAATAATCTTCTTATCCACTTATCCGTATAATTATTTTCCTCTTACCCTCTAAACCGTTTAATTCTATATGGAATCAATTATTCTTTGCATCGGTTGTGGTGAACCGCTTTACGGGTTACCGTGTCGTTGGTGTACATGCAAACGGTGTGGTAATGATATTCGAGACGGAATTTGTTTGTTTTGCGGTTCAAGTAATTCATTTCCTTATGATCCTAATCCAAATACGTACAACAACTTTCCAAATTTTTCCGACTACCTACCTCAGCCCGATTTATCTTCATTCAATCAACGATATTGCGAGAAATGTGGAAGAAATATAATCGATGGAATTTGTTCGTTTTGTGCTTCAGAAGCTGAAAGTTCTTATACTCATGATTTTAATCCGAACTTTTCCAATTATCCTCAAAACGATTTCAATTCATACGAGCAAGATCCGTACTTCAATGATAATCGTTTCAAAATGCACCGACTTCACAACTACAAAACGGTTGTGAGTATTGTGGAGGTCCACACTTTAGCACAGATTGTCAAACAAGGAAATCGTTTCCTTGTGACAATAATTATCACGACCAACCTCCACAATACGATATGATTCTAACGATGCAGAGTGAGACCTTTAAATGATGACTGCTCAAAATGACTTTAATGAGCTGTGTCTAACTAAAATAAACCTTTTTAAGGAGGAAATTCATAGAAGAGAACAAGAGCAAACCGTTAAGAGTGTTGAAGATGAGCCTTATAAAGAAGAAAATTATACAATTAATTCCACTCCGTCTTTTGAATCTATCATCCCCGACTCTTTCCATCCTTCTCTCACACCGGTTGAGGGAAGCAACCCCATTTTGGAAGATGTCGATATTTCTCTTAATGATTCTATTTTGACTGAGATTGTTGTAGATAATCCGTCAGATACTTTTGAGCCCGAGCTCAAGGATTCTTTACCCGATTTTGTGAAACATGATACGGCTGCAGAGTGTGACTTACCTCCTCTTGATAATTCGAATGATCGTATTGAGATGTTCTCCGATTCGGACGATGATGATTCTTTATCTTGTGGAGACATCGATTATGTGGATGAAGTACCTTCTGAGCTCATCAGCTTAGAAGAAGAGAATAATGTAGAAAACGAAGTTGAATTCGATCATCCTAAAGATATTGATGACCTTGTTCCAAGGGTTTCCGAAACATTCAATATGACTTTCACAAATCCGTTATTTGATTTCGATTTGGAATTGACTCGTGATAATCCAATCTTCGATATTCCTTGTGATGAGTCCGAAATGGAACCCGAGGTCTAGGATTCACATAATATGATTGATTCTCTTCACGAGAAGTTCTTCGATGAACTTACCATTTCTCCACCGGATATTGAAAATGACGAGAATGGCCTTCAAAGAAATGTGCTTATTGAAGAAATACATTTTGGTGATTTACCTTCCGATGCTGATTCATCTCTCTTCAATTTACCATTTTCTCGCCCACCCGCAAAACCACCGGATGTAGATTTTGGATCAGATACGAATGAAGAAATTTTTGGAGTGGTGGACGAGATCTCCGAACTTGATGTTCCTGTGCTTAATATTTTACCCACCCAACCCACCCGTGATTCTGAACTTGACTTTGCTTTTATCATCCAAGTGTTTAAACCATTCTTTGCTTATCCCATCATTTATTCACTTTTTCACTCCACCGGGAGTGAGGATACGGTCTTTGACCCCGGCATCTCCGTTTTTCATGCCGGGTGTCCGTTCTATCTGCTCTCCCTAAGGACGAATTAATTCGGGGATCGAGTCAAGCTCATGTGACTTGGTGAACAAAAACAAGCGCTTCGTGGGAGGCACCACACGCTTATCCATTTTATTTTATTTAGTTTCTATTTTCCTAAGTGACGTGACGTGAGGGGGGTGACCCTTTCCAAACTCGTGTTTTTGTGGTTGTTTCTGAATGTCCAGGAATTTCCCCGAAGATTGAGGACTCTCGTTCTCGTGTTTTGTCGTTCTCTCCACTCGAGTCTCATTCTTCGCTGCTCTTTCGGAAATTCACCATATCCAAAATCTTATCGACTAACGTTTATCTCTTGGAATACTTAATAAACGGCCTTAGATATTACATAAGACTACCCGAACCCTTAAAACATTGAGGACAATGTTTCACTTTAGTCTGGGGGGGGGGGAGGTGAATCTTCGATTTGATTTGACCTGATACCTTCGTCTGAGCTGTTAACTTACGTAACTCCGTTTTTCCACCAAAATTTTAAATTTTTTTCACCTTTTTATATGCAAAAAAAATGATGATATATGGTATTATAATAAGATTTGACACCTTGTTTTGACTTTTCTACCGGCGAGAGTAGAAATAAATGTTCCGACTTGACCGGGTGTGTTGAGCCCTAGCTCGTCTCCCTAAACCAATATAATCAAAAGATTATCGGCTAAGCATCCGTGGATCTCATTACTTGGGATTTTAAATTTGCGGAGATCGAGAAATGATAGAGTTTATTTAGAAGTTTGGTGCTAAATGTGGAGTAGTTGGATCTCTTTATAGCCCACGAAAGGTACTTGTGGCCTTCTTGTTCCCACAAGATTGCACACCCATAAAAATAGATCTCTAGGTTTAATTAAGTGTATGGGGTTTGGGCAATACTTAGTTTTTTCTCGTTCCCAACAAAATCTCTGCATTTGGGGGTTCGGTACACATAGGGATACTGCCAGTGTTACGGTGAAATAGACTATTGCATCTTGCCGGTTCGCAGCCGATGTTGTGATCTTAGTAAAGGCCGTGGGACTCGGGGTTTGGCATATGATTATGAAAATCTATAATAATAATCCAAAGCCAAAAATATGGCAGAGGAATCCAAAGCTATAAAAAGCAGCGGAAATAAATCCAATGTCATAATAAAGCTCTTACATCTTGGCTCACAACCGTTGTTGTAATTGAAATAAAGGACTAAGGACCAAATATTATTAAAGTGCTTATAATTATGCAAAAATGCCAAGCTTCGACTCCGGGGGTTTCCTAATAAAAAGCTTCTGTCTCGGGTCTTAAACGTAGGATGTTTCGGTCGTAAATAAAAAGGGGGCCCTCAAAATCGCGTTAAATCAGAGACCTCCATGTGGACCCGATTTCTGTATGCAGGAGTTTTCGAGGGAAAGTTTGGAAACTACTTAGCATTCAAATTTTATGCTCTTATCGGACTAATAACAATCAAAACGAGAAAATATGAAAAAATTCATTTCTCACAAAAATAAAATCTTGAGATACAAAACTTGGGAATTGGGAACAAGAGGTAATTACACAAGTAACTTTTGTGGATAGTGTTAGCATCTAACTTGCGGATAAACAATGATTTCGATTTTACGCTTAGTTTGGGGGCTTGTGAAAAATCAAGGATGACGATTTTTATCCGTATGGTCTCTTCTATGTGAGAAATGTTTCTACTCGTAGACCCTGAAAATTATCAAAAGATAATGAATTGATAATGAAAGTCAAGCAAACCGTCACATATATAAAATGAAAAAAGTACATAAATAGTAGTAGTGGTTGTTATTCATGAAAATCGGAAAATGGATCGTTTTTTAGAATAAATGATTTTGAGATCTCTTTTGAACATCATTGCTACTTTACAACATCAGTAAAAAGAGGTTTTGAAATTATTTATCTCTTAAGCTTGAGGTGATGACATTGCGGGAGGGCACGGCAATACCTTCGTCTGGGGGAGTTTTGATGTGTGCTTATTCACACATAATTTTTAGACCTTAAATCAGATAAAAAAAACACCAAATACTAACCAAATATGCCAAGAGAATGTGTGTTTTTGTATTTGTGTATGTGTAGGTACGGATATATGAAAAATGGTAAAAAAACAAAGCCAAAACCGACAAAAAGGAGCACGAGACTAGAAAAATGTCAAAAGCCGGAGCCGAGGAAGCTTATTGATCAAAGAAAGCTCATAAAGTCAAAACATGTCCTCAGAGATTCATAAAGTTTCATAAATAGTCCCTGGTCAAAGATTTAAAGAAATGGCAACTTCAGTCCCTAATCTTTCAGATATTAACAAAATTGATCCCTTGAAGAAATATTTGAAGAAATGTCAAAAGAGATCCTTCAATTATCAAAGAATTACAAATATGGCCATTGGAATAAAGTTTTGGTAAAAGTCAAATTTGGTCCCCAAGATTTCAGAATGAACAATATTGGTCCTTATAAAAACTACTACTCCTAAATCCTAAATAACAAAACCAACCGGATTCCCTCCTTACACTAAACCCAAAATTTAACTAAAACAAACCCAACACCCACTGGCCCAAGACACCAAAAGCCCATACCACCAATCCACCCTTACCCGATCCACCACTACATAACTTACCCGAGTCAACCCCACATTTAACCCGGTCAACCCTATCAATAATAAAATACCCAACTCCAATTACCCGCCCCCCCAAATATTTACCAAACCCGTAAACATTCACTGTTCATGAACCCTAATTAACCGTACCACAAAATTAACCTCATATAGAAACAATTACCCAATGATTGAGGTTCTAGAAGGTGTCAGGGTATGTCAGAAGATGATATGTGGACCAATCAGAGAAGACACGCAGGATCAGTCACATCTTGATATTTAATCCAAGGGCTGAAATTAATGGATTGGTGAGCAAGGGTAATCTAAGGGCCAAGAGTGACTCAAAGAAACACAAATTACACGAGGATCAGTGACATAGCAGCCTAGAAGCTTCACACCAAGCTCTCCTCAGTGCCTATATAAGCCCCCCCCTTCCTCATTCATTTGAAGCACTTAGTAGGAGTAGGAGTAGTGTAGGGTAGTAAGTAGCTAATTAGGGTTCAAATTAATGTTTTATGTAATGTTTCTATGCTTTCTTAATGTAATCTGTTCTTTGAATTAATAAAAATTGTTGTTGCTTTTACAAGTTGTTCAAATCCGTTTTTAAGTTTTCATAGTTATAAGCTCTTAATTTCTTCAAAGTCTTATTTTTAAGTTGCCACAAGTTTCATTAAATTCATATATCCTTTTCATTAGATTAGATTCTGCTTAATGTAAAAGAAAATAATAATAATAATAATAATAATAATAATAATAATAATAATAATAATAATAATAATAATAATAATAATAATAATAATAATAATAATAATAATAATAATAGTAATAATAATAATAATTAAATAAATAAGCTGAGGTTATAAGCTGGTAAAAGCTCCAAATACCTCTGTATAAGCTCATGAAGCTCCTTGATAACTTCCCTGAGCTTATCTCTAGCCTAGTTCATTTTCATTTTGCATCTTCTATTCCAAGTAAGTTTCCTTTTCATTTTCTGTATTCCCCTCTTATTTACTGATTCTGTAGCTTAAGTCTTGCTTATTCTAGTGATTGGTAGTTTAGTTTATGCTTATTTTGTATCCTACTCTAGTTTCTAATATCCACTGCCTAGTTAAGCTTTCATTACCATTCTGTGTTCCTATTGTTCTTGTTTGTTTTTATTGCATCTTTTAGCCTCTAGATTAGTTAAGTAATGGAATTTGATTATTAGGTGTAGTGAATTAAGCCTATAATTCTAAGATTTAGTATAGATTAGCTGTTAAGAGGGTGTTTGGAGTAGGCTTGTTACCTGTGGTCCTACTGTTTCCTTGTTGTTTATTTGGTTCAAATAGACTACAGTAGGCATACTTAAGCAGATTTGAGGAAAAATTTTATAGGTTTTTTAGCCAAAAGTCAAAACTGAGCATATGGGTCAGAATCTGTGAGCTTAAGTAAAATTGGAACCTGTGATCTTTTGCATTACTAGATATAGTATACACCTAGGTTAATTCAGTCAATAACTAGTTAAACATTACATTTAGGAATCAATTGAAGCAGTAGAAATTCACTTTAGTAAAAGCTTTAGTGCAATTCAAAACTCAAAAGACTTGCAGCCTGCAGGTTCAATAGCAGCTGAACTAGGGTAGTTTTAGGGGTCCAATTGTGGATTTGATTTTGGGCTTTTATGGTTTTTAGGTGCTCAGTAGTACAAGGATTCATAATCTGCTTTTAGGTTTTAGTAGTTAGCCCCTTTAGGTGCTTATAAATAAGCTGCAAGTAGGTCCATTAATCATCCATTTCTGTTTTGAATTGTAAATTGCATAGTGCTTATTTGGCTTATTCTGAGTGGTTTGCTGATTGAAATAAGTTGATTTGTGCTTTCCTAAGTTACTTGAATCATTTGTGAGCTGTTTGCTTATTCTGTTTGCCAATTGCTTATTCAACTAGTGCTTACTGAACTGCTTATTGCTTCCCTGCTGTGTTTCTATGCTTTTTTTGGCTTTATCTTAGTACATGTAAGCTTAATTGAGTCAAAAACATCTTTGGGTTTAAGTTTCTATGCTTCGTTTATTTTAGATTTTTAGAAATTAATTTTGCATTTTTCTCATTTAATTTGAATATTAATTACTTAAAATAGTTTTTAATTCATAAAAATTACACAAAAAGCCAAAAAAATATATTTTCAGTTTTAAAAATAGTTTTTAGTTATTTTAGAATTCTCAAATTTTATTTTGCATTTTTCTTACTTAATTTCCATTTTCTTTTAATTTTTAATTAGTTAAATTAGTTTTTAATACATAAAAATTTAATAAAAAGTCAAAAAAATATTTTTCTTTTTCTCAAAATTTTCTTTTATCATTTTTAAGTTAGAAAAATTATTTTCAAGCCCGTATGATTAGTGTAGCTTCAAATTCACGTTTTAATTCGCACGTTTACGTTTATTTTATGGCTTAGCTTACGGTTTTTGATTCTACATTGCGTTTTAGGTTTGTTTGCTTGAATTACGTGCTTAAGTGATTAATTGTACTTCATTTTCATATTCATTAGTTTAAATCTCATTGAATTCACTTTTTCCCACTTTCACGACACGTTTCACGAACCGGGAATTTCAAATTCCATTCACACCTTCACACGGACTACGACCTCGGGTTATCTGTATTACCTGCGGATTTATTTGAGTAATACTATACTATATATACTTTGATTTTCACACATCATAAACCCATCATTAAAATTTGGAACCTTCTTTGATACACTCGAACTCTGATCCTTGCCTTTATCTATCCCATTCATGACACGTTTAGGAGCTGCTTTGCGACATAAAATATCATCATGCCCAAAGATCATGACACACCACATCTAGGTGGTTCTCATTCGTACTCCACCCTCACAATGTGAAGAACCTCTCCATCATCGTCTACATTCAGAATAGCAATAATCATTTCATCCTTTAATTCCTTGTCAGCCCGTATATAGATCGATGCACGAGCATAATCCATATGACCCCATGAAGTAAACACATAGAACTCGTATACGAGTCCAACATAATTAGGTTACCAAGTTTTGTAGCCATCGCACTAAACCCATCAACACTAAACGCCACAATTGGAGTATCATGAAATTTGACCCAAATAGAAACCGAATTAAGATATTCCTTAAGTAAGCTAGAAGTAGGTGTCCATTTCTTCAGGATGATATGAACAAATCGAATAAACCATGGACCATTCTCCAATACCCCATTCATACCCTCACTCGAAGCAAACTTGAAGAAAAATAAGCCATTAGCGTTCATCGTAACTCGAACATTGCCATACTTTTTCCAACCATTCTTCACAGTGTTCAACAACTAGGAATGCTACTCTTACACCCCACAAAATAACCAAACAAGCTGAAACCAAATATAACATACTTCCAAAAAAGACGGCTTTGGTATTAGAACTTCAACCTTAACATTAGTGGGTTTACACGTGTCAAGAGATCTAAATTTAACCTTACCACTATTAGCATCATTATTCACCAAAAGATTTCGAAACAGGGACTTCATTAGCAGGCATAATAGTCAGCTTGTTACCCACGTTAGTAGTGGACAAGAAATTGTTCTGTTCAGCACTTAACTCTTCCACCCTTTTGGCCATATTCGGTTCCTCGAAAAAGACAACACTAGGGGGATCAGAAAGCAACGACTTGTTAATAGCAGCAGGTTCAATCTTATCGAGTAGAGTTACACGATATTTTTATTTTTTTTAATGAAAAGTTGGATTAATAATGGCGGGCGGTGGTGGTGGAAGATAACACTAGAGATTGGGGTTAGAATGGTATATCTTTTATGTTGAAAAGATCCCGTCTCTTTATATTGATAAATAAATTAGAAAAAGAAAAAAAAAATGAGAATGGTAGAATAGGTTTTTCAATTTTTTAGTTAAAATTTAGAAAATGAGAATTTCACTATTTTTGAAAATTGTTGAAAAAAAATGTGACTAAACGGATTTTCAGTTTTTTCATTTTCAAATGAAAAATTTCCTAGAAAAATGGAGTATTTCTCTGCAACTAAACGCATCTTAAGGTGCCGTTTAGTTGTAGAAAATTTTTCCTCTTTTTCTATTTCTAAATTCGTTAAGAATGGAATGATTTTTCTTTTTCAGAGAAAAGTTGGGATTTTTAAAAACTCGTTTAGTTATATTTATATTTTCCTTTTAAAAAAAATGATAAGAAGATTACCTCAAATTGCGACGGTGGCGGCGACGGCGGGCCGTGACGGCAACGGTGGGCGGTGTAGAATGGGCTTTTCAATTTATTAGTTAAAATTTAGAAAATGAAAATTTCATTTTTTTTGAAAAATGTTGGGAAAAAATGTGACTAAACGGATTTTCAATTTTTTCATTTTCACATGAAAAATTTCCTAGAAAAATGGGACATTTTTCACTAACTAAACGCACCCTAAGTCTCTCAAAGTTTATTTAAATATAATTTCTTATATACTTAATATGACACTGAATGACGATTGTAGTGGACATTACTGAAATTGTTGTATAGTTACTTTATGTCATTTTTATCAATTTTTAAGTAGTTATATTAATTGAATTTAAACTGGTTAAATCGACAAATCAACAACCTTATTCACCATGAGGGCTATTAACCTATTATTATAAACACGTTAAATGGGTTACAAGTGGTTTACCCATGTTATGCAAGTCTAGGTTAGGGTTGAGTTTTTTTTACATGATTAATAAATGGATTGTGTTTGGGGTAAAGGTTATACTAACCCGCGAACTCAAATAATTAACCTAAACACGACTCGATTGCCATCCGTATGTATAAGTAATTAAGTAGAGCCATTAATACTAACCTTAAAATGATAATGTTTTCACTGCAACCATATGCATATACTTATTTTATGCTAACTATAAAAGGTCAAATCACTCAACTTTTTCTTCTAAAAACATGAATTTAAAATACAGTTGAAAGATTCTTAGCTCCAAATCAAGAATATTTTCCAAAAGAAATCTCCATACAAGATGCTGCGCTTTGGTTTAAAATTGTCCATAACTCCCCAATAAGTATTTATATGATAACCAAACGAGTCGTCTATCAATTTTTATTGGCGCAAGATATTTGATTTCAGCACACGGTACTTAGTTAGTTTGACCAAGTGCGTCATATTATCAAAAATTTACTCCTTACTATTAGTAATATACATGTCTAATTGTCTTTACTAAACTATATTGTTTCACTTAAGTATAAGAAAACACATCATGCATGTGAAAACTATGCAAAGAGGAACATACAGGTTGATTCTCCCACATCCTCAATCTCTTGACAATGACATCTAGTGTTCATATATGCATTATTTCTTTTATTTTACACATAAATTTATGATGCATATTTTGATAGTAATGTATGCTTAACAATTTGTACACTAATTATTTCATTGAAAGGTTTGAATAAAAGGTAAATATTACCTTCATGAGAGTAAAATTATGATGCATAGTTTATAGCACTATATGCTTGAAAACTTGTAACTTGATTATTAGAAGAAAAAAAGAAGTTAAGATCCGTTAAGGTTAACTAGCCGGGTACTGCGCATTGCAGCGTTGGGTACTCATGTACTAAATTTTCCTTCGAGCAAGTGCTTTTTGGTATACATTTATTTGATAATAAATTATCGATAGTGTACATAAGAAATCATGGCGATAAATAAATAAAGAAAGACTAAGTATTTATAATTATAGTATGTGTAAAATAACTTTATAGCTAGTACCTAATTATCGATCTGATGCCTTTAGTTTGGTGTATGAGTTATTATCAAATGTTGATAGTGGCGAAAAGTGGGAAAGACGTCGATGGTAAATCTCAGTGTGCGTAGAGCTTGCATAAATATAATAAGTGTATCATTTTCTATGAATTTGGAATGATCTTATGGTTTTATTATTTTTCTATTTGTTTGGAAATTAACAAGTACAAGTAAATTAAAGAAAAAAATGAACTGCATGTAGCGCTTATTTTTCTATGCTCGCACATACAAGACGTATATTTAAGTCATAGAGTACAATAACACTTATCTATTGCATTGTCGATCTAACGATTACTTTACAAAGACACTTTAGAGACCATTTCACTTAAACTTTTTCAGACATTATGAGTAACTTTCGACGTTTTTGACCTAGTAAAACCAATTCATATTTCAAAGTTTTAACATTCTGCCCATTTTCAATTTAGGACATTCAACTTTAATTCAGTTAAACTCACTCAACATTTAACTAAACACATTGTAAAAAACCATGATGGTTTTATAATTAAACTCTTTTATAGAGAAACTTTAGAGTTTAGACACCATATCATTTAAGCTTTTGAAGATACTATGAGTAATTTCGACTTGTTTGAGCTAGTTAACCACTTCATTTTACCAAGTTTTGTACTTAGTCACTTAAGGAGTTTAGGCCAATCCCCTGAAGTGACCATCTACAACATTTTTATCCATTTTTCTCGTACCTTCTTCACATTTTCATTATCTAGCAACAGCTGAAGCCCGTGTTTAGTTGCAGACTCATGGGCTTTTTTCTTTCCTTTAGAGTCTTTCTTCTTTCTTTTCGAGTCTTCTTCTTTCCTTTAGAGTCTTGCTTCTTTCCAGTAGGTGGCATCTCACTCAGAGGTGGCTGAAATAATATATAGAGTAATTGAAATTAGTAGGGAAAGGAAACATAACGGGCTGCAGGACGTATTGTTTAGATGCATTTCTGTCTTTTGAGATTAGGATAATCACAGTTGATTCGAGTGTTGGTCAAACTGATCATCATATAATTTGCGGGCGGGCTAGACATTGATTCTAAAATGATTATCTGATATAAAATATTTGGAATTAGTAATAAGAGGTCACAAAACAGTGATAGAGGCTGCGCTTGGGTGTGTTCCTGTATTCTGAAGTGATTATCTGTTTATAAGGCTGGGCACAATGGTGACCTATATTGCATCATCTTTCCGGATATCACGTCAGTTTTCTCTCTCCAGCAACTAACACAACCAAAGTGCCACAGTGGTGACCCATATTGCATCATTTAAAAAAAAACATTTTTAACACAAACTTAAATTTTATTAATAAAAACGTAAATGTTACATAAACATAAAATGAAAATGATAAGAAATTAAAACATTGCAATACTAAATTAAAAACTTAAACAACTAAAAATTAAACATGACAACACTTATTAAAAGCTAATAATCTAACTTATAGCATTCCTTGATTCCTGCCTTAATTTTCAAAAGTTCATTTCGTTGTCGTTCGGGAAAATTTGGGTTGATTGCCGAATTGTAGATAATCAAGTCTTGCTCCTATTTTGTGATGCTCATGATTTCCTTTTGGTCCTCTTGGATTTCCACTAGCTTTCATTGAAGTTCTATTTTTTCTCTTTTGATCGCTAGCTCTCGTTTCTTGGATTCTTTCCACAACTCTTCACGCTCTTTACTTTTCTCCGGTTTTGACGGTTTTGACTTCCAAAAGTCCGATAATTGGGTATCAAAAACTACTTGGGAAACTAATCCACCTTACCCATACTAGACCAGACATATCATACTCTGTTCAATGTCTTGCTTAACACATGCACACACCCTTGAAGTCACATCTGGACTCTGCTTTGAATGTTCTAAGGTACTTAAAGGTTGCTCCAGGTAAGGGCCTAAGGTATGATTATTGTAATTCTAATAATCTTCTTGAAGGGTATAGTGATGCAGATTAGGAAAAATGCATAAAAACCAGAAAATCTGTTACCGGTTATTGTGTATTCTTTAACAAGTGTTTGATATAATGGAAAAGAAAAAAAAAACAAAACACTCTCTTAAATCATCCACAGAAGCTGAATATAGGTCTATGACAGCTGCTGCTTGTGAAATTATTTAGGTTCAAAAAAATTTAAAAGACCTGAATGTTAACATTTGTCTTCCTGTTAACTTATTTTATGATAACAAATCAGCTTTACAACTTGCTATAAACCCTATTTTCCATGAGAGGTAAAAACACTTTGAAATAGATGTTCACTTTATCTGAGAAAAAATTACAAAAGGTGTATTGACTGCCATCAAAATTGGCTCCTCAAACCAAATTGCAAACATCTTAACCAAACACCTTCCTGTATATCAACATAAATTCTTGCGTGAAAAATTGAGATTATTTGACATGTTTGGGAAATAGATTAATGGGGAATGTTCCAAAATACATAAGTAATCTGTCTCTCAAACATGTCTTAACTTTGGGTCTTATGGTTTTATGTGTAGTTTGTGCAGGCTATAGTACATGGGTTAAACCTAGTCATTATATTCTTGGATTATGAAGTGAAGTCTTGGTCTGCTGCTTATGTAAAAGAATAAAAAGATGGAGTTCCATAAGTGGAACCTTGTTCCCTATATATTGAGTCAACCCTTCTAGGGTTTGTCACTCAATCATACGCAGTCTTCTAAAAGCTGCTATCTCTCTCTACACGTTTGTTTATTAAAGATCATTTGATCTCTCTTCTTGTGTAATCGTTTGGTTATGTTTACGAGGCAATCTTGCCGACTATTGTAACTCATCATTGAATAAAAGATTTGTTTTAGTTGCTCTGTCTATCTCTTTGATACCATCGCACAGGTTACCATCCTTGGCATTCTTGTTGTCAGTTTTGTCTAAAGAGTGTGTGTGTGTGTATCTGTTAGCATTAAAAAATATATATATTAAAGTGATGGTCATTCTCATATTGTAACTTTGTGTCGTTGGTTAAGATTAGTAATAGTTAAGTCATTGGGCCTTGGACTTGACAAGCTAATATGTTATTTGCTATGTTTCATAAGCCTAGTTATCTTATCATGTAACCAAGTCCAAGCCCAAGCCCATAGAAAGCCCATAGGGCATCTCATGTATCTTACTATTTAAACACCTCAAAGGCTCATTTGAGGTGTGTGCTTGTGTGTGTATTGTGTGTGTCTTTTAATAAAAGTTCTCTTCATCTTATACTCTCTTTATCTTCATTAACGCCACATATAATCACATCAAGTCACCATCTTTACTTCTTATACTTCTCATATTTGTGTAAAAGTTGATATATCTAAGGTCCTACAAGTGGTATCAATCGCCTAACAATGATTTAGGAGTGTTTTTAATCAAGTTTTTGTTTAAAAAGTTGCATTTTTCATTCATTTGTGCACTTTTTCTTCAAAAAGTTTTGATTTTTACGTGGTTTTAGTGTTAAAGTTGTGAACTTTATTGAAGTTTTAGTGACTCTAAGTGTTTTGGGAAAGATTTGTTCATTTGAAACAAGTGTAAAAGGAGTTTTTGGGTGAAAAAATCGTATTTTTGAAGTTTTCTGGTCATCCTACGCGTAAGTTGGGTGCATAGTACAAGTTACAGCTGTCTACAGTACTATCTACGCGTAAGTTGAGGTCAAAACCCTTTTTCTACGCGTCTCTGGTCAAAACCCTCTTCTTACGCATAAGATTGTTTTCTACGCATAAGATTGAGATTCTACGCTTAAGATCCTACGCCTAAGTTCCATTTCTACGCATAAGTCAGATCTTACGCATAAGATTTAATCTTACGCGTAAGTTTCAGAGTTCTACGCATAAGCTTTATCACAGGTCTTCTCTTCGTGCTACAGTGACTCAGTACTTCCCTGACTTGGATAAGTTTGTGGAATACTTCGACACGGGATATCTTTCAAGCTTGGATAAGTTTGAGAGATCAATTTGGTTGAAAAAACCTTACGCGTAACAATTCTTATGCATAAACTCTAAGTTTACGCGTAAAATCAAAGTCTACGCATAAACATTATTGTTTACGCATAACTTAGATCTTACGCATAACTTAAAGGTTACGCCTAACATCTTACGCGTAAGTTTATTCAATTTCTACGCGTAAGATCAAGCTTTACGCGTAAGTTTTTGACTTTTGACTACCAAACTTCAAACGACCATAACTTTTGAACCGTAACTCCGTTTTCGACGTATCAGCTGTCAAAACGACCGTGAGACCGAGAAGAAGGACACGTTGAATAATCTAAAGATCATTCAAGCCAAGCTTCGAGGCCCAAATCCACTTCGAACGGAAGTTATTGAGGTTTTAAGGTTTTAGATCAAATTTTTCACCATAAAAACTTGCATCAACTTACACTAAACACAACTCCTACTTCGTTGGAACGATCCAAGAATCAACTTTATCAATCTACACTTCATCAATGGCTACTCAGCAAGATATTCATGCAGCCGGTGCGGAAAACCGACCTCCAATGCTTGAAAAAGGTGGATATCTCCCATGGACAAGCCGCATGCTTCGTTACATCAAAACAAAGCCTGATGGTAAACTAATGATCAACTCCATTACAAATGGTCCATTCAAGCCAAGACAAGTTCAAATTGAAGGTAATCCAAATGCAACACCTCCTACTCAACCATTTGTGCGTGAACAAACAGAAGCAGATTACACAGAGGAAGACAAGAAGCAGATCGCCGCTGATGATATGGCAATGCATTTAATCCAACTTGGATTACCACGGGAGATCTTTGCTGCGGTAGACAGTTGTGAAACTGCTTATGCTATGTGGGAACGTGTTAGAAGGATTTGTCATGGAACAGAGATTGGACAACAAGACGTTGAGAACAAACTCCTTACTGAATGGGAGAATTTCACATCCACTAAAGGTGAACAGATTGAATCTTACTACACAAGGTTTTGCACTTTGATGAATGAGTTAATCAGAAACAAGTTGACACCTCGAACAATTGCAACAAACATCAAATTCATCAATAACCTTCCAGAAGAATGGGGTCGTTATGTTACAATTGTCAATCAAACAAAGGATTTACATAAGGTGAACTATGATCAACTCTATGACTTTTTGAAGCGAAACCAAGCTGAGGCTAATGAAGTAAGGAAAGAAAGATTGGCAAAGAATCATGATCCTCTAGCATTAATTGCTACTACACCAACACCGCTACAAGTGAACACACAACAACAATCATCATCTTCCACTCACAACTACATGCAACCATCATACATTCAACAACCAACACCGGTCTACCAACAACAGTTCTACCCACAACAACAACAACATGTTATTCCACAACAGCAATACCAACAATTCCAAGAACCAGAATTCACTGAAAATGATGAAGCTACTGCAGCATTGACCCAAGCGTTTGCTTTTCTGTCAAAGGCATTCCAAGGACGCTATTCTACACCAACAAACAACAACCAAAGGATTTCATCGAACACTCGCAATAAGCAGATTGCTCAGCCGAGTTTCAATATGGGCAACGGAGGCCAAATGGTTGGAGTTTATGGGAATCAGCAAGGATATGCTACTGGAATTAACATGGGGAATCAGAATATGCTGAATACAGGGAATCAGAATGCAGGAAATCAGTATGGTCAATATGCAGGGAATCAGTTGGGTCAGTTTGTTGGAAATCAGAGGGGTCAGAATGTTGGTAATCAGGCAATGGGTAATCAGAATAGAAATGTTGCAGCTCCAGTAGTTGGGAATTTGGGAAATGTGAATCAGGGTAATCCGGTAAAGTGTTTCAACTGTCAAGGTGTAGGTCATATGGCAAGGAACTGTCCTACTAAGCTGAACAAGAAAGACACAGCGTATTTGCAGAAAGCATTACTGTTGGCACAAAAGAATGAGGCAGGGTTTCAGTTGAACGCAGAAGAGAATGATTTTATGACTCTTATGGATGACATGGAAGATAGAGAGGATATCGATGCGAACTGCATATTCATGGCGAATCTTCAGGAAGCTAAGTATGACACGGATTCTGATACACTTCCTGTTTATGACACCAATGCACCATCTGAGGTATCCAACTTCAACACATGTCACAATAATGATATATTTGATATGTCTCCTCATGAGGAACAACATTCTGAGAAGCTAGCACCCACTTATGATACATATCTGGACACACCAAATAGTAGCAATACTCCTTCAGCAACTCCAGATGTGAATCATAATGGAGGCTTCGTTTCACAGCATGCTGAGAATGATGAGGAAACACGTGCTTTGTTTGAATCATTATTGAATAATTGTCGTATTGAAATTGAGAAAGTGAAAAAGGTCAATCGCGATGTTAAGGCCGCGAATGTTAAATTGACCGCTGAGCTTGAGAGTTACAAAGAAAATGTTAAAGCTTTTGAGTTTCATAACAAAAGATTGTCTGAATTAGAAACTGGTTATCAAAACTCCGTTTCAATGGAAAAACAATTGCAACTCAAGTTTGATACACTTGATGTTAATTCTTTCAAAACGATAAAATCTTTAAACGCGGATATTTCTGATTTACAAAACCAACTTTCTAAACAAAAAACAGCTTATACCAATCTTGAAAAACAAAGGGATGAGTTGAAAAAGGACTTTGCAACGAAAGAAGACAAACTTTTGGCCGAAATCGTAGAGTCAGAACACATGATTGCTCATTTAGAAGAATTGGTGGTTAAGTCGGGTCAGTCAAGTCAAACAATGAAAATGATTTCAAATCAAACTAATCCGGTTTACCATACGAAACATAAAGTGGCTCTCGGTAACAACACCCCCAGTAATCTCAAGAAAGCTCAGCAAGAACAGAATGTTTTGTATAATGGTAATATGATTTACACCAAACATGATCCTCCCGTCGTTCGGGATTCTGTGCAAACGATTGAACATGTCGAAGAGAGCATTACTAAAATGAAACAAAAGGATTTGAAACCCATTGATTACAACAAATTGAACAAACTTTCGGGAATTACTTTTGTTCCACAAAAAGAACCATCTGTGTTTTCCATAAAACGACCATTCTCAAAAATGTTTTCTAAGAAAGTAATTGTTTCCAAATCTCTTTCAAAAATGGAACAAATTTCTTCTAACAACACTTTTAATACAAGTGAGGCTAGAGAAATTTTGGATGACGTTAAAAAGAGAATTCAAGAACTTCAAAATATTGTTGCTTCTAAAACTACAATCGATATTAACAACTGGCATTCCAGTTTTCATATTGAGCAGAAAAAAGTTTTTGAAAACGAAATTACTATCCCACTGAATAACATCAGTGCGAGGGTAATCCATTTTGAACGTGCTTTCTTAAAAGAAACGGCCGACTTTGTCAAGGACTACAAATCCCTGGTAAACGAAACTAACGAAACTCGTGAAAACATGAATGTTTTGGAAAACCTAAATGATTCTCTCTTCGAAGCTGTTATGACCACTGACATTATGTCCATCATTTTACAAACATATTCTGTTCAAGACGATGAAAGACTGAGAGCTGAGACCTCCGAAATTGTTTCAAAATATGAAAATGCTCTTATAAAGCTTGAAAAAGAAAATGTGTCATATTTTAAACAACTTGATCGGAAAAAGGAAGAATGCAAGTATGACAAATTGTCGTATGAGCGTGCCTTAAAGAACATGAAAGAGCAAAATGATCTCTTGAGGGCTCAGCTTGAAAGTCAAAAAGGAAAGGGTGAGGAAACTAAGTTTGCAAAACCGTCGACTTCGGAGAAACCAAATGTTTCAAACACGGTTCAAAAACCAAAGATGTCAATTTCAAGGTTTGCTCCAAAAGTCGATGAGAAAAAGAATTTGACAAAACCAGTCACTCCAACACCCTTGCCCAAGAAAAGTGATAATGATAAGATTGTTGATAAAGGAAAAGCGGTTGTCAAAACACCAAAAGTGATAGCACCTGGCCTTTTCAGGATTAGTCCCACTAATGCGTCTGCCTCCACTTCTAAGACAAATGCGCGCAAAAAGGATAATTCTAAAAAGTCTAGTGATGCTAAAAAGGACAACAATATAAATCCTAATGCGTGTGCCTTACCTTCTACAGGATTAGAAAGCACCTCTAGGAGCAGCAGACTAAAGCCTAGGAGCAATACAAGGAACAATAGAGTCTCGCCTGTTTCTAAGAGTCGTAGCAAGAATAAAGTTGAAGAAGTAGAAGAACACCCTAGGAATTTATCGCTTTGTAATAAGAAACATGTTTCATCTGAATGTAATGTCACAAGTACTGTTTCTAATGCATGTAATGACTCTGTTTGTTTAATATGCAAGAAATGTTTAATTAATGATGTTCATGATGAATATGTTTCTAAGAATGTGAATGTTATGCCTAAACAGAAGTATGTTCCAAAGGGAACTAGTGCCAGATCAAGATCTATAGAAAGATTAGTTGCACGCTTTAGGTCTACCACTAGTAGTCGAATGCCTAGGAACTACCTTAAGCTTTGTATGTGGATACCAACGGGTAGAGAGTTCACTCTTAAGGACGGCAAATTAGAAATAACTCAAGCTAAACAAGTAGCAACTGTCTATGAGTGTGATTTAGATTTTACTCCTAACCCCATGGAACCTAATTCAAAACGGTTTCCAAATACAAACTCTTCTGTTCTTGGCAGGTTATCGAAATATGTCTTTGGATCGTCGACTCGGGTTGCTCCAAGCACATGACCGGGAATTTAAAGCTGCTGATCAATTTCGTCTGGAAATTCATGGGAACTGTACGCTTTGGAAATGATCATGTAGCAGCTATTCTGGGTTATGGAGATCTTCGGTTTGAGAATTTTTTAATCACTCGGGTTTACTACGTCGAAGGATTGGGACACAACTTGTTTTCAGTCGGGCAGTTTTGTGATGCAGATTTAGAAGTGGCATTCAGGAGAAACACGGTTTTTATAAGAAATTTGGTTGGTGATGATCTCTTAACTGGTAATCGTGGTACAAACTTGTATGCTATCGACATCAACCAAATGGCTTCTACATCACCAATTTGTCTTATGACAAGGGCAACCGAAACTAAGTCCTGGCTGTGGCATAGAAGATTATCCCATCTCAATTTCGACACGATCAACAAGTTAGCCAAAGACAACATCGTCACCGGACTTCCTAAGTTCAAATACACCAAGGAACACCTTTGTCCATCATGCGAACAAGGAAAAAGCAAAAGAGCATCATATAAACCCAAAACCGTACCTAGTTCGGAAGCAAGGTTACATATGTTGCACATGGACTTATGTGGCCCAATGAGAGTTGAAAGCATTAATGGGAAGAAGTATATTCTCGTTATTGTTGATGATTATTCACGATATACTTGGGTAAAGTTTTTGAGATCAAAAGACGAAGCACCAGGCATCATCATCACCTTTCTGAAGCGTATTCAAGTTCTACTTCAAGCTCCAGTAAGGATTATAAGAACAGACAATGGCACAGAATTTACAAACCAGGAGTTAAGAACTTACATTGAAGATGTTGGAATCACACATCAAACATCAGTTGTTAGAACTCCACAGCAGAATGAGGTAGTTGAAAGAAGAAATCGAACTCTTGTGGAGGCTGCTCGCACAATGCTGATTTTCTCTAGTGCACCTCTATTCTTATGGGCTGATGCTGTAGCCACTGCTTGCTTTACTCAAAACCGATCCCTAATCCATCCAAGATTCAATAAAACCCCATATGAGCTAGTGAACAACCGTAAACCTGACATCTCTTACCTTCACGTGTTTGGCGCTCTGTGCTATCCGACGAATGACAGAGAAGATCTAGGGAAGTTAAAAGCTAAGGGTGATATTGGAATCTTCATTGGTTATTCAGAAAACTCGAGGGCATTCAGGGTATATAATAGAAGAACGAAAAAGATAATGGAGACGATGAATGTGAAGTTTGATGAGATTTCACAGATGGCTTCTGAGAGATACGCTCTAGAACCCGCGCTTAATCCGATGGCTTCTAATCAAAACGGATTAGGACCCGCACCAAACCAGCAGACTTCTGGACACATCAGTTCAGGACTCGTGCCTCAAGGAGCTCAGTCAACAAACACGGATAAACCTTCAGAACAAGAACTGGAAAATTTCTTCGAGTTAATGTTTGATGAATATTATGGTGGAACTTCGACAAATGCATCTCAACAACATTCCGCTGCACCCGCTCAAAACCATCAACTACCACCACCATCACAAGATGCATCTACCACAATCGAAACTGAAGCACCAACTACATCAACATCATCTACATCTACTCAAGCAACTCCAGTACTTGAAACTGAACTACCAAGAGTTGATGAGCAAAATCAAAACACAAATTTTCAAGAAGAACCAACAAATAATTCAAACGATGTTGCGTTAGAAGAAAAAGAAGTATTTGCAAACCCATTTGCAACAGACTCTGCTGAATCTTCTTCAAGGTTACAAGAACCATCTAACACACATTCGTTACACCCAAGGTACCCTTCTACGTTTCAATGGACAAAAGACCATCCGTTAGTACATGTTATTGGTGATCCTTCAATGCCAGTTCAGACGAGGAGACAACTTGCCACCGATCTCGAATTGTGCATTTACATTTGCTCAATAAGCACCAAAGTGCCTAAGAACATTCGGGAAGCAATGGCAGAAAACCCATGGATTGAAGCGATGCAGGAGGAATTTCTTCAATACCTGTTACATGATAGTTGGGAACTTGTTGAACGACCACTTGATAAGCGTGTTCTTGATCTCAAGTGGTTGTGGAAGAACAAACTGGATGAGGAAATGACTGTTATTCGCAACAAAGCTCGTCTCGTGGCTAAAGGTTATCCACAAGAAGAAGGGATAGATTTCGAGGAATCATTCGCGCCTGTAGCTAGACTTGAAGCAGTCCGGATTTTCTTAGCCTATGCAGCTCACAAAAACATCACAGTCTATCAGATGGACATTAAGACTGCTTTCTTGAATGGAACTCTGAAAGAAGAAGTGTATGTGAGTCAGCCAGAGGGATTCATTGACAGAGATCATCCAGACTACGTCTACAAGCTTAAGAAAGCCATTTATGGTCTAAAACAAGCTCCAAGAGCGTGGTATGACGAACTATCATCCTTCTTGCTCAAAAACAATTTCACAAAAGGAACGGTTGATGACACCTTGTTTATCAAAAAGTTCAAAGATGACATTTTGATCGTTCAAATTTACGTGGAAGACATTATTTTTGGATCAACCAATCCTAACCATTCAAAACATTTTGAAAATCTCATGAAAAGTAAATTTGAAATGTCCATGATGGGGGAACTAAAATTCTTTCTTGGTTTACAAATACATCAATCCCCTCGTGGTATTTTTATCAATCAAGCTAAATATACGATAGAGATTTTGAAAAAACATGGAATGGAAAACTGTGATTCTGTTGGTACACCAATGGTCACTTCACCAAAAATAGGTGCTGATTTGTTTGGGAAACCAATCGATCCGAAAAAATATCGGAGCATGATCGGTTCTCTCATGTACCTAACTGCTAGCCGACCCGATATCCAATTTGTTGTTTGTTTGTTAGCACGGTTTCAGGCAAAGCCTACCGAACTTCACCTCAAAGAGGTTAAACGGATCTTTCGATACCTACGAAGCACCATTAACATGGGACTTTGGTATCCGAAGGATTCGGAGTTTAATCTAACAGCATTTTCAGATGCAGACCATGCTGGTGATCAAGTTACAGCAAAGAGTACATCAGGTGGAGCACAATTTTTGGGTGAAAAGCTTGTAAGCTGGTCTTCAAAGAAACAGGATTGTACTGCGCTATCAACCGCCGAAGCCGAGTATGTGTCTCTATCTGCGTGTTGTGCCCAAGTTCTTTGGATGCGGACACAGCTCACAGATTATGGCTTTACTTTTGACAGAATACCTATGTATTGTGACTCAAAAAGTGCCATAGCCATCTCGTGCAATCCCGTACATCACTCTAAGACGAAGCATATCAAAGTCCGCTACCATTTCATCAAAGAACACGTGGAAGAGGGTACTGTTGAATTATTTTTCGTTAAGACTGATTACCAACTCGCCGATCTGTTTACTAAAGCCCTTCCAAAAGAACGGTTTGACTATTTAGTTCGACGAATTGGCATGCGAAGCCTAACTCCTGAGGAGCTAGAACGTCTTCTCGAATCTGCTTGAAAAATGTTTTCAAAATCGCTTCGCTGTAAATATTTTTGAAAAAACAAAATACAAAATTTGAAAAACCAACAAAAACAAAATACAAAAATATAAAATTTTCAAAAAATACAAAAACAATATAAAATCAAAAAATCCAAAAATATTCTTCTCACGACATGTCTCTCGTATAAATCAATATTCTGTACGTTTCTAGAAATGTCATTCAACAATGATACGGATATGTACAGATGCTTGAGCGGGAGTTCTTTTTAATGTTTTTCTAAAACATGTCGTTTCTCTAAAAGTTTCTTCACAATGGCTTTCGTATACTTCAGTACGAAACCCGTACGTTAAATGATGACTTCTGATTATTTTCAAATCAAGGACTCGTACGTTCAATGACGAACTCTTTTTCAAAAAGTTCGAGTCTAAACAAACGAAAAAGATTTCAAGCATAAACTCGTTTTCAAACAAAACTCTTGAGCACTTTTTCAAGATTGTTCAAAAGATTTCTCAAAATCTCTCAAAATTAGTGCTCAATATAACTCCCTCAAAACCCTTAATTAATTTTAAATATGCTATCATTAAGGGGGAGTACAAAAAGAAAATGTTCCGATTTCATGCTAAATCAAATCTGTCTTTCTCTTCAAAAAGCTTTTTATTAATCAGTTGATATCAAAAATATCACAATATGCTATTTTTGAGGGGGAGAAGACATGATTAAAATGTGATCAAAGATGTTTAAAGTTTGTGACTGAATCTCAAAAGAGCTCGACTCAGATAGTACCAATGAATTGACGAAGCTTAAAATGTCAGTAATCGAAAAGACTTGTCCTGGACGGGTAATAATTTCAAGCTAGTCTAACTAGTGATATAAGCGTGTCTCGAATAGGACTTGTCTGAGTAGAATGTACCGTATCGAGAGACTTTCTTTGGACTTGACTAGGACGGGTAATAACTTCAAGCTAGTCTAACTAGTGATGTAAGCGTGTCTCGAATCGGTCATGTTCACTGAAAGTGGATCAATTCAAAAAGCGCAAACTCCTCACACATGTGCAAATTTCTTAAAAAATTCATGAGCACATGTAAAGGGGGAGTCCTTCAAAAGTTGCAAAACTCTCAAAGTGGTAACAACAATGTGTTTTATTATCATAAACACTTTGAGAGATTTTCAATAAATGGTTTCATGGCAACAATAGGATAGACATGGAGTTATAAGGTGACTAAGGTTAGGAAAAAACCGTCCTATGATCCGCCAGAGCCGGAGGGATCTACCCAAGGACAAATCCAATATATTAGAATTAGAAGTCCTTAGTTATGATTGAAAAAAAAGGAGAAAATGAGAAAGGAGAAAGAAGGGGTTGAAGAATTAAAAAGAAAAGTTATGAAAAAGGGTGAAAAGAAATAGCCCTCTATATATTCAACCTTAGGGCAGACACCGGGTTCAACTCATATGCTACTCGTTGTTACTAAGGTGACACTGGTATTGAAGACAAAGACGTCATGGACCCAGTGACGCACTGCTCTAAACCTTCTTAACCACTCAAGTTCTCTTAAAAGAGCTTGTTTCATTCTCACGGGGAACCGGTGTAATCTATCGACCTGTCTCTTAGAGATGGTTGATATTGAAGCAGGAGACCTCTCCCTAATCTCCGCATAGGAAACCAAATGTGCACTTATCGAGTCTAGAGCCCCGAGATTCATCAAAAGATCTCATAGGAACACATAATATTTCTACACTGGTTGTTCATCATTAAGGACGCCAGATGTAAACTTAAGAGTCCTACGCAGATCTTAGCAATCTGCCAGAACATTTATGAGAGAATTCACACAAGTGTTTCTCAATGATTGAATGGAAACTCCTGCCAGGGTCAACATCAAGCAGCCCTGACAGCAGGTCACTTCGGTAATTCCTTATGGGTTACGCTTAGTGTTCACGGTGGTTTTAAATGGTCTACAGTCGTGGAGTGATCCCCAGTGACTCACCCAGTCATTGAGCTACTAAGTAGGTCTTGTAAGCTCTCTTGAGAGTATCTGACATGGGAACGGCCATGGTAAGGGTTAGAAGGAGTCTTCACACTATGCTGTTGACGATCTTTAATTCTTATCTGTAAGTACCGGTTGATTTATTGCTAACTGTTTACCTGCAACTATACATCATTTCCATGGCGAAGGATTCCACATGCTTATACATGCATCTCGAAGTCAAAGGAAAGTTCTCGCAAGGATCAAAGCAAAGAAAGGTTCAAAGAAAGATTCTACGCCAAAAAGAAGAATCTACAAAGTATAAAGACTAAAGATCAAAGTGAACGAAAGGGAACTACGTGCATATGAATATCACAAAGACTGAAGATGAATGAGCATGTTGGAATGGCAAACAACCACCACAGACGCAGAAGTGACGAAAGGCAGATAACTACACATCAAAAAGGAACAAAGAACGATGAAAAATCAGTTATCAAAGATCACAAAGCATGAAGGAACAAAGACTAAAGACTATTCTACAACGACTCACAAAGTTAAAGACAAAGAACACGGAAGACCCGCTCACGTGGAGCATCATTCGAATGACCACCCCTTAGGGGGAGATTGTTAGCATTAAAAAATATATATATTAAAGTGATGGTCATTCTCATATTGTAACTTTGTGTCGTTGGTTAAGATTAGTAATAGTTTAGTCATTGGGCCTTGGACTTGACAAGCTAATATGTTATTTGCTATGTTTCATAAGCCTAGTTATCTTATCATGTAACCAAGTCCAAGCCCAAGCCCATAGAAAGCCCATAGGGCATCTCATGTATCTTACTATTTAAACACCTCAAAGGCTCATTTGAGGTGTGTGCTTGTGTGTGTATTGTGTGTGTCTTTTAATAAAAGTTATGTTCATCTTATACTCTCTTTATCTTCATTAACGCCACATATAATCACATCAAGTCACCATCTTTACTTCTTATACTTCTCATATTTGTGTAAAAGTTGATATATCTAAGGTCCTACAGTATCTGTTTTGTTTTGAAAATGAGTGTGTGAAAGATGATATGTGTGTGTTCTTTAAAGGAAGAAGAGGGTTTATAGGTGTCTATATGGAGATGATGTTGTGTTGTTTATGTATACGTGGATTGGACAGCTAGCTGGGCTAAAGAGACAAGAAGCAATTGGGGTTCTTTTTCTTTTCTTACAACGTTGGTGCAGTGCTTGTCTCTAGGTTGGAGCTGCTACTACCATTAATATACCGATATTTATTTTTGTGGGTTTTTTTTATTATCATTTTTTACTAGTATCACATAAAGTACACATACATTTTAATATATGCTAAGTAAATAACCATAAACTTTTTCAATATATGGGCTAGCTTCTTAGGATTTCATGTCATGCGATAAAATGTCATGTTAACTTCTTAGGATTGACTTTTTCAAAATATGAACTACCAATAAAATGTCATGTTAACTTATTTAATACGGTAACATTTTGATTAGTTAAATATGATAATGAACATGCCATTTTAAATAAAATAAAAAAGATAGACGCTTAAATAATCATCTTATTGTTACATTAAAAAAAAAAAAAAAAAAAAAAAAAAAAAAAAAAAAAAAAGTGATCAATGAAATGAATACAATGGATAGAGAATGTGTCCAAACAATTTATAAATTAAAGGTTTCACAATTTTGAACAAAATTCATAAGAATATCCATACAATAAATTTGTTGACTGAATGTTGACAATCATGTGGATATGAGACATTCTTGGCTATGATCATAAGAGGTATTGTGTGTCATGACTATCAACAATGACAACATGAAATGTCAAATCAAACTTTTAACTCTAGAAAATAAGTAGTTTTATTAAGAAAAATCCAAACACCCCCTTAATTTTCATGTCATTTATAAAGATTAGGAATCACAATGGTCTCACATGTCTTTTCCAAGATTGAGCTATAACTTGTACATGATGCTTTCTATGGAGTTGGATTAAGTTAGACAGCACATTCATAAGAGTACGAATTTAATCCGTGGATTCAACTCTAACATTTGTTTTTAATTGTTAAAGAGTATGAAAGCTCACATATTAAGTTGGAGGACTAGTTTTGCTAATATTCAAAGTTATTGAAGCTGGAAACAAGTGTTGGCTCATATTGTAGTTGTGAAGAAGTCTAGGGACTAAAGAGTAAAAGATGGTGCTATATAATCTTCTCATCTCTTTAGGGTTTGAGTCAGTTGTCATTATCCATTTTCTTCTTCCACACAGTTTACACACAGTTTATTGTAATCTTTTAGATATCACTTTGATATCTTCTGTTAGTCTTGTTCTAGTCTTTCACAAGATCAGTTTATTGATCTTGTGTTTCAGAGTGATTGAGTGAATCTGTATGTGAGGTTATTGTGTGGTGTCTTCCTAGAAGAGATTACACATTTTCTTTTCTATTGTACTGGTAAGCACTCGTTTGAGGACTTATCTTCTTGAATAGTTAATAAGAAAATATATACACCATGGGGTGGTTGGTTGGGCGTAGCAGAGTGTTGTCATGTGTTCTTTACCATTTTTACATGGTATCAGAGCTATAGGTTCTGATTTGGTGGTGATTGGAGATTCTAGGGTTTCTAGGGTTGCAATTATTTTTGGGGGTTTCTTGAATTGGTGGTTTTATTGGTTAATTGAGGTCGTTTTCTTAACGGCCGTGATTGATTTAGTCGATTTAGACTAGATCTTGTGGTATTTTGTGAGATTCTTGGTAAGGGTTTGTGGAACCCTAAATTGGTTGTTGGGGATCGTGATCCGTGGTGACTGTTGGTGGTTCTTGGGCCCGTATTTGGTTGCAAAAACATTAGACTAAGTGAATCTAGTGTTTTTGTAGTCATTCTTCCGCTGTGGTTCATATTGCTCTGTAAGTTGATATTTCTTCTTTAAGATAACAAGAGTTTAGTTAATTGGGTGCAAACGGATTGGTTAACACCTTGACCCTCCATCTTGAATGGTGTGGAAACCTGCTCTGGCCAATCCCTGTCCAATTGGCTGATTCTTTGTTTTATCTTGGGTGTGAGTTTTTCTTTTCTATTGATTGGTTAGTTGTTTTTTGTTTGTGTTCTTTATTAGCTGTTTGTTTCCTGGTTCTTTCTGCTTGTTTCTTGTTCTTGATTGTTTTTTCATCATGTTTTCTAGTGATCTTGGTAGTAGTACTATTTTGATTAATAATCTTGATGCTGGTAATCCATTGCATATTTAAACTAATGATAGTAGTAGTACTACATTAATTCCTTTTAAGCTTCTAGGAACAGAAAATTATAGAATCTGGTGTGGTGCTATGAAATTAGCTTTACAAGCTAGAAATAAATACAACTTTGTTGATGGAACTTGTGTGAAAGATACTTTTGCTACTAGTGATGTGTTGTCTGCTCAATGGGATAGGTGTAATGCCATTGTGTTAACTTGGATTATGAACTCTGTTTCTCAAGATGTTTATATGGGATTAGTCTATTCTGAAAATGTTGCATCTGTATGCAATGAATTAAAAGAAACATATGATAAGGTTGATGGTTCTGTGATATATAATTTGTTACAAAAAATTAATTATGTAAAACAAGGTGGTACTTCTGTTGCAGATTATTATCATAGACTTAATTCTTTGTGGAGAGAATTTGATGCTTTGACTAAATTGCCTAAATGTTCATGTGAAGTTAAATGTGCTTGTGATGCTAGTAAAGAGTTAGGCCTACATCAACAATTGATGAAGCTGATGCAGTTCCTCATGGGCCTGGATGATTGTTATCAGCCTGTGAGGACTGCGCTTTTGACTAGGGATCCTCTCCCTGAGGTCAAAGATGCTTATGCCACTATTTCTAGAGAAGAATCCCATAGACGGATTCCTGAGTCTTCTAGTGTTTCTGAGTCCAAAGTTAATGCTACTTCTTTTAATGCTAAGTCTTTTAATAATAATAGAAGAGTGTTCAATAATAATAATAACACTAGAGGCTCTGGTTCTGGTAATACTAGTAACAATAGGGGTCCTAATCCTAATCTTAACTGTAAAAATTGTGGAAAAATTGGACATGCTATTGAAAGGTGTTATGAAGTTATTGGTTTTCCACCAGGTTTTGTTAAAAACAATAATCCTGGTAGATTAAACAATGGTTCTAGACAGAATTATAATGCTAATGTTGATGTTAAGGATGATAAATCTTCATCTACTGGTACTTCTTCTGTTTTTACTCCTGAACAGATGAAGAAGCTCTTGTCTTTGATTAGTGATAATTCTTCTGGAAGTATACATGCTAATATGGCAGGTAGAGCTTCTTTCTATAATCATAATGTCTTGTTTAATATGAATTTCTCTAGATATTTTTTTTGCTAATTCTAGGATTATTGTTGATACTATTTCTTTGGGATGGATTATTGATTCTGGTGCTAATCAGCATCTTACTGTTTCTACTGCTGGCATGTTTAATGTTGCTGATATTTCTAGTCTTAATATTACTTTTGGTCATCCTAATGGGACATTGGCTACTATAAGTCACATAGGAAATCTTAAGCTTACCAATAATGTTGTTTTGTATGATGTTTTGGTTGTGCCTGGCTATTGTGTGAGCTTATTGTCTATTAATAAGTTGATAAGAGATAGTAAAATGTTTGTGGGTTTTGATGAAGATTATTGTTATATTCAGGACTTGAAAAGGGAGAAAATCTTGGGGACTGGTAGTCAATGTGATTGTCTTTATTTGTTTGACATGCAACCTGTCAAAAATGTGAGTAATAATTGTTTTGTTTTGTCTTATAATGTATCTAAAGCAGTGTGGCATAATAGACTGGGTCATCCTACTGATCCAGTCTTGTCTGTGCTTCAAACTGATCTTGGTTTTTTCAAGAATACTTCTATACATGTCTGTGAAATCTATCATAGGGCTAAACAGACAAGGGAACTTTTTCCTTTGTCTGAACATAAGTCTGTAAATCTAGGTGAACTTATTCATCTTGATTTATGGGGTCCTTACAGAGTGACAAGTAGAAAAGGATATAGATACTTCTTAACTGTTGTTGATTATTATTCTAGGGCTGTTTGGGTGTATTTGATTAAAACCAAGGATGAAGTTTTTGGTGTATTTGCTTCTTTTATTAACATGATACATAATTAGTTTAATGTTAAAATCAAAACTGTTAGATCTGATAATGGTACTGAATTTGTGAATAATAAAATGAGTAATATGTTTTCTGAACTTGGTATAATACATCAAACTTCTTGTCCTCATACTCCTCAGCAAAATGGAATTGCTGAGAGGAAACATAGACACTTGCTTAATGTAGCAAGGAGTCTTACGTTTCAAGGGGGATTTCTCTAAAGTTTTGGTCTGATTGTGTTCTAACTGCTGTGTATCTTATAAACAGGCTTCCATCATCTGTGTTAAATGGAAAGTGTCCTTTGAGTTGGTTCATAATAGAAAACCTAATCTTTCCCACTTGAGGTCTTTTGGTTGTCTTTGTTTTGCAACTGTTTTAAATAATCATGACAAAATGTGTTTTAGGTCTGAAAAATGTGTTCTTCTTGGATATTCTACTGTTAAAAAAGCTTATAAACTTTTAAGTCTAGATACAAGAAATGTGTTTTTTTGCAAGAGATGTAAAGTTTTATGAAAATGTTTTTCCATTAAAAATGAAAACTTGTGATTCTGTAGATGCTCAAAAGGCAAATCAAACAGAACACTTGAATTTTTTTGATAATCAGTGGTCTCAAAGTTCCAATGATGAAGGGAGAGATTCATCAGTTGTGGATGGTAGTGAACCTTCTTCTAGTGATGCAGTAGGTACTCATACAGATACTGCACAAATGCATCAAGAAGATTGGGGATCTGCAACCCATTTTGGTGACCAAAACTGGTCTGAGGGCAATGTATTTCAAAAAAAAATGTTCCATCTCAAACTGTTAATATTAGTGATGATGTGCAGACACCTGTATTAGGAAGGTCTGATAGATAGTCTAAAGTGCCTGTTAGGTTCAATGATTATGTTGTCAGTACTAAAGTCAAGTATGGTATTGAAAAGTATGTGAGTTATAGTAGGTTGAATGTGTTCAATATGAATTTTGCTTCTGCTTTGAATAAATCTAATGAGCCTACTAGTTATGAAGAAGCTGTTAAAAATCCTAATTGGAAAGAGGCTATGAATGATGAAGTTGAAGCTTTGAATAGAAATAATACTTGGACTGAATGTGTTTTGCCTGTTGGTAGACATGCTATTGGTTATAAATGGATATGGAAAATTAAGTATAAGTCTACTGGTGAAATTGATATATATAAGGCTAGGCTAGTTGCTAGGAAGGTTTTGATTATGATGAAACATTTAGTCCAGTGGTTAAAATGGTTACTGTCAGGTGCTTAATTAGCATTGTTGTTAATATGAATTGGCCTTTATATCAACTTGATGTTAATAATGCTTTTTTGTATGGCGATTTGAATGAGGATGTGTATATGGTTCTTCCAAAAGGTTTTAATGGTGGTGATGATAACAAAGTTTGCAAACTTAATAAGTCACTTTATGGACTTAAGCAGGCCCCAAGGCAGTGTAATGCTAAACTTACAACTGCCTTGGTTGAGCATGGTTTTGTTCAGAGTAAGTTTGATTATTCATTATATGTTAAACAAAGGGGCTCTGTGTTTGTTGCTTTTCTTGTTTATGTTGATGATATTGTGATCACTGGTAACAATAAGGTTGAAATACAAAGTTTCAAACAGTTTTTGAGATCCAAGTTTATGATTAAAGATTTGGGTGAGTTGAATTATTTTCTTGGTATTGAAGTTTTGAGAAACAGTGATGGTGTTTGTATGACAGAAAGAAAATATTGTTTGGAATTGTTGTGTGAATATGGTTTATTAGCAGCTAAACCTGTTGATTCTCCTCTTCCTGAAAATACAATTTTAAAATGTTTTGAAAATGAAAATGATAAAGTTTTAAACAATATAACTAATTATCAAAAGTTGGTAGGAAAGTTGATCTATTTAACTAATACTATACTTGATATTAGTTATGCTGTACATTGTTTAAGTCAACATAGGTATAAACCTTTATAATCACATCTTAAAGCTGCTTTAAGAGTCTTGAAATATTTGAAAGGTTCTCCTGGAACTGGTTTATAGTTTAATAAAGTTTCTGATTTAAAGTTAAGAGCTTATGCTGATGCTGATTGGGCTAAGTGCCCTATCACTAGAAAATCTGTTACTGGTTTTTGTGTTTTTATGGGTGATTCACTTATCTCTTGGAAAAGTAAGAAACAGGCTACTTTGTCTAGGAGTTCTGCTGAAGCTGAGTATAGAAGCCTTGCTTCTACTACTTGTGAGGTTATATGGTTGGGAAACATGTTACATAGTCTTGGGTTGAAAATTTTGTTTCCTGTTGAAGTTTTCTGTGATAACAGTGCTGCAATTCAAATTGTTGCTAACCCTGTGTTTCATGAAAGGACAAAACTTTTTGAGCTTGATGTTCATTTGGTTAGGGAAAAAGTAGTTGCTGGTGTTATTAAAACTATTAAAATTCTTACTAACAATCAAGTGGCTGACATTTTTACCAAATGTCTTGGCCAAATTCAACATAAGTTTCTATGCAAAAAACTTGGTTTGTTAGATATGTTTGTAGGTGAATTGAGCTCTGGAGTTAGATTAAAGACTGGAGATAAAAGTGCAGGTGTTAAGGATGTTCAGCTTGAGGAGGGGTGTTAAAGAGTATGCAAGCTCACATATTAAGTTGGAGGACTAGTTTTGCTAATATTCAAAGTTATTGAAGCTGGAAACAAGTGTTGGCTCATATTGTAGTTGTGAAGAAGTCTAGGGACTAAAGAGTAAAAGCTGGTGCTATATAATCTTCTCATCTCTTTAGGGTTTGAGTCAGTTGTCATTATCTGTTTTCTTCTTCCACACAGTTTATTGTAATCTTTTAGATATTACTTTGATATCTTCTGTTAGTCTTGTTCTAGTCTTTCATAAGATCAGTTTATTGATCTTGTGTTTCTGAGTGATTGAGTGAATCTATATGTGAGGTTA
The DNA here is from genome assembly GCA_030686995.1 of Artemisia argyi. Classification (NCBI taxonomy): domain Eukaryota; kingdom Viridiplantae; phylum Streptophyta; class Magnoliopsida; order Asterales; family Asteraceae; genus Artemisia; species Artemisia argyi. Next base: position 49,012,285 of record CM060685.1, read on the forward strand.
TTGTGTGGTGTCTTCCTAGAAGAGATTACACATTGTCTTTTCTATTGTACTGGTAAGCACTCGTTTGAGGACTTATCTTCTTGAATAGTTAATAAGAAAATATATACACCAAGGGGTGGTTGGTTGGGTATAGCAGAGTGTTGTCTTGTGTTCTTTACCATTTTTACATGGTATCAGAGCTATAGGTTCTGATTTGGTGGTGATTGGAGATTCTAGGGTTTCTAGGGTTTCAGTTATTTTTGGGGGTTTCTTGAATTGGTGGTTTTATTGGTTAATTGAGGTCGTTTTCTTAACGGCTGTGGTTGATTTAGTCGATTTAGACTAGATCTTGTGGTATTTTGTGAGATTCTTGGTTAGGGTTTGTGGAACCCTAAATTGGTTGTTGGGGATCGTGATCCATGGTGACTGTTGGTGGTTCTTGGGCCCGTATTTGGTTGCAAAAACATTAGACTAAGTGAATCTAGTGTTTTTGTAGTCATTCTTCCGCTGTGGTTCATATTGCTCTATAAGTTGATATTTCTTCTTTAAGATAACAAGAGTTTAGTTAATTGGGTGCAAACAGATTGGTTAACACCTTGACCCTCCATCTTGAATGGTGTGAAAACCTGCTCTGGCCAATCCTAGTCTAATTGGCTGATTCTTTGTTTTATCTTGGGTGTGAGTTTTTTTTTTCTATTGATTGGTTAGTTGTTTTTTGTTTGTGTTAATATCCGAAATGTTAATTTAATACAACATACTGATGTTACTAGTTATAATGTTCGTGCACGTATATGGGTTTTGACATGATTTTTTTTATCATGTATCGATTGCGAATATATTTTCTTAAAATTGTTACGAATCAAATACCTTTTTTGTATTAATATCGAATATATTAGCTTAAAATGTATCAAACTTTTACATTTATTACATTTGTGAGTATTAGACAAAAAGTCTTATCATAGCATTATTCTTTCATCAAAATAAGGGTGTTTTCTAACTGCTAACATGTAAATAAGTAATACTATAAACGGATAATAAAACAAAAATTCATAAGCATGCGATGATGCATGACCATTGTGACATGTTCTATTTTTTATACAGCATATACAGAGTGAGTACTTAACTACTCCGTATAACATTTTTTCTTTCTGTGGAATAATAAATATACAAACCAGCAAAAGTAGCAGCTATAACATTAAATAAATTGTTTCTTGTTTTTTTCTTTTTAATACAAAGATTTTCTAACATATAATTAACTTAATATTCCACAAAAGGTCGTAAATAATCTTACTTTCTAATTAACTTAATTTTCTAACATATATTGATAGGAGTACTATATTTTATATTCTGAGTAAATAATCTTACTACAACTATTATTTTGCTAATTATTGATTGCTAGTTCTGTAACTTGTCTCACGTCTCACACCTTTTCCACCAATCAAAATTCAACATCATTTTCATGTGTACTATGTTTTGCAAAAAAGAGATTTTGTTGAATTCTGGACAAATAAGTATTAATATAAAATTAATATACTTTAAATAAGGAAAAGTTAATTTAAATTGGAAGACAAATCATTCAGATACATATTCTCTTGTAAGCATTAGTATATACTTATTACTGAGCTCGAAGATGCCAATTTTGATAAACTTATTTAATACGAGCAATAACAGATCTTCTCATTTAATTCTAGACAAAACACGTGTTCATTACTTGTAAAATTATTGCAATCATCACTCTATACGTTAGTTTGCTATAGTAAAACATGAATAAACTAAACAATAAATACGGGCATATTAAATGAACAACATCCTCTATGAAAGAGGTAACATATTTGGCCAGTCACCTTTCATGTAAATTTGTTGTGAAAGTAACTTTTAAAAGATGATATAAAATGGCCTAAATGATACTAGCTTAGCGGTTATCAAGTGGCGTAGCTATATAGGTGCAAAGGTGGGTCATAGCTCACCCACAAATCCTTAATAATTGTAAATAGGTATGATATTATATATATCCCAATATACTAAAATGTATCTTGTATTCACTTTTGACCCACCTTAAAAAATACGAAGTAGTATACTTTGTTAGCCCATTTAAAAATTACATAGGAATTATTATTGTGCTACAATTGTCCATCATTTTATAATAATTTTTATATAAATGAAAAAATTTGTTGCAACATTTTTACATAGTTATATATTATGATGTTTTTCTAGCACTTGCTAAGGTACTTTAAATTTTTGAACAAATACACCCTTGATCACGACCAAGGGTGGTTAAAGGGTATGGGAAAACCATGAATATTGCTTCAGTAGCCTAACATGGATCTATCACCAAGTAAGAAAAATGGAAAAGATTTTGGACGATCTCAGCTTGTGAGCCTTAATGTCATTTGTTACATAGCTTTACCTTAGACATGGAAATTGGTGGGCAAAAGATCATCCAATCCAAAAACAATGTAGCACTGAAGATGTTGTAAAATAGTCATTGACAAAAGTTCGTATATATATAATTTAACAGCAGAAAAGGGTGGAGACAATCACATTTGCCCCTTCATAACTAGTTCAAGTATTTGTTTTCTTTTTTCTTATACTAGTTAAGCTACAATGGAGTACAATAATACAACTAATCATTGATTTTGGACGACATATCCTTTTACATGTATTTCACTGTTAGGCACCTTAACATTAATTAAAGACAAACCTTTTCATTTTCTTCTCTCTCTAACTTTTCCTCTCTCTAATAACCGTTTTCTTCTCACTATCATTTCCTGCACTTTATCATCAATTTCTTCCTTAATACTTAATGAAATTCTAATATGTTTTCACCATTAGATTCAGCTAATCATTGCGCACACAATGATTAGCTTCAATCTGTTTTTCGTTAAGTATTCTGAAAACCCCCAAATATCCGTTTTGGCGCCAAAATTCCATTTTACTCAATTTCAGTGATTCATATTGTTGGTTATGACTCCAACAAACCTGGAAGTCTAGAAGCGGAACCTGAACCTGTGAAGAACATCGACACCTACAAATAACCTTTAATCGACAATAAGTAAAACTCCCACACACGGCACATAATCTTGCTCCCAAACGATTTATATATTGAGAACGAAAGAAAAGGTTGATGGTGGTGAAGGGTTAAGACATTGAAGGGTAGGAAGCAATTAGGAGAATCTCAGACTGGGAAGAATATCAAGACAGGTAATGTTCTTGATTCTTATAATCAGATGTCAACACAACAATGTATGAAGAGTGGGGTCACTAAACATTTCGGTGTTGCAAGGATACAACAGCCGAATGGGTTGGTTAAGAAGACGAACGTGACACTCTTGGCTAAGGTAAGTTGTTTTCTAATTCAGTCTGATCTGTCCAAGGTTTTTTGGGCAGAGGATACAACCATGTCTACATATCAGCGATTAGAATTGAGACACCTATGGATATGTTGGGATTTTTTGGCTGGCTTGCTTGTATAAAGCAAGGGATGCTTGAACCGGGTAAGGTCAAGTGCATATTCCTGGGATACCTTAAAGGTGTGGTGGGTTATCATCTTTGGAGGTTTGATGACGTTACTTCAAAGAGAGTGCTTTACAGGAATATGGATTTCAATGAGAGTAGGGAATACAAGAAAACTTTCATTGGTTCTGGTGTATGTGCGGGTTCAGTGCATGTGTTACAGGGAGTTAAGTTGGTCACTGCCTGACCGTCCAGGGTATATACGCAATTAACCTTCCGTGTTCCTAATAAAACCACCAGTGAACCCTTTATAACCTTGATCTTGCCCGACTGCATTTTCACGGTAAACCCCTCTTTTTCAAAAGTACCATGCGATATCAAGTTTCGCCTTAATTCCGGAACATACCTGACGTTGTCTAAAACGAAACTCGACCCATCCCTCATCTGTACTTGAACCTTACCTGCCGTCACCTAGCAGTACATTACCACCTTCATACTCCTCAAAATCAAACAAGTAATCTCTCATGTATGTTATATGGTATGAGCCCCCTGAATCCATGATCCAGTCCAACAGTTGTTCAACACTCATAGCCATCATAACATCAGCACTGTCATACCCATCAGCTCTAGAACCGGATACCTGATATTCATTCCTGACAAAACCTTGAGGTTTCTTGTGATTATACATGGGACAATCCCTCTTCAAATGTTCCTCAGACTGACATATATAACACTTGAGTCTGCTGCTTCTTCCCTGTGACTTTGACCACGCGTTACCTTTACCCTGTTGCATATCAGTTTGATCAGACTTGCCCCTCACAAACAACCCTTCACCACCATCAACCTTTGCTTTCGTCATCTTCTGAAGTTCCTTAGAATGAAGTGTCGTGACCACGTCTTCTAGCTTTAAAATATTCTGACCATATAGCAAAGTATCCACGAAATTACCATAAGACGGTGGTAAAGATGTGAGTAATAATAATGTCTAATCCTCATCCGATATAGCAGTATCTATAGCTGCTAAGTCACCTACAAGCTTATGAAACTCATCAATATGTTCAGACTGACTCATACCCGATGCATGTGAAAAGTGTATAACTTCTTTTTCAAGTACAAACGATTAGCTAAAGACTTTGTCTTATACAAAGTCTCTAACTTTTTCCAAATCCCCGCTGCAGTCGTCTCCTTTGTTGATCAATTTAACGCTTGCAATAAACCTTAAAAAGAAAATCGATCAAACCAAGAAACCATTCAAAAACAAAAACCCTTTCTTACTCAAATATCGATTGAACCTTGGAAATCAAACCATTCAACAAATCGACAGCCCTTTAATCAAGAAAGTACCCAACGATTTTTGAAGTAACCCTTGTCGTAATTTATTTTTGCAACATATTTCTTGTAACTTAAGAATCCTTGCAACCTCGACAAGTCTTGGTCTTTCTTTTCAGCGACCCTTTGTTTATTCTTAAAACCTTATGATATAAACCTCACAACACCGAACTAAACAAAGTACCCATGTGTAAATCCCTTCAACGTACTAACTTTTGTTTGAATGAAACACAACTAAAGAAATACTTTTAATAAAACCGATTATCCAAACACCAATTGAAGTTTTTTTTTTTTTTTTTTTTTTGTCAAATAAACTTTGCATGCAAAAAGAAAAATACCCCACCACCTTTGACGTCTTCGATTAACAACAAAACACGTCCACAACCTGTAATGTTTTCTTTTGATTTATAATGAACCTCTAAACCAAAACTTTAGCAAACTTTGACAAGTTGATCTTCTTTTAAACAAGAAACCAAACAGCCCTTGATGTTCAACGAACCGAAAACCAAACAGCCCCTTGAAACTTCTCTTTGTCACAAGAACCTCGACAAGAACCGATAACTTCAAGACCCTTAGAGTCACACACACCTGCTGCTCTTTCTTTTTGTCCAAAAGAGTTAACCCAATAACCTTGTTGTTTGACCCGATCAACAAGAAGAAAACAAACAGCCTTTCTGTTGTAAAAACCGAACAGCAGGTCCTTGTAGTGAAAACCGAACAGCAGGTGCTTGGGGATCATACATTTGAGGTGGAACCTCAGGGGAATGCCGGTCAGGTAGCTGGTTTACAGGAAGTACAAACTCAAGATTTAATAAGACTATCATTCAGCAGGTGATAGGGAGCAACACTCAACACGGGAACTATACAGGTATAGAGAACACAGTAATGAGGCTGCTTTTGCAGTTGCTGCAGTAGAGAAGATATACACACATGATTCATTGACTTTCAATGATATAGTTGCTTGTGAGGTGATTTCCAAGCAGAAGGCTGGATTGAAAAAAGATATAGATGCTCGGTTAGATGTGTATGTGCTCAGCAATGGTTGCAGGAAAAGCAATGACTACAGAGACGACTATTACTGGGAGTATACAATAGGTATGTTCATACATCTATTTCTCTATATAGATGGTATGGTTTTTTCTTGCGGATGCAAGACTGAGATCTGGGATACCAATGGATTGCTGGATAAAACAAAAGAAAATATACTTGGTATGGAGATCATCAGGGATCAGAGTGGTAATACTCTGAGGGGGTCACAGTCCAGGATTCACAATGGGAAGTTGGTACAAACTTTGTTGGAGGGACATTCCATACTGTCGGTGGAGGGTAGTCTATCAAGGGACTGTGATGTGGAAAAGAATGGTAAGTGGTCATATACATATGCGGTTGGAAGCCGAGAGTATCAGATGGTCTGCACGAGACCTGACATAGCATCTGTAGATGTAGGTATGTTGGATAGGTCCGATCGTGGATTACAGACAGACGTACAAGTTTTTGTGGATTTTGACTACGCTATGGGTAGATCAATCACTGTCATGGGTAGATCAATCACAAGGTATGGGTTTATGATACAAAGATGTGCAGGAAGCTCGGAAGCTATTATACTGCACATGGAGGCTTTGTCAACAACTAAAGCGGCGTATATGACATTTACGAAGGATGCAAAGGAAGCTATTTGGCTAAAGGGACTCTCAAAAAAGTCAAGAGCTGAACTAATGTTAGTAGCGGTTATTGCTACTAGTGCGTAGATGAAGGCACACCCCTATCCGAGGTTCCAGCGCTAGTTGAAGCTGCTGCGTATTGGAGATGGCTAATATGATACTAAGGTGGAAATTGTTGGAATGCAGTATCCATATTAGTCTATATTATATAGTCTAGGGGACTTATTGAAACATTGGTTCATGTTTTAGTCAAATAGGAATATGTCATTTCCCATGCATTATACATAATGCATAGCCGACTATATATGCTATATATAGGGTGATAAACTTTAGATAGAGATAGCATTCATTTGTTTTGGTTGTCTCCTTTGTAGCAGCCAACTACAACTCTTTTAGTGTTGGTTTTCTTCCCCCCTCATCTCTACAAAAGGAGGTGAGGGGGGAGGGGTCATTGTACCGTGCATTCTTTTCTACTTTCTCAATAAACGAACGTTGAGAACATTCGTGTGTGCCATTTACTTTTTGTCATATACAAGGGTGTGTGTCGTGTTTTCTACATAATTCGAGTTCCACATTCTAGTTCTCGGATTGTTGGTTGTATAAACTAACACATATAGTCTTTTAATTCCTGTTCATTAGTTAATGTTTTTATCATGTTGAATAAAAAGAAAAAACAAATTAAACGTCCAACTAGGTTTAATGATCATGTAGTTGGTAATTTGAGTAATAATCATGATGGAGTTGATAATGGTAAGGGTTGTGATGATAGTAGGGAATAGAATAGGAGGGGGAAAATATAGAGGTTGATTTGAGTAAAGTAATAAGAGAGGAGGCTCTAATTGAAGGTGAGAATGAGGGGAATACGACACTGTTGACTGATCAGAGTGGTGATTCAATGGAGTGTAATAGTATGGATAGTAGTAAGGAGGTTGCGGATAAGGGTACTGTTAGTGAAGGAGCTTCTATATCTCCTACTATACCTGTAACACAAAATGTAAGTAATACTAAACTGTCAAATATTAAGAATAATGGAATAAGTAATGATGTTTGCATTAGTACTTCTCATGCTGTGAATGAGTTACCTATTGTTAATAAGGAGTTTAGTGAAACTAAGGATAGTAGTGAGGATTTGAATGGAATGAGTATTAATAATAAGAGTCCAAATGAATCATATGTAAATAAGGTGAAATTGAATGATGTGCCTAAACAGCTTAACTATATTCCCACTGAAACTAAAGATACTGGAGTGGAGGTAGTAGTATTTGATGAAATGCTTGTTAAGAAAGGTAGTGGAAGATGGAATCTCACTGTTAGTGGTTATTTTGTTGGATATAAGATGTCACCCTATGATCTCAGATACAACATAAGGAGAATGTGGAGTAAATTTGGGGTCAAAGACATAATTATGAATAATAATGGCACATATTTGTTTAAGTTTGGAAATATGGAAGGTGTGAATGTTGTTGTTGATAAAGGACCTTGGATGGTTAATAATAAGCCTTTAATTGTACAAAGATGGAACCCTGAGCTTGGTATGCAAATGATTGAACATACTAAACTTCCAGTTTGGGTGAAATTGAACAATATACCTCTGGAGGCATGGAGTGTTGATGGAATAAGTGCTCTTGCAAGAAGTTTGGGTAATCCACTAATCATAGACTCAATGACTGCTACTATGTGTCATAAGGGGTATGAGAGGATTGATTATGCTAGAGTTCTTGTGGAAATGGATGCAGTGAAATAATTTAAAAAAGTCATTGAAGTTCAATACAGAGATCAAGATAATAAGGTGAAAGGAACTAAAATGGTCACTGTAACATATGATTGGAAACCTGCAGCATGTACTCATTGTAAAGTGTTTAGACATGAGTTTCAAATGTGTTCCAAAAGGCCTAGGACTGCTGAGGAAGAAGGAGAAGGATTAAGAAAAGAGGAGGAACAAAGGAATAAAGCTAAGCATGTGGAATCAGAATTTGAGGTTCAGGGGAGGAGAAGAAACAATGGAAATGTGCAGAATAATTCTAAGGGGAAACAAAAGGATGAAAATGTGGAACAAATGAATGGTAAGTTTGACAATAATGGAAGCAGATTTGGTAACAGGTTTGTTCCTAGGAACATTAATAGAAATCAGGAGTATAGAAGGAAACAAGTTAATAAAGAAGATGTTGGTCTAAGTAAGAATAAAAGTGGTCACATAGGAGGAGGTAAACAATGGAACCTGCAAGAAAAAGGGTTGGAAGCTATGAATCAAACAGCTAATAAGTATGCTATATTGGAAACCTTGCCAGATGATGACCCAAGTGAAATCAGTATTCAAAAAGGAAGAGAAATTGTTGACCAATTGTTGAATAAAAAGTTGCAACCTAGTGTTATGGAACAGAGTAAGTGGACACCTGATATGATCAAATATTTCAAGGACCATGAAAATGATAATCGGACTAAAGAAGGTGACACAACTCAGACACATAATATTAGTGGCTCTTGTGAAGATGATATTTTGGAAGCAGGGGATGTATTGAATGAGAATATCATAACTAATGAGATAAGTGGGAAGAGCAACACTATTCTGAATTAGTTTATGGATTTCAAGATAGCAATTTGGAACATAAGAGGAATGAGTAATAGCAGTAAACAAAAGGAGGTTCAAAAGTTCATTAGAGAGCAAAAAATGCAGGTATGTGCTATTATTGAGACTCATATTAAAAATAAGAAAGTCAATGAGGTATGTAATAGAGTATTTGGAAATTGGAATTGGGTAACAAATAGCTATTTCATTACTAACAGTTACAGGATCATTGTTAGTTGGAATCCTCAAGATGTTAATATTCAGATCATTCAAATGACAAGGCAGGCCATATTGTGCAAAATTGAATGTGTTCAAGGCAAATTGGAAATGTTCAGCACTTTTGTCTATGCATCTAATGAAATTAGTGAAAGAATGGAGTTATGGAAATATTTATTCCTACAAAAAAGAATTAGTGGAAACCAGTCATTGGCTATATGGGTGATATGAATGTCACTCTAAAACCAGAGGAGCATTCAAATGGTGGGTCCTTCATTACTGATGATATGCAAGAGTTCTAAGACTATGTTAACCTCGTGGAGATTGAAGATATTGGAAGCACTGGTTTCTTTTATGCATGGACCAAAAGCCTTAAGAATCCTGATAACAGCACTTTGAAGAAGTTAAACAGAGTAATGGTGAATCATCAATTTCTCAAAGAGTTGCCCAATAGTTATGCTGTATTTCAACCATTTCTTATCTCAGATCACTCACCTGCAATCTTGTTTATACCTACCAAGAGGTTGAAGAAAGCCAAATCATTCAGGTTTGCAAACTACAAAACTGACAAACATGATTTTATTCCCATTGTTACTGAAGGATGGAGGACTAAGTAAAATGGTTGCTATATGTAATGTTTGGTAAAGAAACTTAAAAGTCTGAAGCCTACTATGAATAAGCTGAATTGGAAAAATGGGGATCTCACAGTTAGAGTTGAAAAAATGAAAGGAAAGCTGCAGGATGCACAAGCTTTAGCTGAGAAAGACCCTTATAATAAAGATGTTAAGGACAAAGCAGTTGAAGCTTTGGTGGAGTATAATGAGGCTATACAAGATGAAGATAAGTTATTGGCTCAAAAGGCTAGAATTGATTGGTTGGATGCCGGAGACAAAAACGAGTTCTTTCAGTCACAAAGTAATAAAAGGTAGAAGAAACAGGAATAGAGTGGAGTCTATATGTGATGAGAATGGTGTAAGATATGAAAAGGAAGAAGTTCCTATTCAATTTGTGATGCATTTTCAAAAGTTCTTGGGCAGTACAACAAATGTTAGTGATCTAAGTTTGAGTGAGGACTTAATTAGCACTACTTTATCTCAAGAAGAAGCAAATCATATGGTTAGGGATGTTTCTGATAATGAAATCAAAGATGCTATGTTTGATATAGGGGATAATAGAGCTCCTGGGCCATATGGATATACTTCAAGATTTTTCAAGAAAGCATGGAATGTGGTTGGAAAAGATGTGTGTGCAGCTGTGAAGGAATTTTTTGATACTGGAAAGTTATTAGGAGAAGTCAATGCTACTCTTATCACTCTTGTTCCTAAAATCCAAACCCCCCTCAAAGTCTCTGACTTCAGACCTATTGCCTGTTGTAATGTGCTTTACAAGTGTATCAGTAAAGTACTTACTAACAAGATCAAATGTGCTTTGAAAAAACTTGTTCAACTCAATCAGAGTGCCTTTATCCCATGAAGGCTTATTTAGGACAACATTATGCTATCTCAAGAAATTTTAAAAGGGTATGGAAGGAAGAATGGTCCAAAGAGATGCTCTATGAAAATTGATCTCCAAAAGGCATATGATACTGTTAGTTGGAAGTTTTTAAGAACTATTTTGCATCATTTTGGTTTTCATCAAAAAAATGGTTGAGTGGATAATGAAGGGTGTGGAAACTTCTGCCTTCACTATATGCTTAAATGGAGAAAAGCATGGCTACTTTAAATGTGGGAGAGGATTGAGTCAATGAGACTCAATCTCTCCATATCTTTTCACTTTGGTAATGGAAATTCTAACATTGATGTTACAAAGAAAGATTAGGAACAGTAATGGGTTCAAATACCATCATGGATGTATAGATTTAAAGCTGGTGAACCTGTGCTTTGCTGATGACTTAATGATTTTTTGTCATGGTGATCAATTTTCAGTTGGTGTGATTAGGCATTGAATGAATTTAGTGATACTTCTGGCCTATTCCCCAACCTCAGCAAGAGTACAATGTTTTTTGGTAGCATGAACAACATTGAGAAAATGCAGCTTAAAACCATTATGGAGTTCAAGGAAGGGTCCTTGCCTACAAAGTATCTGGGTGTTCCTCTGGTTGCTAAGAGACTAAGTGTCTATGACTGCAAGATTCATATTGACAAAATCGAGAGTAGAACTCATAATTGGAAGTGTAAATACCTCTCGTATGCAGGAAGACTTTTTCTTATTGCAGCTGTATTGGATTCTATGAGCATGTACTGGGCTTCAGTTTTTCTTTTACCCAATACTGTTGTCAAAGAAATCAATGGGATTCTTAAGAGGTTCCTATGGAGTAATGGTGACTCAGCTAAAGTAAGGGCTAAGTGTCATGGAAGCAAGTCTTTCAACCAAATATTATAGGTGGTTTGGGAATAAAAACCTGGAAATTTAGAATGAAGCATTGTTAGCTAAACACCTTTGGAATGTTGCCTAAAAAAAGGATTCTTTGTTGGTGAAATAGGTGCATGTGATGAAACTTAAAGAAAACAGTATCTGGAATGTGCAATACACCTTTAAAGACAGTTAGAGTTGGAAGTGCTTACTGGAAGTTAGAGATAAGATTGCAACTCATTTACAGTATAAGATTAGTAATGGAAGGAAAATAAGTATGTAATGGTCTGCTCATTGAAAAGATTTCATACATAGATCTTTATGATGCTGGAATGTCCAAAATGATCACAATTAAAGAATTAATTGTAGAGGGTGTTTGGCAATGGCCTACAGAATGGTTAGAAGCTGGATTGGAAGTGACTAACCTCCAAGTAGATATGTTAAATGAAGACACTCAAGATATGGTTATGTGGAAGAATGATGATAACAACTTAACACCCTTTCATGTTAAGCATGTTATGAACAATTTATGCTCTCAAATGGATGAAGTCAGTTGGCATGAGATCATATGGTTCAAACAGTGTATTCCTAAACATTCTTTCTGTTTCTGGCTTGCTGTGATTGGAAGACTTCTTACACAAGATAGAATCATGGCTTGGGGGAATCACACAGGACTTCTATGCTCATTATACAATGAGGTAAATGACTCACACTATCACCTATTCTTTCAATGCAAGTTTTCTCTGAAGATTTGGGATATGATGATGTGCAAATTGAACCTCAACAAAAAAATCTTTCAAGCTTGATGAAATTGTGATTGAATTTTCAAGACTAAAAAATGGCAATAATATATAGAGTGTTGTAAGAAGATTAAGTTTAGCAGCAACTATATACTACATTTGGCATGAAAGAAACCAGAGATTATTCAGATGGGATAAAAAAGAAGCTAAGGAGTTGTTTGATAATATCTGTAGAACTATTCAATTCAAACTCATGAGTATGAGGGTTAAAAACTCTGAAGCAGTAAAGAAGGTTGCAAGTGTTTGGTAAATCCAATCTAACACAGTCTAAGGGTTAAGGGTGTTTGTTTACAACCTGAGAGATTGGTGAATGTCATGAATTGTCTGATGATTTCTCTTCAATTTTATACTCTTTGAGAACTAAATGAGTTTTATTAAGTTCACTATTAGATGATGGCTCTTTACCTTGGAATTTAAGTAGCTAACCTCTGTTTTGGTCCACACATTCCTATAATAGGCATTTGTTAGGTAATTACAGGGTGTTTAGGACAACACAATTAGTTTGCTACTTTTTGACCATAAAGTGAGTTTCCATCTAAGAAGTGTATAAGTAAACTGGTATGGTAGTGTATGGGTTCTTGGAATTGTGAGGTGTGTAAGATGAACCTACATGGTCCTAGTATGCACAGCTAAGGAGGTTTGGTTGGTCCTCCCTCAAGGTGTGTGTTCCCAATTGTGTGAAGCCATTTTTTGAGATGGAAATGTATCACAATTGGTATAGCCCTTGACTTGGAGGGGTTATGGGTTCCTGATGATGTCTATCATCTTCTTTACTATAGCTACTGTGGATGCTGGTTGAGTAGCTTTGGTAGGGAGATGCAGAGGAAATGTATATCAGATGGTATGGTGCAAAAAGAATGGTGAATTGTATCATATATTGAATTAGTGTGTTTTAGTATCTTAGAGTTTTTGGGAATGTCCATAACTCTAGCATCATTGATGTATGTAATGTTTTTGTTTATTAATATAATTTACCATTTGCACAAAAAAAAGTAATTAAAGAGTTTGTATTTGGATCTATACATCACTAATAAAGACCATTTTACTTCGACAATGCATGAGTAACCAAGAAATTGATTTGGTTATACGCATTGACCGAATGCTGACAGTCACATGAATATGAGAATTTTTTGACCAAATGATACCATGTAAATTCAAATCAAGTTTTAACTCATGTGAATAAGTATTTAAAAACTAAGTACAAAAAATCTCAAAAAACACCCCTTTATTTAGCATTAAAAAGTGATAAGAAAATAAAGCTTGTATTTTCTGCTACCATTATCATTTTTGGTAAGCTAGAAGTAGTAGCATCTGCAGCACTACAACACATAAAATATTTTGCTATTTGGTCTCCTAGTTTTGAGATAAAACAAAGTTTTAAAAATATACGGTGTATCATAATTTCATTTAAGATCATTTTAACACATTTTCTCTCTCTAGCATATCATAGAAAGATATGATTTTTATGCATATATGTTATATTCAGTCTACTTAACACTATCATTCGTTCACAAAATTCTTTGAACAAACTTAAACCACGATAAATATAAATTGCCATGTTGAAAGTGTTAAAAGTTATGTATAAATATTAATAAGTAAATGTCTAGTATCGAACCCGAGACCTCGGGATTGCACACTTTACAAACAAGAATAATGTATAATAAATATATATATATGTTAAATGTATCATATATATATATTTATAAACACTTAATGGACTAAATGGTCGTTAGTTATTAAACGTATGGACTAATTATCATTAGGGACAAAAGGAAAGGACTAGAGTGTAACTTGGGAGTCAAGAAAGATCTAGAAACACCCTTTGGGTGCTATGGCCGGTCGAAGCCCATCCCATGGGTCGACCCATGCTTTACTTAAGCTCCAAGATTCACCTAGTATATATACAAGGCCAAGGATTAGGGTTTCACATCTTTTGTGCACACACACTAACCCTAAATCTTTTCTCCTTGTCTCTTTCTTTTGTGGCCGATCGGTTCAACCCCTCCCAAGGGATCTTGGATCGATTTTGGTTCTTCCAAAATATAAGTGTTTTGTTTACTTGCATCAAACCTTTATTCGTTGGTAGTTTGTGTGTACAAGAACGAGGTAATTACTTACTTTAGTAATTATCAAGAGATCGATAAACAAAACGGTAAGGGGTTTATCATTGATCTATTTGTACAAGAATCAAGGTTTATTTGAAGTGCATCAGGTACGTTTACTATTTATGTTTTAGTTAATCTTTATACGTGTTATTACTTGATCCTAGCTTCCGCAATATGTGTACTTTGATTGTCAAACTCTAACAGTGGCATCATGAGCCATGGATAACATGTAATTGATTACTAAAACGTAATAAAAATTGGATCTTTAATTGTTTTAGATACATGTTTTTTCTAGGGTTTTTTCTTTAATTTTTTTTAAATTTAAACCCTAACCCTAATTTTAGGGGGGGGTCGATTTCCACTTAAAAACCCTAATTAGGGTTTGTGGTTTTCTTTATTAAATTGTAATCATATAGAAACCCTAGGTCTAAACCGGTTTTTGTGAACATACTTGTGACCTATGTGCTAATTGTTAGGTTTAATCCGTGACGAAACATGCATGTTAGTCATGGATCTTGTTTGTTTATTTTTTGTCACATGTTTTAAATAGATCTAAAATTGGGGAAGACTCCAATATATATTAAAATCAATTTATATGCTATGTGGTGTGTATATTATCTTTGGCCTACGCAATTGATTCGTCAATGTATGTGGCTCCACTTCCATTAAGAAGGGAAGGCCTTAGGTGATTACATGCATAATTATACCTAGAATTGATTTTATTAGGATCTTTTTAACAAGGTTTGCATGTGGCTAATTGTTTCACGTTTTATTATTAGTTGTTTATTTTTCTTTAAATTACTTGTTTTTATTGTTTTCTTATTGTTTGACTTGATGTAAGCAATAAAAAGGGTGATTTTCATAAAAGAAAATAATATGGACTAATAACGGTGAAACTAAAGTGATAAAGTAAGAATCTTGCAAGGTCTTAAGAGCCGACAGTGGTCCGATTCGCATGGTAATCAGCTCCCAGGCGAGACTAGCAAAAATTCATACTTTATTATATAATTTTGAGATTGAATCCATAAACTTTTGCTTGATTGATGTTTTGTACAAATATGCTTTTAAAATTAAGTCCTTTAAGATGATATTCATAACCGTGATTTGAAGGCTTAGAAAAGAGCCTTAGAGTCTGCCTTGGTTATCACAATCTTGAATATGTCTTAAACGAATTACTTTTAAAATCATAATTGTAGAAAGTCATCTTAGGGTTTGTTAAACCTCAAGTAAAACTTTGTGTATTAATTTCACGAATTGGTAATAAAAAGGTTTTGAAAACTTATGCTATAAAGATGAGTGCATGCATCTTTATACATATTTTGATTTACACATCAAAATTAAATACCCTTAAAATTTAAGTTACATGCCATCTATCTATAAGGAACACTTGGAATTTTAATTTAGTAAACGTGAGACCTAGGCTAAATTACTATAACAAGGTAAAATTCTTTTAACGCGTGAGACCATAATTGTAATTTTACATGTTTCTAAGGTAGACGACTTAATTAAGTTGTGCGTGAGACCTAGAACTTAAGGCATGAGATGGGATGAAACATGCTTACAAGGCAAATTGATGAATCAATTTGATGTAATTCCCATAATGATCAAGGAATTGGAAATCTTGTTTGCCAATTATTGTTCGACAGATTACTAGCTTTTGTACTTTCACCACTAGCAGATCAACTGATGTGGTGGAACTATGTAAAGTTAGATCCTAGGTTTTCAAGAAAATTTTGGTGGTTATATGAATATAACTTTGGGTATTTTATTTTCTTGAAGATATTTATTATCGAAAATACTAATGTTTGAACTTTTATCTGTAGATATGGCTCAACCCGATACCCCATCTGTGATTTCTGCTTTCAAGAGTCATCTTGAGAGAGAAAAACTGACTGGAAAGAATTTCAATGATTGGTACCGCTCACTTAGAATTGTCTTGAGGTCGACCGGTAAGATGGACTATTTGACCGATGAATGCCCAGCTGAGCCTGCTGCTACTGAACCAGAAGCAGTTAAGGTGGCTTGGAGGGTGGAACATGCTAAGTTCAATGAGGTTGCTTGTTTAATGCTCACTAGCATGAGTGCTCAGTTACAAAAGAAGTTTGAGTACTTTTTCCCTAAAGATATGCTTGAGGTACTTAGGCAATCTTATGAGAAACCACCTGCAGTTGAATTGTATGATGAATTGGACAAGCTACATAACTGCAAGCATGGTGATGGTAAACCAGTTGAAGATTATGTGACTGAGATGAAGGAATCTTTTGATCAGCTTCACAGAATTGGATTTGGTTACCCTGACAATGTGCAAGTGCACTTGATCAACAGGTCCCTTAACAAGGACTTTGCTGGTTTTGTGCAGAATTTCAACATGCACTGCTCGGGGAAGACAGTATCTGAATTACTCGCATTGCTTGTTGAGTATGAGAAAAGTCTACCAGCCAAGGTCAAGGCTCCTACCCCGCAAATGTTGGCAATTCATGGTGGGAGAATCCAGAAGAAATCGCATGTGAACAAAGGCAAAAGGAAGGTTGACAAAGGCAAGCAGGTCATGGCCTATCAACCTGAACCCAAGATGAAGCAACATCAGCCTAAGCAGAAAAAGGTGAATCCACCAAACAAGAAGGATCAGGCATGTCACCATTGTCATGAAAAGGGCCATTGGAAGCGCAATTGCCCTCTCTACATTCATGACTTGCGACTCAAGAAGCAAGGGAATGAAGCTGGTAACCCCAGCTCATCAGGTGCGTTCTTTATGATTGAATTATTCACTCTTACTCCTAAATTGAATTCATGGGTATATGATACGGGATGTGGCATTCATATTTGCAATACCTTGCAGGGGTTTAGAGTTGAGAGAAAGCTGGCCTATGGACAACAATTCTTGCACGTTGGTAACGGAGCGCATGCAGGAGTTAAAGCTATAGGAGTTTATGATTTAGTGTTGCCTTCGGGCTTAGTACTATCTTTAAATAATTGTCATTATGCACCGTCAATTGTTAGAGGTGTAATTTCATTTTCATGTTTGTTGAACCTTGGTTTTGAGCATACTATTTCTAGCAATGGAATTTCGGTTTCTTTAAATGGTGTTTTTTTTATTTTAATGCTGTTGCTGTGAATGGTATCTTTGAAATTGATATGAATGATAATGATAATGCTTTTGTTAAAAATAATTCAATGCATGGCATCAACAATAAGAGAATCAAGAAAAGTCTGGATTCATCTTATCTTTGGCATTGTCGACTTGCTCACATTGGCAAAGATCGCATGAAAAAGCTGCAACATGATGGGCTTTTAGATAAGATCAATGATGAATCATTTGATAAATGCGAATCTTGCATTGCTGGGAAGATGACTAAGAAACCCTTTAAAAATAGGATTGAAAGGGCTAATGATCTACTTGGTCTTATTCACACAGATGTGTGTGGACCACTTAGACATGTGTCAAGGAGAGGTGCTAGCTACTTCTTAACATTTACGGATGACTACAGCCGTTATGGTTATGTTTATTTACTTAAACATAAACATGAGGTGTTTGAGACATTCAAAGTGTTTAAAGCAGAAGTAGAGTTACAACTAGGAAAGAAGATTAAAGCTCTTCGATCCGATAGAGGTGGTGAATACCTAAGTCAAGAGTTTATAGATTACTTAGCAAAGGAGGGAATTGTCCAGCACCTTACTTCTCCATATACTCCACAACAAAATGGTGTATCTGAAAGAAGAAATCGTACATTGCAAGACATGATACGATCTATGTTTAATCTAACAACTCTTCCTTACTCGTTTTGGGATTATGCCTTGGAATCTGCAGTTCGCATTTTAAATATGGTTCCAACAAAGAAGGTTGATAAGACTCCATATGAGGTATGGACTGGAAAAGCTCCAAACTTGTCTTATCTAAAGGTCTGGGGTTGTGAGGCGTATGTTAAACGTGACTCAGCAGACAAACTCCAACAAAGATCTGTAAAGTGCATCTTCGTAGGATACCCTAAGGAAACTTTGGGTTACTACTTTTATTACCCAGCTGAAAACAAAGTTTTTGTTGCAAGGTATGGAAACTTCTTAGAAAAGGAGCTCATATCTCAAGAATTCAGTGGGAGAGTATATGATCTGGAAGACGATCATGAAGATGTAACACCTTCTGAAAACACTAGCCAACTTCCTGAAGAACCTGAAAGTTTAGGTCCTCCACCAGAAGTTGAAGTGGTTCCCGTTCGCAGATCTTCAAGATCTGTGAAGGCTCCTACACGTCTATGTCTAAACGTGGAGTGTGATGACAACTTGACAGGGGATCTTGATGAACCTACAAGTTATAAAGCTGCTATGAATAGTCCTGAAAAGGAAAAATGGCAGGGAGCTATGAATGGGGAAATGCAATCCATGAAAGACAATGATGTCTGGGAAGAAGTAGACCTACCTCCGGGTGCCAAGCTAGTTGGGAGTAAATGGCTCTACAAGAAAAAGACTGATATGGATGGCATTGTACACACCTATAAGGCCCGTTTGGTAGCTAAAGGCTATACTCAAACTTTTGGTGTTGACTATGAGGAGACATTTTCTCCTGTAGCTGACGTAAGGGCAATTAGGATTCTTATAGCCATAGCCGTTTACTATGAATATGAGATTTGGCAAATGGATGTCAAAACCGCCTTCTTAAATGGTCGCCTAGATGAAGACATCTATATGGCGCAGCCTGAAGGGTTTGTGAATCCAGAATTCCCAGATCGTGTATGCAAGCTTAAAAGATCCATTTATGGATTAAAGCAAGCATCATGACAATGGAATAAGAGATTTGATAGTGAGATTAAGAAGTATGGATTCACTCAAAATCTTGATGAGCCATGTGTATATCACAAAGCTAGTGGGAGTAATGTAATTTTCCTTATATTATATGTCGATGACATATTGATCATGGGGAACGACATTCCAAGTTTGCAAAAGGTTAAGGCATATCTTGGAAGTTGTTTTTCTATGAAAGATCTAGAGGAAGCTGCATTTATTCTGGGAATCAAGATATATAGAGATAGATCTCAGCGATTAATTGGATTAAGCCAAAGTGCTTACATTGATAAAATATTGAAGAGATTCAGTATGCAAATTTCCAAGAAAGGATATTTGCCGATGCAAGAGCAACATGGCTTGAGCAACAAAGTTTGTGCTTCAACACCTGAAGAGGTGCAACGCATGAAGAGAGTCCCTTATGCTTCGGCTGTGGGATCTATAATGTATGCGGTGAAAAGTACAAGACCAGATGTGGCGTTTGCTCAGAATTTAACCAGTCGGTATCAGCAGAATCCAGGTGAAAAACACTGGACTGCTGTTAAGAATATTCTTAAGTACCTTAGGGCTACTAAAGAGATGTTCTTGGTTTATGGGGGTACTCCATCTGCAGAGCTTGATGTAACAGGTTACTGCGATGCTTCTTGGAAAGGTGATAAAGATGATACGAAGTCTCAGACGGGTTATGTCTTTGTCATTAATGGAGGAGCTGTTGATTGGAGGAGCAAAAAGCAGAGTGTACTAGCGATGTCTGCTACAGAAAGTGAGTATATAGCTGCTTCAGAAGCTGCAATGGAAGCTGTTTGGATTAGGAAGTTTGTTTCAGGGCTTGGGGTTATGCCTTCGATTCAGCGACCTATAAAAATGTATTGTGACAACTCAGCTGCAATTACATTTGCCAATGAACCTGGAATCATGAAAGGCACCAGACATTTCCCGATTAAGCACCACTATGTCAGAGAGCAAGTTGAGATAGGTGAAATCAAAATGCTCAAAGTTCACACAGATGAAAACTTAGCTGATCAATTTACAAAGCCTTTACCTGGCACCAAGCTTTATAAGCATGCTGAAGGAATAGGACTTAAATTAGCTGATAGTTTCATGCCCATTTGTGATTAGTATTTGGATAAAGGATGTAATGTACAATTATTAATGTTTAATAAAATAAAGTATTGGTTATGTTTATTTATTCAAGTCTTAATAATATATCCTATATTTCCATGTTTAAAATTCGTGAATAATTTATTATTCTAAATAGTCCGTTGTCGATTAATGATATGGGAATATCATTAAACTAAGACAATTTTGAGTATTGGTTAAGGATATACTTGAAAGTATATTGATGCGTAGTCATACCAATTTCACATGATATTCAATGAATTGAGTATTGGACTTATCCCAACAATATGATTTAAATTTATTGTGAGAATCATATTTAATAGTTATCCTCAGACTTGAGATACCAGATAAGTGTCATGGATGTAGTGCATTTTGTGGAGCAATCTACCGCTTACCGTAATTGGAAGTCATAAGGGTTGTTTTCAGAATGTTGCAAAGTTCATGGGTTATTCTTGTAGTCAAGAGAGAATTCGTTCCTTCTGATTTGTTCAGAAGTTTAATACTGCTGGGCCCCTCGTAGGGTTGACAAAATGTTTGCGTGGCCACGCCCAAAGTTTATCTGGAATACGTTCAGATATTTTGGTAATTTTGCTCAATCATAAAGAGACGAGAAACAGAATTTAATAAAGGACCTCACATCTTTATTAATGTAGTACTAGAGGCGAAAGGATAATAATAATGATGAATCATTAAAGGTTTTCCAGGAAACCTAGCTCAGGTCGAACTAGGGGCATTGGAGTGTTGCAAGATGCTAACCAATGTCATTTTACTATTAATAGATATACGAGTGGGAGCTGTTAAAAGTTACGTATAAATATTAATAAGTAAATGTCTAGTATCGAACCCGAGACCTCGGGATTGCACACTTTACAAACAAGAATAATGTATAATAAATATATATATGTTAAATGTATCGTATATATATATATATATATATATATATATATATATATATATATATATATATATATATATATATATATATATATATATATATATATTTATAAACACTTAATGGACTAAATGGTCGTTAGTTATTAAACGTATGGACTAATTATCATTAGGGACAAAAGGAAAGGACTAGAGTGTAACTTGGGAGTCAAGAAAGATCTAGAAACACCCTTTGGGTGCTATGGCCGGTCGAAGCCCATCCCATGGGTCGACCCATGCTTTACTTGAGCTCCAAGATTCACCTAGTATATATACAAGGCCAAGGATTAGGGTTTCACATCTTTTGTGCACACACACTAACCCTAAATCTTTTCTCCTTGTCTCTTTCTTTTGTGGCCGATCGGTTCAACCCCTCCCAAGGGATCTTGGATCGATTTTGGTTCTTCCAAAATATAAGTGTTTTGTTTACTTGCATCAAACCTTTATTCGTTGGTAGTTTGTGTGTACAAGAACGAGGTAATTACTTACTTTAGTAATTATCAAGAGATCGATAAACAAAACGGTAAGGGGTTTATCATTGATCTATTTGTACAAGAATCAAGGTTTATTTGAAGTGCATCGGGTACGTTTACTATTTATGTTTTAGTTAATCTTTATACGTGTTATTACTTGATCCTAGCTTCCGCAATATGTGTACTTTGATTGTCAAACTCTAACAGAAAATTTTCTTCACTCTCCGCATGAATTTTGGATCGTATACTACGAATTAATTAAAATTTGTACAACGAGATTCAGATAACAAATAAACAATCAAGAAACATTAACGTGTAAGCTTGAGTAAGAATTATGGGTCATCTTTTATTTAAATGTACGAAATAACGACAATATAAAATTTTATAACGGCAAACTAAGGGCCCGTTTGGTTTGTAAAAAGATTTGGAATCGGATTTTAATTCGATTTAGAATGAAATAAAATGAGGTAAGAGAAAAAAATAATATTTTATTAAAAATTTATTTTAATAGTTGATAAATAATTTATTACTAGAAAGAAAGTGGGGTAGTTTTATTTTTTTAATAATTAATTTAAATAGATTGTGAGGGAAATATAAATGCGAGGTCTATTATTTACAAAAGACACCACGTATGGCATGAATCAATATATTATTACCGGGCCTACTTTAATACCCAAAAACTTGAACCAAATATTTAATTTTTAAAATGAAACTATTCCTTGAATCCAAAAGCTATAATCCAAAAGCTATAAACCAAACGGGCCCTAAGAAAGTTATTCACATTTTAGGAATTTCTTTAACCTAAAGAGAGACCAAACCACAAAAAAAATCATACGATATGGATAGGGATGTGAACGAGCTCACCTATTTGAGTTGGGGTCGACTCGATGAAAACAAGGTTGCTCCGTAAAAGAGCCCAAATTACATATGGTTGTTATTTATTTTTTGGTCATGAAGTTGACAACCATAAATTATAAATATTGGGTGAAACAAAGTTAAACTTTTGTTGAGCAACTCGACCTCGAGTTGGACTTGAACTCGAGCTTTATTGGGCCTCGAGCTCAAGCCCATAAAACGAGTTCAAAATATTTAACGAGAGTAAGATAAGCGTATAATGTTTCGGCTTTATCAACTTTTTCGAGTTTGCAAGTCGTTATATATTCGCATACAAATTATTTATAATGTATGGCTATTCTCGTGATTATTGAGTTCTTTTAGCATTCAAGGCATATATATATATATATATATATATATATATATATATATATATGTGTGTGTGTGTGTGTGTGTGTGTGTGTGTGTGTGTGTGTGTGTGTGTTCGAATATACGCTATGTATATTATAGGGCATCATATATATGTGAATACCGTAAGTAAAAGAAGTATTATTATAAATAGATCGAGCTTTTTGAGCCGACCTCTAGTCGAATTTAAATAATATTCCTTAAGCCGGGCTCGAGGTCAGCATATATAATGTACGTTTTTTATCCATGCATGTGCTTTGTCGAGCTCAACTTGAGTTGCTTACACCTACCATATCATTAAAAAAAATGTAGCTATGTAATGAGATTGGTGGTTACATACGTAATGAAATAAACTAATGAATAAATCATTCCATTACAAAACTCAAAACATAATGAAATCTCGGCTAAAACATTAAATTTACAAACTTAATTGGCACCTTTGATATTTATATAAATATTATTGAGTATTTGCTATATGTGACATAGAACTTGTCGAAACAATCGTCTTCGAAAGGCAGCTGACTGTGGGCCGGTCTGATTTATCGGTCCGGTTATTAACCTTTTCCATCTAACAACTGTCACCGTGAAATGAAACATCAAATCGACTTCATAGTAAAAAAAATATATATAATAATAATAATAAAAAGTGGCTCCACAAAAATTTGCCAGGAAAAAACGAGTACAACAAACCCACACCCCACCTTGTCTGCAAAAGATTGGTGCAGCATAAAACTGGTCGGAAAAATAGAGCATTTTCTCACCATTTCAAAAAAACATTTTCTTGATTTCTCTCTTTAAATACACATTTTTATCTCTCACTATTTCTCTTTTTCAAAACCCTTTATCAACTAAAGAAAAAAAAAATCATGAATATCAAAAATGTCAACAAAAAGGATGTCACTATTTAAGTTATTTGCAAGAGAGCTGATAATAAAAGGCAAGAACAACAAAAACAAACCTTCCAAGAATAACAACCTAACTACGAAACCAAAGAATAATATTGCAAATTTTGTTATTTAGGCTCATAAAAAATAACGAACATTAGAACACTCACCGTATTTCATTAAACACATTGCATTCATTAAAAAAATTGTTATCACAGATACACAATGTAATTAAGAAAAGATTGATCAAATTGCAATAAATTATTAAATATAACATTTACCAGGATCTCTTAAGCCCCAATTCTCTAGCAACTTACTGTAGCCACACACAAAATAATTATAAAATACTTTTGCTACAGTGTAATGTGAGGGTTGAACAGAGAAATGTACAGTGTCAGGATTAAAAAAATCCGCCCTCCCCTCATATCTCACCCACAAATTCCAGAACCCTCCTCATTCATCTTCTCCTACATCAAACCTACCAAACTAACACAACAAAAAATATCAAAACATCCCAACACAACTAAACCTAATTCCATGAACATCTATTTCATTCATATTGAAAATAATTTGAGGATGGTGTGGGCATTTGAGGATATCAAAATACATATACAGATTTAGATCGCGTTTAGTTATCCAGTACCACCAATTAATCAGCGGAAAAAAACGGTTTGCCTAACACAAGGTTAGAAATTAAAAATTATCTATTTTGATTGTTCTTATATTTTTAAGGTTTTTTTCCCCGATATTGTTTTTTTTATTTTGGGTTTCGGGTTAAGATCACAGAAGCGAGTAAGGGGTTTATAATGGTGTGTTTGGATGTGTATGTTTAGATAAAATTTGATTTTGATTATAGCTGAAAGAAAATTGTGGGTGGGTTTGTGTTTATTTTTGTGGGTTTTTAGAATTAGGGGTTATTGGTTTTGTAAAATTAGTGACAAAAGAAAATCGGTTGTTAATATTTGGACACAACAGTCAATATTAGTTTTTATGATTTGTAACAACAGTATGGAATCAAGAAATCTCATTAGTAAGGGGTTGTTTGGGTAAGCTTACTTTAAGCGTTTAATAGCTTATTTTAGTTTCAAAAGAAATTAAGCTCTTTGAAGGTGTTTGGTAAAGCTTATGTGAAAAGTATTATCATTTTTGTCAAGGAAATATGATAATAAGAATAATCCATTGTGTCGTATGCTATGTAGTTATCTCGGTCAAAAATCTCGTATCGTTCAAGGTCCGAGATTTGAAATATCAGTTATCGCGGTGAGATATCGGTGAGATATCGGTTTTTATATTTCTCAGATATTATATATCAATAATCACAAAATTAGTAGCCAACTAGCCATTCAAAAATTCAGTAGGCTAGTAACAAGTAATCTATTCAATTAAGAAACCACAAAACAAGGAAGTTATCAAGTAATCATATCATCAATTAATAAAGTCAAGAAGAAAAGAAGTTGTGTTTAATTACCAGTTAGACAAAAGGATGAAGAAAGAATGGTTTATTAAGGAAGAAGAAGTTGTATCTGTTAATTTGTATCTGTATCATGCCGCGCTCATTAATTAGGGTTTTAATTGGGCTATTATTAAGTGGGCTGTTATTAAATTGGGCTGCAAAAAAACACAGAAAAAAAATATAACTTTCAATATCTCGCCAAAATCTCGAAAATCTCGCGAATTTCAAAATATCGTCAAAATCTCGGCAAATCTCGCCGATATTCTCGGATCCGAGATTTAGGGCCGAGATTTTGATCCGAGATTATTTTTAGGGGCGAGATCCGAGATCTTGACGAGATCTCGGCGAGATCTCGCCGAGATTAACTACATAGGTCGTATGTATAGTCATTACTCATTAGTAATGACCATACATATGGTATTAACTTGGCAAAATGAAAGAATACTCTTAAACCATGTTTTTTTGCTCATTGGCTTAGGGAGTGATTGGATTAGCTTATTTTGTTACATTAACATTGAGGTTGTTTGCATTGTGGCAGGGAGATATGTATATTGGCGTTGCAAATGATTAGATTTGCAGCCATGGCGGGGTAAATAATTTCCTTATGAAATTAGTTGGCATGATCATAGTAGCAGCCAGTAGCGTAGACCCTTATAGTAAGAATATTTCCTTTTTCTCTATTATAGTTTGGGAGTTTATTATTTGTGCCTGGAATGTTTATATTCCCCCCCCCCCCCCCCCCCGAAAAGCATTGTGTGTAGGTGCAGAGCAGGCTACGGCAGGCTGCTCTCTCACAGTTCTCTTTTAAGGCCTAATACAAACATTGAGTATATGACATTGACAGTTATTGAAGTTCAAAGTGAGTGTTATTTTAGACGTGTTCAATCACTTTTGGTCTACAAAAGATATTTAATGTTTTGTCATTATACTTAGCTTTGTAGAGTAAGAACATGTACGGTGCAATTTCATATTGAGTTAACTCATTGTTTGGCGCTTTCAGTTTTGAAGGATCTAAAGCATGCTGATTCACAAGAATGAGCTAAAATTTAAGGTAAATCTGCAACAACAGGGATTGCAGACCATGCACAAGATCACTTGGGATAAGTGGTGTAGAGTTACATGAAGTTAGGGCAGCTGTTACCCAAGGTAGCCATTTTGGAGCAGCTTCGGTCTAATGTAGAGTGTTTGGGTAAGCTTATATAAGTAGCTTATACTTTTAATTTTATAAGCAGCTTAATAGCTTATGCGTTATCAAAACAAAATAAAGAAGCTTGTACTTTTGTAAGCTTTGCGTATAATGTTTATTCATTTCTGCTTTTGGAATCTTTTCGTCTTCTACAGCTTACAGGAAGGGGAAATAGAGACCGTGCGAGTCTTCAAAGAGTTTATGCTATACCGTATCCAGACCAAGAACGCTTAAAGGTTAGTTTATAATTGTTTTCTCAATAAATGATATGTTAAAAATATTAGATGCATTCATGATAAATTACTGATTATCCTAGCATGTAAAGCTTACTGTTTAACATACGAGTTTGTTCTTATATAGAACTGATTTGTTGATGTCTCTCAGGTTTTCAAATGGCTTTTCAAGAAGTTGTTGGGGAAGTGTTGTTGTCTATGCTCCCTCTCGGTGCCCCTGATCAGGTACACGTTCTCTAGGTTAAAATGGTTGTATGCTTTGAATTTGTTAATGTTACTAGCCGCAGTTTATAGTAAAACTAGCAGCCATTTGTTGGCTGACTGTTTGCACTAACGCAGCCATGCCAGTTTCATTTGGTTGTAGGTTATGAGACTAGAGTTGTTTGAGGTTTGAGAGCGGCCGTATCTTGGCTGGCCGTTTACACTAACGCAGCCATGATTATACAGGACTCTGCAAAGAGAATTACCGTCTACAATATTTGGTGTTGCTGAAGATCATGCCTCATATTTAGTGTTTGTCGCTGCTGATAATGTGTAGACATGTGTGGGCGACCGGGGGAATGAAACAATGGATCAACATGTTAGAGTGATATTTATTGTTTTTTTTTTTTTTTTGCTATTAGGTACCTTACACATCTCTTTGTCTACTGTATACAAAAATGTTATTTAGCTTAAAATTTGTCAAAGATAACGGAGGAGATAGAGTTTGGCCTCCTTATGTTGTATCAGAACCTAAGTACGTAATTTATGTCTGACTTAAGCCCAATCTTTAGCAACAAACCTGAACATGAGACCCGTCCGTTATGGGTTCGCTGCGGGTTTACAAAATGGATGCTACTGCTAACAACTCAGGTTAAGGTTTCGATTATTTCTTTAGAGGAAGAATGTTAGGATTTGTTTATTATAGTAAATTTGTTGCATCTGTAACAGGTTTAGCACGTGCATTGGGGACCATTGTACGGGGTGAAGGAAATCACATCTTCTCACAAGGTAAGAATTCACAAACTGCAAATTGAGTATTGTTCGTGGGCTGACATTTAAATTGATGCAGCTGCTTGGAGCGAGGCTTATCGGGACAAAATTGGGCTAGAAGGACAGGAACCGTTGGTGAGTTTGAGTTTTGCACTCCATGATTGCGTTGGTTTGAGTTATATGAGGTGCCACATTAGTAGAAGTGTAGTATGAGTTTTATGTTGATATAGTCCTATAAGGGTCTTGATATTGTATATTATTAAGTTACTTTTGTTATGATTCAACTACAATATTTTGGACTAAATTGTCTGATAGTCCAGCGATATATGCTTTTTTGCAATAGCGCACCACCAAGAATAGGAACTGAATGTCGTTTATACCTGCCCAAATATTGCACATGATATATGCTTTTTAATTCGATGGGAGAGTTTTATTAATTCACTTAAAAAAAAAAAAAAAAAAAAAAAAAAAAAAAAAGTTGCATATATCTAACAAGATTAGTTGGGTTGTATTGGTAAGCCTAAAGATTTTCTATATAGTGAATGATGATCAGTGTCTTATTTGATATGTGCCTCCGATAAGCAAAATTAACCCTGTTGTCATACTATGGGCTTTACTCTTTTTTGGAAATAGTCTTTGTAGTGGTATATAAAACTTTTATTACTGAACCTTAACTTTTGCATTTAGTTTTACATCTTATGACCTGTGAATGCTTTAAGTAATAGTACTATTTTTTTTTTTTTTGTTTTTTGTTTTTTTTTCTTTTTTCTTTTTTACAGATTTGTTAAAATTGTTCTATTGAAGCAAAAAAAAAAAAAAAAAAAAAAAAAAAAAAAAAAAAAAAAAAAACTGATAAATTGAATGCCATTGTCGGGTAAGTTTGCTGTCAGTACATCATTCTTTTTAGCAAGGATCTACCTCATTATAAATTGAATCTTTTGTCAACTTTTGTAATGTTACAGGTATCTTGGTGCATCTTATGACATCCCGTCACTGGTTGAGAAGCTTCTATACCAGCTAGCAAGCAAACAGACCATTGTGGTGAATGTTTACGACACAACAAATGTTTCTGCAACCATTAACATGTATGGCCCTCACAAGACTGATACAGGTGTACTTCACATCAACAGCCTTGACTTTGGTGATCCTGCTAGAAGGCATGAAATGCGTTGCAGGTTATAAGCTCACTAAGTTTTTGATTTTTTTGATTTCAAGAAACCAGACCCACCTGAATTTATGTGTATTGAATTGGCATTTGTATTGTAACACAATATTCTTTTCTTTTTTTTTTTTTTTTGAACTTAAGAAGTTTTCCTTATGCATGACAGAAAAACATGAAGCTGATTGCAAAATGCTATTTTTGCAACACTTGCTAAACCTTCTTTGGCAAAACATCCCGCGGCAACGCGCGGGTGATCCACCTAGTAACTAATCAAACAAAAGGATTTAAGATTCATATTTATAGAAAAGTACATGAAGAAAAGGAACCTTAAAGGGGGGGGGGGGGGGGGTTTCAGGTCAAGTTATAAGTCTAAATCCGGGTCAATTTACATGTTTGTTTCAGGTCAAGTTATAAGTCTAAATCCGGGTCAATTTACATGTTTGATGGTCAACATGTGTGCAATGATGACAGTGATTTACTTGAAGGGTCAAATTTCAGATCATAAGGTTCATTTGGTCAAAAGGATTTACTATTGGATGGTTCAAGCCTTTTCAGGAGTTCACACGTCACACCATTGGAACGGTGTACCTGGTCTTGTTCGGGATGGACCTTATAATTTTGGACAACCCGATTTTCAAGATCAGGCCACGTCGGATATGGAGTGCATGATTACCCACTTTCAATGATTTTGAGAAACATTATTCGATGTAATCATGGTTCATCAATGAGTAAATTTGCATACTCCAAACATTTTTCTATGTGATTGTTTAACTTTGATGGCAAAGTATTTTTTTTTTAATCCTTTTCTTTATCACCATTCACTACTACTTATAAAGAGTTTATTTCTTTTTTAAAAATTAAATTAATATAATGTGTGTATCTTTTAAGTATCACTTAAACTTGACAACTTAAATTATATCTTGACAACTTTTAAAAAACACACACTATTTTAATTTTAATAAACATACGCTTTGTATTTTCAAAAGCAACCGCTTTTCATGAAAAGTTGAACCAATCAACATTTTGGAAAGAACAATTAGGAATTTTCTCGTAATGTTTGATTTGAAGGTATAATTTTTCTACTCACCTTGATAAGTTCTTTAATATAACCTTAAAAGGGTTTTATATAATGTTTGAAGGTATAAGTACCTACCACACCATATGTAAACATAAATTACAAAATTGATGAAACAATGTTACATAGAACTTGTCGTGAATATAAAATAATAAGTGTGGTATTACAAAAATCATATACTCGATAATACTACGCGCGTATACAATCAACCATACTCGTGAATAAATGTTTTCACTTGGGATAAAAATTTCCTTGATGCTTAATGATATTAATTCCTATCTTTCTTGTCGTTAATAGTTTCACTTGGGATAATTATGGTAGATCTCAAACAAAAACTATGGTTATTCAAAATTGACATGTAAAAGTCGCATGAAATGGTGTTACACTAGTGCGACTTCCCTGTGAACGAATGACACAATTACACGTATAATGTAAGAAAACAATCGACCTGTGGTCGCATGACCATTTTTGTGACCCAAAAATAATGTTATAATTAGGTCACTGTTATTCCTATACGTTGAGCTCGCGCAAGTGTGTTGCAATTTGGTGGCACATGGTCAACAAAATTGAAATTTCGTTGGTCTAGAGTGTGTATGTGAAGTGTGTCGTAACTTTCATTTACATTTCCCTTATTTAAAGGGCTTACTTTGTATCAGGGCAAAGGCCACAATCTATAGAAGCTCTACATCCTACTTGCCTAGTAAAACAAAAAATCACATTGAAAATCATTGAGACCTGCTAGAAAGCAATGAAACATAATGTACAAATGGATAACAACTTGCAACGGTACTATAAAGCTGCTATAATATGTATTCAAATACACATAGACCAAAATACATATGGTTGTTATTTATTCTTTGGTCATGAAGTTGAGACCCATAAATTATGAATATAGGGTGAAACCAAGTTAAACTTTTGCTGAGCAACTCAACCTCGAGTTGGACTTGAACTCGAACTTTATCGGGCCTCGAGCTCAAGCCCGTAAAACGAGCTCAAAATATTTAACGAAAGTAACTTAAGCGTATATGTTCGGCTTTATCAACCTTTTCGAGTTTGCAAGTCGTTATATATTTGCATATAAATTATTTAATTATACTGTATGGGCTATTCTCGTGATTATCGAGTTTTTTTAGCATTCAAGGCATATATATGTTCGAATATACGCCATGTATATTTTAGGGCATCATATATATTTTAATGCCATAAGTAAAAGAAGTGTCATTATAAATAAATCGAGCTTTTTGAGCCGACCTCTAGCTATCCTTTAAGCCGAGCTCGATCCCAACATATATAACTTTACGTTTTTTATCCATGCCCGAGCCTTGTCGAGCTCAACTTGAGTCGCTTACACCTACCATGTCGTTATGGAATGAAGAAAAAAAAACTATAGGTAGCTATGCAATGAAATTGGTGATTACATACGTAATGAAACATACCAATCAATAAACCATTTCATTACAATACTCAAAACATAATGAAATCTCGACTAAAGCATTAACTTTGCAAACTAAATTGGCACCTTTGGTTTTTATATAAGTATGATTTTGAGCATTTGTACAAGTATGAAACCAGTCTTTTTTTTTTTTTTTTTTTTCCTTGGCAAAAGTATATAATGAGGCATTTCGAAAGCTAATATTATATAAAAAGTGTCGTCGTTTTATCATATATAATACAATAACTATTTAAACTATCAACATATGCTCATTTAAGATATTTTATCACCAAATTACAATTTTCTTCAATAAAAGTATGTGTACATATATATATTATTATTATTAACGGGACAAATTTTGAGCCTCTAAAGTTTTTGAGGCTTGACACCCTCATAGACTCTCTTTATGAAAACTTGTTTTCATTTTTCTTATGTGGACATATGGTTTATTTGGTTTTTATGCCATATATATGCCTATATGTAACAATGACCCACCAGAAGTCAGAACAAGCCCAACAAGTGAACAATAATAAATTAATAAGTCAACCAGCTTGCTTCTGATCACGTGGCCCGCACGAGTTACCGATCCAAAAGAAACAGGTGACGTCATCAAGCGTGTCCTCCACTCGCTTGGGATCCTCTGCATCAAGTTAAATGAGTCACACAGGGGTTTTGAGCTAGGAGATAGGCAATTGCATGATGACACGTGGTATAGTACATTTGATAGAGGACTTTATTTTTAACAAAAATTATCTCAAGTTCTTTAACACTTGCTCTTTATTACTGGAAAGTTTGATAGAGGTACTTAACAAACGACAATGCTTAAATGACCATTAACTTTGACCATCTAATAATTACTATATTTAGAACAAAATCGACTGGTAATACTATCGGGCACTCGTCAAGTATTAGGCCAACTACAGGTACATCGTGAGGCATCTTTGTCGCCTAACAAGTACAACGTTAAGGGTTCGATCATTGGCAATCTCATAACTACAACCGTTGAGTGAGTCATGTGTACACCCACATTATAGAAAGACAATTGATTATGGTCAGTTCAGTTTACCGGGTATTAATCTTTTGCCACCTAACATGTACGAATATTGTAAAAGGGTCTGGGTATACTAACACCAGTCTAAAACCTGACTCGTTAGTCATCCTTGAATCACAGTTGAACAACAAAATAACTATGTAATGTAATTCCTTTTTATTGATTAGTATGTATATATGTTATGGTAAGCATTAATCGACATAAATGAAGCAAACGATAAACGCTATAAACAAAAGAACAAGACACAAAATGAGGAAAATCTTATTTGGACAAGTTTCACGTGATATGTTACAAGCCGAATATAATTATTTGTGCCCAAATAAAGGGGAGAAGCGAAGCTCTGGTTTGAAAGTTATTTATATGAATTGTCACTAAATTTTCCAAAAAAAAAAAAAAAAAAAAAAAAAAAAAAAAAAAAAAAAAAACGCTTAGAGCTAGATGATGAACTTTTATTTTTTTCATTCGGGTTATTGAACTTATATTTTTTTCTTCATATTTTTAGGATTACTGGATGCATATTTTTCATAGTTAAGCAACATAAATGTCGTATTTTTACAAGTTCAGTGATTTTTACGTATATTTTTATAAGTTCAGTAACCCTAAAATATTATTTTTTATAAGTTCAGTAATCCAAATAAACAAAACTAAATGAAAGTTCGTTAACATTTTTTTTTTTTTTTAAGTTTAGTAAATATGTTTGTGAACCCGTCCTACAAATCCTCTTATTTTAGGGCCAATTTAATTTTAAGCATACGAATGAGATTTACCAACACTTTTGCCTATGAAAACCAAACAAACTACATGAATCGAACTGAACCTGCTACATTTCTCCAACTATATCTTTTTTAGGTGTTAGGACTTGTAGAACTTTTGTTTTATTATGCTGATTTAACAAACTACACATTATATGTTATTATGTTTCATCGAAGAGAATTTGTGTTATCTTAGCCCCCAATCCCCCCATCCATGCGCTATTCAATAATATTAAAAAAAATGGCAGCGTAAGGTAACAAACTAGTATTGAAAGCTGGTCGCCTTTGGAAGCATTCGTTGGTAACCAAAGCATATCGTGGCCACCAACAAAGACATGGTCAAAACCAGGATTTGAGTTAGCGAAGCCTTACTAGAGAAAGGAAGCAACAATAAACTATGTGTCTGAATAATGTAAGAAAAAGTACTTATTGTTCCAACAAAAAAGATTGACAAAAACTAGTAGTGGTTCTTCAACAAGCACACATATAAGTGTATGAAAACTCATTTGATACGAATATAACAAGCTTGATCCGAATTATTGATAATTTAGTAACTATGGCATCATATAATGTTATTAAATTGTACCAACTCAAGTTAAATGACATAAACAAATGTCATACACTGATTGCCTTTTTGAAATTAAAGAATTGTATAGACTCAAAATGCTTGTTAAATATTTGATGTCAAGAATGTTCTCTACTAAAAGAGCTTTATGTAGTTTTACATAGCAATATAGCATTCATATCAAGAGTATATGGCTATGCAATCAAATGTCCAAATATGGGCAAAAACATGGAACATGGGACTCTGTTTACTCACAATTAACATTTGTTGGTTACCCATTTGGGCGATGAAATTTATTGGATGGAAAAAGAATGCTTTGACTTTTGTGGAGAATCAATGAATTTATTCATTGACGTTGTGTTTGGCGCTACAAGAATTTTGAAGTGTTTAAGAACGATTATAATTTGGAAAGATGGCCGGGCAAATATATGATATATTTTGACACAATAAATAAACTAACACAGTTATGAGTTTATGACTGATGATTACAATAACTTCACAAGTAAAAAACCACGTGTTTTGTTGAGCAGTAAATGAGATGATCTTTTATTCGTATCTAGTAGTTATGCTATCTATCACCTATATATGTCATAAGATAAATCGCTAAACTATAGTAAAGGAATGTTCATAAGCTAAATCATGCGCGCATATATAGTCTTCGAGCTCCACAAAAGAACGTATCTTAAAGTTTGGCTTTTTATTTTTCATTTATTTTACCTTTTTTAATTATAAACATTGAACAATTCATAAACATAATAGGACAAATGACAAAAAGTATCGTAGATACGTCCAATCTTTAATTCATGTAGTATCAAACTTACATTAGCAACTATAACTCTACCAATTGTGGTGTCATAGAATTGTAGGTATTTAGGGTGGAACATCACAAGATAAATATTTGTACATAAGTTTCTTTACTAACGATTGGTTTGATAAAATTGTTAGTTTATTCAAGTTTTTCTGTATTAAATAAAGACTAATGATTTCAATATATCGTAACTAATGACACGTGTTTACTTTAAACCACTACTTAAATAGTAACTTATTTCAATCAGGGAGATGATTTGTACACACGAGGTTTTCATTTGCACACTCAAATGTACAACCAGTTAAAACACAATATATACATAGTACAATAGTTTAATTAGTATATTAGAGTGTCTCAATCAAAAAATTGAGTATACAAATCATTTCCCTACACTTAAATGTCATGTATTTAACAGAGTTATAAGAATGAAAAGAAAACGATGTTGCTTTGTTACATTGGCTATCCAGCTATCCTCAACAATCAAAATTTGTTTGAAGTTTGATTAAATAAAACATCCGAAAAATAATGTTGTTGTGTTAAACAATTTGAATTACAAATTAGTTATCGAAGTCTATTAAATACTCGAGTTCAATAGTAGACAGGACCGGGTGGTGTTGTTTTTGTTGTTATAATAATTTGTTTGTGTAGTAGCTTGTATCAACATGTTCTAACATCTTGTTACATATCCTTTTTTTGGTTTTGTGGTAAGAGAACATTGGTTCGTAATTTATCACTTATGTTCAAGTGCTAAAATTATAGCTAGCAACAAACTTAAACCACAATTTTACCATGTCTGAAGTTTTTGGGTTCCTCAAGAGTCGTGGATCCTAAAATTAGGCAAAATATAACTAACAAATACACGAGCGAGAAAACATAAATGCTTAAGCTTAGGTAGGTATCTTGAGTCATCGATAAATATATAAAACATAAAATTATATAATGGCAATGTAAGTAAACTTTAAAACGGGGGGATTTATTAAGCTAACGAGGAGCTAGAAATTAACAATATAAAAAAATCACAATTTAAAACACGTGTGAACCAGATCAACAATCCAATATAACCAACATGATAGTAATTTTTCTACTTCTATGTGAGATCCATAAGAACTATAATAATTTAGAGATAATTTATCTTATGTCGAGTAACTTTATAATGGTTCGAAAATTGTGTTTACTTTAGCATTAATAAGTGATAGAAAAACAAACCTGCATCTCCTGTATATATTACTATTTTTGTGTTAGTTTGGCTAAAAAATATCAGTTGCTTTTGGTCTTAGGTTTGCTAGTTGTCTAAATAAACACACTCACACTCTAAAAAACACCCACAACATTGAAAACCCCTCACACACTTTCTATTTATTCAAATATATATTTAATGTTTTTTTTCTACTTCAATATTAATGTTAAATAAAACATATTGAAACGAAAGGTTAAATATGGAGCACACTAAAATGATGGAAAAATAATAAATTATAAGAACCTTTTATTGTATTTGCATCTCACTACAAATAAAGATCTTTTTACATATATGCACATGAGTTTATTTATTTGTTCATTAAAAGAGTGTGAAGTAACAAAGGTTAAGAGCACATTCTATGCAATATGTTCGGTACCTTTTCCTATGCATATATGACCATTATGGAAGTCATCTTAGTTAAAGATTACGAGTAGAAACATGACGCATACCCAGCTACACAGTTAATATCATCTAGCTGTTTTAAACAACCCTCATGCAACTTGAACATATATTATAGGTTTCTAAAATTGTGTTAAACAACATGGGACAACTTTATCTATTGATGTAAGTTAAAATTTTGACATGAAATAAAGTAACAAATTTTCAATACTTTTCTGCAAACTACATTTTTTAAATAATATGCAAGTGGGTAGGGGTGTAAACGAGTTAAACCGCTAATGACTTACTAAGGATAGGCTCCATAGAATCTCAAAACAAGCAAGCCTAAACAAGCCCAGGATGGAGTTCGAGCCGAGTTCGAGGCTCATTCAAGAAACGAGCTCGAGCGTGAGCTTCGTACTCAAAGCTCTGCTAAGCTTGCAAGCCTTAAAAATATACACGTATGTGTATTGTGTATACGCAAAACTATATATACACGAGCTCAAAATAAATAGACAAGCTCAAATGTAATGTGTTTAACTAACCGACCTTGAGTCAAACTTTATTTTAATTTGTTTATTTTTATAAGAGATGAGTTGAGACTCTAACATGTACTCCCTCCGTCCCATTATAAGTGTCCACTTTGACTTTTTTGAGTCTTTTTTGTTCATCTTTGACCATTAATATTTTTATTTTTGTTATATAATACTTGATGCAAATTATACCAATAAAAAAAGGCATTTAAAACCTAATCCATTCATATATTTTTCATCAAGTATTATATAACATCAATAAAAATATTTATGGTCAAATTTGAATTAGAAAGACTAAAAAAGGTCAAAGTGGACACTTATAATGAGACAGAGGTAGTAATTTTTTTCACAAAATAATTAGCTAAATCTGTACGTACATATAAGACTCAAAACAAATTTGAGCCCGAGCTTGAGTTTTATAATCCTAGGCGACAGGTGTGTACCCGTGCATAGCGACGAGATTTTATAGCGGCAAATATGTATACTTATGATATCGTGGTTAAGTGTTTCGTGTAATTTTTAGCAATTGATGTTAATAAGTCTTTGTCATCATCCGAGATGACAACAACATCATAACAATTCCACTTAAACAAATAGGATTGAAATGTGGATTGGGATTAAGAACATTATTTAGAAGAGTCAATAAGAAAATGGGTAAAGATTGAGTAATTTTAAAAACAACATAAACTTTAAAATGAAAAGTTAATTTTAAGGTGACTATTTCAAAACGTATTTTAAAGACAACATATTTATGTGAACATTAAACAAAAGATTGAAATTTAAGTTTGAAATGAATATTTTGAGGATTAAATATTTATTTT
Source organism: Artemisia argyi (assembly GCA_030686995.1). Taxonomy (NCBI): domain Eukaryota; kingdom Viridiplantae; phylum Streptophyta; class Magnoliopsida; order Asterales; family Asteraceae; genus Artemisia; species Artemisia argyi. The sequence goes on from CM060685.1 coordinate 49,049,828, forward strand.
CAAGTTTTTATAAGATTAAAAAAAATTACACTATATGTAGTAGAGATATATATTCCCATTTTAATAGACTCATGTTAGAGTAAACTCACTTCCACTCCTGAATTTATTAAAAGAATATAAAGTTATATGTTTTTAAGCTTATAGTACCACATAGTTCAACATCGTAAAATTACCCTCCCAATGAGACAAACATATATTTCTGTTTTTATTTTCTTCCTAAATAATGTAAAAGGAGGAATTCCTATGTGGAAAATATACATGTCACTGTCAAAGATTGAGAATTGTGGACACATTATCTTCAGGTATTCTTGCTTTGCAGGTTTTTAGAGTTGTTGTGCCACTACCCATATCTCGTGCAGGTTTAACATTGTTGTACCACTACAAATACAATGTATGTCCATTTATTTAATTTATTGACCTTTTACATTTTGTGTTTTAATTATACTAAAATGAACCAAAATATAATTAGCATAGACAAATATACTACAGTAATTAAGAAGGAGTAAATCAATCTTGCACTTCGTTAAACTAAGGAATTAGGCCTACGAAATAACCAAATAACACCGATAAGAAGGACGATTTGTTTGGTTATCATATATATCATTTCGAACTAATCCCTTTGGGTATTACATTGGCGGATCTAAAAATTATTTTTTAAATGACAAGAGTATGCATTTTGTCGATCAGCCCCTGAGGAGACATCACGTAACATTGGAACGATGCACAGATGATTAGCATGATCCCGCGCGCGCAAAAAATAAATAAATAAATAAATTATTTAACAAAAAAAAAAAAAAAAAAAAAAAAAAAAAAAAAAAAAAGGCTTCATCAAGTTACGCAACGTTTTATATCAAATCAAAGCATCTCGTATGGAGAATCTCTAACTCCAAATATGTTCGTATAAAGTTTAAATTGATTTGAAAATATTAAAGCTTGTAAAAATGGAGTATATTGTAAGTTTTTGTGATAAGAAAAAACCCTTGCAGTAGAGGCAAGTATAGTTTGTAAATACTACTAGTACCATTTAAGGTTAGTAGCAACACCACTAGCCTTGCCATTACACCTGCATACCATATATCTTTTGTAAGAACATGTCGGTCTAGTACACACACAAAAAACACCTTAAAAACACACACCTCATTACCAACAATATATATCTCTTTCATACCCCAAATATTCTCTCTCTCTAGAAAAACAAAAAAACAATGAAGAAGGGTTTAGGAAAAGTTGCGGGAGCATTAATGAAGAGTAGCAGGACTCATACCGGTGGTCGCGGAAACGCAAATAAGCCGTTGGCGGTCGCTGCTAGTTATATGAAATGCATAGGTACGTCATACTGCTACATGGTTTTCTAGCTTATTATTCAATGTGCATGGTTTACTTTGTTGCATATCTTTGTGTTAAAATAAGAAAGTTGATAACCTAGTTTTTTATTAGCAAAAATAACAAACAATAACTTCACCAGATATTTTTTCAAGTCTTTTAAGCATTTAAATCGTGTTAAGTTATTTTCAAAAATAATAATAAAAATATATGTTAGGGTATCCTTAAAATGATGTTTATGTTGATAAAAAGAGTGTTTGGTAATTTTTTATTAACAAAAACTTTGGGTATGAGACCATGCTTTATTTTCTCATAAAAAAAATATAAATAACAACAACCTCGGGTATGAGATCTTGATTTATTTTTTATTTTATATAGATCCATCCTTAAAATGATGTTATTTTTGAATATTATAACGTATTTTTTTTTTATTTGGTTTGTTGTTGGTGTTTGGTAAATTTTTAAATGATATTGGAAACAAAAAGAAAGCGTCTTTCTTTTACATTGCATGAATAAGCACATTTATTTATTTTAGTTTTTGGACAGTAAGAAAAGGATAAAGTTTTATGTGAGATCGATCTGGTTTGTCTAAAAAATGGTATCTACCATATATGCTATTTTTGGTTGGTTGAATCACTACAAGAATTCTGACGAATAACCACGGACAAAATCTGTGGGGAAAAGACACAATTTCGTGGGTAATTGGGTAATACCCACGGATTACCCATGACTCTCTAATGATGGGTAAAACCTCCGATGCTAATCTTTTGCCCATGACATTTTCACTTTGTGGGTAAATTTACCCACGTCATTTTAGGTGGGCAATTGTGTTGCGTTCGTGAGTAAAGTGTTGTGGGATTTTCTAACTCACTACAAAAATACCCGCATATATACTCGTGAGTAATACGTGGGTAACATTGCCCACAAAACTTTCCGTGTGTAGCAACCATGGGTGAATTTGCCCATAGTAAATTATGGGTAAAAGTCATGGGTAAATATGACACTTTTACCATGGATAATACGTGGGTAAGTTGCTGACTAATTACCCGCTATGGCTAAATGGTGACATTATAAATACCTCATGGGTAAATTTTTCATTATTCTGTTTTCAATTTTTTAAATGCGACAAAATGTATTGTATGTAATATTAAAACCACACAATAAATACAAATATTTTCATACTATAAAGCATTCTTATTAAGAGATCATTCATACATAGATATTAATATCCCTAATTGAACAAACCATCATCCTAAATATGTCTCAAAGAAAATCGAATAAACTAAAAAGAACAAAGCATCATAATCTTAATGATGTCTCAAAGGCTCAAAGCAAATAAAATAAAGATAGATAGAGCTTATCAACTCACAATCTAGGTTGGGCTATTATGGTCATCTTCCTCTCTTGCTACTTCAGAATGACTAGTATCTGGATCTTCCTAAACATCTTCGTTACTATTTGTCCTATTTGTCTCACAATCAGAAAATGTAATACCAAATCGATTACACACGACCTAAAGAGTTTGGTTTAACTTGTTGATCTTTCTTGTTAACTTTCTCTTCATTCTTATAGACTTTTTCTCCCACCCTCCATCTGGCTTGAAAATTGCAGTTCGTTTATTCCAGAATTTATAAAATAATCAACTCCTTTTCACCCAACACCATACAGGCTTCTACTTTTTGCACCACCTGCAAGCTCAACATAAAGTGTCGTTTCATTTGCCCAAGCTTCTGCAGATGCTGTATTTTCCTTCGGTTCTTGCCTCAGGCCCAACATATTATCCTATAAGTGTGTGCATTTAATCTTGAGTAATTATAAAACTAACAACAAAATTTCATGATTAGGAAATCAGAGCTTACATTTGACTATTTGTGTGGCCTCTCATTAATAAACGTTTTGTTGTCATGGCCGCTGTTATGATTATGAGTATGCAAAACAAGCTCAAATCTTGTAGGTGGACGCTTGTAGATAGATTCCTACATCAAATATGCAATAAAAATATTAAAAAGATCTTCAGATACATATAGTGAACATATTAATCATGTACGCAGCCTAAATAAAAAATATAAGATTTTTGTACGGGCATAACGCTGCACCAATGTCCAGTCAACTTCACTGCACTAAAAAGTAAGAAATGTAGCAGCTCATATCTCCTGAGTTTTATGAGAATAATCATTTGAATGTCTAAGAGTTCCAAGGTAATATTAGCAAATGATAACTCTTAAAAGGTGGATAGGAATTTATAGGATAAGGGGCAAAAGCTAGCATATACAAGTGAGTAAGTAGTCCATGTGTTAAACTTGTGTAAAGTGAGTAAGTAGTCCATGTGTTAAACTAGTATATTGAGAGTAGCTAGCAAAATGAATCTAGTAAGCGATAGAAGAGTTCTAATCACAGATCTATTGGCAAGTGTCAATGAATTCTTAAAATAAATATGAGCTAGTAATATAAGGAACTTGTTAGTTTGTAGTAATGTATCGTATTTATATTAGGAAATGTGAACAGATCCGCCTTGTAATTCCTAGATTATGTCATGATGGTGTATAGCAAATCAAGTCAAATGAACAACAAACACCCATAACATAACTAGAAGCTCAAATAAAAAAACAACAACGATATAATAAGTAGCAGTTTGTACGTACAAATATATGTAACAAAAGACAGATAAAAAAAACGGATATTACTATTAGTAACAAAGATATCCAAATTAAAAGGAAGAAAAAGAAGATACACGAGTGATGATGGTCTGATCACGGTAACTCCGAAAGTAATTGACCTTTGTAAGAGTACTAACTAACTAACAAACGGGCCCAAGTAGGATGTAAAGACAGCAACAACATATTATAATATGAGATGTGGAAGGAAAGAGGGTAATTAGTTAATTTCATTCAAGATGGAAAAAACAAGGAAACATATATACTTCGTAACTCCTAGAGTATATATTAGGTAGGTACTACTAATCTACAACTACCACGAACCTTCCTCCCCTACAATGGGTCATAGAAGGAAATATGATGGTCTGTATTTGTATATTCAACTCTTAGGAAATGAACAGAAATGGAAGTAGTTACTCTCATGATAATTAATATGCTTACAATATATTTTGCATGCCTGGGATATGAGTTTGACCATCCCGTATGAGTTGAGGAACCTTCACCCTTTAGACAATTTTGTGTATTTTTTTTCTTGGATCTCTTCATACTTTGGTGTTTCCCAAGGTAGAAAGTTAAGCGCCAAATTTGCTCCTCAATCTATACATAAACAAAGGTATCCTTTAAAACATTAGTTAGTCTACATTTATAAACAACTAAAGTATGACTCTAGGCAATCAAATAAGCAACAACACACTTCAAAATATTCTGTTAAGGCCATACTTTCAACACATGAGAATAAAATAGAACAAATTTGCAATTGTAATTATGTATTTATGTGTGTTATTCTTACCAAACTTAAACAGTGTCCATTGTACCCATAATTACTTTTATCAATTCTAATTCAAAATACCCTAGGTTACTAACATGAATTTAAACTTAATGAATCAAGCCCCCAAACATAAGTTAAAAGGTTAATAAATTTATTAGTCTTAACCTAATTACCTATAATCATGAAATCAAACTTAATGAATCAAGCCCCAAACATGAATTAAAAGGTTAATTGTAAACAATTACCTGAAATTATGAACTAAAAGAGTGAATGACGTATGAATATACCTTCTCCGATGTTGGCCTCGAATTCTCTTATATCTCCTAAACTGCAACTTCAACCTTATGTGAAGCAGTCGCTGCTGCACGATCCCCACATATCTAGGCGCCAAGTACTTTCACAAAAGGCCGCCAATTTTTTTCACATAATGGAACCGATGGTCAATAACTGTATATGCACGTGCTTTACCATTCTTTCTTTTGATCCCTATGGGCTATGGCTCACAACACCCACAAAGGCTAAATATACATTATAATTATTATAAATGTTATAACCAATGTTTTGAAAACCGGGTTCAAAATCGACCCGGTCGAGTCACCGGGCACCAGTTCGATCGGTTGGACCGCCGGGTCAACCCGGTTTTCAATTTATTATTTTTCTATTTTTTTGACCGGTTCAACCGCCGGGTCGACCACCGGGTCTACCCGGGTTTTTATTAAAATATTTTGAAAAAATGAAACCCGGCGGGTCAAATCGGGTTGACACGGGTCACTCAAAACCCGGCGGGTCAAACCGGTTAACCCGGTTTTAGAAACCCGGGTTGTTTTGACCCGTTTTTTCGGTCGGAACCGGTCGAACCGGTTAAACCGGCCGGGTCGACCCGGGTTTCAAAACCTTGGTTATAACAATGTTTTATATTAATTATTACTACCTCCGTCTCAAAATTATAGTCTATATTTTTTTTGGATCAAAATAATTGTCTATTTAAAGTAAAAACTAAATAATTTAGTCGTGGAATATTCCATTTTAATAGTTGTGAATAAAAGTGGCCTCACTTTTATTAAACTTTATGATTTTTATCTCCTGACAATAATTTTGAGACGGATGGAGTATTATTATTATTATTTTAGTTTTTTTTATAAACGTCATTTTAATAGAAATTCATAAGATGTACAAGAAACTAGACGAGTACCCGTGCATAGCAACGAGATTTTATAGCGACAGATAGTTTATTGATAAAAAAACTTTATAGGTTATAAACAAAAAAATAATAAAATTTTGAAGATTTAGGAACTAAACATAATGTTTTAAAACCCGGGTGGTTCAACCGGTTGAACCATTTCGGTCGAAAAATGGGTCGATTTAAACCGGTTCAACTTGCTAGGTTGGTTGAAAACGGGTCAAATTAAACCGGGTCAACCCGCCGATTCAACTTGCTAGGTTAGTCTTAACCTAATTACCTATAATTTGGTAGATATGCTTTAAATTGGTTGTACAATGTAAATAAATCATTGTACTTTTAAGTAATGAGGGTATTTTAATAAGAGTATTAATTACATTATAATTTAGTTTGAGAAAACCATTCATTACCGATTTAATCAAAATAAATACTTATTGATATGATTAGTAACTTTCTCTCTCATTTGACCAAATGTTGAAAACTTAACATTTCACTTGACCATTTCTGCATTATAAGTAGTTAAGATTAGTGGCAAGCCAAGATATTATTTGGGCCCCTCATATAGCTATAGTAAAGATAATCCTACTAAAAATACTAGAAGGGTACCCGTGCGTTGCAGCGGCGGGTACCCTGAAATTAAATTTTTCAGTGAACTATGCTTTTTAGTTTATTAGGTTTTTTTGATAATAACTTTACGGATATCAAGAATTTCATTTAGCCCGAGCTCGTTCGGGCTCGAGCCCGTTGGGCCCGTTCGGGCTTGAATAATGTGCTTTATTATTTGTATTAGTGACATTTAATACTGGAATTGTGTTTAATTTGGTTGTACAATATGCTTGATAATTTGTATTTCTTATGTAAGGGGTGTTTTAATAACTGTATTAATTGTATTTATTAACCAATTAATTAATTGATTACATTAAATAGCATTAATGTTTTTTTAATGTGTGTATTAAAGTGGTGTACACTATGCTTCTTGTCTTGTAAGTCTGAAAATTATGTGCATTAAAGTGGTGTACACTATGCTTCATTTCTTGTAAGTCTTAAAAAATTACAAGCATGTATGCATCTTTCCTATTAAAGAAATGTTTTTGGTCTTAACATTTTAAGACTTTTAAATATAAATGTCCTAAATACATTATAAGGTACTATAGATGAATAGTAGCACGTGCTCCAATGTCCTAAGTGTCACACCACCAAAATGTCGCGGCGAAAAGGTAACCGGGGGCGTCACTTCATAGCACAAAGTCACCAATTTATAAAGAATGACCTCTACATGAGTCGTTTGAAAATACACGTTTAATCTCATAAATAAGGTTTTACAAGACAAAGTTTCAAGAATCCACAACCAAACGTTTTAAAAGTAATATAATAAATCTTTGAAATGATGAGACAAAAGAAATGTGACTCTAGTATTGATGCTCCAGGTGCAAACCATGCAAACGCGTCTAAGGATCTGAGAAATACATGCTAAAATGTCAACATAAAGTTGGTGAGTTCATAGTTTTAAGTGTGTAAAAGCAGTGTGGACACACAAGATTTAATATTTGTTTGCCCGCTACATTCAGTTATGAATAGGTAATGGTTGAATGATACATTCAGTCATGTATGCACATAGCAGTTTGGTCGGTTCATTTGGTTTAGCCGGTTCATTTGGTTGGTTATGTATAATCGTTTAAAGTACTTGTGTCCATAAGTAAAACCAAGCAATGTATTATCACCCCGAGTATTTCAAAATAAGTATAAACAATGTAAAAACGACACTATGAAACTCACCTCAAGTAGTGAATGTGTTCGAAAATGTGTAACGTAGAACAATAACCGTGAAACCCTAATCGCGACCTAGAAATATAAGTCGTTTTAGGAAATATGCAACATGTATTATATGCGTATGAGTTTTACGAAGTTTAGCGCCTTTATATACTTGTAGTGAGGTTTTAACAAGTTATGTAAGTGGGTCGCTTAAGATATATGTTCCAAACATGTTTTCGTTGCTTAGAAACCCTAGAAAGTTTGTCTCATAATAGTTATGTTTAACCCGTCTTAGAAAGCGTGTATCTATATTGTTTTAACTCCGTTTTTCCTCGTTAAACTCTCCAAACGTAGATAAATGTGTCTACTTTCATTATTTCAAAGTTCTGGTTCGAGAAAACAAGTTTTAGGTGTCACTTTTCATTTAAGCAAAAATTTGGACAATGGTGCCTTATTTTCAGAAAATTTTCCTCTAAATCGGGTTGTTTCTCACTCGTTTTCTAAAGAAGAAAGTGTTTCAAAGGGCCTAGGTTCATTTTTCGAGTCTAATTTCCAAATATGGTAGCTTCTCGGCTCGGTTCTTCATCATTTATCTTATAAAATAAAAAACGTAACAAGGTATCAAAGGTGTTACAAATTCAGAATCCTACGCCTACGGTCTCGGGGAGGTAGCTACTTCGATACTTATCGTTATAACTTTAATTTACTGTCCATGGAAAGGTCTAAGAGTACTCTAAAAATGTCTCAACTAGCTCGAGTACCTATAATGCTCATAAGGTAGGTATTTTTACAAAAACAAACAGATTACTTATTTTCTTGTTGGTTTTGAGTAACTTTCTCGTGTGATTTTAAAAAAATCTCAAATCAACTCCAGTGACTACCAAATTTTGTAGAGATAAACTCAAGACATATATATAGGTTCAAAAAAATTGGAAAGGTCCATAGTTAAGTCTAGATAGGGTTCCTATGTCGATTGTTAGGCTAACTTTTCTTGGACAAAAAGCTGTGAAAAACCAACTAACTTAATTCAATGTTTTACAAAACTAGAAGTATAATTAAGTGCTAAAATAACCATGACATGCATAAATAATTTGTTATAAGTATGATAAAGAGTAATTGAAGCTTCAAGTTCCACTTCAACAAATGTTATATAGTATAATCAAATTAAGTATTATGCGGGTGCTCGATTTTGTGACATAACAAATTTAAGTAACTATACAACCCTCTCTCCCAAATAAATATCCATGGTGATCCCACGTCTGAAAATAAATGTCCAGTTTTTGTTTCAACATGAGTTATAGACTTATGTCTGCCAAACACTTCAACCCACGACTATAATGTGTTGCTTAGGGTTTACAGATAAATATATTTCCATGAACCAATCACATAAACTCACGCATAAAAATATACGAGTAAGTATATGATTACTATACCCACAAATTACACACGATAATACCCACAACTAAATTCCCATACAAGTAGTAAGATCGGTAAAGTCATGGGTATATATTCACCCTCAAAACACCCAGGCAAACTTACCCACAAATAAAAATGTTTTTTTGCATTTCGTGGGTAAATAAGCATTACCCACTAAATTACCACATCTATACCCACGATAACTCGGGACGTGGGTAATTCATGGGAAATATTTTAGTGCCAATTATTTACCCACATAATACACACCAAATATATTTTTGTGGCTATTTGTATGGGTAATTTTGTGGGAAATTTGAGGGAAAGTAAGGTCAACTTTTTAATTCACTTGTCGTGGGTAATGGGTGGGTATTAGATGGGTAAATGCCCTCAACGAGAAGGATGTGGGTAATTTTTGTGGGTATTCCATCAGATTCTTGTAGTGAATAAAAGTCACAATATTAATATAAAAGTTGGTTTATGCATTCTTTGTGAAAAATGGTTAAAAAATGATTCTTTCAAAATTATTCTGAGCTGATTTCAAAAAGGGTTGTTTTTGTCACAATTCTAGTTATGCATTTTATGAATCAAAAGGGAAAATCCTTTTTTGTTTGTAAAAGTTACTTTTACTAAAATCTTAAAATGGCCTTTGATTTGTGATTGGTGTGACATATCATTTGGTCATTTTCCTAAAGAATTTGTGGGAAAGGGGTAACATATAATATATATACAAGTTTTCTTCCCGTTTTGTATTGTTACTTTTGATAAATAAGTATATGTTTGTAAATAAAAAGGTAGAAGTGCTGCTATTCTCAAGACTATCATTTTTTAGAAAAACTTTTTTCAAAAACCACTCTTTAGACCTTTTTTTTTTTTTTTTTTTTTTTTTTTTTTTTTTTTTTTTTTGATAAATCACTAGTAATATTTTGCTAAAAAGCTCAGAAGATATTTAGACCAAGTATTATTGTGTTTGTATAGTCAAAACCCTTGCATTATGTGAGTGTTTGTTTAATTTAAGCTTTTTTTTAAGATTATAAGCTCATTTAACTCAGCTTATGTATCATAAGCTCATATTTTGTATCTTTTTGTTTTTGACTTATCAGCTTATTATAACTTAAGTGTGATAAATAAGCCCATAGGCGATAAAATAAGCCACAAAATGGGCTTGTAAGATATACGCCGACTCAAATAAGCTAATAAGCTCAAATATAAGCTTTCACAACATCTCCTATGTAATGCTTTTGTATGGCTTTTTCTTATTTCTCTTAAAAATGATCCTTAACTTGCAACTTATGCTACTTTTTGAATTAGTATAAGTTTAGTTTCACATTCTTTGCTTAAGATTTTTTGGCCCAAATTTCCAATTTTGTTTATTGTTTAAGGTTTTATGGACTTGTTTGAGGAAGTATTGCACAAATTGTCAAGGCTTAAGTGTTTGTGGTATTGCTGAATGAATTAGTTTTTCTAAATGTCATAATTTGTGTAGTTGCAAGTAAAGTAAGGGTTGTTTTCTTTTCCTTAGATGGTATTATGAACATGTCCTGAATTGATGCAGAACTAGATTAGTTCTTATTGCTTCTTTTATCTTTATGAGATGATACTTGCTTAATTGCTTTACATTTATGTATTTATGAATAAGTTTCAAAAAATGACACTAAGAAATCGAGATCAGAGCGAACTAGTGTTTATTTACTTGTTGTTTTCAAGTTATGAAAACTCCTCGAGACTATTTTGAATGGGTCGAAAGCTTATCTTTTGGTTGTCTTATTTGTTTAAAGTAGCTCATACTGTTTTGAGTCCAAGAAATCTCCGTCCCTGATGTTAGTTGGTTATTTGCAAGAAAACTTGGTTAAAATGAAACAATAGATGAACCAGGATAAGCCAACACAAAAAGTCTGAACAGAGCTATCATTTTGTTTTGGCATTAATCCTTTTAAAATGGTTGTTTTCACTACGTTGCAGACTAATAATGTCACTTCTTCTTTTTGAGTCTGTTCATCTCTAACCTTGTTGGCTTGAGTTGTTAATGCAATTCTTTAAGAAGAAAATTATTTTACTAATAGATGAATTGGCAAAAATGTGTTAATGTGCTAGGAGCATATTGAGATGTAATGCTGTTACAAGGTGATCAACATTTGCTTAACGAGTTTATGCATTAGCATTTTGAACTTTTTTTCTCGGGAAAATGTGGAACATATATGCAAATTTGAAAACCATTCAATTTTCTGAAAGTTAAGGGCATGCTTGGTCTCATTCACTGATGTCACAAGTTTTTACCTGTAGGTGCTTTTTCTAAGTTTTTTGTTTGGTTAATTAACATTGCTGAACTATCTTTAGGAAAGTATTCAAGGCTATGGAGACTTTGCAGCTCCAAAAGCTCTTTCATGTTTCTTATGTTTGAACATAGTAGTTGATCCCTGTAATTACTTGACAAATTTCAATGAATGTTAAATTAGCTTTTCTGTATCAATTTGTGAGAATGACTTGCAATTTGGTTGGAAGTTATTTGGTCAACATTCATGCAATAAGTTATCGTGTATGCGATCAAAGTCTTTTACCTATTATCTCTTTTATCAGTTTAGAACAGGTGTAGAGTATAAACCAAATCATATTATACTTCTTATAAAAATGATGTTTATTATTTTATAATAATCTGGATATACTATTTTTTTTAGGCTCCAACAAACTCAAGAAAGGACCCCTAAACATATTGGTAAATCAAGATCATAATATGGGCTTTGCTGCATTATTGTCAAGAAGTTTGGACTCGAGAAGAATAACAAAATAACTTGGGTTACAAAGTGTAGAAATGGTGAAATACACACGGGTATGAATCCAACCAACCTCCTTTTATTCAATATTCAAATGTTAGATTACAAAACCAAACCATACAAGATCAGATTGATCACCAACATTGGTCGATCAGATTAAGAACAAGACAAGACAAGATTGAACTCCAACTTGAGTCAATCAATAGAAGGTAAGCACAATCCTGAACACTCAGGGTGTTACCAATAATACACCAAGCTGATACTATGATCAGTCATGTGAACAACTGAGGAGATGTATCCTCAGCGAATATTAGACTTCCATCTCCAACATGGAACCAAGCTGGGGGATTAAATACTGAGAAGGGAATATATGACCGTTGAGAAAATATGACCGTTGTCTTCTCACAATCTCTGCCAAGCACACTTCCAAAGAAAGAAGACCCATCATAAAAAAAATGAAGCACAGCAGGTATGGGTCTTAAACATGGACCCACATATAAGACATAGCAACTTCAGCCCTTGTACTTCTATTAATGGCAAACTGGTCCCTTTATATTTTAACACTCCCCCTCAAGTTGAATGGCAGGACTACCAAAATTCAACTTGAACTGAAATTCTTTTCTTGCGGGTTTAAATTTTTAACCCGGCTTTTCTTTACTTGGGAGAAAACACGATGAGAGCAGACCATTGGACCTCCCAGCATACTTCTGAATCCATGAGAGACCTCCAATGAAGAAAACTTGGAACGCAGCAGAAGCATTGTATTAGAACCAACTTTGGCAGTAGTAACGAGAACTAGTAGCCTTCAACACGAACAGAAGGAGCTGGCAGTAGAATGAGCGATCCAACACACCTCCATTGCATCGCAACAAACAGCCTCAACAGTAGCAGCAACAATATGTAAACCGTTGGGTATCCACCTCCTTTATTTTGCAATAAAGAACTCCCAGAAATGTCTTGACATTATCAAAGGGCAGGAGGCGTGGGTCAAGATATGGACCCAAGAAAGGAAGATGACATCTTTATCCCCTGCACATACAAGGATAACAAAAAGGAACAAAGTTAATGTGTTGGAGGTGGGAATGTTTCTGTTATGACAGAAACAATCCCTGGAAGTTTGGATGTTATTATTAACACCCTTCCTCAAACTTACACACCAAACATGTTCAACAACCCCAGCTGATCATATACACCAGCAAGAACAACAGCCAACAAGACTGATTCCTCAAGGATCAGTTCAACAATAATACAACACGACTGAAAAACCAGTCGAATGGTCCACAAACAGAAGACCAGCCACCTTCAAAGTTGAGAGTGGTGAAAGAAAGTAGCTCACACAAGAGACTGCAAAAAGATTGAACTCTAGAGTCAATCTATACAAGATACAACCAGATTCCACAACTGGATGTTTAACAACAATATACCAATCAGGCAACCGAACGATTTTATTACTCAAAGACAACCGAACGAATACACCCTAACTGTTCTCAAACAGTATCAAAAGAATAACTTGATCTTAATCAAGTGTAAAGAGTACCACCAATATCAACGATAATACCCCAATCTGATCTCAAGCAGATTAGTACCCAAGGGATAGCACAACCTGATCTCAATCAGGCAAACCAACAAAGGAGACATGTGAGAATGAATCACAAGATCTGTCCATGGGTAGATAGAGAGAGCAGCTCAGATAGCTGCTGATGTTGAGTAGTCATACCATCACCATATAAGAACACTAGCCAACTCTTTTAAGAGTGAGGCATCGATAACTTGTAGGATGATAGTACAACTACACACAAGAAACTGATCAAATTCAGTTTATACAATAACCAGTCCAGTCAAAGAACTAGACAAGACACAACCCAACCCTTACAACCAGATGGGTTGGTTTAACATGGGCCACCATTCAAGAGAGAACCCAACAACATTCCAAATGATCTTCAGCAAATGAAGTTAATTTTATAAACCAATTTTTAACCAAAGCCATGCCAAGACAACACAGCAAACAACGTAGGCAAGGGGTCATCAATCCCCAAGACCCACAAGATCAGCAGTAGAAACCTGCTATGATAAGGAACACAACAACAGCCAACACTTACAAATTGAGATAACAACCATCAAGAGAGAGACCATTGTAAAAAATTACAATGTCAAAGAAAAATGACAATCAATGTCAAGAAATAAGAGAAACCAAAAATTTCAATCCGAAAATAAGAGTCAAACAACCAGGAGTTTTAAACTTTTATAAGAAGAAAAGACAGAGTTAGGTTCAATAATAAATGCAGCCTTTCAACCACAAAAGGTTTTACTGAAAAAAGAGAAAATTCCTGGTTTAGATTTTGAAAGACAAGGAATGTTAAGACCCAAGAAAATAACAGATTTAGAGACACACGATCCAGCCCATTTTGAAAACAGCTTGTTATGTTGGGAAACCTCTTAAGGCTTGGACAAAAAATTTTGCAATAGTTTTCCATTGTTTCAACAATCCTGAAAAAGAATTTATTTCTTTCAAAGTGTAGGGCAATGTTCAGGTAGAAAAACACAATCGTAATTTAAAAAATTCTTCTATAATCAGAGGACACAACTTAGAAATGGCAAGCTACTCTCAAGCAGGTTGTAAAACGAAATGCTTTAATCTGATCTCAATCAGGAAGCCAGAAACAAGATGTATTAGTATCCAAGGGACAAACCCATAGTGCAACACTGATCTTAATCAGCAGCAACCAAGAACGAACATATCCAGGTAACAGCACTGATCTCAATCAGTCAACAACAATCATAGCTGCAATCTGATCTCAATCAGATCAACAGCAAAGGACAAAGTACCACCTGATCTCAAGCAGGTGTACAACCAACATCACAATCTGAATAAAATCAGACATGATCACAACCAAAAACACACTTGATCCACCCAGATATAACAAGATCAATATCCACAACAAAGCCACACAAGGCCTTATCAGAAACAGAGGGGCAGTCATAAAAGACTAAGAATGCCCATAATATATAGAGAGGCTGCCATAAGAATGACAGCAAGATCAGACCAAAAGAACATCGCAAATGTTAAGAAGCAATATTAAAATAACCGTTTGAATAACGGCCAAGAACAACAATAAAAAACCATCAACAAACATCAAAGATAGCACTCATAAATAGCATAGAAAACAGCAAGCCAAAAACACCATAGAACATGCTGAAAAATCAGCAACCAAGCACCCTTGGTGCTGCTGTAAATACAGGAGCTATACACCCCTCCTGGGGCTGATTTTCAGCAGTTAAACACCTCACATGGGGCTGCAAAAAAGCAAACAATAAATACCCCTCCTGCTGCTGGAGAAACAGCAGCAATATACCCCATTTGGGGCTGAAAAAACAGCCAATAAACACGCCATATAGTGCAGGAAATCAAGCATACAAACACACCTATTTGAGCAACAAAAACGGCAATGACACACCCTATATGGGTGGGCAGTGACAGCAGCAAACAACCAAACCAAGTGCACCCTATGAGGGTTTACCGAGCACAAATGGAAAAACAATAATGATCACATAACATGACGTCAACCAAACGATCATATAGTCAACAACCAAGAAAGCCAAAAAAAAAAAAAAAAAAAAAAAAAAAAACATGACAAATAAGCCAAAACTAAAGCTCGATTTAAACACAATATATGCACTTATAAATACCCTGGTGGAGTGGCAATTAGCCGAACCCAACACAAAACCAAAAAAAGCCAAACATACACAAGGCACTCAAAGAGATAACCATAAAATCAACAACATGACAGCAGAATCGGATCAAAGGATCTACACCCGAATTCACTAAAAAAAGTCACATAATAAAAACAGTGTTAACATGATAACACAAATCACATAGTTAAACATCAAATCTAAATACAATTACACAAGACAGCACAAAACACAAAGCAATCGGGCAAAAAACACAGAATCAGATAAACAAGCAGATATAAATAATTAAACAGATAAACAGATGAAGATCAGGCAGACAAAGAACCAGATAAATAACAATAAACACCTTCAATCTCAAATAACAAGTAATCACACAAAGGAGTCCTGATTCTACCAAAATCAGGTAGGAAAGAGAACAATACAGTGGTTTAGCAGCAGCGGAAGACAAAAGACAGAAAGTCCACCAGAATAATTCTCTCCCCCTCAGCAGAGATAAGAAGACCAGTATCAACAGAATCAACACCAAAACCCAACCGGATCAACCAAATTGAACCATCAACGCGACGACAGTGATCAATAAGATAATACCAACTCTTCCCTTTTATTGATGATAATTGAAGAACATATTACAAGGAAATAATAGAGTTGGGCGATCCAACCACACTGAGTGGAAAGTATACTCAGAGATGATAAACTTGGATCCAACAATCGTTCCAAACAACATGGAAGATCCAAATCCAGCAATACATAGCTGCCCAATATCTCCTTTACCAAAACCGTACGTTGTGTAAAGGAAGTACACATACTGCCCCAGCAACAATAACGACCAGCAACATGAACAGCTAGTAACAACAATGACCAGCAACAACACGAACTAAGAAACAGTCGGCAAAACGATGGTTTCAACTAAACCCGATTCAGACCAGACCAATCAGATTCACCAACCTGAAATAATCCAATCGGAACAGCCAAATTGAGCCCATTTTATTTTCACCGGAGCAAAATTACCACCTCAGAAAAGCCAGAAACATTTTACCAACGATAGCTGTTAATGAACACAGCCTCAATTAACCAATTAAACCTCCAATTGGGAAAACCCCCAATTTCAGGAAAAAATTAGGGTTCTTCGATCAAAAACCTACTTCACCAATTTGATACAACCTGGCTCTGATACCATGTAGAAATGGTGAAATACACACGGGTATGAATCCAACCAACCTCCTTTTATTCAATATTCAAATGTTAGATTACAAAACCAAACCATACAAGATCAGATTGATCACCAACATTGGTCGATCAGATTAAGAACAAGACAAGACAAGATTGAACTCCAACTTGAGTCAATCAATAGAAGGTAAGCACAATCCTGAACACTCAGGGTGTTACCAATAATACACCAAGCTGATACTATGATCAGTCATGTGAACAACTGAGGAGATGTATCCTCAGCGAATATTAGACTTCCATCTCCAACATGGAACCAAGCTGGGGGATTAAATACTGAGAAGGGAATATATGACCATTGAGAAAATATGACCGTTGTCTTCTCACAATCTCTGCCAAGCACACTTCCAAAGAAAGAAGACCCATCATAAAAAAATGAAGCACAGCAGGTATGGGTCTTAAACATGGACCCACATATAAGACATAGCAACTTCAGCCCTTGTACTTCTATTAATGGCAAACTGGTCCCTTTATATTTTAACACAAAGGCGACCAAAGGTAAAAAAAAATTAAACTTATTAAACTAGCTAGCTGGTTTCCTAGTAAAAATTGTTCTGTTTTAATTTTGAATTCATAAATCTGAATTACAGAGGCATTTCGGAGGTACCCAAAGGCAAAAAAAAACTACAAGGCTGCCAAGTCTGCTGGTGGTTTGACTGTCTATTATGAGAAGGATCTCACCAGCATGGAATCTATTTCGGACCTCAGTGAGAAGTTGTATGACAAGATCTATTTGATCTGCCCGCGCTTTACTGAAGATATTAAGGCGGGTGAGAATGATGCTGATGCTAAGGATGCTGAGGATGATAATGATGATGATGATGATGATGATGCGGATGATGCTGAGGATGAGGATGCTGAGGATGATAATGATGATGATGCGGATGTGGAGGATTCTGAGAATGATAATAATGATGATGCGGATGTGGGTGATGCTGAGGATGAGGATGCTGAGGATGATAATGATGATGATGCAGATGTGGAGGATGCTGAGGATGTCAAGAAGAAGCTTGCGTTGGAAGAGCAAGAGCAAGCCAAGCCTGAAGTCATCGCAAAGAATAAAAAGTTTGTGGAAGACCTACTGCGTAATGCAGCTTCCCTGATCAGCAAACAAGGAGTTATCATTGTCCTTCACCACACAGGCTCACCATATTCTGAGTGGAACCTCAATCAAATTGCTGATGATTGTGGGTTGGAGATGCTAGATAGTGAGTCTTTTGATCCCGATTCGTATCCGCACTTCTCTCCACTGAAGGCAGGATCAGACCTGAACCTTAAGAGGATTCCATCAGCATTTCACTGCTACCGCAAGAAGTAGGTTTCAGTAGTATGTTTCTTTTTGTCTGGTGGTGTTTTGAAACTGCATTTAAGAAAACTTGTCCCCAATGTTTTGTATTTGTTACTGACATACAGAGTAACAAGGATATAATCATCTAAGGCTACGCTTGGGCGCCTTTTGACCTGTATGGGCCTTTAAACCTGTTTCTTCTATTATCTGTTTATGCATTTGACCTGTCAGGGAGATAACATAATTTGAATTAACCGATTTGCAAGTAGTGTAAACCTAGTTTCATGAACTATGCAATCGGATATGAAGCCACCTTTCACATGTATGTTTCTCTCTTTGTCCCTGAGGTTGCTTAAATCACTACTACATAACAGGTCTTTACTAATGGACGTTTCTGTCTGTAACAACAGTTTCCGACAGATTTGTGATAGATATAGTCTGTCGATTAATCCATGGTCACTAATTTCTTTCTGTTGGAAACACCTACAAAAAACATGTGTTGGAATTCTGTCGATAAATTTTCTTTCCGAAGTCTCTCGTTAAAATATCTTTCGGAAAATCGTCAGAAAAATTCGGTCAGAAATCCGTCAAAGTTGTAGTCAGTAATGGGCCACAATTCTGTCACAAAGATGCATATAATGTCATATAGCTTAAACCTCACATTTATGTAATCTTGTATCTTAAATAGCTCAAAAGAAACTAATAAATAAAAGGAATAATTCAAAACTAAATAGATCAATTACGAAAATTTAGTACTCAAATCACAAAAGTTGTAGCCAAATCAAAATCCAAATCGACCCATTCAAAACCTTTAGGATATAAGTATAGTTCCAGATATTCAAATTGATATGACATTATTGAACTAAGGAGCGGGGGACTGAATGGGTAAACTTCTTTAACAACGAGTTAATGTCATTCATCCTATATTGCCATTCTCTTTCTAGAGCTTGTTCACGAGCATTCACCTCCAATTCCCGTTGTTGCATGTGTTCTTGCACTTGACGTTCCACTTCTCATTGTAACTACACTTGCATGTCTCTTTCGAATCGTGATCTCATTTGTGCATTGTCCTCTTGCAATCTTCTTATCGTCTCTTCCAAAGTTTGTACCTGCATTGTATGAAGTCCCATTAAGCATGCTATATAGAGCAACAATCAATCCTATCTTTTTTTATAGTAATGAACCTGTCATGTCATGTACGAGTAATTACTAAACAACAAAGATCATATCAGATTGACAGGAAACAAGTCAAATAAAGAAAGCAAGTCGCAATAAGAGATGGGTCAAATGGGTCAATGCGGTTGACAGAAAACAAGTCAAATAAAGAAAGCAAGTCTCAAACAGAAATGGGTCAAATGCGTCACTCCAAACCCAAGTACTTAAAGTAGTGATACCAATGCTTCTCCACAAGTAGAATGTCATGTCATGTACCAGTAATAACTACAACAAACATCACATCAGATTGACACAAAATGTGTCAAATAAAGAAAGCAAGTCTCAATAAGAGATGGGTCAAATGGGTCAATGCGTTGACAGGAAACAAGTCAAATAAAGAAAGCAAGTCTCAAACAGAAATGGGTCACTCCAAACCCAAGTACTTACATGCAGTGATACCAATGCTTCTCCACAAGTAGAATGCCATGTCATGTACGAGTAATTACTACAACAAAGATCACCTCAGATTGACACGAAACATGTCAATTAAAGAAAGCTAGTCTAAATATGAGATGGGTCAAATGGGTCACTCTGGTTGACAGTAAACAAGGTGCAGGAAAGTTTTGACTTTATTCAGTAGGACATGTTTTGACTTTTAAAGTCAAAGAGGGTAAAAATGCCTAATTGTTTTATATTTGAAGAAGCAAACACAGATGTATTGATGAATGAAACAAGTAAAGATGAACTCTGCAACAAGTAGAATATCAATTGATGCATTAAGTCCAATAAGCAATCGATACAACCCATTAAAATTGTACTTCAAGCAAGTCGAAAAATGTAGAGGTGGAAACTTTAAGCCAAATACTAATCTATATTTGTAACTTTGTGGTAATAGTAGCAAAAAGTGAAACATGATAATGAATCTTACATCATTCAAGGCCTCAGATGCAGCATCAACATCATTGTCAGAGAACACATTAATTTGTTGCAATACCTGAAAAGACAAATTTTAACAGTCAATGGAAGACGAAAAAAAAAAAAAAAAACACTTGAAAGCATATAGATGATAATCAGGATTAAATTACTTTTTTGGTATCTTCAGTGTTTAATGTAGGAACTAGGAACAGTGTAAGTGACCGCAAAAGCATCACAAATGCCAACATCACCCAGGAAACCAACTTGACTTGTACCGATAACCAGCATATTTTTACCCTCAAAATTAACAATGATAACAAGAAGGATATAATAATATTTGATAAATTTATCTTGTTTTCAAAACCATAATATACTGAAGCGCATATAGAGACCTTTTGGAGGAAGCCGCTTAAGAAGGGCCATCAACGTCTGAGAAATCAAGTTTGCAATACATGACAGATTAATCAGCTCCATATACAAATTACACTTAAAAATCGAATATGTTTGTATACAAGACGTCAACACCTTTCAATATCATCAAGCACAATAATAATGCTCAGTGTTGACTTGTAAGCATCCTCAAATACCTAAAATAGCTTTCTCATGAGAAACAACTTATAAACTGTATTATATCAAAGCAAGCTACACATGCCGTAATAGTAAGTTAGCCAACAGACACCACCATTAGAAGAATGAAACAAGTAATTAAGCAACTCAATCAACTATATGAAACTTACTATACATCATTTTATACATACTGAAAGTGCGAACACAAGTAATAACTAGATAGTTCCATTTTCCTTTAGCATTTACGCAATATAACAGTTTGTTCATACAACTAATACTTATTTACACAATGCAACTGATACTTAGTTCAACATAGCCCTAACCATAACCCTAAGGGGTAAAGGGGGTGTTTGGATATAGAGCTTATTTCATGAAAACAAATATAGCTTACACAAAGCACCTGATACTTATAGCTTATTATTAACTAATTTCAACTATTAGTCAAAATCAGGTCAGAAAACCTAATTAAACAGACTTTGTACTAAACACCTAATATATACAAAATAAAGCTTCAATTCAGCCACCAACACCTAGTCAACAAGTCATGAATTAAACCTTGAAAACGGACGGTGATCGTAATTTGAACGGCGGCGGACGGTGGTAATGTCATCGGCGACAGTAGCAGGTCACGACTACGGTTTGTTTGGTGAGAGTAATATTTTTTGAGGGAAAAGTGAAAAGGCGGGAGGGATTGGTAATTTGTTTACGTTTAATTACATTATGTAATAATGGGATCGGGAGTAGGGCTGCGCATACCCGACCGACTACCGCCTCCCGTCCTGATTCTGACATATACTTTGTATTTTCAAAAACAACCGCTTTTCATCAAAAGTCGAACCAATCAACATTTTGAAAAGAACAAGAGAAAAGTCGACTACCGCTCCCGTCCTGATTCTGACAATCCCGCCGTCCCGATTGCGATTCCGACTAGTAAATAGGTCGGGAGTCAGTTTACGTTTTCAGGCCAATTGGGAGTCGGGACTATCGGTATCGGGTCGGGATGGAAACCAAAAAACAATAAAGAAAACCGACAAATCCGACCGATCCCGATTAATCGGGATTGTCCCGATACTGAACCGATTAGTTTCGGGTCGGGAGTCGGTTTGGTTTTTCGGTGAAATCGAAAGTCGGGACTATCGGTATCGGGTCGGGTCGGGTCGGGACCGGCTCGATGCTCACCCCTAATCGGGATTGTGTAATTTTCTTAAATGTATATTTGAAACTTGAAAGGTACCCGTACAATGCGGCGGTGGGTACCCGGTGACTATTTTGTGGTGAGCAAATGTTTTTCATTTTAAACCTTTCTTATTTAGCATGTCCCAAATAATTTATAGCGTAGGAGATATATGTTTTTCAGAGGTAAAACGTCTAAATTATTAATAATATAAATAGTTATCACTTTTATTTTTAAAATTTTAGTATTAAATTAGTGGTTATAAGTTTAGTAGGCTCAGTGGCGAAGCTTGGATTTTGTAAGTGGGGGGTCGGGATCTAAATTTTTTTTTCCTAAGGCTATATTTCAGGTATACCAAAATTTTTGGGGGGTCGAAACAGAATATACCGAAATTTTTCTACACGAAAACTATATACCCCCTACATCGCAAAAAAAATTTCGGGGGGTCGGGCGCCCCCCCCCCCCCCGGCCCCTATGAAGCTTCGCCTCTGAGTAGGCTTTTCTTATAAACAATTTATTAAAATATATCATTATTTGAGTGATTACTATATGGTTTAAATGAGATTTAAATTTTCAAATTTTACTTTTATAGGAATGTTTTTTTTCTTAAAAATTTAAAACTTTCTTTTATTATAAGAAGTATCAAATCTTTATAACGTAATATAGATATGGTATGTATAAAGATCTTCGATTCATTATTTTAGTGTTGTCATAACTCAAAATAAAGTTACACATCCGCGCATTCACTAGCTATGTTAGTTTTTTTAGCTTTTATTTTAAGCTAGTCCAATATTAATTGTTTAGCGGTGATAAGTGAAATTTTATAGTGCAGAAAACTGTGTGAAATAAGGCGATTTCAAACCCTTACTCTCCTTAATCGGTTTTCAACAAAATTTGCCCTATTCCTATGCTTCTTATCTGAATCTTAAGAACAGGACCCCACCCTATTCTCGAACCCTCTGCCGAGCTCCACCCTGCCCGCATTTCTTTTTTTTGAAGGGGCAAAAGAAATGTCTCCACCTGCTGCCAACAGTCTTTCTTCGGAATTCTACTAAACGGGTCGATCCTCCCCCCCCCCCCCCCCCCCATTTGTTTTAGCAACTTATCCTAAGGTCTCCTCGCCAAGAGTTCTTGATTCGATATGTTACAATAAGTAATTAACACTCATGTTTATTGTTTCCTTGATCAGATCGACTGTTGGTGACATAGTTTTAGGGTTGTTTTTGCGATCGCTTTTTAAGGTTTGTGCCAGCTTTGATTTTTTTATCGTGCAATTAATTCTTCCTTATTCACCTGAATCAATCTTGCTTATTATGTCCTGGTCTTTTCCTTTAAGGGTCGATTTGGTTCTGTTTTAAGTTTAGATTTGTTTTTGTCGACTTATCTATTTACTTGCAACGATCATCATGGATGGTTGTTAGGGATTTAACGTTTCATGCGTCTTAAACCCTAACTTTTTAGTTAGGGTTTGTTCATTACTGTTATTCGATTGGTGTTTTGTGGTGTTCTTGGGTATTAGAGAGATGGGGAAAGGTTTTCTTAATAATATTGTTACTAAATCTGCCAAACCAATGGAACCTGTGGCTGAATGACATAATCAGCCTCATGGTACTCCTAATCCGAATGTTAGTGTACCAACTAATCAACCAGGTGCGGCTACTTCTTCCTTTGCAGATAAGTTTAAGGATAAAACGCTTAAGAAGATTATAAAGATTTCAGAGATGAGAAGTTTATGTGAGAAATACATGGGCAAAGTTTGGTTTACAAAGGGTTATGCTCAATAATGGTTTTTTTATGTTCCAATTTGAAACCAAAGATGGTATGGAAAGGCTGTTGGAAGAAGGTCCATGGTTGATACGATTCGTGCCTATCATTTTGAATATTTGGACTCCGAACACTAAACTTACAAAAGATAATATTAGTTTAGCTCCTGTTTGGGTCAAACTCCATAATATTCTGGTTGTTGCGTATTTTGATGTTGGTCTTAGTTTGATCACAACGTAAATTGATCGTCCTATCATGCTTGATTCATACACGAGTACGATGTGCCTTAAGTCGTGGGGTCATAATTCCTATGCTAGTGCCCTTGTGGAAGTGTCGTCTAAGGAAGCTTTATTTGATTCTCTTGTGATTGCTATCCCTACTTTAATGGGTCCGGTCATTCATTAGGAAAAATTGATATTGAATATGAGTGGAAGCCGCCAAGATGTGAGACCTGTAAAGTTTTTTTTATGACAATGATGATGGATGTCCCAAGAGAATGAAACCGGTTGTGCAAGATAAATCGTTGGTTGATGAAGAGGGTTTCGATGAAGCTTACAAAAAGAAAGGAAAAGGTAAGCTTCAGGGGTACTAATTGTTAGGTTGATCGGATTCGTTTTCAAAAGCCTAAAGTTTCGTATTACTATAGGTTGGTTACTAAGCCAAAGAATGGAGGAACATCGACGTCTAAGCCTTCTGTCCAATCGAATACAGGTTCTCCAACGGTTAATGTAGGTTCTACTTGTAACGAACCTACTACTGATCCTACTAGTAGTACGGCTCCTCCCCGGGATGACCAAGGTAAGATAATAATTGGGTAGATGATATCAACGTTGTTGATTTGAAGAACTGTTTTGATGTGCTTAAGGAACAAGATTCGGTTTTGGAACCTCTGATTGGCTCTACGTGTACTCCTGAAGTTATTTCTAGTTCTTCCAAAACTGCTTCTCCATCGCCTATGAAGAACACTCCTATTGTTGAGAAAATTGGGAAGCTTGAAAAGCTTATTATTGATGAGAAAGCTACCCTTGTGGATGATAATGGTAAACCTATTTTGGTGGCTGATGGTAAAAGGAAGGGTAACTCATTCTCTAAGGTGGGTGAAGTGGTTGATTCATATAGTGATGATGATGTGTTTGAGCCAAATGATCCTATGGGTAGTTACTTTTCATCAGCAGGAGGACATAACGAGCTTAAAGGTTATCTTTCTGATGATTATGCGGCCCAGGTCTATGACTTACCGGAGCAATTTGAGGAATTTAACAATCAGTTTGATTTCAAGCTTCAAGGCCGTTTGAGGAAGTAATCTTTTATTTGGATTTGTTTATTTGTTTTGCATGTCTTTTTATGTTTTTAGTGGTTATTCTAGTTATTAGTAGCTAATTGTTCATTTATGGCATGTTATAAATAATCTAGTTGTTGTTCAAGCGGTTGTTTGAGGTTAATGTGGCGTTTTAGTCACATTCCATTATACTTTAAAAACAGTTTTTTTGATTAATATATTTTACTAAGGTGGAAGTTCCCTTAAAAAAAAAAAAAAAAAAAGTGAAATTTTATAGAATATAAGGATTTTTCAAACTTCATATTGGTAACACAAATTTTGATTTACTAAGAAATTTAAGTTGATAATCAACGAATATTTGATGATAGGAATGATGGTTATGGATAAGGGTGGAAACGAGCCGAGCCCGAGCCTATCAGAGCTCGAGCTCGGCTCGTTTATATTTTAGAAAGCTAGAGTTCGAGCTTTAAAATTTGAGCAAGAGCTCGACTCAAGCTTGGCTCGTTTGTGATGAAAAAAGCTTGGCTTCTTGAGCTTACTTGTTCGAGCTCGTTTATCATTTTGAGCTCGTTAACCAACTCGTTCATTATTTTGGATACTATGTATGCATAAGGGAAAAACAGTCAATTATTCAAACAGCCTATAAACCAATGTATTTTACGATGGCATCGGAAAAAATAATAGAATGAGTCAGTGATGAACAGATGGATATCGAAAGGTCTCATACCATGTGGCTTAACTTAACTTATTTTAATAGATACTAGACGAGTACCCATGCATAACGACGGGATTTTATAGCATCAAACAAATATAGTTGTGATATTGTAGTACGTGCTTCGTGTAATGTTTAAACATAAAACGTGAAAATATCAAAATATAATTGCAAGAAGTTGTAGCATCATGCGATAATCCAACTCAAACAATAATTCTTAGCATGTATCATAGAACATATAAAAACATTTAGTGAAACTGAAAATAAAAATTACATCAATTATTAGATAACTAACAATGCACGTTAGTCGTCACATACTTCTAACCTTTTAGTTTAATTCCACTATCATATCTTACAGTGATGTACAACTTTTGTTAAAGCCCAGTTTGCTTCAATCGGTGTGTATGCATTTTGTTTCAAAATTTTATAAGATTTTAAAACTTACAAAAGCAACAAAATTTTCAAATTTGAACTATTTATACTAACATATATTTAGGTAGCATCGTTTACTCATTTTGACAAAAACTTTTATCAACTAACATAAATTTAGGTAGCACAGTTTACACATTTTGACAAAATTTTTTATTTTAACAATTTATATACCAAATATATAGAAATTTACACAAACATACTTTACACAGCTTATCTACAATGTATCAACATACTCTTTAATTTTCACATTCATTCTAGCATAATATACCTAACAATTTTATTAACAAAACATACAAAATGATAAAAAGATAACCAAACACAAATCACAAAAAAAAATAAATTTACACAACCTTTATTATACTAACCAATATACCAACAGACTTTAAAATGAACTATACACTACCGCTGGTGGCGCAATATTGATTCCGGCAAAGGAGGCGTTGTCAATAGCACATATGATAATTCAGACGACGGTACCGATGAACTTGTACGGCTTGGCGGCTCCAACAAATCCTATAAATGCTTTTTTTTGTTAAAAAAAAGTTATACAAACTAAGATCTGTAACAATACAAGATCAAAGGAACTAAAACAACGTCAAAATCAAATAAGTAATCGATAAAAGCTGAGTTACCGTGTTCTGTTTATTCAAATCCGTAAAAAGATACAAATCCACAAGATCAAAGGAAATAAGTCATTTCATCATGAATACTACATCATTAATCTACATTCATATGCTTCTTACTTACCTTTTAGTACACATCACAAAAAAGACCAAAAAGAAAGTGTATGGATCTAAAAAAATACTTGAAAACTTGAAGTGCTTGTCGTCGACAGTGCATATTTCAACCGCGGCTGAGTATTCCGTCAACAGAGGCGGCGGCAGCTGGACTGAAAAAAAGAGAAAATCGTTATAAAACTAAGATATACAAAAAAAATATAGATGCATACGGATAATCCTTCAAAAGTTGTTTAATATATAGATCAATAGAAAAAAAAAAGTACATGAAAAACCTTTCTGTTATGGTGGGTTTGAGGCATGGTGGTGGAGGATGTGACATGGTAGTGGCTGTGACATGGTAACTGTTGTGACGTGGTGGTGTTGGTGCTCTACGTCTGTAACGTGGTGGATGCAGGATGGGTTGTTGGTGTTGGCTACTGTAACTTGGTGGCGACAGGTGGTGGTTGGATTGTGATGTGATGTTGTTGTAAATGAGTGTGAATGTATGATGTTGTTGTAAAAGTAAATAAATAGGAAGAAGTGGTACCTGGTGGAGGTGTGTGAGGAAGGAATCAGAGAGAAGGATAGTTGTAAATGAGTGTGACTGTATGATGGGTTATCACAGAGGATGGATTAATATGTAAGGCAATGTCCAACCTTGCAATTCCTTCAATAGTTCGATTTGCATATAGTTTCTATTTTCGATTGGCATATAGTTTCTATTTTGGATTTGCATTGACCAATTCATTGGCAATTCACTGCCAATTCACTTATGATTTTCTATTTGCATTCATTGACTAATCATTTCTGACATTGATTGACAGAATGGTTATATACTTTCCATATTCAAAACATGATTTACTCATCCAGGTAACATTCATTCGATTTCCTAAACTTTTACAAGGGCATTATGGGGATTGACCCAAAATTCAGTTTTTCACTTTTCACATTTGACCATTTTTCCATTATAAGTAGTTAAGAACATAAAATAAGGGATAATTACTAGAATAGACCGGGCAACAAAGTGTTGGGGGTTTCTACCCTGAGATCTAAAAACGTCTTTTTTAGACCGGGCAACTGGGTAACTCGACTCATATGATGACAAGTGTCTCTAGTTGCCAAAAAAATACACAAGTTGTCCAAAAAACTGACAGACAAGCGACACTTGTCACTTGCAAAAAAGTGACACTTCATCAGTTGCCCAATTGTACAAATTGCTCTGGTCTAAAAAAGACATTTTTATATCCCGAGGTAGGAACCAAATTGCATTTGGTTGCTCGATCTATTTTACTAATTATCCCATAAAATAAAGATGTTCTAGGAAATTAGGAAAATATGAATAGGAAACGCCGCATTTAATTTGAAGGATAGCTTTAGTTTTTTTTTTTTTTTTTTTTTTTTTTTTTTTTTTTTTTTTTTTTTTAATTCTCAACCTAATACGTATTAAATATGTTTACATACATAATATGTTTTAGAGCTCGTTTAGACTTGCGAGTCTACTCGAGCTATGTATATAAAGATCGGGCTCGAGCTCGATTAATTAATGAGCTCCAATTTAGGCTCGAGCTCGGGCTCAAACTCGTTTAACCTCAACTTGTTCGAGCTTTTTACCGATCTGATCTCGAGTTTTTCACGAGAAGCTCGGCTCGTTTCCACCCTAGTTATGGATGTTATGGATTTGATATGCAAACTCTCTCTTTAAGATATTAGAGAGATTTACACCAATATCCTTACAAAACTTCTTAATTACATCAATATCTTTGAAAATATTGTAATTACTTCAATGTCCTTGCAAAATTTTCAAAATACACATGAATATCCAAAAACATTTTTTTAATTATTTTTAAATGGATTTAACATTTATAACTCTTATACAAGTATTACTTCGTATTAAACATGTTCTATTACTTATTTACCTTTCCTTCAACAAGTTGAAAAAAATAATAATAATAAGTCTAGCAACCAAATGACCAATCAAATACTCGTGTATGTTCTCCTTGAAAATGTTAATTGCAAGTTGATTTATTTTAACTAGACGAATACCCGTGCATAGCAACGGGATGTTATAGCGACATATCGTTTAGTGATAAAAGAAAGTTTATGGGTTATAAATGAAAAATAATAAAAGTTAAGGGTGGCAAATCTTGCCCAATTTGTAATTTTTAGGCGATTTTTGACACTTTTTTAAATGTTTGGAGCGTTTTTTGCCCCCTTTCATTTATTTGATTGACTCTTACAGGCAAAAGATAAAAACAAATATTATTATATGGGCTTTTGAATAACACAATTTAACTTTCAAGCAATTACTCTCATTTTTTTCCGACCAATTCACTTGTCACCGGTAACTATAAAACATTCCAACTATTTTAATTTTAATTTATCTCATTTATTAACTATTTTATGCATAATTATTTAATACTCTAATTAATTGATAGATATATTTAATTAGTTGCATTTTTATTTATTTGTCCCAACAGATTTTCTCAAATTTGCAGTCAGATTTTTTTATTATTTTTTATTATTATTTCTTTAAGAAAAAATAATTAAATATAGTTAAGACTTAGATGCTTGATATTTTTTTACAAGATGAATTAAAGGGGTTTTTAGGACTGTTCCGAATGTTTTTTAATAGTTGAATTATAATTTGCTCGTTTTAGCCCGTGCCCGTTTGACCCAATTTATAATTTGTCCGTTTAGCCCGTGCCCGTTTTAACCCGTGCCATTTTAGCCCGTGCCCGTGCCCACCCGTTTTGCCACCTCTAATAAAAGTTTGAAGATTTGGGGATTAAACATAATGTTTTGAAACCCGGTTGAATCGTTCCGGTCGAAAAACGGATCGATTTAAACCGAGTCATGCTTTTAATAACTGAACCCGTCGTGTATTAGTCCTTGTATTCAAAACTATATGTTTTTCCCAGTTGAACCCGTTGGTCCGGTCCAATTTTCAAAACTACATGCAACATCAACTTGTTAGCTTCTATGAAGTTTTGTGTGTTTTATTAATTTGTATAATGTGTATAATAACATATACTTTTCATTTTAAAGTGTTTTAAAAATAACATTAATTAGTGTGTTTAATTATTTTATATTTTATATTATGTTGTAGCTTTTTTAATTGTATATTGTGAACTTTTTATTGTACTTTTTAGTAAGGGTGTTTTAATTGATTGTTTTTAATTTGATATAGATGCTTTTAATTGTTGTACCATATGCATAAATTATTGTAATTTTAAGTTATAGGGTGTTTTGATAAAAGTATTAATTACACAATTCATTTTCTCTCACCCTTGACTTTCAAGATATCACTTTTCAAGGTTTGACCATTTTCTCTTTATATGTAGTATAGATATAGATTAAGTAATTGTTTACTTACAATTATCTTATATAATCTTTCTCAACAAATGAATTTTTTCATTCTCTTAATATCACAAGTTTCTAAGCAAGGTTTTTGTCGTTTAGCGACCTTTGACGAAGACACCCATGTCCTTGCAAAAAGTCTTGCCGCCCGTCCCTTTTTTTGTTGTAGTATTGTTTCGACCCGTCGCAATGCACAAGAAATACGTCCCTTGCAATTATCATATTGATCACAATTGCACATATATTCTAATAAGTGCTCTAATATATAAAGCAGAACCAGCAAAGGTTCTTACTCAAACAGTAAGTTTAGTTTGGTGACCAAGATTATTGGGAGATTATGAGGGCTAAAGTTTTTTTTCTTTCATAAAATGATCTATTATTCAAAAAGTAGTATCGTTTGGCTGCCAAGATTAAGAAAGATTATAAGAAAAATAATCTCTAAAATTAAAAGTTCATCCAACTAACTTTTCAGAAAGGACTTGAGATTATTTTTTATATAATTACCATTTTAACCTTGAAAAAACCTACATTCATTATAAATTATAATAAAACCTCACTTTAATATAGAATGTACACCGTGTGATGATAATTTAACATCATTTTAACATTGTTTGTATTTTTATATTGATTTTCATGCAATGCTATATATTTATGATTTATATCAATAATTTTATTTATAATTCTTATTCATATTGGGTTTGTTATTTGTATGTCTAATTACGTCATTTTATATTTTTAATCTAAAAATTACAGCTAGTTTGCAAAACACTACTTAAAAAAAAAAAAAAAAAAAAAAAAAAAAAAAAAAAAAACATTTTTATTTTTTTTGGGCACCAGCACCAGCAATTTTTGCCAAGCACACCCTAAATAAACCCAATTATAATAATTGTCTACTAAAACCAACTAGGAAGAAAATGAGCTATATTATTGATAGAAAATAGTAAACAGGAAGTCAATATATAATCCCCTTCATGCACTTCTAAAAAAGTGTGAATCTTCAAGAAAAGTCATTGGAGATGACTCAAAATTCTCTAAAAGAAAGGTGAAGTAGACCAGGTTTCAGCATGCTTTTTCTTGAAAATGACAGAGGAGCTGAATTAGGAATGATCTTGTGTAACTCATGAAATGTATCTCTAGATGTGTTACTGAATATTAGTACATCTCCTGATTCCATCAAAACTTTATTTGCCTCATTTACATTTCTTGAATCGCCATAAAAGAACTCTGCAGAGTCACCAATTGAGATGGAAACCACTGGCCATCCTTTTGTTTCATACGGATACCAAGAATTGTCATTTCTCTCCTGTGTTACAATTTAAAAAAATAATAATAAATAAATAAATACGAGTAATAAAATAAAATAATATACATATAAAAAGTTAAACTTTGACTAGAGGTTAAGACGTTAAGTACAGCTTATGTTTCTGTATGTAGTTGAGAGTCATCCACAGTGTATACGGGAACGGCATAGATACGGCAATAAAAAATATAAAAAATTAAAAATATATTAAAGAAAATCCAAAATATATATATGTTGATGTAAATTGTAAACTCAAAAATATAAAAAAATTAAAAATATATTTTTTAATAGTGTGAACAACAGATTAAATTTTTCATAAAGAAACTATATACGTACAAGTTTGTCCTCCTATTAATAATTATTTTCTATACAACTACAAAAAACATTATTAGAAAAAGAAAAGTTACAAGAGTATATAGAGTAATTGTTTTACTCAAGAGTTATCACAAAATAAAAGTACTGTACATGTAATAAAATATAATTAAGTAAAGATAAGATGCCATGTTATACTGACCACTCACCTTGTCTCTCTCTTCCCTATTTTTATCTTCTTCATTAATTTACACTTTATCATCCGACTAGCACCATAACCGTATGTGTGTTTTATGGTTGACGGACAGAGGCAAGATTGAAGATTTTATAAAACATAGGCCGGAAACTAAGCTACAAGCTGAGATAGTTGGGCCTGTTGGGGGTGGTCGAGCACCCGCCAGCCCTCCATTAAACCCAATAGAAACTTCTTGGAATCGGCAAGTAAATACAGAAACGTGTCCAGATACGGCTGAGAATCCAGAAACGTTTATCGATACGTCTGAGAAACGTTTCGGGGACGTTTCCTTGGCGTTCCCGTTCCCATGCCGTTCCCAAACGGGCACGCGAGCCTTCCAGGCGTTTCGGTGCATCATAGTTCTTGACCATGTTAAAAACTGCCCATTTCAACCAACTACATGCACCCTCGCACTCTCTATTTCCCTCCAGTTTGAAGTTATATGTTTTCTATATAATCTGAATGATGAAAAATTATGTCCTTGTTAACGTTAACAAAATTTGAATGGTGTTTCAGTTCGCTTATTTAGCCAGTTTATGGTCTATCCGATGTTGAGCTATGAGCGTATTTTGTTTCAAAATAAATTGATAAACTTACTTATGGACATACGAGCTTATCAACGTCATTATATATTGTTTATACAAGTTCATAACCATCATATTGATAAGCTCATAAACTTTATATAACACAAGTAAAAGAAACACACTTTAACGTCCGTCGACCTCTTGTAGGTGTTTTGGATTGCTTATTTTTTCTGCTTTCAGCTTAAAGATAAGTATTTATAATCAAAAAAAAAAAAAAAAAAAAAAAAAAAAAAATTATTTTTGGAACCAGTGTTTGGGTTCGCTTTTTTTTAAAATAAAAACGTAATTTATTTGTAAAAATAATTATTTTAATATTAATTTTCAATCAAGTTCGTTTATAAAGGGTTTTAGGTTAAATATGAGAGATGAAGTCGTTTTAACTCAATTTCAAATAACTAACATGAAATAAGCAACCCCTGCTTATGAAAACTGATTTTTTGTTTTTTTAGCAAGAAAAGGAGACAGTGTTTAGATGAAAACATGTTTTTTTGCTTAAAATAAGCAAATAACCAGAAAAGCATAAAAAATAAACAATCCCAAACACCCTTTTAACATATAAAGTTCATGAACAAATTTTCATGTTTCAAAATAGACACACTAATGTTCTCATGGAAATATGAACAAAAAGGCACATATAATATAATCTGTAAAAAATACATATCTTGATTTCTGCCTTCCTATTAAATTAAGAAAAATGCTTATCTACTTGTATAATGTTTACATTACCCCTCAGATGGAACAAAGAGCGCAAGTCATGTATGCTAGACTCGATGATGCATAAGGTACTTCTAATGGGAACATTTGAAGCCAAAGTGTACCACTTGTTTTGTTCATATTTTCAAAATATATATATGTCATGTGTTTATGCAAGTTAAGACTAACCTCATGAAGAGCAAGTGGATCGGCATTTGTGTAAAATTTGACGATACAATGATTCGAACACACCGAAGAAATTTCATCCTTTGAGTTTAGATACTGTTGAGAATCTTGAATTGAGGACTTGACCAATGAAATGATTTTATCAGGAACAGTCAATGGTTTTAGTACTGAAGGTTTGTCAACATGATATGATGGTGGGTACCACTTTAAACCTAACAACATCATCTGTATTCCAAGTTTTTCTCCATCTGGGATACATTCTCGAAAACCAGTTGCATCGAAGCCAAGCTGTTGACACTTATTTACTATATCAACCTATTAGATCAATGAAGGATAAATACATTTGAAATAATCAGAATTGTATACCAATTATTGAACAAGAATTGTAGTTGCAATAAACAAAATAGATAAATCACTAGGATTAGAATTTTCTTTTGACTGTGCAACTAAACTAAGGGCAAGTTAAAAGAGTTATAAGATCAATGCAGGAGGGTCGTGTTTTTTTTTTTTTTATTTTATTTTATTTTATTTTATTTTAATCCATGATATATCAAAATTTTCTATTGATTTCCAATAGACTGTATTTGCCACTATTCAAAGCTAATTACATGGAAAAATTTGACATTCAGAAGAGAGTAACTTTGTCTCTTATATTTCGAAATTACTCATCCGAAATTGATCATTTTGCTACTTAATCAACGGGGATAAACAATATAATATACCTTAACCTCACGTACTTGCTAGAAACTAGTGGCGGAGACAGGAATCATAATTATAGGGGGCATTGAGCAACGAAACACCTTAAATAAACGGGTCAGATCGGGTTTGATTAAAGGTAAACAAAAAATTACTCTAATGAATTAGGACTATTTCGAACCAAATTGCAGTTTATGCCGTCAACGTATAATAAACCAACTTATGAGGGTGTTGCATAAAAAATTTTATGAGGGTCTTGTACAATTCTTCTTTTATTATAGTACTAATATTTGCAACATTACGAATTTATGGGCTAAACTAAAGCAGCACTATAAAGAAAGTAAGTAGCTCAAATATATTATTGTGACATTCATTGTTTTAAAGTGCTTCCATTTTAAAAGCTATGTGAGTATTATGGCAAAAACTTGCGTAAACAAAACTGAAGAGACAAGTTACAATTACTACATAAAACTTAAGTGGTTAACAATAACAAAAATAATAAGAAGTGTCCCTTAATTTAAATATTACACTGTGTATTGATATAGGAGTATAAGTATATACATCCTTAATATACCAAAAATAAATAGTGCAAAGATAAATTCATATATTAATTGAAAGTATGGTGACCCACACATGTGACTCCCCCTTCACACACTTCACTTGCCCACTTCCCAAGTTCCCAAAATCAAAACAACACCATTGTCTCCATTCTTTCCGGTAAACAAGCAATCGAAACTGATTTCCGGCCACGAAATATTGCTTTGATTGTTGGTAATCAGTGAATGGTGAGGGCACTGTCATTATTTTGGTGAGGGCAATGAGCCTCTTCGGTACCATTTTGACCACTTTTTCCTACATGTTTTGTGTGTCTCGTACAAGTTTGTTGGGGGCAGTTCCCCCCACTACTCAAAGAGTGGCTCCGCCTCTGCTAGAAACGGATAGATGTACTTTGATAGCGCAAAGAAAGCTATTGTAGTTAACAAAAGGTATTTAAGAACATTATATACAAATATTGATTATTTTTCTAAAGAAGACTCACACACTCACAAAGTCACAATATACAAATATTCAAGTACCCTTTATAAATGAATAAAATGACCATGTACCATTAGTTTTGTATCGCTTAAAAGAAGACACAGACTCACTAGCTATAAACAAATATCCCACACATGTTTTCTAGACTTGAACATCTTATGTAAGTTCACACCACATACGTACTAGCGATTAACAAAACTGTAAAAACATTTGATTCCAACTTGTTAAAAATGTGTATTTTTGAGCT
Source organism: Artemisia argyi (assembly GCA_030686995.1). Taxonomy (NCBI): domain Eukaryota; kingdom Viridiplantae; phylum Streptophyta; class Magnoliopsida; order Asterales; family Asteraceae; genus Artemisia; species Artemisia argyi. Next base: position 49,085,254 of record CM060685.1, read on the forward strand.
GCTTAGTTTTGCAAAGGTATTTGGTTAAAAAAAAGTTTTACGAAGGTACTTAGTTGAACAAAATATACCAAATATATGCGTTGTAATGATTATTAAATATTGACAGCCATTTACTGATGTACATAAAATTGAAAGCAATTGTTATAGAAAAAGAATATATGGCAGTAGTATAGCTAGGTTCTTTGGAGAATCAAAGTTTACTTGGGCAAATAGATCGACTAGCAAGTATTTTTCATTTGCGACTATCTATCGAACTAGCTATAATTACAAGAATGGTTGAGTTGAAACATAATACAGCTAATTCTTTAGTATTGCTGGAAATTGTGAACTTGTTTTATTGTTTGCATGTACTCAAGCAGATATATAAAATGTTTAAAACATAGTTCGCTTGATTAGATACAATAGTTCAGATGGGGTTGAACAACAAGGACACTAGTCGTCGTTGAAGTTTTTCTTAAAGAAAAGATAAGAAAATATAAACCTGGTCGTCGAGGCTAATGTAATTCTTCAAGAGAATCATTCCACATCCAAGTATTTCATAAGAACTTCTAACACTATTCTCCAATTTCATCTCACGTCCATTACAAAGGGATTCCGAGCTCCTTGGTAGGATTAAACTGAATTGCTTTTTCTGACGCCGACGGTTAACCAAAATCTCGCGAAATGTCTTGATATTTCCTCTGGCCTGTATTTTAACAATAAAAAGAGAAATTTGTGAAAGAATTCGTTATCTTTTCAGCATTTTACCAATCCAAGTTGTAAGTTTGCAACATATAAAAACGAGTTAACAAAAAAGAAAATTCATAAATAGCCGAGAATCATCATATATTAATTAACAAACAGAAAAAAACTAATAGCAAAAGGGGGCTTTTAATCTAGAGATGTGCTATTACTGACCTTTTCATCCTTGATGGTCCCTGGATTAGAAGATGATCGAGAATAAAAACAGGGTTTTGGTAGGATACGTGACATGTAGAGCCTGGATTGATTCATAGTGAATAATAATTGAATTTTGATAAGATGGTAAATGGTTTATATTTGGTGAGCAAGGCATGAATATAAATACTAAAAATAAAGTGATTCTTTGAAAAATAAAAATGTGGCAGCATAGTTGGTAAGTAAACAAAAATAGTAAGAGTGTAGAGACGTGATTCTCTGTATACTTCTCTAGCTATAGGCTCTTCGTATCACTACAACAAACATGAGGACGGGCGATGAGGTTTTCGGCGGCGACGCCCTTGTCCTCGCCGAAAGTCACTAAACGACAAAAAATTGCTGAGCTAGCACAAATTCTCGCTGACCGCCCATTGCATTTTCAACGCAAACTTTCAGCGGGGACATGTCCCCCGCCGAAAGTCCCCGCTGAAAGTATTTTTGCAGATCACAACTTTGACCAAAATATTCACAATTTCAACTCCACCTTTTAGCGGGGACTGTCCCCGCCGAAAGTATTTCATAATCTTTGACCAAAATAGTTGCGCTTTTTATTGTCCCGGGTATTATTCCCGCCATTACTTTTGGCGGGGAAATGCATAACTTTTGGCGGGGACATGTCCCCGCTAAAAGTTTAGGCGCCAAATTTCCCTCCAAGCTGCAACTTTTTCCCAAAAACTTTCTAATATATATTATAACATACACCTAATACATATTAAATCATAAATTCGGCAAAAAAAATACAAAACACACATAACAATGGATGGTTTAACGCGGGAACAGGAGTGGGCAAAGGCTTTATTACACGAGCTCTTGTATAATGAAATTATAAATCATTGGGGCGTTGAAATTTTTGATGAATATGGTTCGTACGCGAACTGTGCACCGTGGCAGAGAGACCAGATTCTGGTATGGTTGAGGAAAAAGTCATACTATAGAGAGTATTTGGAAGAGGTAGATACTGCTGAAGCTCAACGTGCTGCTGAAGCTCAAGCTGCTGCTGTTAGAGGTGAGGATGAAGCTGAAAGCACGTTTGATGAAGCTGCAGCTGTTGATAATCTGGAAAATAGAATAACAAGTCTTGAAGCTACGTTTGCATATCTCAAAGAAATGAGAGCAAGGAAAGGAAGAGGTGGTGCGAGTTCAAGCAAAGCGGGAGTTAGCCGCAAAAAAAAGTAAACGGGGTTATTTCATTTGGTTGTCGTGTTGTTTAGTTTGAGTTGTTTTGTTTGGTTGTCGAGTTGTTTCGTTTGATCTGGTTCGTTTGCTTGTCGAGTTGTTTAGTTTGAGTCTGTATGAAAATGTATCTGGTTTACAACTCTTGTGTGGTTTGAATAAAATGTTTGCCTTCGTGTTTGAAGCTAAGCGTGTGGTGTTTCGGATTCCTTTATAAACTGCTTAGGTTCTTACTGTGGACGTTTTTTAGATTAATAATTACAATCTTGAGTGTTTGGATAGAAGTTTACGATTTCTAGTGGTAAAGCAACAACAACAACAATAACACAACACAACAAACAACATTTTATTAAACAACAACAACAATAACACAACAAACAACAAACAACAACAATAACACAAGAAACAACAAACAACAAGAATAACACAAGAAACAAGAAACAACAACAACAACAGCAACATCAACAACAACAGCATTACATACGAAGATTTTCCATGTCACCTAACAGGTCACGGAGTATTGCATCCGATTGACATGCGTGGTCATTGTTGTCGGGATTCGTTGCCATTGCAAGTCTTGCCTCGAGCAACCTGACTTTTGTCTCTAACACCTGTTTTTGTGCCTCCAGCATATTTATCCTAAGATCTTTTTCATGGCAGTTTGTGCACCCAGAACCGTGAGATGTTGAAGCAGAATATATTACTTGTAATTGTTCATCAAATTCAGTCTTCCACATAAAATATCCACATCCATGACCTTTCTCTCTTGGCTTCGAAAGAGGACATGCATAATACTCCAATCCAAATGTATCTTTTTGATGTGACGTTCTTTTTTTTATATTTCCTACTCTACAAGTACACATAAAAGGATTATATCGCTGCATTCTGGTTGACAGTGTGTGTTTGTAGTTGTGTGTGGTAGAATCGTGATCGGGGTGGCCCGATCTACAAGTTGAGTTGATAAAAGGTGGTGGCCAGAAAAAGATTCCGGCGGCCGAAAACTGCTGGTGTCGCCGGAAAACGGAAACTGCTAGAGAGAGAGAGATATAGTGAGATGAGTGTGTGTGTGAGATGATATGGGTTAGATGAGTGTGTGTGAGTTTATATTGTGAGTTGATAAAAGTTATTAGGTGGGAAAATATCTCGTGTATAACCATAGCATCTCGACTCGTTCGTTTAACATCTCGTGTAATACCACATCATCTCGACTCGTTCGCTTAACATCTCGTGTATAACCATATCATCTCGACTCGTTCGTTTAACATCTCGTGTATAACCATAGCATCTCGACTCGTTCGTTTAACATCTCGTGTAATACCACATCATCTCGACTCGTTCGTTTAACATCTCGTGTAATACCACATCATCTCGACTCGTTCGTTTAACATCTCGTGTAATACCACATCATCTCGTGTAATACCACATCATCTCGACTCGTTCGTTTAACATCTCGTGTAATACCACATCATCTCGACTCGTTCGTTTAACATCTCGTGTAATATCACATCATCTCGTGAAATACCACACATCTCGACTCGTTCGTTTAACATCTCGTGTAATACCACATCATCTCGACTCGTTCGTTTAACATCTCGTGTAATACCACATCATCTCGTGTAATACCACATCATCTCGACTCGTTCGTTTAACATCTCGTGTAATACCACATCATCTTGACTCGTTCGTTTAACATCTCGTGTAATACCACATCATCTCGACTCGTTCGTTTAACATCTCGTGTAATACCACATCATCTCGTGTAATACCACATCATCTCGACTCGTTCGTTTAACATCTCGTGTAATACCACATCATCTTGACTCGTTCGTTTAACATCTCGTGTAATACAACATCATCTTGACTCGTTCGTTTAACATCTCTTGTAATACCACATCATCTCGACTCGTTCGTTTAACATCTCGTGTAATATCACATCATCTCGACTCGTTCGTTTAACATCTCGTGTAATACCACATCATCTCGACTCGTTCATTTAACATCTCATGTAAAAATGAATTAAAAACAATTTTAAATGATTTAATTATAATTATAAATGATTTAACTTAATTAAAAAGGATTTAAAAATAATTTTAAATGATTTAAATTAATTATAAATGATTTAACATAATAAAAATGAATTAAAAACAATTTTAAATGATTTAATTATAATTATAAATAAATCATAAAAATAATTAATTATTAATGATTTATATATAATTTTAAATGATTTAAATAAATCATAAATGATTTAAATTAATTATAAATAATTAAATTTAAATGGTTTAATTAACATTGATTTAAGTTAATTAAAATGTGTACACTTTCGGCGGGGACATGTCCCCGCTAAAAGATGTTACCAATAATTTCGTTTTTCCCTCTAAGTATTTACTTTATCCCGCCAAAGTTTTTGCCGAAGTGCGAAAACTTTTAGCTGGGACATGTCCCCGCTAAAAGTGTGTACAAAAAGACAAGACAACCTTTCAGCGGGGACTTGTCCCCGCTGAAAGTAAATCCCACTATTACCTGAATTATTAACAGATCTGGTGCAAACACTTGTAAAAAAAAAAAAAAAAAAAAAAACCCACAACTGCTGCTGCCTCCTTCTTCACCACCACTAACACCATCTCCACCACTACACCACCATCCCCACCACAAGAACCACCATCCCCACCACAACACCACCACACTCGCACCACTGTGCACGATTCCTCAAACCATCTCCTCGTATAATTCTTTCCTCAAACCCTCACCTCATTTAATTCTTTCTTTTTCTCATCTATTTCTTCCCTCACACCCTCATTTACAAAACCCAGGTGAGAACCGAACCCAAACCCAAGTAATTTTGTTAAGTTAATTTTTATGATTTTGTTAATTAATTTTCTAATTTGTTAAGTTTTATGATTTTTTTGTTTAATTTTATTGATTTTATGTTTTTCATTAATTATTTTAATTTTTTTGGTAAAGTTGCTGCTGAGACCCGAGGCCGAGACATGTAGCCGAGACCCGTAGCCGAGACCCGAAGCCGAGACCACAGGTTTATAGTAATTTTGTTAAGTTATGTTTAATTTTTTGTATGTTTATGTTTCTACTGGGGACATGTCGCCGCCAAAAGTTTATATTAAATAATTTGTGTTTATGTATTTTTCAGTATGTTTGTTTAGTGAGGACAGTCGAGACAAGCAGAAAGCCGAGACCATCCTACTGTCAAGACCAGCTGAGAGCCGGGACCAGCCTTCTGTCAAGACCAGCTAGCCGAGAGCCAAGACCACAATCAGTACGTTTTTTTTTTTTTTTTTTTTTTTTTTTTTATCGAGAATGCATTTGGGATTGCTTCTTAATAATAATAATAATAATAATAATAATAATAATAATAATAATAATAATAATAATAATAATAATAATAATAATAATAATAATAATAATAATAATAATAATAATAATAATAATAATAATAATAATAATTCATTTATATAACATTTTTTATTATTTATAATACTCAGGTTAAGCACTGGTCGAACCCGGATAATTTGAAGAGAGGGGACACCAACAGGCAGAACCGGCTTGCCAATTCGACTGCCAGCCTTCATGGGTCGCATTCGTTAGCTGTTATACGCGATAACTTCGTAAGACGCTTTTTAATCATTTCATTTATATATATATATATATATATATATATATATATATATATATATATATATATATATATATATATATATATATATATATATATATATATATATATATATATATATAGTGTTTGGTGAGTCGTTATTGAGTTTATTTATAAACAGCTGAGAGAACCCACCGACGCTGTGGATGGTAGAGACTTGATCGCGATGTACAGATACAACCATACGAGAGACGGCGTTTGGGAGTCTGCATTGTCCGAGACTAGATATGTAAGTATAATTTATTTCCATAAAACTCACCCACATTAATGCAAATATAATAAATCATGACTTATATATTACTTTGCTTATTTTTTTGTAAAACAGAACCAGATGATAAAGATGCGGACGGAGAGCACCTCCGGGGGGACGACCATGTCTGACCTCGATATTATGCGCCACGTGATCGGTGGCAAGCAGCGAGGTCATATTCCTGGCATAGGTCCAGTCTTACCCGGCGGTGGTCGTTAGACGACCCTCAGCGCCGCACGAGCTCGTGATCAAGCCTTCGCGCCTCCCTGCACGAAACAGTCCAGAAGCAAACCCAGGAGATGTCCCAGCAAAGGACACTGATTGATATGTTGGTGGGGTGAGCTAAGACACAGCCGGGTTTCCCCGCTGAGCTAGCGACTCAGGCGACGACATCGGGATCCCAGGAGGCTTCACCATCACCAGGTGAGTCTACAGGTACCCCGGAGGAGGGGAGTGGGGCTAGTGGGGGGAGTGGGGGGGGGGGGCTCAGGAGTAGCGTACGGGTTGTTTGGGTTGATTTATATTTGTTTTGGGTTATGGACAAATGTTTGGATAGTTTCATGGATTACTATGTCTTTATGTAGTTTATGTGTTAGGATTCCCGCTACATTGTTCCCACGTATAGTTTTGTAGCGTATAGCGGATAGATAGCTTATGTAGTGATCATGTGATAACGGTTTTTGAACCGTATTTTGCGAATTTGGATACAAACACATGATTATGTTAATTTTTAACAAATTTGGATATGTATCATATTATGTTTGGCGAATTTGTGTCTTGAGTGTCTTGTGGTGTTGTAATTAGATTATATACAGGTTGTGGATTTGTAGTGATAATGCAGATTTTTTCCGGAAAAAATCTGGAAATTACCCATTTTGCAGCAATTTGCTGCAAAATGGGTCAGACACTTTTAGCGGGGACATGTCCCCGCCAAAAGTTTGCTGCATTATTAGTAAGCACCACTTTCAGCGGGGACACCTCCCCGCCAAAAGTTAGTACCATTTACGTGTAAAATACTTTCAGCGGGGACACGTCCCCGCCAAAAGTGAGTACAATTTACGTGTAAAACACTTTCAGCGGAGAAGTGTCCCCGCCAAAAGTGAGTACCATTTACTTTATAAAATACTTTCCGCGGGGACATGTCCCCGCCAAAAGTTTTGCCACGCTGGCAAGTTTGACCTGGCCAAAATTATCCACGCTGGCAGTGTGGGTCCCACTTGTCACCGCCAAAAGAGAGATTCGTCGCCGCCGAAAGTTTACAGCGAAGGGCTTTAGCCGAGGCACTTTCGGCGGGGACATGTCCCAGCCAAAAGTGTTGGGCGGGGAGAAGTCTCCGCTGAAAGCGAGGAAATGTCCCCGCTAAAAGCAGCCAATGTTGTAGTGTATGCAAAACTTTGTATCTCTTTGAATAGCATTATGTTTCTCGAGATCATAACCTGCTCGCACCGAGACCTTGCTGCTACAACGAGCCCTATATTACTTTAACCCGTCGTCATTGAACCGAACAAGATTATTTAATTTATATAGGGATAATTTGCCCAAGTGATTTGCTTTTTTGCCTTTGGATTTGGAGTTTCCGATTTTATCGGAGGCAACTGGGCAACTCGACCCATATGACGCTAAGTGTCCGACATGAGAGCCGCCAGTTGCCTAAAAGTATACAAGTTGCCCAAAAAGTATTCCAAAAAGTAACACTTGTCACTTGTAGATTGGAGTTGCCAAAAAACTACAAGTTGCCCTGGGGTAAAATCGGAAACTCCGAATTCAGGGGCAAAAAAGTAAATCACTTGGGCTATCCGGTAATATTAGGAATTATCCCATTTATATATGTGTTCTATATTTAATTAGTTTTACCCCCTCTTGACATGCTTATTATCTATTTGAGGAACTCGATCCTAAAATGGTCACACGTGATGATAGAATCACAACAGAAAATTTTCGATAAAACAGTCAAGGGCGAAATTTTTAAGGCGCAAGGGAGGGTCCCCCACCCTAAAAAAAAGTGGCGACAAATAATGTAAATATTACAGGTTTTAAGGATAATATATTTGATAATATAAACAAATCTCCGATTCGACCTCCAAAATTAATGTTCGAGTTCCGCCAATAAAATCAGTGGAGGTGAAGAAGTGATGTGGCAGTAGGGGTGTTCAAGCGTCACCCCACCACACTACATCTTACCCGATTCTCTAAACACACATAACATTAATCCATTAGTTGTGGCAAAATGAGCCCTTTTTTGACCCCAATTAGATATCATACCATTATACATGACCACTTTTTTCTGTGTCTAACACTTAAAAGCCAGTAGTGACCAATAATCTTATTATAGATTTGTGACCAATTATACTTTGATCTCTGTTGATTTAGTGACGGACCTATATAGTTATTAGTTACGCCCCAATCCATATTTGTCACCAACACCAGTCTTTTTTATATATGTTTACGCAATTACGCTTATTTGCTTGATACACTCTTAAACGTTTCTAAGTGTAATCAATTTGATAAAATATTACATAGTTTTTAACAACGTATAAAAAATGTGAGCAAATGACCTGTTTGTTGTAGCTTTGTGTCTTTAATCATACCCAAAATACTATTGCAGCTTTGATTGATCCCAATAAGTTTTTTTTTTTTTTTTTTTTTTTTTTTTTTTTTCTTGGATGCAGATAAATTGTAAATCTATGAAAAATTAGCTATAATGTTGGTTGCTCTAACATGTGAACAAATCTCATTCCTAATATGAGATTTGGAATGGCAGAAACAAATAAAATACCTCATCACCATAACTTGATGATTTATACATTATTACTGACTCTTTCTCTCGCGGAAAAGTAGAAAATCCCCTTCAAATTTGTAAATGGGCTTTTCATTGTTCTTCTTGGGTATAGTTATGTTCAAAGTCTCACCATAAATTTGCACAAGGACATCCTCGATCTTGTAAAACTTGCGAGGTAAATAAATCTTTGTAACGTAACCTCCACAAGGGTCCCAAGGATCAGGGCCCTCATGTCCAACGACAATGTAAATTGCTGGAACATATCGCATTGTGCAAAACACACGTACAAAACTAAAGACATGCAATCCTGTAAAAAATATTACATAAAACAAAAAATGTGAAACAACTTCAATCTAGCATGCACATATTTACCTTCAGCTAACATGTTCATTTTTTATCACTTCAGGGTTAGTAATAATGATGCAACCCTCAAACAGTCACTGAATTTTGAATTTTATCTTCTCAATATATGCATTAGCTCCGATTCCTTAACCTTTTGCTGGTTGTTTTGGAAAATTTTATGATTTAAAAAAGGTTTAGCATCAATCAGTTAATATCATGTAAGTATAAATATAGAAACTACATGCACCTAAAAGTTGTAAAGATACCGCTTATGGATTCAACAAACAGGTTGAGTTCTTCAGTCTCCTTCAACACATCCCAATTAGGGCAAGGTGTGTCGAAATGCGTCAAATGCAATAGACTGTCCAAATCCCTCGTTGGAGTAGATTCATTCACGTCTTTTTCGTAGAGCTCACGCATATTACGGATTAAGAAGAGGCCTTTTTCATGTTCTCCAACAAGCCACCTACCGAACCCGTTGATTTTAGACTTTACACCAATTTTATTATCCATCATGTCTAGTTGACGGGTCAGATTTTCAGTTGCTGAGAGACTAGGACAGTGGGCATCTAAAATCAGGAAAAAATCGTTAAAGATTTCGTTATTTTTTTAACACCGGAATTTTATTAACCATTACCATCTAGCAAGACACTATATAGCATCAAAAGTACATTAGAAGATTGGAGAGATTGCCAAAACCGGGCTTTTCAACCATAGATCCAAATCTAGTTCAAATTTCTTGCACCTATTGCAAACCCAACAATAACGATTTTGACATTTTGTTATAGCTAAGGGAAGACATAAACAGTATCTTAGCCTAGCAATTAATTATTCTTATTAAAAAGGGATGGTAGGTAAATCATGCAAATTGAATATGAGGCAATATAATCCTCTAATTATATTTAAATATAACGTTTGAGATAGATATTTACTTACTTGTTAAAAGATCACGGATAAAAGGTGGGCATGTCTGAATGAACGATGGGATGTTGTCCTCAAAGCCATTGATATCATCAAGACGCTTAGTGTTAAAAAAGCGAGACGGTGAGGTGAGTACAGGACGAAACAACACAAGAGATCTGTGAGAAAAAACTAGTTTAGGAAGCGATGAAGCCATCTGCTTATTATGATCAACTAGCACGGAAACAACCAACAAGGTTTTGACTATATGTAAAAAAGAAATTTATGTTACAGCAACTTTATTTGGAAGAAGAGGATCAAAATTAATATGGAAATTATAATGAGAATATTTGTTTTTATTATTTGATGCGTTTTCACCTTTATGCCCCTTGAAATATATACTTATGAGTTATGACCCATTTTTGCTAACTAGTGATGAATTAGATGTTCAAATAAATTTATAGGAAAAAAAAAAAAAAAAAAAGATTTGCTAACAACAACCCATTGGGTGTTGTTTAAGCATTTCATATTTAAAATATTACTAGAATTTAATGATCTCTAAACATTTTATGTTTAACATCAGTATACCGTATTTAAAATGATTAAAAATGTATAGTTATGAAATATATGAGTTCATTAAATGTGTTTTTTTATAAATAAGGATGCTTAAACAACACCCGTGGGTTGTTGTTAGCAAATCCTAAAAAAAAAAAAAAAAAAAAAAAAAAAAAAAAAAAAAACTAGGGATGAATTATAGTTTTGAAGGCAAAAAAGAAATTGGTGAAATTGATGGTCAACCACATCCTCATTTTTTTTTACTGTGATCGCGTTGAGGCGTTGTTTGGGTCACTATTAACCATAGTCACTATTTTGATAATTGCACTTGCACAATATAATCTTGCGGGTTAAAAATCATTTTAAAATGTATATCTTACTTGTCACTTTTTTTTTTTTTTTTTTTTTTTTTTTTTTTTTTTTTTTTTTTTTTTAACATGTGTAGCAAACTAATTTTTCGACAAATTTATGTCCAAACTTGTCGTTTTTGTCAGTTTGATGTATTTTTTACCTTCTCAGCCAGTTGCAGGTTAAAATACACCAAATTAAAAAATGTGACAAGTTAGCTACATTTATAAATGATTATCTCTAAAAAAAACTTTTTTGGCCATATCAAGATTTGGTCCGATTGTAATTCGGGTTATTTGACTAAATATCAACATAACTAAAATTTTAAATATATATATATAGGGTAGGGATCCAGTAAGAAGAAAAACTAAAATAAGAAGAAATTCTAGCCATACATTTCAAATAAGGGAGAGATTTTCAAGGGGAGATGCATCTATTTTAATAGGTGCATCTGAAATGTGTGGTTGTGGTTTCTTCTTATCCTTCTTATTTTATTTTTTCTTCTTATTTGATCCTAACTATATATATATATATATATATATATATATATATATATATATATATATATATATATATATATATATATATATATATATATATATATATATTATGTTATTCGGATCAACCCAAAATTGACTGAATTCAAATTTGGTTTCTGGTTCCGTTAAATCAAATTTAAAGTTGGTTAAGTTCTGTTCGGCATTCGTGTACGTTCATTTGTCCGGCTAAACTTAAACGAACGAATATGAACAACCCTTTATTCGTGTTCTTCCAATTCGTTTACAACTCTAAGGGTTTGGATTTTAGTGGGGTTGATTAGGGTTTTGTGATGTCAGGGTGATGAATGGAGGAGACAGAGTTCGTGTAAACGGAGTATTTGCAGGTCTGTCATTGATAGAAGCTTGAGCTTTTAGGGTTTGGGATCGAATGGTAAGGTTTTAATTTAGTTCTAATTTGTCTGAATGAGGGGAAGGAGGAAAATAATTTTTTACTTAAACTAACACAAAATAAGGATGATCATTTGTAAATGTATCTTACTTTCCAACTTTTTCAGTTTTATGTAATGAACCTTTTTTTTTTTCCAAATTGATGTGTTGTAACCTGTTTGACATGGCACAAATCAGCTGAAAGGGTAAAAAAAATACATCAAACTGATGAAAATGATAAGTTTGGTACATCAATTTAAATAATAATAATAATAATAATAATAATAATAATAATAATAATAATAATAATAATAATAATAATAATAATAATAATAAATAAAATAAAAAATTCTTTGTTAAACAAAGCTAAAAAAAATGACAAGTAAAATACATTTAAAAATGATTATCTCTTATTTAAATTGTGATGTGTATCCTTTGGGATATGAATTGATGAAACATCTAAGGAACTTGTTAAAAACAAGTTTATTGTACACAAAATTACCCGATATATGTATTACCTGTTTACTTATGATCATGTGATGTTTCATCAATTAATATCTTGAAAGATATGCGGAAGCAGAAAACTAGCTATACACTTGCAACGTACCGGGATTGCTTAAATGCCATCAACAATATACAAAGACTTGCATAAGCAATTGACTTCCATAATTCCACAGATCAACCAATATACGTCAACCCCACGACCTTTGTCAAATACTTTAGCACAAGAAAAAACCAAAATGAAAACCGAAAGCGGAAAAGACGATGTATGAATGGTTCGGACTTCGGAGGATTCTAGCTTGAACATGTCACCCGCTAATACCAAACAACCTATCAACACCATAACTCACATAAACACCCTCACTAAAATTAATAGATAAGAGACTATAAATAGCACCAACTTTCTTCAGAGTCTAATGAACTTTGTCTTTTGAGTTGTGTGTTAACGTTCATTTTCAGTCCCAAACCTACCATTTCAAGTGTATTAGTACAAGTTTTACCATGAAGGTGTCTTTTTAATTTTTATCGCATGAAAACATACTGTATTTTTATCTAATTAGTTACCCTAACTTTAAATACCACAAAGAGTGTATGGTAAATAGATTAACCACTAAACCGGTTAATAATGGTTTCACGACTGTCAATAATAAAAAGAAGGGTAATCAAGGTGGTTCTACGACACAGGGTAAAGGAGGGTTTACTAAGGGGCTGTTTGATAAAACTGAACTATTTAGCGCTGAATGAATAAAAAATGCTGAATAATTCAAAGCTGCTGAGTGAATAAGAAAGGCTGTTTGATGAATATTCTGAATACTTTTATGAATGAAAGATAATTACGATTTATACATTGAGCGTGGTTTAGTAATAAATAAATGAAATATGTTGTTGATAAATAATTTTGTTTATCGAACTTATATTAAAAGATAAATATCAATAAAACACAATATTATTAAAAATAATCTTATCACAAAATTTTAACAAAATTATAAGTATCAAACAATTACATAACTTTATTTAGTTAAATAATAATACTAGTACATAAACAATTACTAGTACTTAGCCCAATCCTATGTTATTTAATTATATAAGGTACGATGACATGTTAAAAAAAAGAGAAAAGTACACTGACACTCTGATTGCTAGTGCATCGATCAATTTACATTGGTATTTTTTTTTAATTTATTTTGTATCAAAAAGTAGTATGGTCACATCAAAGTGTAAAAGTAGCATGATAGCCTACTGAATCATTTTGTACAATTTGACTTGCAAAATCGCTCAGCGCAAAACTTACGATTCAGTGGCTACTTTATATTGTACCAAACACGCTGACCGAATAATTTTTTCACATTCAGTGCTGAATTGTTACATTCAGCAGTAATCAAACACACCCTAAACCTGTTGTGGGTAAGCAGTTTCAGTATCAACCCAAAAAGAATCCTCCAGAACCTAAGAAGATGGATGACACTAAGAAGAAGGCTTCTGATTTTCCTAGTACGAGTGGAACAAAGATTTCTACATCTAATCAGTTTGCTGCTCTTTATATGGATGACACAGATGCCTTTGGTATTCCGTCTAATTAGAACAACAAGGATGTGGATGCTGGTCGTACAATGGAAGTTACTGCGGATGAGTCTACTAAGACAGGTAATACAATGGGAGTTAATGAGGAAGAGTCTATTCAAATTGGTAGTGTTTTACAAGATCCTCTTGTGAGTGATTTAAAAGAGAAGGAGTCGGATGTGGCTCCTACAACTGGTGTTTCTTCTTCTCCTCCCACCTCTTCTACTAAGAGGGTTAACCCTTTTTTTAAGGTGGGAGAGATCGTGGTTTCAGATTCTGATGATGAGGTGGTTGTTAATCCATTTGATGAGTCTGCTAATTTGTTTGGTGGTGGCCAAGAGTTTGAAGATGCTGATGATGACTATGACTACGATGACTATGCGAACCAGGTTTATGATCTTCCGGGGAATTTGGATGCCTTTAATGCCATTTATGGCACTAGGCTTCAAGGTCGTAGGAAGTAATTTATTCGTTATGTCTTATGTTGTCATGTGAGTAATGGTGTGTTTTTCTTGTTTAGAAAATAAGAAGTATCTTGTTATATAAGTTTGCCTATGTAACGGGCTGAGATATGTGATTAACCCATATCCATCGTTTTCATTTATATATGCAGGATTACTCCCCTTTACAAAAAAAAAAAAAAAAAAAAAAAAAAAAAAAAAAAAAAAAAGGTTAAGCACAATGCGGAGGAATAATGGCATTCTTATTTGGTTTGGCACAAGAAGATTGTTATGAGATTTAAGTTGCTTTATTTTTGTTAGATCAAAACGTTTGAAACTTGTATGTAAAAAGTTTATTTTTTTCTTTGAATATAATTTAACATTGGATTCAAAAAAAAAAAGAAAAAAACATGGTAAGCATTTACCTAAACAGAGTAAAATCCCAAATAAACGTGTTTCCACTTTTTAGCATATCAGTAAATACTATAAGATGCAAAAACAATGTCAAAAACAATATTTGGGATATCAAACAAATCACACAATCTTCATCAATAATTGAAAAAGAAAAAAACAAGCAACAATCATCAACTTCATAAAACTAATTAAGTAATAAAGTTAAAAATAGTTGAAATAGAAGAAATGGACTCTAGTAAGGTATAGATGACACACATGCAAGCAAATTGCACGAGCCGATTAAGGCACGTGGATAGTAGCCCAAGTTGCCATCCTATTTCAAGTATTCGGTTTTCAGTTTACACACTTTGTCAATCTTTTTTGTCAAAAATACACACTTTCCACTTTCATAAATCATACCAGATATCACATTTATGCTTGTTTTTGTTGTGTTCGCGATTGTTCATGTGCCTTTTAGGTAATATATGCTTTTTCCTTCTCATTCATCTTTTAGTTTTAATTTTATTAAACAAAGAATACTATAAGCATCTTTTATATATTTTTGTAAAGATGTTGATATTTGCTATTAGTGATGTTTTGCTTTCAAAGTAATGCATATTAAAGTTTAACAAATTTCTTTTTATCATTTGCACAACTAGAGAGATAATTTGTTGAAAAAGTGAATAGTTGCAATCAGGGACGGAGCCATGACACAAAAATAGACTAAACATTACGTGATTTGAAAATTAAAAATCAACACAATTAATAGATACGATAGAATAAGGATTATCATTAACTCTAATAATGATAAATAGTCATCCGTAATATCTAAATCTTATCAAAGATTAATACTTATCAAAGAAAATACTTCCTCTGTCCTAAAATAATTGTCTTCCAATAAAAGACATACATTTTACAGAATAACAGTTTTACCATTAGCTAATTTACCATTAAAAGTTTATAATTATAATATCAATTCAGAGTAATATTGTTATCTACATCAAACTTTCATATCTATTTGAGACAAAAAAAAATAAATAAAATAAAATAAAATAAAAATGAACAATAATGTTAAAATAGAGGGACTAATTAATTAGTACAAGTATTTAAGACTCAAAAAAACTATATTTCTCAATAAAGCTTTTAGAAGTGGGCCTTTAACCATTATTTCCGGTATATAAATGCTACAGTAGCATTTAAGACTTAAAAAAACTTTATTTCTTAATAAAAGTTTTTAGAAAAGGGCCATAAACCAATCTTTTCGGTATATAAATGCACAATTGAAGGGGGCTGAATAAAGCAAATAATTAGGAATTGAGCTTCGGACAAAATCTTCATAAGGGCCTGTTGGGAGAGGCATGGCAAGCGCCCCCTAATGGCTCCGTCACTAACTACAATAATGCAATAACTAGACCTCCATAGTCCATCTAGTGACGGGTGCTAGGCCTCCCCAACAAGCTCACCGCATTTATAAGGCTGGGCACAGTCGATCGTTCACCATGCTAGGTCGACCGATCTCCTCGTCGGTCGTAGCCAATGTGGGAGAGGCATGGCAAGCGCCCCCTAATGGCTCCGTCACTAACTACAATAATGCAATAACTAGACCTCCATAGTCCATCTAGTGACGGGTGCTAGGCCTCCCCAACAAGCTCACCGCATTTATAAGGCTGGGCACAGTCGATCGTTCACCATGCTAGGTCGACCGATCTCCTCTTCGGTCGTAGCCAATGTGGCATATCGGTCTCCATTGGTCGTCGGTCCCCAACTTTTGATACTTGGTCGAATTTTCGACCGATTTTAAACACACACAACTTTCGAAAATTGTTACCGTTTGAAAAAAAAATACACTTTATCACTTTACAACCTTATAAATACAAACCCCAAACACATTTCTAAACACACAATTTCAAACAACAACTCATCAATATTCAACATGTCCAAAAAAAAAAATACTCCCACATCAAAAAACCGACGATCCCGACTATCTCAAAATGCTCCGGATTTGAATTTCTAGCCGAATCCACCATTTTAATTAACCGGGATAACACCATCACCAAATCAAAGTATTTGATTTCGTGCACCCGCTTTTGAATATCTAACACGACTACCACAACCGAGTCAACAACAAAACCTGTTTTACGTTAATCGTCCATATGTAAATCTGTATCGTCCTAATATGGATTTTAACCAATCACCAAGTGGGTCGTCATATTGTCCTAACAGTCTTCCCAACCGAATCAAGCATTTTCACGCTTTAGGGTGTTAACCTTGATATGGATTTGGAGGAATATATGCAAGACTATTCGACTCAACAATACCCGACTCAAAACTATCCGAGTCAAGATGTTTCGATGGGGCAAGGTTCGGGTCACGGTTCGTACCACGGTTTCATGCCTATTGAATACGATGACGATGACGATGTCGAAGTGACGTCACCCGTCAAACCAAAGAAGCCTTCGAGACGTGCTACAAAGGCGAAGGCCAAAGACAAAAAGGCCGAACCAACCAAAAAGATCAAACCATGGAGAAAGGCGGAAGAGATCGCGCTTTGTAGAGCTTGGGTCATGATTTTACATTGGAGGAGTGTTGAAAAATTTTGAGGAATCATGATGCTTGGAAGAATATTGAGATGCCTGCTTTCAGAACGAAGAGTCGGAAAAAATCCATGGCTTCGGAATCCACCTCGGGATCAACAAAAGGTCATTTGAATTTCCAAACCGTGGATGATTCTAATAAGGAAGAAGAGACTAGAGAATCACGACTACAAGGTTGTGACACAGCTAGGAAGAAATCATTCTCCTCCTTTCGTGATCCACCATCATCATTTGTTAGTTCGTTAGCCCAGAGCTTTTTCAAGTTCAAGCCGTCAAAACCGGGGAAAAAGAATGACATAGAAGAGTCATACATAAGGTTGAAGGAAAAAGAGCTGGAGATGCAAGATGCAAGAGGCAAGGGCAAGGCGAGCCGAAGAGTTGAAAAGAGAGAAAATTGAGCTCCAGCGACAGCAAATGGAGTTAATGGCCCAATCAAAACTAGAGTAAGACTTGATTTTCTACAATATAGAAATCAGCCCAAATTTGATCCCACGACAACAACAAGAACTTTTGGATATTAATGCAACAATCAAAACCTACTACAACTTAGATTATTAATTTAAGTTTTTAACTAGTATTGTAATGTTTAACTTTTATTAGTTAAGCTTTTAATTAGTGTTGTAATGTTTTATTTTTAATGAAGTTTAAATTTGTTGTTTAAATTATTTGAATTAAAAAAAGAAAAAAGAAAAAAATTAACTTGGTCACCACTGTGACAACTTGATCATCGTCAAGTCGTCGAAGAGAGAAAGTTGATTTGACATGATCGTGTCTAGTAACCACTGTGCCCAGCCTAAAGGTTTTGTCCAAAACCCAATTCCTAATTATTTAGTTTATTCAACTACCTTCAATTGTGCATTTATATACCGAAAAGAATGGTTATTGGCCCACTTCCAAAAACTTTTATTATGAAATAAAGTTTTTTTGAGTCTTTAAGTGCTAGCATTTATATACCGAAAAGAATGGTTAAAGGCCCACTTCTAAAAGCTTTTATTAAGAAATAAAGTTTTTTTCAGTCTTAAAATTTTCTTTGCTAAGTATTAATCTTTGATAATATTTAGATATTACGGATTTATTGTAGTTAATGATAACCCTCGTAATGTCTATTCTAATTTTGTATCAAACATTACAGCTTAGGTACCTATGTTCTCACTAAAATTGTGTTACTGGTTCATGTCATGTAATGGTCATCAGCATGTCTTTAGGATATATTTTAGCAACGCATGTGTGTTGCTTCAAATATTAAGCTTAATTGTGATACAATTTTCAGTATTATACGATGAAGTACGCCCCCTTAACTAAAATTTCTCGCTCCGTCCCTTCTCCATCCATTGAAACACCCAGGTACATCCACAGCCACATATACAAAACACATTATATCACCATCAACACTCATCGCTATTGACTTTTGAAACCACCACTCCTTCTCACTGTGTATTTTTTTTTCCTTCCATATCTCGTGAGACTTCTTTGCATTCTTTTGCTCTTACTTCACTCGATAATAAAAAACAAACACATGATGTTTTCGCCCAACGACTTTGCTCACCTAAAAATCCCCCTTGAAATTATATTATCCGCCACCAACAACTTTTCTGGCCAAAATGTCATTGAAAAAGCTGATTTTGGAAATGCTTACAGGGGACAGCTCTTGTGGTGCGGTGAGTTGATTAAAATTAATGCTCGGAGGTTTAATAAAGATGAATGGGATGATGAAATAGAACAACAGTTTTGGATGGAGATTTCCATGCTTTCTAGTCTCAACCATAAAAATCTTGTTTCTCTTGTTGGGTTCTGTGATGATAATGATGAGAAAATCATCATTAACAAGTATGAGATGAGGGGAAGTCTCAGCAATTATATAAGTGACCCCATGTTGTTGACATGGGTGCAAAGATTGGAGATATATGTCGGTCTTGCGCATGCATTGAGTTACATTCATTATGACGAGCAGCGTGATTTTAGTGTGATACACCGAAAGATTGACAGTGAGACGGTTCTATTAAATGATAACTGGGAACCCAAGTTATCTGAATTTAGACTTTCTAAGAAGATTAAAGCATCTGAAAGGCATCATTCATTCCATGGTGATAAAGTTTGGGATAGGGAGGGGTATACAGACCCGGCATATATAGAGACTAAAAGTGTTAGCCACAAGTCAGATATGTATTCCTTTGGGATAGTATTGTTTGAACTACTTTGTGGTAGAAAATCAATAATCGTGGATGGCTATAATAAATATTTAGCTCCGGTGGCCGTTACCCATTACAGAGAGGAAAAACTCAATCAAATAATTGACTGGGATCTTTGGAAGCAAATGAACCCGCAGTCATTCGGAATCATCACGAAAATAGCATATGACTGCTTGAATGATGAACGATCGCAACGTCCAAATATAGATGAGATTGTCCCAAGACTTGAGAGAGCTTTGGAACTTCAGTTGGAACATCAAAATGTTGTAAGATTGTTTTTCTCTTTCATCTATCTATCATAATAACTAATCTATAATTGTTTATGTATATACACCTTCTCTGCATCAGTTTGCACTTAGTTATACCATATAAATCTGATTATACTTTATAGATAATTACAAATTGCGCTATGATATATGACATGTTTTCCATTGGTCGACCTCACTTATATGACTTCCCCATTTATGCAATGCTAACAAAACTCAATTTAAGGTTTTCAAGGTGACCAAAGACGCCATATTTGCTCAGTGCTCCCCAATTTCGTATACAGGCAGGACAACATCTTGATATTCAACATGTCAACCCTTGCATACACTTCAAATATTGTATTACCATGAGCTGCATATTCCATATATCTGAAACTTCTACCAACGCAGGAGAGTTCTTCCCTTTCAAAATCAGCAACTTGGCTTTTAAAGTTTCCATTACAACAATTAATGTCTCTCCATTCCTTTCAACATTCTGAAAAATTCTCCAATTCCACTATTGTCAAATAAAGTAACCTTCAACAACTTCGAAAACATGTCGCTGGAAACAACTTCAAACTTCAGATGATTAAATATCAACACTAAACAAGAGTATCTTGCAACGTTAAACAATTTACTGTTACACAAAGCACATGTCATAGTTTTTTTCTGAATACTGCTTTATGAACTTTTCACATATAGTCAACTTGCCCTTAATTGTCATCCACAAAACAAAAAAATGTCTTTGAATGCAATGAGGGAACCAAACAAGACAATTCCAATACACATTATTCCTTCAAAAATGCATCAGGTAGACAAAGTATCGCCCATGTAGTCCATACTTACACTATCTGATTCTGGACCAAAATGCGTTAAAAACACCTAAAATGCAGAATGAGACCTAAAATGTCTTAGACATGGTTCTGGAATTTTATTAAGCACTTTGTAGGCATCAATTTCAAGCGTGATTATACTCCCTTTTTCTCACTCACATTTTTGCTTGATTAACAGATAATATCTAAAGAATTTGCTCATCTCAAAGTTCCCCTTGAAAATATCCTATCTTCCACCAACAACTTCGCTCAAGAAAATGTCATCGGAGAAAGGGATGACAAAGATGAACAACAGTTTTGGACGGAGATTTCCATGCTTTCTACTCTCAAACATAAAAATCTGGTTTCATTAGTTGGGTTTTGTGATGAGAATGATAAGAAGATCGTCATTTACAAGCGTGAGACCAGGGGAATGCTCTATAATTATCTAAGTGACCCGATGTTGTTGACATGGGTGCGAAGACTGGAGATATGTGTTGGTATTTCACATGCTTTGAGCTACATTCATTATGACGAGCCACGTGATTTTAGCGTAATACACCGGTGCATATGCAGTGGCACAGTTGTATTAAATGATGACTGGGAACCCAAGTTATCTAATTTTGAATGTTCGATGAAAATTAAAGCATCTCAAAGGCACAATTCTTTCCATACTTATGCACTTCAGTATAAGTATGGGTATGGAGACCCAACATACATTGAGACTAAAAGTATGAGCCACAAGTCAGATATGTACTCCTTTGGGATAATATTGTTTGAAGTACTGTGTGGTAGGAGATCAGTAATTGACGATCAAGATAATAAGTATTTGGGTCCAATGGCCATTTTTCATTATAAAAATAAAATACTAGATGAAATAATTGATCCGGTTCTGTGGAAACAAATGGATCCACAATCATTCAATGTTTTCGCAAAAACAGCATATGACTGCTTAAATGCAGAACGATCACAACGCCCAAATATAGATGAGATTGTCGCAAGACTTGAGAGCGCGTTGAAACTTCAAATGGATCATGTAAGACTGTTTTCTCTTTCATCTTTCTTTATTAATAACTAATCTCTATTTATTGATAATATTAATATTAACACGAGTAAATTTTACTTATAACTGAATTATTATATTAAAGGAACACTCAAAAGTTGCGGTCAAAGTTGAAGATACATCATCCGATCATGACAAGGTAATTGTTTACTTGTTATTACTATTGTTTCTAGTTACTTGAACTTTTGAAACGTGACCTCCATATATACACGTGTCATTTTTGGAACACTTGGTAAAGGGTAATGTTGTCTTGTTTGGTATGTATAGCGACCATTGACCTCCATATCTACACACTTGAATCCAATGTCAGCAAAGAGACAAAGTCTTCCCTCAAAGATCTTTCTCACTTAAAACTCAGCTTTGAAGATATAGAATCAGCAACCGACAATTTTGCTGATGGAACTTTGAATGAAGATGTAATGATTTTCAAAGGTCGTCTTTTGCATTCCGATCAGCTCATTGATATTATTGTAAAGTATTTCCATACCAATGATATAAAAGATACGAGAAAAAAGTTTTGGACAGAGATTTCGATGCTTTCTAGTCTTAAACATAAGAATCTAGTGTCTATTGTTGGGTTTCATGATGATGATATCTATAAGATGATCATATACAAGAACGAGGCTAACGAAAGTCTGAAACAATATCTAAATGACCAGACCCTCACATGGATGCAAAGGTTGAAGATATGTGTTGGTGTTGCGAAGGCATTGAGTTACATCCATTATGATCCTGGACGAGATTTTAGTGTCATACATTGCAACATCAAGAGCTCGAATATATTACTAGATGACAGATGGGAACCCAAGTTATCTGGTTTTGAACTTTCGTCGAAAAAACCAGTAGCTCGGAGGCAACATCTTCTTCTTACTCGTGATATTGTTAAGAATGTATACCTGGACCCAAAATATAAAAAGACTGGCGGTGTGACTCACAAGTCAGATGTGTATTCATTCGGTGTTGTATTATTCGAAGTCTTGCGCGGAAGGAGTGCAGTAGATGAAGATGAGTCGGGAGAGGGGATGTTAAGTCAATTGGAAAAAATTTATTTGGATGATATGGTAGATCCGCATTTGCGAAAACAGATGGACCCAGAATCATTCAGAATCTTCTGGGACACAGCATATCACTGCTTACAAGAGGAACGGGTAAAACGTCCGTATATAGACCAGGTTGTCAAAAGACTTGATAAAGCGTTGGAACTTCAGAGGAAACATGAAAATCCAGTAAGAAAATCAACTTGTTTATCAATTTTTTGCAATAATAACTGTTCTATCTATCAACTTTATGTAATATTTATTGTTATATTATCAATTGATCATTTTCAGGAACTTCCAAAGAATGCAGTTGATGGTACATCATCTAATCACTTGAAGGTAATTTATTATTATTATTATTATTATTATTATTATTATTAAAACATCACTTTCATTAGATACATAATAATTTTACACAAAGTTATATGAGAGTATAGATACAAGCTGGGCTCCCACTCCTTTCTGAATACAGAAGCTTACTCTATGGAAAATAAAAGCACCGCTTTTAGCATTATTCGAATGACTGATGGAAATACCCTTAATACGTGTGAGAGTGTTCAGGGCCTCCGTGTCAAGTTCTCCGAAAGTAGAAAAAGCAAATGGTATGAACTTGTATCCGTTGTCCTCACATTTGGATACATATTTCTTCTTTTTCTTCTCCACGGCGTTATGCAAAGCTACCCCCGGAGCCCATGAAGTCGTTCCTCCACCAGCAAAGGGAGAAATTCCAGTCACGTCCAAACACGCATCTTTACCTTGGAGCCAGTTAAATAATAATAGATCTGTCGGGCGTAGCTCTTTCCCATCCTCTGAGAGGAAACCCATAGAAGCCTCCTTACGAACCATAATCCTAACCTTGGAGCATATATCGACGAGAATATCACGCACCAGATTGTGCCTGAACTTCACCCACTTCACTAGAACAGTGAACTGCATGATCTCCCCATTGGTCCATTCGTTGCACATTGTAGCTCGGGCATAGGCTAGCTTCAGAGAACATAGGTATAGCAAGCCTATAACACAGCACAGAACGAAATTGGCGATGGTTCATCCTCTGTCCCAAGCCATCAATAGGGATGGTGAAAAGGAAATCTTGTGCATGCGGGGCACGAATGTAACTGAGAATAGCTACCTGCCGTGGACTAAGCGAATACTTAGCAACAAGGTTTTTCTCAACGACACCAAAATAGCATTTTGCCAAGGTACTCATCATATGGGGGCAGACGCAATATTGGTGACAGAAAGCAAATCAATGTTGCAAGTAGCATTGAAGGTATCAAGAGCATGCTCAAAAGAAGAGCCATGTGAAGTAATACCAGATTTAGTTAGTATCTTGGCCTGTAGATCACTAGATTGGCCTGTAGATCACCAGATTTATTATTATTATTATTATTATTATTATTATTATTATTATTACCACTACCACTACCACTACTATTATTATTATTATACAAAAATACACCGTTGGTCCCTAAACTTTCCACGAAACATCACAAGGCACCTTAACTTTTTTTTTAGTCGTCAGCTGTCCAAACAGTGAGTTTTTGAGGCTGAATACGTCCCTCAACCATAATTTACTGTTTTGTTTTGTTTTTAGTGAAGGGCATAACGATCATTTCATAATTTACTGTTTTGTTTTGTTTTGTTTTTAGTACCCATTTGACCGAACAAGTCTCTTGCTGTTTTATACATCCCACAGCAAATCTAGAACACTCTTTTGCAACAATGAATAATAAAACAGTAGTAAGGACAACCAAAATCATTATCGTCAGCAATTGGCTAATGCAAGAATCAATACTCAGTAGTCAAGTAATTCGGAATTCTCCAAAAAAAGAGTAATGCAACAAAAGAAAAGCAAGAGTGAACAATGTTCACAATAGAACTACTGTAAAGTGTAAAACAAGAACAATGAACAAAATGTCCTTGAACTTTTGTATTCAATTCTTCGTATGTAACCGATAACAAAAATTGTCTCTAATCCTGCCATACTCTATTTTCCCCCCACCATCACTTGCTCCATGAGAAAGCTTCAACTCATGGGCGTCGTGACTATATAATGCTGTTGATATTATATTTCTACTCGAAACAAAACAAAAAAAAAAAAAAAAAAAAAAAAAAGAACTAAACTTAATATGATGGATTTCCCTGAGTCAAAGGTACTAAGGTAGCATGATACAGAATCATAGATCATTGCACAAATTCCCTACAAAGGCTACTGATCTACTTTTTTCACAGTTTTCACTTACATTGTGTGTCCGTTGGTTTCCCTTTACGTTTTTCGTCATTCTTTAGCCTCTCAAACTGATCTAAAATGGATCGTCAACGTCTAGCACGAGGCTTGCATCGAAATTCAGCTAGGAGAGCAATATGATCTGACTACCACTCTGGAGAAGGAAGTGTTGTATCTTTCCTTAAACTGTCCTCGTCCAAAAGCTCCAACAATGATTCCACTGTCAAAGTATCCGCCGAGTAAAATATGTAATCAAGGGTGCCAATGAAGTCTCTTGTGCAATTTGTAAACAAGGGTTCATTTGTATTAGGGTCCACTCTCCTCTTCTGTTGCTCATATATACCAAGACCAGCACCGATTCTAGCAAAAGACGAGTACGCGCTTACCAAAGGAAGAGTATGAGTCAGTTTGGTGGCAAGTCGCAAGATTCCAAGAGGGTCTACAGCTAAATCTGGATGCATTGGCTCAACTTTTCCAATTGCAAGAAGTGCATGAGGAGCACTTCCTGAAACTGAATTAAAGTCACCACAGACCAACATTGGTATATCTGCACTAGCAGCTATCTTTTCCAATCCTTTTAGAAGTGTGTGAACCTACCATAGTTTGACGTCCTTCAGCTCATGCTGAACATTCACGTAGGTATTTGCCACACAAACAAGTTGCCGCTTTCCATGATTATCAGCACCTTGGTTACTGAATTTTGCTTCTAGAACAGCAATTAGCGCAACATTATCATTGACTGATTGATTTAAAGCTATTTTATTTCGAGCATTAGGAACCAAAGCATCGGTTAAAGATTGTGCATCTTTGTTAAACTCAACCTCATATTTTTTTCACATGTGAGAATCTATCTATGTGGCAAAAGGTAGCACATCCATCAATCGTTTGATTACTGCCATTGTAAACCTCAGCAGTTTTCCTCTTAAACAGAGCCTGGTATCCATGTTTGTCCAGCTCGGGCGAAAAAAATTCCTCAAAATGATCACTTTGGATTTCTTGTAGAACGGAATAAGAAAGCATTGATATAGCCATTTATGGCCATGCCCACAACTACGAAAGAACATGCCCAGTGGAAGAAGAAAAGTAGAGGAGGAGATTTAGATGAGTAATAATCCAAATATATGAAATGACCGTTATGCCCTTCACTAAAAACAAAACAAAACAGTAAATTATAGTTGAGGGACGCATTCAGCCTTAAAATCTCACTGTTTGGACATCTGGCGACTAAAAAAAAGTTAAGGTGCCCTGTGATGTTTCGCGGAAAGTTTAGGGACCAACGGTGTATTATTATTATTATTATTATTATTATTATTATTATTATAAAAAGATTTTATTTTATTTTAACATAATAAGCTTACATAAAGTTGGATGGGAGTCTAGACACAAGTTGTGCTCCTACCCTTTCTGAATAGAAAAACTAATTCTATGAAAGATAAAACTACCACTCTTAGCGTTATTGTTATTATCATTATCATTAGGTTGGTCATGCTAATAGTAATAAACAAAAGAGTAAATTACACGAATGATACATTTTCACCTTTGATCCCGGTTACAAACAAATTAGACAAGACATATCTGATGAATCATATTCATAAACCTGGCAGTCTAAAATGATAACGACCGTTAACAAGTTTGTTAAATATGGGGGCAGCTTTTATCTGGTGGTTTAGGGATGGCAAAAAAAACCCGAACCCGACGGGAAAACCCAAAACCCGAACTTATTGGGGCAGGGCGGGGCATGCTTATCGGGTTTGAGGCCTTAATGGGGATTCTTATCGGGTTTCGGGCGGGGACAGGGCACAGTATCCCCGCCTCGCCCCGAAGCACATACATATACATATACATATATATCTAAAATATTGTGCTAGTATTTGCGTACTAAATATAATTCTCTAGTTTTTGTTAATTTTTATCTTTGTAATATTTCAAAGTGTGGTCATAAAAGCTTGTTTTGTATCATAATATTCTAAAAAGTTGTGATTTACTCCAATGCTTAATATATTATTAATGGGTTCTCCATTTTTTAAGTTATTCCGTAAAATCATATTGTTAATAGCGTAAAAGTAAGAATAAACGGGGAATGACACGAGTATGATGGAGCATCGCGCTCAAAAAAGACAACCCGATAAGACCCCAATGGGGATTGGGACGGATTTGGGGATGATTTTTGTAATCAGGTTTGGGGATGGGGATGCCCCCTCAAAAAAAAAAAAAAAAAAAAAAAAAAAAAAAAAAAAAAAAAAAAAAACGCCCCATTGCCATTCCTAGGTGGCTAAATTTATTGATATGACCACTTCCACACCCCCTTCAATCTCCTTCCAGCCACCAACCACTTACTGGATACCACATGATCAACACCCAAAATCATAAACAAAACACCAACTGAGCCAACTACACCATAGACAATGACACATAGTCACACTCACAAATCACAAATCATTTTTAAGCCATTAATGGTATATATTGAGGTTTAAGAAATTCATTAGCTAAGGCTATATTGGGGACTAAGAGCTTGTTGTAATAATTACATGTATATGCTAGAATCAAATGAGAAATATAATTAAAATGAGAATGATGAAAAGTAAAAAGTTACCATAGAATTACTTCTCTCATTTCTCATTTTAATTATATTTATCAAATGGTTTTTCTTATTCATAACCATTCAATTAATAGTAAAAAATATTATTAGTCTTTGGTAGTTAGTTTTCTTTACATGTTAGTCCTTCGGCTTTTTTTGTTATTCCTTCCATTAGTCATTCAGTTCCCACTGTTAATCCTTGAATTATTATTTTTACATTGTTAGTCCCTAAAATAGTAAAATGTAGTCTTTAAGTTTTATTCGTTAGTCTCTGGGTCTTGGTGGTTAATTCTCTTTACATGTTAGTCCTTAGGCTTTCTTTGCTAGTCCTTCCGTTAGCCATTGGGTCTCCATTGTCAGTCCCTGAATTATTATTTTTACATTATTAGTCCCTAAATTGTAGTCTTTAGGTTTTCTTCATTTGGTTTCATTAGTCTTGGGTTTCAGTTGTTAGTCCTTGAATTTTTTAAGAAATAAATATTATTTATTGTTTGCGTAAAAGTTTAATAAGATGATGTATGAAATTTCTTTATAATTTGTTTATAGTTAAGAGCAATAGCTTACTAATTAGCTCATACTCATGAGTGTGTTTATGCATTTTAGTTTCTTATGAACAATAAATTTTCATTGTTAGCCCCTAAATTCTTTTTTACATTGTTAGTCCTAAATGCATCAATTTTGACTTAAGTGTGATACCTTTTTTTATTTAAATTATGTAATGCTTTTATCTTATTGTGTTATTTTATTTAACATGAAAAAATGTGGCGGCCCGGGTGAACTTACAAACCTGGGTTATGAGGTAGTGTGCTCCATCGGTTTGGATTTATCATGAAAAATAAATTTATTTAATTTAGTCATATGAATTTTACTCCCACCGCAACGTACGGGCCAAAGTTACTCGTTAACATTACAATTAGTAAAAATTTTGAATCTTTTATCATCAATGTTTTCTTTCAGTGAGTGATGTATTGAAATGTTCACATTTTCTATAGATTTCTTTCAGTTATAAAACCAATTTCTTTATAATTGCACTCCCATATCTTACTAGTATTTATGTTGTTATTGTTGCAGTGGAAGAACTTAGAACACTTGAAGATTAGACTTAATGATATAGAGTTGGCTACTGAGAGTTTTGCCGACACATATTGCATCGGGGAAGGCGGATATGGTATGGTATACAAGGCACAACTCGAACATTTTGATTGCAGTAAATCATCATCGATAGATGGGGAGAATAAATGTGATCTTCCTAAGAAACGAAGCACTGTAGCAATAAAACGAATCTTCAATACACAAGGAGAACAAGGGTTCATTGCAGAAATTGAAACGCTGACGAGTTGTAAACACGATAATATAATCTCTCTTCTTGGCTTTTGCAGTGAAGGTCGTGATCACATGATCCTTGTCTATGAACTTGCTTCTAAAGGAAGTCTGGAAGATTATATGGGAAATAATGATAAAATGACTAATCTTACTTGGATGCAACGTTTGAAAATATGTATTGATATTGCACATGGCTTGAATTACATTCACACCAACACGGATCAGGACAAACAAAAGATAATTCACCGTGACATCAAGAGCGCGAATATTCTACTGGGTGATAATTGGGAGGCCAAGATTGCAGATTTTGGGCTCTCGAAATTCCACCCAGCAAATCAAAAGGCCAGCACTATCAATACCAATATGATTGCAGGTACAAATACGTATTTGGATCCAGAATATCAGAAGTATGGAAGATTAAATAAAAAATCAGACATTTACTCTTTTGGAGTAGTGTTACTTGAGATCTTGACCGGGAGTTTGGCCTATGATCCTGTATACATGAAAGTGAATGAGAAGGGAATTGCACCCATTGCAAGAGATCATTTTGAAAAGGGAACACTAATGGAAATTGTTGATCGCAAGATAAAGGAAGAAACCGATGAACGTGTCTTTTCTCTAAGTAAAGGACCCGATAAAGAGTCTTTGGATATATTCTCAGATATTGCATTTCGATGTGTGGCAGAAACTCAAGCGCAGCGTCCAACAATAGAAGTTGTCTTGAACGAACTTAAAAAAGCATTATACTGCCAGGTAATTTAATGCTTTCAAGATAAATTTTTGAGTAAATTAGCTAGGCAGATATATATGTTCTACATATAGGATCCTTATTATTGTTATGTTTGTCATAGTGATGTTACCTTTGTTTGAACTAGTAACAAAAATGATCTCTAGTTTTGATGTCCATTAAATAACTCTATTAGATCCAAGCAGGTACAAAATTACATGAGCGTACAAAGTTAACTTCACATAATTCCCTTTTCCACAATCCCATAAGCATCATTTTCTTCTCCACATCTTGCCAAATTGAGATGGTACTAAAATGCATTTTGGCCTTTTATTTACTTATCAAATCGACTGTATGACTCACAGGAGAACCACAAGGACAACCTCAAACTGTCACTTGAAGACATAAAGTTGGCGACGCAAAGCTTCAGTCAAGAAAATATCATTGGACATGGAGGTTTTGGGAATGTATACAAAGGTCATACTCATGGACATAACATCATTGCTGCAAAGCGGTTGGATAGGAAGTCTGATGAAGGAGAAGTTGAATTCATGACAGAGCTTAAAATCCTTATGGAGTATAAACATGAAAATATCATTGGTCTTTTAGGCTACTGTCACGAAGAGGATGAAAAGATTATTATTTATGAGTATGCATCTAGAGGAAGTCTTGATAGGTACTTGAGGGATGATAGTCTTACATGGAAGATGCGGCTTAAAATTTGCATCGATATTGCAATCGGGTTGGAGTTCCTTCATGGAACTGTTTCAAGTCCAGAAATGGTGTTGCATAGGGACATCAACAGCAGCAACATTCTACTGTTTGATGATTGGAAAGCAAAAATTACTGATTTTGGGCTTTCCTTAGTATGTCCAGTAAATCATGATGCGGTCATTGACAATGTTACAGGCACAATTGGGTATCGGGACCCCCTATACTCGAAAACAGGCTTCCTAACTAAAGAATCTGATATATTCTCGTTGGGTGCAGTTTTGTTTGACATATTGTGTGGGAAACTATCGTCCGAAAAACTAGATGATGAGTATCTTTATTTACCCTTTTTGTCTAAACAACACTATCATTTAGGAAAACTTGATGAGTTAGTGTTTAAGGGTATAAAGGAACAAATTGAGCCACAGTCATTAATCACATTTGCAAGGATTGCCTATCAATGCATACATCACATGAGAGAAAGACGGCCAACAGCTAATGAAGTGGTCATACAGCTTAAGAAAGCATTGGAATTCCAGGTAAGTTTCTATATTTTGACAAAATTGGCCTTTAACTATTTTTTAAGCTATTAGAAAGTAATTGTATGAAACATGAATTTACTAATTGATTAATGTATATCAAGGAGGATTATGACATATGGGAGGCCAAATTGCCTAAAGACTATAAAGACATAATCCAGATGTCAAAGTGCCCTGAAATTTATTCTACCAAAAAGAAAGAGGATCTTTACAACATTTTTTCTAAAGGAATCGTCCTTCAACAAGACAAACTGGTAATCAGTTCATTTTCATATCTCGGTTATGTTGTGTTTTCTATGCGTCTTTACTTTTTGAAGAATAGTTCAAAATCACACATGCATTTAATTTACACATCATAACATTGAGTCTAAATTTTTATTTTTATTTTTTTTGTATATATAATAGTTGCTGTCATTCAATGGTGATGGAGAAAGAAATGAAATGTTGTCAGCGACAATGTTTTCCTACAACAATAGTTGTCGACATGAGTGGAAATCTCTTCCAGAATCAAGGTTATTATCTCTGCCTCTATGTATTTGTTACTATTAAGTGATAAGCACACATATGGCACATACATTGTTGTTAGAAGTATATCTTAATTATTTTTTAATGTTCAATTTAGTTGCTTTATCATTTTATGCATAACAATTTGTTCACTAGCATAATAATTAGTTTACGGCATACCTATGTATTTTGAACTTGTGTAGAATTTTCTTTTTAGTGTATGTATTATATAATCAGGATACATGCCAAGACATGCACTTTTCTCGCTCATCAAAAGGACCGTAAGTAATTGTGTATTTGTGACAAAAATAAAAAGTTTTTTTTTAGAGAATTGGAATTGGCTGTTTCTTTGATGAGCGGGAAAGTAGTGGATACTGGTCAACTTTCTCTGTGGAGTACTAATCAAAGGGAAATTAACCTGTACACCAATTTCAAATTATGTGTTTATGAGGCTCAATTATGAAGATGGTAGAATTTGAATATAAAGGTCTCAGTGTTTTCTCGATAGATTCCGATAATGTAATTTGTCCCGGGGGAAATTGGCAAAAAAAGACATCATACTTGTCACTTTTTGTCATTGTATGTAGCGTACTATTTTTTTTTTATTATATCACCAACCTTTTTAAATCGTGCCATTGTGTGTACTTTGTGACCATTTTACCCTTACTTTTTTCAAAATTTGAAGGGTAAAATGGTCATTTCACATGGTAAAAAAGTTGCAAAGTACACACAATGACACGATTTAAAAAGGTTAGTGATATAATCAAAAAAAAAAATAGTACGTTACATACAATGACAAAAAGTGGCAAGTATGATGCTTTTTTTTGCCAATTTCCCTTTGTCCCGGGTTCTAAGTATGATATTTACATGCTGTTTGAAATCCGTAACTCGATTTCTTTTTTCAAATGGTGGCATGGTTGACTGAAATGCCCCTATTTTTCTAGCATCTTGCTATTCTATTCTATAATATTATAAGATGGCGATTTCATTTGCATATAACAATAGGGGTAATACCAAATCAAAGCATCATACTTGTCAAAATAAGCTCTTTTGAGTAGCGAACTTTTTTATTTTCCTCATTTGTGTACTAAACTTGCATTTTATTGCCAAAAATACGTACTTTGGACGTTTTTGCCCCTCAAGTTATTAAAAAGCCAGGGGCAAAAATGTCATAAAAAGGTCAGAAAAAAGTACAAAGTACGTATTTTTGGCAATAAAATGCAAGTTTAGTACACCAATGAGAAAAAAAAAGTTCGCTACTCAAAAGAGCTTTTTTTGACAAGTATGATGCTTTAATTTGGTATTAGCCCATAACAATATTATTATAGTCGTTTATATTCTTACTGATACAATACATAATAAGTTTGAACTTAAGCTCCCAAAAAGTAATTTATGTAATTTATTTTGGGTCAAAAGAATTACAAAACTCTAAAGTATAAGTGTACAGGGAACAAAGGCTATGACTGATGAGACTTGAATATTTATAATATGTGCAGGTTTGGGACAGTTGTTGAGATGTTAGATATTTCCAATTTGAACATCGAAATTAAGACAGACGCTCAATTTTTATCTCCAAATGTTGTTTATGGGGCCTTTTTAGTCTTCAAACTTTGTGATTCAAGAAAATTTTCTAGTAAACCGATGTGTGTTAACCTAAAGTATAAAAAGGGACTCGAAAGTTTGCATGCATATTTCGCAACATGGAGAGACAAGGGCTGGATGATGATTGAGTTGTACCGGTTCTTGAATCAGAATGTAGATGTCGTTTTTGAGTTTCTACTTGAGAGCTTTTCATTGTACTATTGTGGAGAAAGTGCAGTTTACGTTGAAGGCATTGAATTTCGAGCAATTGATAAAGTAAGTTTGAAAATATCCATTGGATCAATTCTATATACTTTTGCTTAAATTGTAAAAAGGGGATATGGATGCATGGCAACAAAAAAAAATATATAGCTGCATATTTAACATGATTTGTATACAGGTGAAACATGAAGAAATCAGAAAATTTAAGGAACTCGAACAAATCTCGAAATCAAACTTCAATGTGGATCAGGTGCAACAATTGCCAACCAACTTTGAAGAAATATTTAAGATACACGGCAACTGTGACAAGGTTTTCTGGTTGGGTGAAGTAAAAGGAAAGAAACTTCTTGTGCTTTCGGCAAAGGAAGCTTTATACAAGTTTTCTGATGTGGATCTTTTTACTTCAAAACCATCAGCCCAGTCCAGGTTTGCTTTATATTTAAACTAATTTTTGTTACAGTTTCCTTGAACCGCTGAACTTTTTTTCTAATTGTAAATACAAAACGTCTCACAAGAAACTATGTTTGATAAATTGTTTTTCTAATTGTACATTCAAAACGTCTCACGAAACAATGTTTGCTAATTCGAGGTCCAAATCTTCTGTGTTGTATAGTAAACTAACAAAGATAAGTGAATATATGGGTGACAAAAAATTTACTTCTTGAATTTGGTATTTTATGTTTTCAAGTCTTTTTTTTCCTCCTATGAGGTATGTAATCATTATTTTACTTGCAGATTTCAAGAGGTGCTTGAGCTTTTGCCACAACAAGTATTTTATGTTAATTGCACGATTAGAAGTCCAATGTTGTCACCAAATACGGAATACGTGTGTTACCTTGTATTCAAGCTTTCAGAAGAATATCAGGGGCTGCATAATCCGGTTAGAGTAAGAGATTTACTCCACCAAGAAAATAATGAAGCTGAATTTTTTTATTTTATTACCCCAAACTCATTAAATATATATGATACTACTCGGGTTCCAAAACAAAGGGAAGACGGATGGATGGAGATTCAAGTGTGGAAATTTAACTCAGCTCATGAATTCAAGGGTGACTCCCTTTCTATTGATATGAAATTTGCTAATCATGAAGGACCTATGTCTGGCCTCATTGTATGTGGCCTTGAGTTCCGACCAATGTTTTTTTTGATATAGAGATGATAGTCAATGAGAAAATAAAAGAAGGCTACAAGATGAAGCCCAAAACCCACACATTGATTCAGCCACAATTTGCGTTTTTCTTTTAATTAAATATATAATGATAATAATATTTATTAATAACAATGTATATGTTTTTATTTATTTATTTATTTTTTTTTAAGTCTAGAGGTATTTATTAAGTTCGTAAATTTATTTAAAATTTAACAACTAAAGCTTTATTAATTACCATTTCCTATTTTTAGTTTCATTATTTATAAAATTGAAACATGTGTTCTTATACATATTTTTTTGTTAGATGAAATTTAAATAAGTTTTACTAAATTGAAGCAAATTTAAACTTTTATTGGCCAATATTTTGCGTATTTCACAAAATGTTTGTTCCACTGACAACTTTAAATTTAACCCCTTTGGATTATATGATGAGTTGCGATCCTTTACAAAGTAAACAAAATTAAAAAGGCTAGAAAGCCACTCACAATGTGACAAGTGTCCCCCACCACTCTTTCCTTTTTTTTCTTATTAAATTCGGTTAGGGGGCATTTTGGTCCTTTTAACCTATTTTTTTATTTCACCTCAAAACTTCAAACGTAAATAACTTTCAAATAACAAACTTTTATGTAAAACTGATTTCACCATAATTTTTTAAATTCAATTCTCTTTAATTTGGAATGCATTATGATATATGAATCGCAAATTTTTTTTCAACTTTTTAAGTGGGTGTTGATTTTTTTGAAATTTTTTGCACTTTCGGCACTAATTTTATCAAGTTTAAAGGCCGAATTTTACAAAACTTAAAACACGAAAGTTGTAGTTCTTTGGCCATTCTTTTCCCAGAAATTTGAATCACTCAAATCTGATATGATATGGGTGAGATATCGTACGTTAAAGGTGAACAATAACTGATGAACGTTATCAAAAATAACTGATGAACGTTACAAAAAAATAATTGATGAACGTTATAAAAATAATAGATGAACAATTAAAAAAATTGATGAACGTTATTTTTTCGAAAACTTCTGAACATTATAAAATGTAACCGATGAACGTTATAAAAAATAACTGATGAATAATATAAAAAATAACTGATGAACGTTATTTTTTCGAAAACTTTTGAACATTATAAAAAATAACTGATGAACGTTATAAAAAATAACTGATGAACGTAATAAAAAATAACTGATGAATAATATAAAAAATAACTGATGAACGTTATTTTTTCGAAAACTTCTGAACATTATAAAAAATAAATGATGAACGTTATAAAAAATAACTGGTGAACAATATCAAAAATAAATGATTAACGTTATTTTTTCGAAAACTCCTGACATTATAAAAATAACTGATTAACGTTATTAAAAAATAACTGATGAACAATATAAAGAATAAATGATGAACGTTATAAAAAAATAACTGATGAACAATATTAAAAAAAAACTGATGAACGTTATAAAAAAATAACTAATGAATGTTGTCAAAAAAAACTGATGAACAATGTTTAAAATAACTGATAAACATTATGTTTTTATATAAAAATTGATGAACTGATGAACAATATAACTTGAACCGATGAAAATTGTCAAAAATAACTGATGAACAAAATAAACCAATAACCAAAACTAACTAATGAACCGATGAACATTATCAAAATTAACAACCTTTTTTTATTGATTAATAACTTTTTTAATTGATGAGCAGTTTGAGAATTGCTTATTACTCAATTTCACAAGCAATCCCAGCACCCTCTCAAACACAACAGAAAAGCTAATAATGCACATATTTAAATTAAAGCACCTTCATTTCTCTTCTAAAACCAAAAACAAAACAAAAAAACCCACACTTCAGAACATAACCAATTATACAATAAAAATCATAATATCTTAAATTAATTTAACCTATGAATACAAAATCACTAATTATTCAATAAAAACAATAACATTATACACTTAACTTCAAATATTTTAATGGGTCAAAAATTAACTAAAATTCAACAACTCTATAAATTCATACTTAAAACCCACTTCAGATTATGTTCAAAAAGACTAATTCTTGAATAAAAACAAAAACCCACCTCAGATTATGTTCAAAAAGTGGTGACGAAATCAAATCTCAAGACATGGATACCGTCATAAAACCACTGCGACACCATAACAACACTGAGAAGAAGAAGAAGAAGCAGCTATTGGTGTTGTGACGGAATCAAATCTCACAAAAAGTGACGTCACAACCGTGGTTTTGATAATTACGGTGGTGGTGGTGGCAGATTGATGTTTATGACAGATCCACTAGTTGTGATGATGACGCGCCGTCGATGTGGTATTTTGGTAGGAGATCTGGTGAGGGTGGTTGGTGTTGCAACGGTAGTTTCCAGCGTATTTGAAGGTGGTGGCGTCGTTGATAAGTGGTGGTGTTAATGGCGGTAGCAGATGTGGTGGTGCGTGTGTGTGTTTTATGGTGTTTTTAGTCTGGTATTTTTTTGATGGTTGGTTAGCAGAGAAAGTTTAATGATGAGGTGAAAATGTGTAATTACAAAGCTGCCATTAATGAAGAAAAGAAAATGGACACCTGTTGTTCTCAAATTACTTTTTACGCTTTTTATTTTTCTTTCACTTTTCAATTGATCCTCTACCTTATATGAGTGACTTTCGTCAAAGAGGTTTTAATCCAAGTGAGGTTTTAATCGATTGAGGATTTCGTGACTGCATATAGTGAAGTTTTCTAATTTTCTTTATGTTCAATATTTTCGAAAGAGATACCAACCTTATTAAAACCTTAAAACAAGAAAACCAAAGTTACAAAATACTAGATGCTTTCAATGGGAATCAACACGCAACAAAAATTACAGTTCTCAAAAACTTTTACACCAAAAGAGAGTATCACACCGAAACCTTTACCATGATCCGTAATCATGTTCAAATTTAATGTAAGAGGATCACAATTCAAACGAATGTTCGGGAATACACGTTATAAAATGATATAACGTGTTTAGAAATTTGGCTACTTAAGCACAACAGTGTCACAGTTTGTTATTAAATCACAGTTAAATGAAATTAAGCGCACAACTGCATTAGGTTTTAAATGAATGAAACTTTTGTCCAATAATCATCAGTTCATCACCATCATTTTGGTCAATAGTCGATACATATTCATCCTTACTTTTTGCCTTTTGAGAATTTTTAAAATACTTCTTGAATCCAAATTCATTGACTTGCAAGGCAAAATTCAACTTTAGCAACAGTAGACAATATACAAATTGATTTTTTTAATGATTACTTGTAGATTACATTTGCTCACACAAAATAAGGAGGAAGATCCTCTCAAGTTGTTATACACAACAAAACAAGAAAAGTTGTTTACAAGTTCAAGAGCAACCCAATCGAAAAATCATCTTAACAAACTTTTACTGAATTACTGTTAGGTATTGTTTCACATTTGTAAGTTTACAAAAGCGATCCGCAATCAATCAAGACCCAAGTTAAAGTTCATGATTTAAGTAAAATACAATACCACTTTTGAGTTTTGACAAATTCATTTCTTTATTTTTAGGTTGCAACGGACGATTAAGAAAATGGTCAAATGAAAAATAGTAAAATCGACAGCATCACATTGCAGTGACCACATTAAAATTAGAAGATTGACAACTTGATTTACAAACAATAGTGAAAAGTCCTTCATAAACCCAATTACAAAATCACCCTCTTACATTTCTCACAATTTCCCGACCCCTCAAACTTTCTATAAAAACACAACCAACCCTTTATACCTAACAAGTCACACTCAAGGCTTGAACCCCCAACCTGTTGTTGATAGGGATGATTGAAGGGCTAGAACGAAATCATATGAGGTCCCAACCATCAACTCTTTGGCTATCTTTACTCGATTCTGATGGCTCTGTCTCATCTGCGTGTGATCTTTTAAGCTTTGCCACCATAACCCACATATTTGCAAGCTCATTTTCAAGATACGCTTCTCTCTGTTTTGACTCCTCTATTCTTCTTTCTAATTCCATTTCTCTTTGATTCTTTTCAGAAATCAGTGTTTCATATGAAATCTCTCTTTCTTTTCGCAATGCAAGTTCTCGTTTTAATTCCATCTGAGTAGGACTTTGTTCTTTCGGTCTTGTGATTCTTCCGTTCTTAGTGGGAACTGTTGTTTTACGCTGTGTTGGTGAGTGTTTTGGTGTGGCTAATTCAGCGGTTAGTTTCTCGTTTTGGTTCATTAGTTTAGCTACTTCTTCAGATAGAGCTTTAAGCTCGACTGCAGCAGCAGATGCTAATCCTTTGGCATATGAGCTATCGTTTGCCAGCTTTCTGTTTCGTGCTTCTAGCTTCTCTTTTGATTCAGTTAACTCCGTCACTTTTTGTCTGAGTTCTTCTATCTCATAGGCCTAATTTTATAAGGGAAAGTATCATTTTAAAGTTTTTTAATATTATAGGTAGCAACATAGGCAAGTCGGGCAGGTAACATATACAAATAGGTGCAGATCAAAATGGAAATTATTAAGTAGGTGTATTCAGGTTGACCTCAACAGAAATTTTTTAGTTATAAATAGCTAGTGTACCCTCGCGTTGCGACAGGATTGAAACAATTTGTATGATAAAATTGTAATTTATAAATGGTTATAATATATATCATGAGTAAAATTTTAATTTATATAAAAAAGATTGTTGAAAGTCAAATATTGTTAAAGTATAAGCTTAAAAGTGAAAATTATGAAGTGAATACGAATGAATAGTCTTTAGTTTGAAAATTGATATTAAGGGACGATTATTACTTCAATGATATACGGATGACTCTCCCACCCATTTGACTAGTTTAGCTAATCTGCTTTGTTTTTACCCGTTTAACCCATTATAGAAAAAGGCAGATATAAAACAACCCAGTATTGATTAAAAGGGTCGGAATTACCACGTCTACTTATACAATTATTATGCAGCATGCAAATGAGAAACGAACCTGAGCCTGCCGAAGCAAATCTTCCTTTGTATCTTCCCTCTTTGCAAATTCTTTGTCTATATGTGGGTTTCTTGAATCGTCTGCATCTGAAAGTTGTTGTTTCAACAATGCAATCGTTTCTCGGAGTCCTTCACATTCATTGATCTGGTAGAGAATAAAAATAAATAGAGGTGGATCAGAAAAATAAAATCAATACATTACAGAGGTTGCAAGAAAATTATATGCAATGGTATTCTACCTTCAGATCGAGTTGTTCTTGAATTACTCTATTATCCACTGTTCTCACCTGTCAAAGGGATGGTAGAACATCCGATTGGTGAATCAGTGTCTATACATGTCTTGTATGCAATAAAAACGATACACACAGATTAATAACAAATTTAATGTCTTGCATGATGAAATACCTCAAGCTCAAAGGACTCTTCATTTAATTGCGCTTCTAGCTCGAGAAAAGACTGCATATGATGTGAAATTGAGCTTGATGGGAAGGTAAAATATACACACATATATAAAATGTGATATCACTCACTCGTGATTGTTCAACTTCGTCCATTTTGTGACATGATGATGTGTCTGAATCAGATATATGTCCTAAGAGAGAGATTTGTTCATTTTTCCGTTCAATTTCATCATGTAATCTGGTTATCTCAACCTGCATATTAAACATTATAAAAAAGTTATAATCACTGGTTATCCTAAAAGAAATCAATTGTTAGTCAAGGATATAAGTTATTACATTCAAAAATTCCTTTTTAGTGTCTCTTGCAGTCTCGTCTGAAAGCTGTTCTAGAGTACTTAGATGGATTGCCACCTCACCAGACAAAACCTTTTGTTGCTCTCTCAAGAGATCAATTTGATCAATTGTCTTGATGCTAGTCTATTTATCACATAATAAATGAGTATTCAGTATATAAATTCTTGTATTTGTATGATCTTACTACTTCTAAAATAAAAATAACGAAGGAGCTACCAGAGGAGTGTCTTGTGGTGAAAAGTTATCCTCATTATTCTGTTGATCTTGTTTGGAATCTGATAAGTACTCGGAAGATGTGCATTCTGTAGGCAAAGAGTGTGAATGTTCGATAGTGGGATTACGATTACCCACTGAAGGTGTTGAAAGTGGGCTGATAGATTTAGCTCCACTTGATTTATCACTTGTACTGGTCAAAGCCCCAGAGACACTATCTCGTTTCTAGTGAAAGATATAAACATTTTATAGACATTAGCACGCAATCATAAAATGATTTAATGCTGACAGAGAACTTCATGTTCAAACATACGAAAAATAACAAATACACTACACGTCTATAAAAACAACCAAAATAATAAATAAGAAGTCTAATGCACAATGAGCCAAATATAGGAGACTAACCCGTAGCTTTAACCAGTTAAGCAATCCAGGCTTCTTGATCTTTTTCTCCTCCTTCAGCACATCATTGTTGGTTTCTGCACTTCCGTCAAGCGAAACACACAGCTCAGTGTTTTCATCTTCCAAACTTAAGTCACGCCTTCTCTGGGGGAGATATGCGAGCTGACCATTTAAAGATATCATTTTCATTGCATTAGTATGATTCACATATATCCGTGCAACAAAATATAATATTTATATAAGAATCACATGTGTCAACTAGATGCAATGTTTACAAACTCAAAGAACTATTACAGGCAAGTTCCATGAGAATGATAAATAGGAGAGGTGGAATTTGACTATTATGGGTAAGTTCCATAATTAATGGATAAACCATCTGCATAGGATTTTAAAAAGATTGATAAAACAATGTTGGAGGTGTACCCAACTTAACCCATAATAAAGCGATTCATTTCAATCGAAACACGTACCCATCTTGCCACCAATCACAAAAGAATTAAAAAGAAGAAAAGAACAGGTAATGCAAACTGACCTCTTCTTCCCCAAAGGACTGTCCTCTCCTTAGACCAGGGCGATGAGAAAACCTAGATGCGTGGGATGATTTGTTGGAAACCAGAATTAATTTCGTGAGTCTCTGTATTCGGCTTAACAAAGCTTCCTTAGCTTCTTCTTCTTGCTCCAGTCTTGACTGCAGTTTGTCTTGACCATCTTCTAGCTTTATACATTATATGAACACAAATAAAATCCAAATGAATAACAGAAAATCTCTATATATCTCAAATAGAAGAGCCAAAAATAGCAAGAATTTAAGCGATGATGGTACCTTTTGTTTAAGGAGAACAAGATCAGTTTTATTGCTATTCTTTAATTGAGGAACTATTTCAGTGCCACTCTTTAATTGTTCCAACTCTTCTTTTAATGATCGAATTTCATTTTGATATTTTTTGATAAGGGATTTCTCGTCAACGATCTGCAAAGTTAAAGGTATATTGTTAGCAACAACTAAAGATGCTACTGTATTGGCGCAGAGAAAAAAATGTCCATACCTTGTTTTGAGCAGCCTGAATCTCAATGTGTTTTGCACGGTGGGCAAACTTAAGTGTGTTATGGGTCTCTTCTGAATTGCTTGATGAGGGCGTAACAGTGCAAATGAGCTGAAAGAGATAAGGATTAGATAGGTATCAATGAGAAAATGGTATATGTCTACTCTAATTTGGAAAGCTATTAAAGAAAAAGTTGGTGTTAAGTCACTGCCTGCTAAATGGGATGACATTATTGAAAGAATGATAAGAATGAAGCATGAAAGAACCATTAGAAGTGTGTTACTGAGAATCTCATTGGCAGCATGTGTCTATTTTATATGGAGGGAAAGAAACAGAAGATTATTTGCTAAAGACAAGATTGATAACAAGGAGTTAACCAACAATGTGATTAATCATATTAGACTTAAACTGTCAAGTCTAATTGTGAGAAATTCTACTCAAACTGCTGAAGTTAGCAAAGAATGGGAAGTGATAATGAAGACTAAGGAGACTTCTCAGAAGAGTTAAATGTGAATTGGTAACTGTAGCATTGTACAAAGAACTGCTGTCTGTTTGACCCTGCAACTTTAAGGGGTGTTTGGTTCTATGGTTAACAGTGGAAGTTGTCATAATATCTTCCACTTGTTATGATTTCAGACCATTACAAAAGGTGTGATACCTAGTATCTTGGAGTTCTAACTGGTCTAGCTGTACCTATGGTAACCTTCTTAATTTTTCCAATTTGGCCTTGGGAGGGAATTGGATAATTAAGAATGGCTAAGTAGGAGGCTTAACTGGTATGAATGTGCCATAAAGTAGGGTCCCCTTTGTGAAGGGTAAATGGTCTAGGAGGATGGTGTATGATGAATGGAATAGAGAGGTGTGAAAGATGAACCTTCTTGGTCCATTCAATACACCATCACAGGAGGAAAGGGTGGTCATCATGGAGGGTTAGTGTTCCCAAACAGTTGAAGCCTTCCATTTGAGAGGGAAATGTAGGCTGTTTGAGCCTCCCCATGGATGGGTTATGGGTGCCTAGTGAAGCCTCACTCCATTTCTATTTCTCTACTGTGGTAGCAGGTTGAGTGGTCAAGTAGATTGGAGATGTGGAAATGTAGCTAGATGGTTGGTGCTCTAATGGTGAATTGATGTCTGAGATTGGATGCAGAAGACTGATGAAGTATGCACTGTTTGTGCTCTGTTTTGACAGAGAACAGTTTGGTCTGAGATAGCTATTGTATTGTTTGATATCAGACAAGAAGTATAGTTTGTGATTGTTTTAGATGTAGTATCCATTCCTGTATCAAGCCTCGGTGATGTCCAGTGCTTATTTCTATCCTTATGATGTAAAGTTTGTTGGAGTTAATATAATTCATTCACCATTGCACCAAAAAAAAAAAAAAAAGAAAATGGTATAATGGTTCCATAAGACCAAGATTTGTTTTTCTGCAAGCAACTATGGGACATACTTTTCTGATATACTAAAAATTTTGTTTAAGACTTACTGATACTCTTCCATGACCACTTAGTGAAGATTGAAGAAGCCTGGTCAGTTTGGAGTCCCTGTACGGTATGTGCGAAGCTTTTCCATCGGTTAATTTAGATATTACCTGTGATAGTTTAGAGTTAGCAAAACAAAGATCCAATAAACAGAATACAAACAGCCTAAATAGAGCAAAAGCAAATAAACATTTCTATTCAAAAAAGCTAATAATAGTTAGTGGGTGTTGTGCTGTTTTGTCTTCTTATTAGGAGTTCTTAAATTTTGCGAAGAGATTTGAAAGCACATGTTCCGTCACTAGCTCATTAACAAACTAAGGTTGATGAACCAAAATATCAATATCTAACAAGTTTAACAATCTCAATGTAAATGATAGATGTGGAGAAATGGGAAGGTTGGGTGGTCAGAAGTCAAAACTGGTAAAGCTTTTTGGTCAGAATGGGTCATGTTGGGTTGATCCAGAAACTTTTTTTGGTTCTGTTTTTCCTTCTATAATTAATAGAAGTATTTGTGTTAATTACATATATTATTATACTATGGGAAACTTTCGATTTGCTTGAACATTTGACCCAATGGACCATTTCTAATTTGGATCAATTAACTTGTATCCGCTCATTAGACCCAAACCGACCCTTTTACCTATAAATGAATTAGAACTGCCGCCTGTATTAGGAGGGTATGAAATAGTATAGGAAAGATCAATCGTAACAAACAAACAAAAAGCGAGTCATGGTGAGACCTATATCTAAACTATTCTAGCAACAGGACTTCAGATACAATGATCAAGTCCCTTGGTGAAAGGAATTGACTAACATTTATAAAAATTAAAAAGGTATAAACTTGTCATGGTGACATCTATTTCTCTTTCCCGTCCCATAGATTTTAGTAAAATGTGTCGCATTTGGATGAGTTTGAGAATTCACAATAGCAAACTACAATTCAACATTTGTAGAGTAATATTACACTGATAAACTAATGGCAATGATGGAGGCCTCACAGTTCCAAGAGTTAGCAGACTTTTATTTATGAAGGACCCTTCTTTTTGACGGACACCGGTGGTTTCAGCTTTGGAGCTCTCAGAACCAGCCAAATCTATGAGGTTCTGCAATTGAAAGTGAAATACAAGTGGTTAAACCAAACTGAGAAAAAATGTATGCATGCATCAACGAGTGCATATAAAAAGGTTGTATGAAACCGCTTATACAATTTCCTCTAGTAAATATACTAAAGTTTAATATAAATAAAGCTAGTCTGGGTCAGCTACAACCGATTTTCGATAGAAATAGCATGAAGAACAAGTCTAAGAAGGGGTTCAGATACATACCAGTTGTGAAAAGTTAACAGCCTCGCCTTCACCACTTTCACCACAAGGGCTACTCTCTATTGTCTGTTAAATGGTAAAAGAATATGAAAACATGTACAAATTGAGAGCCAAATTCGTCTAATACTGAAGAAATAAATAGCAAATAATTACAAACTA
The DNA here is from genome assembly GCA_030686995.1 of Artemisia argyi. Lineage (NCBI taxonomy): Eukaryota > Viridiplantae > Streptophyta > Magnoliopsida > Asterales > Asteraceae > Artemisia > Artemisia argyi. Next base: position 49,129,866 of record CM060685.1, read on the forward strand.
AGAAAGAAAATCGCCCTCTTTAATATTTGTAGGCTGTAAATGGAAGGGTAATAAGAAAAATATATATATATAATAAGGAAGACTTCTTAGAAATTGTGGGACATATAAAACAAGTGACAAAAGCTAACTTATATGCAACATGTATCAGGAACCGACCAACACTCGCTGAACCAGTGGATACCCTCACGTATAAGAGGAAAAGAAAAAAATGCACCACAAGACAAAATATTCATATTCCAAATGCATGCTGAAGATCGCCGACTTAATGTGGCTAGTCAATACCTCAAGTTTAATTAGATTATATAAAGAAAAATTGACTTCACTAAATAAAATCAAATAAAGAGGGACAAAGAACAGCCTAGATGGAAATTTTGAAAGAACAGGGAACCTATTGCATCGTCGACTAAATTTCCTGACAAAATGTGCAACCTATAATGAGTCATATACTTAATTACTTATATATGCAATAAGCATCCATGTCTACAGTGTTTCCTTATGTCTATTATGAGCATAACATCTGACCTTTCCATGACAAAATGAAGCATAGCAAGTGAGTTATAAAAGTAAAGTGTTACAGACTTATTTTTATGCATTAGCTTAAACAGCTATGTTAATTTTGCAGTAGATGGACACTTACCAAAGTAAAAATGGTGTGACTTCGGCTGCTGAGCAAATTATAATTTGTCGACCCAACATGCCGGTGCTCTGTGATAACAAACCAAAGAGAGACCAAAAGGAAAGTCAGAATTTCCTAAAAAGGAATAGCCAGAGAATTACAGAAAAAGTAGCCTTACATAAACAAACGTCTACACACGCAATGCTTGAAATAGGGCAGAAATACATAGGAAAGGAAAACTAATTGTAATTGTGTTTTAAGTTTGTTGAACATCAATGCAAGTTTTCAGTCAATAAATCCAATTTTAATATACATAAAACAAGCAAGGACGCACATGATCCACCGAAGTGACACTATTCAGAGATTACATGTCTGCACCACATCATTAATTAAAGAGAGAAAGTTTCAAGTAGATGCTACCAAGTTGTTAAAGTGCACGTTATTATGATACAAAAACCTAGCCAAAAGGAAAAATGGAAAACAAGATAAATTTAGACAAAACAACAGAAAGAAGGGCGTAAAGTTGACAATTTCAAGCAACCACTTAAAGTTTTATTATGCGATAAACAGAAATAACTGGATAGACCATGCCGATAATATGTTCATGCTGCATATATGGATCAGTCCTTTACTAAAGATCTTAGTCAATAATGTTTTAGTTAAGGACTGATATATAGTAGCTGAGACACGTGATTATATATAATGCAATACATGCTCAACTGAAACACTAAGATTTGGAAGTAAGGCCCAGACTAAATAGTAAATACCTTCTCCAGCTGCAATAAGAGAAAGAACATGCGCGGGAGATAACACCACTTCCTCCTTAATTCCTTCAACAAAGGCTCTCTGTAAGCAACAATTATTCCACAAACTAGTTAGATTGACTACTATTGGGGAATCTAATAGATGTAGCATTATATGCGGGGTTGGAAAAGCAGGTATGATATGCCATCGTGAACATAATGGAAGTGTAAAATTGAAAAATACGAAGGGTCATCAGGGTAAAACTAAAAAGACTGCCAATGGGTTACGTAAACGATGACAGATCACATGGTTTTGGACCAGTTATATTCGAAATGGCGAGTAAGGATTGCTCTATATCTGTTTAAGAGGCTTTTGGAAGTAGTCAAATACATAGAAAGAAGTACATTAGAGTATATTATATGACCATAAATGCAGAATGAACATATTATCGGCATGCTTGATCCACTTATTTCTAGTGTCAATTTTCAAGGTGAGACTAAATCGTGGTTGCAGTTTTTAATGAAACTTCAAACACCATTACTCATCAGTTAGATTACTACACGATTGTCTCTTTTTGCGGAAGTAACTAGGGAACTGCTAACAATATTGTTGTTATGCTAAGGAGCCATAAAATGTGGCAACTTAATACCTACCCATCATGATGAGCATCACTAGATTCAACGCTAACTAGAACAAGTCTGCCTTTAATCTAGGCACTCATGAAACATTGAAACCTAATATACGAAGTTTTAGCTTACAAGAAAGTGCTATATTCAGACTCTGAACCCTTCTTTCTTAAGCCAGCTCGGAGTTCATCAAAACTTCCCGAAATTCTATACCCCTTTAAACATGTGTAAATGATTGGAGAACCTTTGTTATTGTGTTAACACAGTTTTTAAAGTAATAAATCATAAAAAGATGCTATAAGTTTGGCGAAAGAGCTTATACTCTAACTTAAAATGCAAATAACGATATTAACATTCCAGTTTTTGCATTAAATGTTGTGTTCAGCTTCTTGAATCTGTAGACTTAGTCTGACCAACAAATAGACAAGCAAAGATAAATCAGGATATGTTTCTTTTATTTCAGTGTACCTACCTTGTAACATATAAAAACCTCGAGATTATAGACCAGCAAAATTCGATTATAAACAATATTTACAAAGAGATAGTAAAGCTAACAGATTATTCAAGGAGATTGCACAAAACCATCTAGAGTTATGTGGATAATGTGCTCAAATAGCTTGTATAGGTTGAGTCAACAGTAAAGTTCCATTGCAATCCAACATATCCAGAATGGAAAAACACTCATACACGTCATCAAAGTATCAACAAGTACGGCGATTGATGTTCTATAGACACATGTATAAAAAAAAAAAGTATCAGAATGTGATATACATAGATTACCTGACTATCCTCTCGTATTCTTAAATTTTGTCCTGCTGGATTTAACAAGTCATTGACAACCTGAAGAAAACAAAGAATTGAAACAGCTATATTACTAAAAACCAAAAGTATCTATCTGTAAACAAAGCCAATGAAGACCGCTGTTTCTTTTTTGCTTAATTTCTTAATAGAACCAATGTTGGATGGAGACAGGATATTTACATGTTTCTTTTTAGCTTTTTACAAACATAATTTCTTATTGTAGAAGGGTGCCAAAATGCTACCCTTTTCCATCCAGGATACAAAGTCACACCACATATGGCCATTTTGACCTCATTTGTTTCTTCTTCCCAGTTGGTCCACAAAAACCCTCCCATGTATCTCCTCTCTTCCACTCTCTACCACCAGCCGCCACCACCGGAATCATCACCACACCACCATAAACCGCCATCACCTTCACAAACACGTTCTCCAACGTGACTCCAGATCTATGGACCACCACAATCTCCACCGTGACATCCAGCATAAACTGCAATTTCCATAAACCGCCACCACCGGAATCATCGTCTAGATCTATGGACCACCATCGTTAAATTTAACTTTTACATTATCTTCTCCACCGCTACCTTCATGCCGATGGTCACATCTCTTCTACATTATGGGTTTGGGTTTAATATAGTATTATAGTTTTGATGTAGATCTGTATTTTGTAGAAATGTTGTAGGGTTAAGAAAATTGTGACAAGTCTTCTGGGTTTGCTAGGCTGAGAAGATGGGTTTGGATTTAATATATTTTAGATACTTGTGAGGGTAAAATTGTCATTGTTGTAATTAAGAATTTCATCCAGCACATAAAAAGAAACATACTTTTATCATATGCGTCTTAATGTAAACACCCCATATTAATCCAAGAGGACCTTTTTACAAAAAGTAAAATAAAAGAAACAGAGCGTTGCACAAGCTACAGATATGGTAACTGGTAAGGAAATTAATTTAGTGGTATTACCCTTATGGGATAGACTGATACAACGGTTTACATACTGACGCTTAAAAAACAAGAAATTAAAAGCCATTTAATCATGAAACATGACGCCCGTCACAGGCTTACTGTTGTCTATAAGTTCGATCATTTCCAGAGTCAAGACTACTGAGTTTTTGGAGCTTAGCAAGCCTAAACAAGTAAACCAGTGAAGAGATTTCTCACCTCATTGTAAATTTCCAGGTACGAGACACGGAGAAGAAATTCACGGTTGGGCGTCTGAAAAGTAAACACAGATGATTGAATCTTCCTCTTGAAACAAGTTCAAATTAATACCAGGTAGTGGAACTTTCAGCAAAGCATACCTCTTGAATGATGCTAAAAGCATCCTTTACAGCCAACGGAATAATTCCCGGGGACCTTTGATCACCCTGTCTTGTGTATGATCAAGATACCAAAGTAAATACAATGAGATGTAAGAGTGAACAAGTACTAGAGATGAATGAGAAATTATGACAGCTTAGCAATTAAGTTATTATTGTAAGTACACGTCGCAACAATCAGATTATCAGTTAAAAAATATACATCCAAAAACCCTTAGTACACATATGGGTTCCATATAACACAAGACTAATAGCTTGATGAAACAGATATCTACAACATTAAACGGCATAAAATACTTGAGTAATAAAATGGCAACAAAAAAGGTGATAAACTTACATGCATAGTGTGAGTCTTTCCACTACTTGTCACTCCATAGGCAAAAATAGTTCCTGGGTTGAAACAGATAATGCAAAATTATAGTGCAGGCAACAGTATACGATAAGTAAGAAAGAATTGCTAAAAACAAATGGTTGTGGATCACCATCTATAAAATGAGAATTAAGACTATTCTGAGTATGATTAGTCAAATTATAGCATCAAAAATGATATTTCAGTAAAGACAAACCAAGAATGGTGCAAGACTGAGAAGCAAAGCACTTGTGAAAAGGTTAATACCTAAAGTATCTATAGGGGATGAACAATTTAAACTATATGAAAAATAATCAACGAGAAACCACATACTATTTGGTCAAATTATAATAACGTTAAAGTAATTTTGACATATGATAAAAAGAAAAAAAAATGTTTTACCATTAACGCCTTCCATTGCACCGCTAACAACATGTTGAGCTGCAATATCGTATACATGACGTGTTGTGGTTGTAGGCCCAAACACCCGATCTATATACAAGAAAAAGAAACAAAATGAGACTTACTAGTCAAGATATATGAACCTCACAAAAAGCCAAATTAGGAAGATCCCTAATATTATAATGATAGACCCACACAGTCACACTTACACACACACTCTAGATACATATTATGGTAAGAGAAAAAAACAAACTGGGATATATGTAATCACGTTTGCATGAAGAACGAATTAAGCTAGGTCTATCAGATTTTTAAAAGTCACACAGCCATCTTTCCAAACTCCAGAGAAAGAATTCTCTCATTCCCCACACAAAGCAATCTTAATCTCATAATAAGTGCAACGGGAAAAAATAGAGCACTAAACTAACCCTGTGACAAAACTATGCTAGGAGGGTTCTTCTATTTTTTTCTGCTGATTATGAGCACCCATTCTAATGGATCTTGCCTACCTTTTTGGTTCCCCAAAAACTAGCAAATGACATGCCTCTATTTTTGGAAATGTCATTTAGTAAGCCAGTTCGAGCAGAATTCTAACTTCTTTCAGATACATGTAGTGATATTACGTCCAACGAGAAATAAAAAAGAAAAGAAAAAAGAAAATACAACTCATCCATTCTCTAATAGTTTTGCCCATATACACTAAACTTCATTGTATTTGTATCTATGTGCACTTCATTTAAATCATTTGCCTTAAGGGATTAGCATGGCATTTGCTTCCCTTTGCAACACTTTTTCATTGTATATCACTCAGTCTTGTGAGTGTAATTTTCTAACAATTTGCAGAAACAAAGGAGTGTCATATCGTTTAAAACAATAAGCATAGTAAAAGAAGTAGATAGATGATCTATCAGCAAGCAATCAATTGTTTGACTAACTATGGTGATACAGATTTCAAAGTCTAGACTTTTAATTACAGTTAATCTGGTTCTAATTTTACCTGCACTTTTTGATTTCCAAGTTAAGCCGCTACACATGAGTCATGGCCATTAACAAATCACATAACCATAACCATAAATAAACCATACCATATGCATAAGCTATCGATGGAGTCTCTTCATTCCGTAAGATAGTTTCTCCATCTGCATACCACGCGATGTCCTCCCCTCGCCGTATTTCCCTCGGACTATTGCTCGAAAAAAGAAAAAGTCAATTCACTACACATCAAAATTAACCACAGTATGTTCAATCATTAACAATAACAACACACATTATCGATGGAGTACTTTTTTATTACATTACTATAATCGGTATTTGGTAAAACAATTATCGTTGGTACCACAATTTCATCACATGAGTTTATACTTGGAACAACCCTTATCTGCTTCACCTAAAATAGCAACACACTACCAAAACTAAATCATTGACAGATTCTACATTATATTACCACTCATAGCAAATATTTTCACTTAATTATGAGTATAAATAAATACTTATTTTGTACCTTACTATTGTCGATAGAACATATATAAATGACAATACCGTACCAATTTTTATACCTAAGCTAACAATAGCAACATACCTTATCTGTTTCACCTATAGGATAACTTAGTACTACCTTACTATAACCGGCAAAACAGATACATAGGATAATTTGTGCCACGATTTGATCACGTAAGCTTATAAGTTATAATAGCAACATACGTTATATGTTTCACCTATTACACTAACGTACATTTTGTTACCAATCACAACAGCATTGTTTCCCTCATCTTGCTACAATCGGTAACTTTCACTAACAAATACTTTTGTACTTCGTTATAATAATCGGCAAAACAGATATAACTGATAATTACGTATGACAACTTCTTTTACCTCATCTGTTTCACCTACTATAGTAACCTACATTTTGTACCCAATTATAGCAGCCTTTTTTTACTTCGAGTTACCATCAATAACTGTTACTAAACAACTACTTTGTACCCCAATTTGGTCACTTAGTTTCACCTATTAAGCAACCTAAATTTTGTTACTCCCTATTTTTTCCTTCATGGTACTATAACCGGTAACTAGTACTAACAAACACATCCCTGTTACCTTACTATAATCAGTAAAACAGATATAAATGTCCAGTAACAATTACTGTAAGCAGTAAAAACATATACAAAAATAACTATTAATTGTAATTCCCTTACCTGTTAAAGTAACCTACATTTTGTTACCTCCTATTCTTTTTACTATTATCGGCAAGTATTATCAAAATACTTACCTATCACGATACTATTATTGGTAAAACACTAAAATATATAAAACGAGCTAGTACTGTTATTAGGGAAAACAGATACAAGAATAATTTTTAACCGCAATTCGCTTACTTGAGAAGCCAAGAAGGAACAGTAACCTACATTTTGTTACCGCTTATATTTTTTACTATGATCAGTAACTATTACTCCACTAACAAATACTTCAGTATTAAGTTACTATAACCACATAACATATCTAAACAGATATAAACTGATCAGTGATCAGTAACTATTACTATAATCAATATAAACAGATGTAATTAAAAAAATTTAACCGCAATTCGCTTACCAGTAACTATTACTAACAACTACTTTCGTAGCGTTAATTCACTACAATTAGTAAACACTGACTTTGTACCAGAATTTGATAACTAGTTTCACCTATTATAACAACCTACATTTTGTTACCGCCTATTTTTTCCTTCATGTTATTATAACCGGTAACTAGTACTAACAAAATACTTACATATTACATTACTATAACCGGTAAATCAAAACCTAAAAAAAAAATATATAAACATTAATAAATTTTTAACCGCAATTCGGTTACCTACCTTTTGTTACCGCTTATTTTTTTACTATGATCAGTAACTATTACTCCACTAACAAATACTTCTGTATGACATTAATCGGTATTACTATAATCAGTATGGCATATACAAAAAATAACTTTAAACCGCAATTCACTTACCTGATAGGCCGAAAACAGTAACTATTACTAAAAACTAATTTCGTATTATTTCACTACAATCAGTAAACAGTAATTTTGTACCACAACTTGATCACTAGTTTTTCACCTGTTATAGTAACCTACATTCTGTTACCGTCTATTCTTCTCACTATTACAAAAAATACTTCCATATTACGTTACTATAATCAGGAAAACAGATAGAAAAAATAACTTTCAACCGCAATTCGATTACCGATCGAACAGCAACCTACATTCTGTTACCGCCTGTTTTTTTTTAATACGGTCAATAAATATTACTATCAACAACTTTCGTACTACTGTACATTACTATAATCAGTAAAAACACATAATTTTAACCGCAATTCAGTTACCTACATTTTGTTACAGCTTTTTTTTTTTAGTATGATCAGTAACTATCACTCCACATTTATTGTCTCCACTTACAAATACTTCCGTATTTTTATTATAATTTCAGTAAAAACGACAATTAACCACAATTCCCTTACCTGCGAGGCCGAAAATGAACACTAACCTACATTTCATCACCTTTTTTTTTATTTTTTTTTATTTTACTATGATCAGTAACTATCACTCCGCTTACAAATACTTCCGTATTTTATTATAATTTCCAGTAAAAATAACTTTTAACCGCAATTCGCTTACCTACGAGGCCGAAAATAAGCACTAACCTACATTTCATTACCGCTTATTTTATTTTACTATGATCAGTAACTATTACTCCTCTTACAAATACTTCCCTATTTTTATTATAATTTCAGTAAAAACAACTTTTAACCGCAATTCGCTCACCTACGAGGCCGAAAATGAACACTAACCTACATTACATCACCGCTTTTTTTTTTTTTTTTTTACTAAGATCAGTAACTATTACTCCGCTTACAAATACTTCCGTATTTTATTATAATTTTCAGTAAAAACAAGTTTTAACCGCAATTCACTTACCTACGAGGCCGAAAATAAGCACTAACCTACATTTCATCACCGCTTATTTTATTTTTTTACTATGATCAGTAACTATTACTCCTCTTCCAAATACTTCCGTATTTTTATTATAATTTCAGTAAAAACAACTTTTAACCGCAATTCGCTTACCTGCGAGGCCGAAAACGAACACTAACCTACATTTCATTACCGCTTATTTTATTTTTTTTACTATGATCAGTAACTATTATTACTCTGCTTACAAATACTTCCGTAATTTATTATACTTTTCAGTAAAAACAACTTTTAACCGCAATTCGCTTACCTACGAGGCCGAAAATAAACACTTACCTACATTTCATCACCGTTTTTTTTTTTTTTTTTTTTTTTTTTTTAATATGATCAGTAACTAGTTATAAAAATCTGTAAAAATGAACACTAACCTACATTTCATCACCGCTTTTTTTTTTTTCCAATGATCAGTAACTAGTTATAAAAAACTGTAAAAAAAAAAAAAAAAAAAAAAAAAAAAAAAAAAAAAAAAAAAAAAAAAAGAGTGAGTTTACCTGAGAGGCCTAAAGCGAACAGTAACAGTAACATTCTCCTTGGATCTCTCATAACCTAACGGCGAATAAATATAATTATTATAATTCGGTTTACTTATAACGGAAGAAGCTGACGGTGAGCTTAAATTATCAACGAATTGTTTCGAAGACGACGTCGTTGATGATGACGTCATTTTTTTATATAATGTAAGGTTTATTTATAGATCTGGGGAATGGATATGTGAAATGTGGGTGAAACGGTGTCGTTTTTTTGTTTTGTTTTATGGCTGTGGTGGTGATGTGAGGGGGAATGGGGTGGAGGAGAGGTTATGGAGTGAGAGAGAGAGAGAGAGAGAGAGAGATAAAGGAAAGGAAAGGGGGGAAAGGTGAGAAGTGTTTTGTTGTTGCTCTGTACAACTGTACAAGTCAATACTCTGTCTGTGTAGTCAATATTGTCCCGGGAAGTTTAGTTATTATACCCAATCTTTAAGGGGCTTCAAAAAGGTGAGATGATGAAATTTATGGTGTGTTTAATTCAAGTTCTGCAACTCAGAGTTATAATAGTATAAAACTGGTTTTCTATTTTTAATAAAGAAATTTTAGAAAATAATTATTCTGAATACATTTTTGCTTTTATGTGTGTTTCTTAGTTTTTTTTTTTTTTTTTTTTTTTTTTTTTTTTTTTTTTTTTAATAAACTTCTAATTTTTCCAACAACTAAACACACCTTTACTTTTCTACTTTTAAATTTCCGCAAAATAGCTTAAGATAGAGCTTATATCATTATAAAATAAATTAAAAAAAAAAATCATAAAAACAAAATTATTCTCAAGATAAATGCATAAGGCCATAAGGGTACTAAACAAATAAATATCTTTAAAAGTTTATTAGCTACTTCCACTAAGGGGTGTTTGATTTCGACTTAATTGATTTAATATGAAAAAAAAAACTGAATTAATTAAGTCATATAAAAACTGTTTGTTTGTGACTTAATACAAAAAAATGACTTAAAATATTAAGTAATAAAACTGATGTTGTCTGCATTAAGTCATCTCTTAATTAACATGACTTAATTAAAAAATTAAACAAACATGCCCTAAGTTTCTATTATAATCAAGAAAATTAAAAGTTTCAAACGAAGCTTATTTTATATATCTTATTTAAAAGCTCGGGTTCACATAATCTCTCATAATCTTTGTGTCAACCACCACCGAATAGCATAAGTTTAGTTTTGTGTTTAAAAGCGTGTAGCAAATATTTTATTGTCTTGTGTAGAAATGAATGTTTTTGTTGCAATCAATAGAATGTGGATATTTAAGTTCGGATATAATATAAGGTGTGTTTAGGTTTTTGGATCATTTCTTATACATAAAATGATAAAATATGTCTCCTAAAATTAGTTAAAATGGAGCTTGGAGTTGTTAATGGGGGTGTTAAATAATCTATTCGAGAAAGTGTTTTAAGTTGCTTATTTTTTTTTATTATTATTTTTTTTTGAACAGATATTTCATTTCAACCTCACAAATGGAGGAAATTTGTACACAACAAGTTACATCGAACATACACAACGTAACAAGCTACGACAAAACAAGACATACACCATAATAGTTGTGACAGCAACACCATACGAGGGTGGGACTAAACTGTCAATTTCGGACTTTTAGAGCTACTTTGTGACATTTTTGCCCTTCAAATTATTAAAAATCCATGGGGAAAAATGTCATAAAAGTACCTCAAAAAGTTCGAAATTGAAAGTTTAATACCCGTATAAAAAAATATTATTCGATACCCAAAAAGGTATTTTTAAACAAGTACGATGATTTTTAGTTATTACCCCTTTAAAATAAAGCCATCAGTATTTAAATTGTAAATCTCTTGCATTTTCTTGACAAAACAAGCAAAATCAAACACCAAAAGAGTTTGCATTTTGCGTTCTCTTGATTTTTTTACCCTATTGCATTTTCTTAACAAAACAATCAAAAACAAGCAAAATCAAACACTCTTTTTCGAATTGCTAATCTCTAAGTAGCTTATATGAGTTGTAATGTAGAGCTAGAACTTCGTCTCGCGTATTTACAACCAAAGTGTTACTGTAATATTGAAGCATTGGTTAAGCTAGACATAATAGAGTGAAACTTTGTCAATTGTCATCATCCTGTCGACTTTCGTTTGAGATATCACGTTAGATCGATCACATGTTTGGATGTGATTGATTCGTTACAAGTTACAACTTATATTGTTGGATTCCTTCGATGCTTTATCGTTTAATCGGAGATAGACAAGCGTGAAATTCATATGTGGGGAATGGATTCTTTTATATGTTATTCTCATGGTCCATTTCATTTTTGTCTAGTTGTGCTTTTGAGGTTTTTTGTTCCTTTGGTTGTGATTACACACTTATCTTCGATGTAGACTAATAATGACGTTATCTATTTTTTAACGTTGATACAAACTCATTAAATTCACTTCATCTTCTCTTAGAGCACCTGGTGAGGGTGCGTTATAGGCTAAAACACGAGCCTATAGCGCGAACCACTATGTGGTCGTGTTATAGTTTCGGGCGCCAATACTCCATATTGAATTATTGATAGAATTAGTGATAGTTCCATAATTTACAAAACAGATTTATATGCGTATGAAGTAAACGGATCATAAATATAATGTTATGAAATTGTAAGTTATTGTAATAACATCGAAAAAATTATTCTGTAAAAGCAAATCTACAATTCTACATTGATAAAACTAGCAGGGTACCCGCGTGATGCGGCGGCGGGTACCCTGTGATTATATTTTTTTGACAATGTGATGTTATGTGGCCATACGTTTATTAAACAATTAATTTACAAATAATAATAACTTTAATTAAGACACTGATATAATTTCATCTCATGTTAACCGAAGATAGCTAAACAAAATCTTGATTCTTTCCTTCAGCACAATCACCCTTCATCAATTTTGGAGCTGACCGACCCAGTTTGACCCTCATTCCTCGCTCGGCACAGCGGCGACCGAACCGGTCGACCAACCGCTGTGGGCAGCTTAATGACTTTATTTTTAAGTGTTTGGCTTAGTAGCTTGATTAGATTGTACATTATAGTTAAATGATTGTACATTTTGGTGAATGGTGAATTAAATAGTTTATTAATTGTATGTGTTGAATAATGTTTTATTAGTTGTATTTCTGCTTCAAATAATTTGTACATTGTGTTTTATTAATTATACTTTTTATCACATGGGTGTTTTAAATATGACATTAATTAAAAATGTTGACTAGTCAATATGTGTAGGTGTTTATGCATAAGTTAATTATACAATTACCTTAATTAGTTGTATTTACTTAAAATGTATATATGGAAATCTTAAAAATTTGGAAGAGAGAAAGTGTTAAATGTTTTATAAGTAGTATAGATAACGAAAACGTAAATAGTTACAATTTATATCCACACTTAAAGACACAATGATGATGAAGGAATGTAGCACAGAAGGTCATGGTCGATTTTCGTCCCATGTATCGTTGATGATACAATGGTGAAATACATGTAGCAGTATAAGGAGAAAGGTTATTTGGAAACAAGAAAAGGATATTCATTCTAAAGAAACAATTCTAATTCAATGATTATATGATTACACATTATACATTCATTTTTTGTATTTTTTATCGTTTGAGTAACAGGTTAAATTTTTTCTGGACATTTTTTTCTTTCTTATTAATGTTTAAAACAATGAAATACTTATTGTTATGTGCATATCACATTCGTGTGAAGACATACCAGTGACAGGGTTCCCATGCTCGATGGGGGTATGATCTAAATGCTAGTTAATCATGGCTAGAATATTTCAAAAGGAAAAAATCATAGCCAGAATGTTGGCCATTCCATTTCGTGCATGCGGATACAGAGTGGTACCAATTACCATTGTATTCAAGTATCATTGTTATAATGGGTTTCGGTAGCTCTATGCAATAACAATACATAGGTTTGATTACATTTTGTAAACTAAAGATAATTATATATAAACTTGAATTATGTACATGTTTAATATTATACATATTTATATGCAAAACTAATAAAAATGTGACATTTTTAAGTGGAGGCTTTGTGCGAATACACTTATTGCACACCCTTTTGTTGAACAATGAAACCCCATGGGTATTATGCTTTATTCATCGACTATTTATAATGTAAATGACCTAAAACTTAATGAACCCTTAGCCCACAAACCGGGCTTGGGCTTATTAATATATCTTCTAATACTCCTCCGCAATCCGAGCGGCGATATCGCGAAGGTTGGATTCTATTAGAAAACTATAATAATAATAATAACAATAATAATAATAATAATAATAAAGCAATAAGAAATTGTTGATGAAAATATCCGACAGCAAGCGGAGACATATCTTCAAAAAAGGGCAGCGGCATCGAAAGCATAAACATGCAGCAAAGCGAAAACATTAAACCAAACATATATTGTTGTTGAAAGAATCCGCCAACTTGCGGAGACAAATCTTCAAATTGCATTAGCGAAAGCAAAACAAAAAACAAACAACAGATAAGCAAAAGTCCTTTGTACAGTATATTTCGTTGTCGAAGTGTCGAAGCGTAGTCATGTAAATTTATATTGTCTTAACTGTCCAGTATGTTTCATTGTCAACGTAAAAGGTGCAGAAGTGCCACTCGTCATTTCATTCATACGACATGCATCATGAAACATCAATAGGATATCAATTGACAAGAAGACGTTTTAATAAGGAGTAATTAATAACGATTAAGTAACTGACATAGTTCATTTCTTTTAATTTTCACCTAATACACTTAAAAAGTTAACTTCTTTTAATTTTCACCTAATATACTTAAAAAGTTACAGTAATTCATCTCTTTCACCTAACATACTTAAAATTTTATCAATAATATTAGGAAGTGATTTATTATATGTTTTTAATGCTGAAACATGTTTTATAAACATTTATAATAAAATGGATCTATTTAAAACACACAAATAATTTTTTGGAAATATCAGTATGGAATTGCAATTAATAAAGCACACCATAACGGATGGCAAAGGCTGTCTACCAAACAAGTGGGTAGACTTGTTTTTTCTATCTTTAGTGGTTGGACTTTTTTCAAAAGTATTGATATAATGGATTTGTTTAGCAGTCCTGTCATCTTCTATAAAAGTATTGTTAATTTAATGGATTAAGTGTGTACATAAATAAAAATGTGTTAGGTAATTTGTAATTGATATAATAATGTGCTTGTTTTGTTTATTAGTATAAGGTTATATTTTTTATTCAATCTTAACAACATGACTTAATTAATTTTAATGATAAAATGTAGGATGAGTTGACTATGCAAACTTAAAGCACGAACCACATAGCACGGCAAATAGCCACAATATCCAATCGCCATGCCCAATGACTTTTCTAGAGTAAATTTTGGACCATACGTAAACAACAAATCATGAATAAAAAATTAACTATGAATTGTTATCTCATTATATTTCTTCATCCAATCAAGTTAATCTTGTATTTATAAATATAAACCCAAAAGATGAAACCCAAAAGATGAAACTATATTCTATCCGAGTATATATATAAAAGTTGTTGTAATGAGAAAGATGTTTGAGGATAACTAAAAAAGTATTAGAACCATAACTTTAGTCACTTTATTATATTTACTTTATCTTATTTTAATTTTGATAATCAAGTGTTACAATAATGTAATCATCACTTTTCTGTTATTTTATAAGACACTACTCAAACAAATGATCGAAAAGAATACTAAACTAAGAGCATCCACAATGCTAAAATCTTCAATGACTTGAAGCATTTAATGCATTAAATGCATACCTCATTTAATGACTTGTGGTTTTTGCAATAGCTTGGAGTTTGTCAAGTCTTTTATAAAAATTCTTAAAAAGCTATTCTAAAACCTTATACTACAATGCAAAAAAGCTCTTACAAAGACTTGTTAGAATAGTAAAAAGCTTTTGATTGTTTTACTCATTGTAGATGCTCTAAGAAGCTCCAAAAGAAAGACAAAAAGTAAATATAAACAATTGAATAAAATCATGAACACAAGTACGTAGTATAAATTATAAACAACTCAAAGCTCCAACTATTCTAAGCTTGTAACCTTTTTTATAATGACTAAAAGCTTATTTCAAATTATTGTGATGGGCATACCATGAAGTATCTGGATTAATAAATGTATGATTAAAATTCACATTTTTGAAGATAGTTTTTAAATTGTAAACTGCTACTTGGTATGATTTTTATTCATAAATGTCGATTTTCTCTTACGTAGTGTTTGATACGCTGTAATCAAAAGGTGAATGAAAATGATGCTTACCTTCGAATGATAAAATGTTGTTTGCTTACATTTATGGAATATAATGGTTCATTACAAGGAATGAACCATTACAGAAAAATCTTTTTTTTTTTCTTTTTTTTTTTCATTACATTCGTAATGAAATCAATAAAACTCATCAATAACTAACCATATTAAATAAACTTTCTATCATTAATGTGGGCATTTTAGTCTTTTTATTGCGATTCCATTACGTCTTATCAAACAAACCAAACATGATTAATAATTGTAATGAATAATGACATTACACTATTTATTCCATTACATCATTTATTCCATTCATTTGACATTTCATTACGTCCTACCAAACATAATTCATCATATAAGATTAGGGAAAATAATCCCTGCTGTAAACAACAGGGACTTATCTGCTGTAAGGGCTAATTCAAGAACCAATTATGCACGTCAACCATTTATCAAGGACCACTTGTGTTGAATCAGGAACTATTTTTGCACTATACTGCAGTTAAGTTCCTGCTGTTTACAGCAGGGATCATTTTCCCATAAAATTAATGTTTGCGTGTCTTACTGTTCATTCATAAGTGTTAGACACTTGTAATCTATACTACTTTAAAAAGGGGGTTGTAATTTTGTAAATAAAGAGGTCTTAAAAATTTTAAGACCAAAAACCAATGTTGCAAAAAAAAAAAAAAAAAAAAAAAAAAAAAAAAAAAAAAAAAAAAAATCTACAAGGCTGATTAATCATCATCTAGGTGCTACAAGGCCACCAACCTTGCCGATTTATGTAACTTGGTCAAACAAATAGGTCAACCATGGTCAACGGCGATTAACTGCAGTCAATGGTGGTCAAACTTGCCAGAAACCTGCAAATCTTGTTAGAATTACCCAAAACTTACCGTAAACTTATTTTGATCACTTATAGTAACTGCTTAAATCTATTACATGTTTTTTTAGAAAAAATATTGTCGAAAATACCTAAAACTCGCCGAAAATACACAAAACTTGCCGAAAATACCAAAAATTTGCCGGAAATGCCAATCCGATTAATCCCGCCTAGACCGATTACAAGCTACAAGGTGGTCAACCGCCTCACTACCGATTCACGATTTTTGCAACCTTGCCAAAAACATCTTACAATAAGCTACCACAGACTACATTAAAGCATTCCAACAGCAACCATAATATACACTAGGAAATACAAACAGCATCATGCATTGCACCTAACCACCACCTTTATAAAAAGCCACAACTTACATGACAATGTAACACAACAATTAGAAGCTGATAGTTCCCTTAAACTGTAGCCCAAGCACATCCTTGCCACGAGAATTTAAGTCCAGTTCATGAGTCAGTGTCACCAAATGATTTACCTTTTCGTCGTCTTTCACTTGAACCTTTGTTAAATGCTCTGCCATCTTTTGTGCATACATATTCTCAACACTTTATAGCTCTTGAATAAACTGAGCTCTTTCAGTAATAATCCCAACCAACCTTACACACACCTCATTTATTTGTCTTGCCATTTGGATGTCTTCCATTGAAGGTCGCTGACAATAGAAAGCCAACATGTCTCGCCAGTTGTTAGAATTGGCATCAGCTTTCAGCTTATCACATATAGGATGCCTAGACATTGCACCTTTTTCGCTGATTTAATGTAACTAAAAAAAACTCACTTATGAAAAAAAAACCGTGCAATGAAACCCTTTTAAATAGGCACACAGGAAGGCCTACTGTTTTTCACATGCATGTCTTTTAATCACATGAGCACATGTATAATACTGTTTCTCAAGTGCAGCTCTTCTTAGCACATGAACCCATGTAAATAAAATGCACTGCTATCATCATTCAAAACTAATGGACAAATATGTCACTATTTGCAAAGACCCTTTTTATTTAATTCACATGAGATCACCGAATTGCTTTATTCTGCCTATACTCTATTGCATAACCAGCTGCTGCATGAAATGCATCGAAAGATTGGCCCTCTTTGATTAATTGATCTCTTCTGTCAGTATTGGCATAGAATAAAACAATTAAAACATAATAAAAACTGTTATATAAGATTAAATTCATAAATAAATAATCCATGCACAGACTTTACATTTACAGATAAACAGCAACACCACCAGGAGATCGCACATTGATCCACCAAGAAGCTTTGAAAACAACTATCCAAGACGGCACAGGCCAGCAGACTAACACCAAAACAGTGAAACGACGTTGTCTGAAAAACAGCCATCACAATAAAACGAGCAGAAAGGTACAAATCATGTGTTTATTTATCATAGATAGTCTTTTATTCAATGAAATATCTTACAAGCATGAAAGGCATACCTCGCATGCACATTACACACAGACTTATCTCACACCTCAGGACACATGCATGGTTGCACTTACAACAAAAAAACATAGATAGCAGACAATAGATGCCAACACGCTATTACCATCGTAGTTCTAAATTTAGAAATCCATCAAACCCTTAAGCTTCTGAATAAACAGATCATGATTGCGGGCATTCAGCTCCAATTCAGCTGCCATGATCCTCATTTGCATCACTTTTTGGTCATCTCTTTCTTGGACCTCCCTCAAATATTCTGCTGTTTTTTGCGCATAAGTATTTCCAATGGTTTCCAGCTCAAGAATAAATTCGCCCCGTTCACGGGTGACACCAACAAGTCTCCCACAAAGAGCAGTCATTTGCTGAGCCATTTGGGTAAAGAACAAACATTTCTGACCAATTGTTAGAATTGGCCTCGGTCCGGAGATGATCACACCTAGGACGCCTTGACATCTCTTTTGATTTTTCTTATTTTAAATTAAACAAGGTGATGAGAATATGTGTTCAACTATGCTCTCTTAAATAGCAAAAACAGAAAATAATACAGGGCTACAATTCTTATCTTCTGCATGCATAAAACAAACCACCCACGTATCAAGAGTTAAAACAGGCTGATAAAAGTAGCTTTACACAGAACATGACCCACTCTCCAATAAAAAGTTGCCTCATTTCCATGCAGCCAAAAAATCTCAGACACACTACTATTTTCTAGATTCACTCAACATTTAAATTGAATAGCCCTGCATGGTATCAATAGGCCTGCATTTTAATTAATTTTGGACAGGACTGTGCACCTCATTTGTGTTTTTTCTGCTCAGGCACAATAACAACTCCAAAATAATTCACTATCCATCCACCAACTTTACATTACATCCACATGATACCAATCACTTGCCTGCTCCACTTACATGAACTCACAAGATTTATATCAGTAGTCACACACCAATACACTGCTTATACAGAAATTTTAAATCACATCGACATTCTGCTCATAATTTGGCCACTCTCTGCTACAAAATCTCACGTAATCTCCTCTTTTTGGCCAGCAATTCTACGCATGATTTGCCCTTTTCCTGCTAGAAAATCTCACATCATCTCCTCTTTCTAACCAACATTCGTTATTCAAAAACAATAGTTGCTTTTTAATCATGCAGCTATTATCTGCCCAGACAATGCCAGCATTTTTTTTATAAACTTTTTACACCACTGCCTACAGTTGCATACCATAAGCATGTTTCATGACTTTTTTAGATACCGGCTCTTTCTGGACAATTTTTTTTAGAAACCAGCTGCTGCCACACTTACATACACAATTAGCATTGGTTGAATAGGCAGCGAATAGAAATATATGACTAAAAACAGTGCAGCAAACTAGCTTGCCACACTCATTCTCATTTACATTTGCACCAAAAGAGCATGTAAAAGTGTACCAGCACTCAATGCATCCACTTTCTCTCAATAGCTCCCCGTTATAACTTCTGGAGCAACGTACGCTGCATAGCCAACATATAGTTGAAAAACACTGACAGTCTTTATTTCCTGGCCGTTTACTATTTACCAATAACACAGCACCAGCCTAAGGATTATGTCTTTTAATATTGCTTTTTTTTTTTTTTTAAAGTTACCATTCTACCTTTTCTTTATTATGCGAGTGCACAGGTTTATCCATGCATATGCATCCTAAGCAAATTAGCTACACATGCACTCATGTTATGTCTGTGATTCATGCAGCGATAGGCAGGCCTGCAGCAGAAGAAAAAACGTCGACCACAGCCACTGAAAAGAAGAAACAAAGCTGCATAGTAACATGGCCATGTAAATATTTAAACGGTATACTGTCGTTGTTAAAAAATGTTGTGTTTTGCAACGGGTTTGTGCTGACCATGCAGAAAGATGTGGCAAAACATCGATAATCTTGTGTGTTATGCTTGAACTATAACTATCATGTATTTACCTAGCGAACTGCTAATCTTTTGTATGGGCACTGGACATGCATCCTACGTATTTTGTATATATACTCTTAAATGAGCCAATGCAAGTAGCAGTTATCTATTTTCTTGCATTCCTTTTGTTGCATAACTGCACGGTGTTTGGTTGAAAACCATATGATCTTTTCGATAATTTTGTACCACCTTTATCTCATTACAAGCTTACATGGTTTAAGCAAAACTTACCGCAGCAATGCGCGGGTGATCTAACTAGTACATACTAAAGTAAAAGAAACGAGTGACATGTCTAAACTCGCGGCAAAAGACATGTTATTGTGAAAAAACTTCTTGCAACAATAATAAATATTAGATTATATACTTCTGTCCATGTAGGGAAGAAGCACACATCTCTATTATACCACAAGATGCGCATATTTTCCACATTACGTTTCCCTATTGAGGTTACTCGTGAAAAGCGGTTTTTAACTTGGATTTACTCGTGAAAAGCGGTTTTTAACTTGGATGTACACAGCTTAATCGATGTATTTTCATGAACGTTTTCAACCATTTCTTTAGTCACTCGTAATTTTGTTAGTTTAAAAAGTAATTTTGTTGTAACTTATAAGAAGTAGTATGATTTCTATTGTAGACAAAAAATATATAAAATTTGTAATGTTGTGGAAATACACATGAGTGGATGAAGTTTAAATGATGGGGGACCAAGCGTTAATTAATGAAGCCTACCACACATGGGCATGGGATTGGGATATCGACATCTTCTAGGCCAACCTTCGATACGAGTTCGATTGTGTTGTCAATTTAATAATTGTTTTTATTTTGATTAACTTAAAAGAAGTGCAATGTTTTTTGTAGTATTTTGTTTTGCGAAAATAACTATAGGGAAAGACAATGAGAAATAACTACTGAGGGGTGGTATTGTTGCCTAAAGGTTTATGGAGTTTCATTTTAATTGATCAATAAAAAGCATGCAACACATTTTTTGCCTAAACATGCCTAAAGTTGGTTTTTTAATGGCAATGTCATGCTTAAGCATGCCTAAACCTTTCTTCATTTTAATTGACCAATTAAATACAATAACTCCTCCAACGTTCGAAAAGTATTAATTGCTTCATTTGTTACCGATACGGTAATAGTTACCGAATTGCATGCCGAAAAGGCCATGCCGAGAAAGTTGCATTGTTGCTGCCGATCAATGCCGAGACATGCCGACCCTTTGCCTAATACGTTGCTACCCCCCTAAATGTGTCTCACTTTTTGGATGTGATGAGTTACATATCATTCTTCTCAAAATTATAGAACGGGAGATGCACACTCAAAAGGAGATGAGGAGCTAGAAAAAATTTATTGGGTGGACCGAATCAAAATTTTTTTCTTCCGAAAGTACATTAAATGGGAGGGCCGAAACAATTTTTTTCGGGAAGAACACATGAAGTCGCGAAAAAAATACATTAACGGGCTTAAGCCTAGGGGGCCGGAACCCTTCCCGGTCCCTTAATAGCTCCGCCCCTGCTCAAAAGTATTGTATCTTGATATTTATATTTTTGTAAGGGTGAACACGAGTAAAAGTGATATAAGGGTATATATATATCAAGAAACAATATTTTTGAGTGTGCAAATCAATTAGTGTAGTACGCAAATCAACTCCCTTATAGAATGGACAAATTTTATTGTTTTTTACTTTTTAACAAAAAAGAACTATATATTTTCAAATAACTTGAATATTTATCGAACTAAAATACTAATGATAAATGAACTATCAAGAACAAAGTTTGGGCTTCACAAAAGTTCCATGAGCAAATTGAGCATGACCCAGTGAAATGGGCCATTCATTTAATTCCCTGTTAAAGCTTCGGCCCGTTAAGAAGAATATACTCTAGCCTAGGGTGTTCATCGGTTCGGTTCTCGGTTAATCGGTTTATTCGGTTCGGGTTGTTCGGTTAAAAAAAAATTTTGGGTCATAACCGAAAATCGAACCGAACCGAAAATATCTATAACCGAACCGAACCGAGAACCGAACCGAAGTTCGGTTCGATTATGGGTCAAAACCGAAATTTATACTTGAATTACACTATTTATATATATATTTTTTAATTTAATTATATATATTTTTGGCAAAAAATAATATTTGAAGCATAAAAAAGTATTTTTTATATTAGTATAAAATTTTAATGGATATTATATATATATAAAATAATATAAATATAAAACATATATATATATATATATATATATATATATATATATATATATATATATATATATATATATATATATATATATATATATATATATATATAAATTCGGTTTTCGGTCCAAGTAGCCAAACCCATACCCAAATTGAAAACCGAAATTTTAATTCGGTTCGGTTCGGTTTTAACAAGTTCGGTTCGGTTATATGTTCGGTTCCGTTTTTTTTCGGTTCGGTTCGGTTCGATTTTCGATTTATTCGGTTTATTACCCGAGCCATGAACACCCCAACTCTAGCCTCCTACCAGTCTTCACAATTTTCAGTTATCACTTATTCACTTCAAAGCTACTAATACTTATTCGGAAGACATTCATGTATGGTGGTCTATGGGTTGTTTAGTTTAGTTGTATACGAGGTCATTTTCACCAGCGCATCGCTGCGGGGCGCATGGTTTACATGAAATCCTTTTTGTTACACAAACATTCCTAAATATAACTCACGGATAGTTTCTGAAATCAGTAGGTAACTACAGGGACAATTTATGTAATTTTTCGTCACACAAACTATCCCCCATTGTAATTGTGCGTAACTAAAAATACCTTCTTTTTTCCTGGCAAATTTAAGGATTTTTTTTGCAACACACGTAAATTATAGAGATGCTTTTGTAACTTTTTGTTACACGAACAGTCTGTAGCTTAACTCAGGAACTATATATGTAATAAATAGTAAGCGACAGAGACCTTTATTGCAATTTTTCAGGGACCATGTATGTAATCGTAAGTAAACCACATGGATCATTTTGTTTTATATTGAACCATTAAAAATTTGATAGGTTTTATACATTATTATTATTATTATTATTATTATTATTATTATTATTATTATTATTATTATTATTTATTTATTTATTTTTATTATTTTTTTTTTATAAATATCACTTTATTAGAAACTCAAAGGGTTTACAAGAAATTAGTAGGGAGCCGAGAAACAATCTGAGCCCCCACTCCTCTAGTTATAGCGAAACTAACTCTACTAAAAATATGAGCAGCAGCACGTGCTCCAATGTCTTGAGTCACCGAGAATCTTCGAATACGTTTTAGTAAGGTTGCCGCATCATTCTCAAGTTCTCCAAAAGAAGAGAATGAAAAGGGGAGAAACCCATATCCCATATCTGAGCATTTGGCCTCGTACTTGACGTGTTTACGTTGTGCGGCTTCAATCACCGCACGCCCCGGCACAAAATCAACCATGTTAGTTTGCGTCAAGGGCGAAGACCCTGTCAAATCAACAGATACATCAAGCCCGCCATCCCATGAATAAAGTAACATATTAGCTGGACGTAGAGGTTTGTCCCTATCCCCAATAAACCCAATATCAACCTCCTTACGTGCCGAAATCCCAGACCGAGAACATATGTCAACAAGAACATCACGCACAACATTATGCCGATGTTTAATACCAACAATCCCCGCGCATGATACAGCATGATCCCCATAAATATACCCAGCAAAGACCTTGGAACAAGCTGAGCATGGTAACTGAACAGAAAAAGGGGAACACCAAGCCGATAGCACAACACACATCGGTAAGTCCTGGTGTTCATAGTCTGTCCTAAACCAGATATTGGAACCACTATGAGCCAATCCGAAGTGTAGTCCTCCTTTTGCGAATTCCATAACGCCAACTATCGAGAAGATAGGCGAAAGGTGGATTCAACCGTTTGGATAACCCGTGCAAAATGTATATCTGCCAATTTCTTCATGAGTTTGGGGGCAGCGATCTCACTCGGGTTACTCAAAAGGTCCATATCCATTTTCGCATTAAAAGTACATAAAGCATCCTCAAAAGAAGGGCCAGAAGTCACAATACCGGTATGTCGGAGAAGCTTAGTTTGTAAGCTAGCAGATTGAAGTCTAGAAGCAAGGAAAGCATAGTTCAAGACATCACCTGTAGAATATACACCAAGTCCCCCAAAAGTAAAGGGTAAAGTGGCAAGTCTCCACTGCCAATCACCAAAACCAGGTCCAAAAGCAGTGACAATACGCTCCAAAGAAGAACGTAGAGCCACATCAAAAGAAATCTGAGCACTGACAAAGACCCGGGGAGAACAAGTGCGCATAGCAAAATATAACTTGGAAATACCAGCACAAGCACGAAGCAGCAACAACTCGCACTGAGGATCATTAATTTTAGCAATAGCATCCATAAGTTCAATGGTTTTGGCAACCCTTTTCATGACAAGCTTACAACTAAAATCAAGGTCCACACTAACAGGCCCACCCAGTAATTTAACACCGTGTAAAGGTCGGGCAATATTAGGTGGGAAAACACCAAAATGTCTGCTTCTGGGATCCTCCTTAGGCCAAAAAACCTCAGTTTTATCAACGTTGAGATGCAAACCAAAACGGGGTCCATCCAACATGATAAGCTCTAAAACCTTTCCCACAACCAAAGTATCCCCAATAATAGTGCAATCATCCAGATACCAAGCTTGAAAGGAAAGGCTAAAAGAGTCTCTAATCTTGCATACCAGAGGGTGTAGCACTAAAGAAAAAAGCAAAGATCCAAGTGGATCACCTTGTTGCACACCTTGGTGCGACCATAAAGTGTGTTCCCCATAATGAAGTCTAGTTGGGTTGGATTAACAAAATTCCACCCAACGTGAAATAGCAGGACATCGTAGACGAACCTCATGTAACATAGCCTCCCGATCCACATAACGTGTTAATTAAAAAAAAAAGGCGAAGAAAGTTCAGTATGAGGCTATGATCGAGCTAATAAGAAGCCTATGAACATTTCACATGACTAATCTTTGTACATATAGTAACATGTATCTTTTTTTTGTAATAGATTTGTAGGTCGAATATTTTATTTCTTAGAATGACATCTACGGTATACTATACTTCTATTGTCATCTTCAAGGATTATGCACTCTATCGATTTCATCGGCATGTCATGACCAAGGAAATGTAGACAGAAAGAAAAAATGTGAAGTAATGAGTGGATCAAAACATAATACGTCTACATAGTACTCTTCAAATCCTTTCAATGATTAATGTTTCATACAACTATGTCGTACCTTATGTCTTTATTACCATTTTGAAGTAGCAAAATCAAGAAAATTATGTGGAGACGAATTAAGAGAGGACCATATATGTAGTTAGAAGATGCAAGTACTTGGTTATGTTAGGGACCACACTTATATTAATTGTATGTTAAGGGATAGACATGGTCCATCATAAAACTATTGTATGGTTTTAAAACTACAAATAAACAGGTCCAAGACACGTTTCGCATTTTCATGTTTCAATTCACATTCTCACTTGTGTTTTACACTTAAAAAGACGAGGAATATTTGCAAAAGTATGATTCAAAATAAGAACACACTTACTTTTAATTTGACCCATTTTCTTAAGTAATTTGTTAAAAGAGTAAATTGCAAAAGTTGTCCTTGCGGTTTAGCCAAATTGCATGTTTTGTTCGTATGATTCGAAAAGTTCAAGCAGCCTCCTTGTGGGAAAACTTTAGGTTAAACTGAATTGACAAAAATACCCATATTTTTTTCCCTCTAATTTTTTTCTTTAAAAAAAATACCTTTATCTTCATCTTTTATCACCATCACCACATGAAATACACAATCTTTTTTTGAACATAAAACACATAATCATCACCACAAATCACCAAACTTCTTCTAACTCATCATCTATTTTACCTCAAACCCTACCCAATTCAATTTAGAAAGACTCATATCACCAATTTCAATTCTCGACAAAAAAAACATTTAACAAGTTTTTGCTGGAACCCATTTCGTTTCATGAAAAACCCATAATCATTTGATCAAAAAAAATATTGATTTGAACATACCTACATAAGCGCTTACCCTAAAACCCCACTCCCCTTGTTATGTGTTCACCCCAAAATACATTTTTACTAATTATCAAACCCAAAAGACACAACAAACAGCGGCAGCGGATGACATGTTTGCTTTAGTTAGGTATTTGTTTATGGTGGTTTTATTGTGGTTTGTCGTTAGCGAGTGCTGATGGTCGCCCCGTTTAAGATCTTCGAGAAAGATAGGGTTTTGTTGTGGTTTGTTTTTAGTGGGTGGCAATGGCGGCAGAGGTTGTGGGTTGATGCTGAAGATGATGATAATGGTTGTTGATGTTGTTAAAAGAGGTTTTATGTGTATGTGTAAATCTAGGAAAATAATATATGTTTATAAATATAGAAAATAGTATTGTTGATGATGATATTGGTTGTTCATCATCTATTTCACCCCAAACCCACCTGATCCAATTTAGAAAGAACCATATCACCAACTTCAATTCTCGACACAGAAACATTTAACAAGTTTTTGTTGGAACCAATTTTGTTTCACGAAAAACCCATAAACATTTTGTTGATCCCACACTAGTACAAAAACTGGTATTCGTCACACATAGCGTTTTTTGAACTGTCACATGGTAACATATTTACGTGACTAAATGTACCAGAATAAAAGAAACAGCCACACTTGATCCGACTTGTGTGACCATTTCGAAATTCTGTTGTCACACATTTGAATATTTATGTAACTAGAGGTAACTGGGAAAAAAATGGGATTATTTAGTCACTTATAATTTAGGATGTGTGACAGATACAAATGAGTTTGTGTAAGATAACAAATAGTTATAACTTAAATGGTTCTTGTGTTTAGATAGAATTAAAGAAAGAAAGAAAGAATAGTTGATGAGAGTTTAGAGAGAGGAAGAGAGTTGGGTGATTTCTAGAGAGAGAGAGAGAGTTGAGAGAAAATAGAAAATGTTAGATTGAATGAAAAGCACCAACCCTCTCCACATGTGGAGAGGGGTATATATAGTTTTCTACAAACGCCCACACCCGGGCTGTGGATCAGGCATACAGTGGGTGAAGACCCGTCCTTCTTCCACGGTGTTACTTAAACTACTACTAACTAACTAATATATATACTAACTACGAGCTAACTTAATGCTATTACAATAATCAGGTGACCGAGACTTTTATAGGAATATTTGTATTCCTAACAATCTCCCCCTAAGCGAGGTCACCTTTGAAATTAAGATCTTTGGTCTTTAAGCATTCTTTAGTCTTAGTAGCTCGTAGGATCTGATTCTTCTCTTTTCAGCACACTTCGTACTTTGAGCAAGCGAACTTGTGATTAGAGTTCCTTTGTGATGTGTGATCTTTGAGCTTCTTTGAGATCATCAGCCAAAGTAAATCTCCAAGCTCATCCATAATAGTATCGCCTTCATGTGATGTAGTGACTAAGGACCATCATGCTCACACCCTTCTGTATCTGGAGACGTTGCATTGGAGTTTGTGGATTAGGAGACCTTTTCATCAGAGTTACGGAAACGTTGTTAGTAGTCTCTCAATCATTTGTTGTAGCAAGTCTCTAGTCTTCATTGATAGTGTGGAGGATGTGTGAGCATGAGGTATGGATTGACCTGATTTAGCTGGAAACTGGAGCCATCAACGCCATCTTTATATGTGTCCCTGAAATAAAACAGTTAGCAGTAAAGATAGAGAACGAATATGGCTTTGTCATTCGTTCTGCGAGGACAGACTACCCTTCGGTTTTGTGAAAACCGACCTGTGATCAGGTAGAGTCTCTTTTAAAGAAGACTCTCCTTGACAGGAATTTCCAGCTTGTAGTAATGAATTTTCCAAAGAATACACTTTGGAATCTTCATACTTAGCGTGTTCTCATACCGGAACGTCTCAAAGCAGACAGCACGATAGAGTGAATCGGTGAATTGATATTCACGGATTGATGAGAAATTGATTTATAGAAATCACTCGCGTGTCATATGATAAACATTTTGAGACACGACGAGAGTTTTAAGCTTTGAATCACATTTCCATCAAAAATACTTTTGTTTGAAATATTATACACAATCAATGTGCTCGAAAAATTAGTTTGTGAGCACATTGAGAGGTTTTAGCAAAAGTATCCGTCAATCCATTTCCTGGAACAAGTTTGATTCAATGTTGAATCACACCATTGTTGCTTTCCAGTTGTCACTTGATCATTGATCCAAGATGGATCTCACATGTCACCTACCAAGAGCTTGAAGGATGTTCGCTCTAGAAGGATTTCCATCTTCATCGTGAATATTTACATATCACTCGGATGTTCTGGCAATACCACAAGGATAATGCGTAGGACTCTAGATATTTTATCTTACTTTCCACATTGTGTGAAACAATAAGCATATTTGGAATGTGTCCTAACGAGATTTATGGATGATCTCACGGCTCTAGACTCAATAGTGCGTTTTGATCCGCTCCTGGAGACTGGGGAGGCGTCTCCTGTTTTAGGTATCAACATAGCTCGCAATGAGCGGTCGATACATTGCACAGGGTTCCCCATGAGAATGAAACAAGCTCTTTTAAGAGAACTTGAGTGGTTGGGAAGTTTAGTGCAGTGCGTCACTGGGTCCATGACGTCTTGTCTTCAATACCGGTGTTACCTTAGTAACCGCCAGTAGATTATGAATTGAACCCGGTTTCTGCCCTAAGGTTGAATATAAGGAGGGCTATTTCTTTTCACCCTTTCTCATTTCAATTCTTTTTCATTCTTCAACCCCTTCAGTGCTTACCGAGACTTCACCACTAGAACCTTGTTGGGTTTGTTCCAGTCCTAGCTCTATCTCAGTCCGCACTCTTCTCTTTCTCACTTTACTCCTTTTTTTTTTTTTTTTTTTTTTTCAATCATTCCTAAGGACTTCTAATCTATCTATGGATTGTCCCTGGGAAGATCCTTCCGGTTATGGTGGATCATGGGAACTTATACCTAACCTTAACCAACCTTATAACTCCATGCATAAAGATAAATGGTCGGTCTTTGGTATAACTTCCACAAACGCCTTTTGCTCCCCCTCAATATGTGCATCGATATTCGAAAGTGTTTAGCACATATGCGGGA
Organism: Artemisia argyi; assembly: GCA_030686995.1. Taxonomy (NCBI): domain Eukaryota; kingdom Viridiplantae; phylum Streptophyta; class Magnoliopsida; order Asterales; family Asteraceae; genus Artemisia; species Artemisia argyi. The sequence goes on from CM060685.1 coordinate 49,158,947, forward strand.
GCCTTTTATTGAATCTTAAAGATCACATTTGATTATCAGATTTCATATTTAAATCATATTCTCTCCCCCGATCAAAAATATCAAATCTTTCGAGATTTTTGATCTCAATTGATTTAAATAATTTAGAAAACTTTTGGGAGAGAAATGCGGTTAATTTTTAATGTTTTCTGATAAAAAGGAACTTTTTCTTGCTCCCCCTCAAACTGTGAGGGAGGTTGTTATGTGTCAGATTTGAAGAGTTATCAAAATATTCGAAGTTTTAACGAAAACTCTTTGAAAGTTTACTCATTCTGACACATAACTATCACAAGTCTTTTTGTTGCAAGGTTTTATGTACGAAGTGTGGGGAGTTTTGATGATACATAAAATTTTGAGAAATCACTCTCCCCCTCAATCAATGATGGATGTTAAAGCATAAATATTTTCATAAACTATTAACGTCATTGATTGAGTGAAAATTTTTATCAAACATTTGAGTTCAATTTGATTTTCATTCAAAATTTCATGGTACCACCAAGTTTTGCACAAACACTTTCCGGAAAAATCATAGAAGGGAAAGTATTTGGCGATAAAAAGAAGATTTCTCTTCTTTATCAAGAAATAATGCACTGAAGCGTACATTAGATCGAGGGTGCATGAATATAAAGTAATTCACGCTCGGATGAACGGCACCCTTTGTTAGGAACAACCGTCTTTTTGGCGACGTGTTTTCCTTAATTTTGAAAAGCGGGTTGCTATCTGAAGTAATAGCAAGCCATATTTTTGAAGTGCGGGTTGTAGCCTGAAATGACTACAAGCCATATTTGAAGCTCGGGTTGCAGCCTGAAATGACTGCAAGCCATATTATCAAGTTCGGGTTGTAGCCTGAAGTGACTACAAGCCATTTAGGCATGTTTTGAAAAACCATTTGAACTTCTGTTCGAACTTCATTTAAAGAACCGTGTCATTATTGAATGACATTTCTAGGACCGTAAATGTTATCGATGCCAGAAGACATGCCTTAAAAAAAATATTTTTGGTATTTTCTAATTTTCTGATTTTTATGGGTTTTTGTTGGTTTTATATATCTATATACATTTAGGTATAATATATGTACAAAGGATACTATTAAGTTTAAGAAGATGTTGACATGAATACCGAAATGAGGATTTCGTTCGGCTTGTTGTAGAAATGTGTAGTCAACATCTCTTAAACATTCTCTACCAAAGCATTCGAGGCTCATGAATAATAATCGTCTGAACTTGTGCCTTCTCAATTGTGATGCTTTGGTAGCTTCCCCCCAAACCGACAATCATCTTCATGAGACCACTTCCCCCAGACAGTTGAAGTGATGCAAAAAGTCTCATTGAATGAAGCTCGAGAACCCCGAAGAAAACAATAACACCGAAGTAACAAGGTGAACCACGGATCATCTCTGCGGTAATCAATCCCGGAATATATGATGAAGCCCGATCACATGACCCTGTTGTACGTCCCCGATGTTCACATTACTTTTGCGGTTTGGAGCAGTTGTCAATTAGGGGGAATCAGATATCAACATCTTCATTTCACTAAATGCATTCCAGTTATCTTACACATACCAACTCAATCCATATTGTACGCATGTATCCAACACAAGAAGAAACGATGACACCAAAGTAACAGGTTGAAGCACTGATCATCTCTGCGGATATCACCTCCGGAGTATATGATTAAGCCCGATCATGTGAACCTGTTGCGCGTCCTTGATGTACACAAATCTCTCCCCTGATGGTTGCGATCTCATCGGAATCAGCATAACATTGTGTACATGAAGCATTGACTAGAAGCACTTTACCATAAATCGTATCAACTCATATGAAGATGTCGATAAGCAATATCATCTCACGCTCCAATTGTTCTTCTCATATTTCTTCCCACTGAAAGCTGAAGTAATACATACCACAAGTATCAAGAGACCACTTTCCCCACAGAGTTGGAATGATACACCAAATGCCACGAGTTAAGACACTGATTATCTCTGCGGTTGTGACATATGTCTTCCCGGCATAACTTCAATTAAGACGAAGTATTAAGTTCATCACGTGTACTCATTATGCATTCAGATGCATGTCTCCTTCCCCCTTGCTGGTTTTGATACCTCAGAATCAGCAACACATTTAATGCACACGTACTTGAAATCTTGTGAGAAGAACAACCTTTGACTTAAATGGATCTGGTGAGAATCAACTGCTATAGAAACACTCACTAATTGGGTTATTACTCCCTCCCAATTAGTAAGCCCATAGGTTAACTTGCTCCCTCCCAAACTGACGACCCGTTTGATATAACCTTAATTCTTGTTGAAGAAGTATCTCTCAATTCTGCCCAAAATGTCTTCAGTCTCTTAACATGTCATCCACAACGTAAAGTGGATCATAGACTGATAAACTGTAGCTTCTTCATGGGTTTGTTTGGGTAACATTATTTCGACATTTTCAACTCACATAGAATGCTTCCAGTTCTTCGTTAAAAACCCCGATGTACACATTCTTCTCCCTCCATGATGATGACGATCACTCGGAATCATCATAACTATGTGTACATAAACATATCAACTGGAAGCAACATACAAATCACTACCCCATGAGTAGATGTCGATAACAATTCTCTTCAACAATACTCTGCAGATCAACCCCTAATTAAACCTCTTTTCACTTCCACTGGCTAATAGTAAATGACCACGTATGGAGAGAACCCGATATACCACACTTGAAACTTAAGTAGAGTTCCCCGCTCTTGTGACTTAAGCTTGCACTAATGTTGGAAGAACGGTGTAGAGAATTTATGCTCCAAGCAAATCTCTAAGTACTCACTACCCAACCAAAGCATGAGACATTACCACCTCTTGCGATTATCCACAACGACAACGGCGTGTGACACTGAGTACTACAACGTAACTCCTTAAAGTGATAGTTAACCAGGTCTTCAACCATCCACCTCGACTGCTGGTAACTAGATAAACCAAGTCTTCAACTTAAATCTCAAGCACGAGCAAGTTATCATTGAAAGTCATTCATCCATCCAACCCCGACTTCAAGATAAACTAAGATCACACCATTGTGAGAGTCAACTTCAATCTCAAATCCGTGATACCCAATCAACTCTGTAGTCACTTTTAGTCATCCTTACTTAGTGGAACTTTAGGTGTTGGAGGAGAGGAGAGTCATTTCACGCATCAATCAACATGTATTTTATTCACACTTCTCCCCCTCAAATATTGCAAACGAGGATGCGATTTTTTGATTGAACAAGTGAATAGAAATACATGTAGTTTGTTCACACTTCCCCCCCTCAAAAATTGCATATGAGGTTGATCCGCTGTTCACACTTCTCCCCCTCAAAAATTGCATTTGACGATGCCATTTTTGATCGAGTGGATAATAACAAATACAATCCGATGAAGGTAATCCACTTGAAGACTGAACAAGCGTGGAACAAATATGAAGTTTGTTGATGAGATTGGTCTGGAGCAAGAACATTTCACAACTTCAGAAGATAAAGCGCACTCAAGCGTACACTTTTCTTTTCTTTAATGAACGGGGCCTGAAGTGTTATCAGCAGATGCCATAATGATAACATTGAAGACCGAGGCTTGAACTGATTTGCTCAAACGTCATAGTCATTGAAGAACGAGGCCTGAACTGAACTGAACAGACGTCATTATGCATAGACATCAACATCGAAATTCCAAAACTCTTGAAGCTGGAGAAATGATTGCTTTAGGCCTCCAGACTTCGAGTTTTCTCATATGGTGAATGATTGATGTGCCTGCAACTGAGTAAGGACTACCTGCACTAACATCACAAACTTGATAGCATATATATGGGTTAGTAACAACAGTATCCAGACCCTTAGGGGTTTCATGGTCAACCATGCCATTATCATCAGTGAGTAGCTTTCCGGTAGGAACCCACTTGAGTCCAACGTGCTTGAAAACTCTACCGGTTGGAACCCACTTATGGCAAGTTCTAGGATTACTCAACTTCTTATGCATAGTGGAAGGTTTATCAATATTCCTAGACTCCAGTGATTTAGGAGTTGGTATCCACCTAGGAGAGGTTTTCGGTTTGTTTTGCTTCACATGCATTGTAGATGACTTACAATAAACCCTAGACATGGCAGGTTGAACCTTAGCATTGTTCCTCAATGCACTAGGAGGCATCCTATAAGGTTGTGAACCTAATATACCATCCTTTTGAAGTAGGGCCCGTTTCCTAGCCTTTTCTAGATCATAGTCCTTTTGAACCTTAATGCTTGGTTTCGTCACTATTTTGGAACTATACCTAGAGGAGTTGGGAGCAGTAGCAACTACACGTTGAGGTTTCGCAGAGCTAGAATCATCAGACTTAGGCAAATAATGTGGAGTGACAGGTTTTTTCACAACTTGTTCCGCATCAACTTGGGAGGCAAACCGTTTTTTTGAAAATTTTGTTCGTTCGGATCTAAACGCAGTCGGTTGTCTAATAACCGATCGGTTCCTAATTGATGGTAACACAGGTTTCCCCAAGATTGATGGTTTTGCACACTTAGTGTTAACACTATTCCCAGTTGCTTTTCTTAGCTCATTTTTCAATGCTGTAACAGTGAAACCCTTTTCCTAAAGTTGAGCTTTGAATTCATCATTTTTTGCAATCAAAGAGGTTATCTGTTCTAAAGTCATAGTTTTAGTATCTTTGATAGATTCACACAATTCATTACACTGATGTTTCAAAGACTCATTTTTCACAAGTAAATTAGCCACATTTTGTTCCAATTCAATAACAGCGCAATCATGTTTAGCTTTGACTTCATTACACATATCACACAACTCAGTAATACGTTTTTTCAGGTTTTTGATTGTCAAGTTCTTTGTTTCTAGCTGAGCTTTCAAATCATTAATCATAAAGAATTCACGAAAATCAGGAAGTTCAGGATCTTTACACGGTTGGTTAATCTGAAGACTTTCTTCCTTTTGTTGCATTGCAATTTCAAGAGAAATACAATGTTTTTCAAGCTGTAAAAATCTTTTTGAAAGTTCATTAAACACTTATTTATCAACCATATCATTTGATTTAAAAGCATCAGCCATCAACACAGAACTTAACAATTCATCACATTCAGCATCCTGGTCACTTTCTCCCCCTTTATGACTCATAGTTGTTGAATTAGACGTGGTATTGCTATCAGTCTTTTCCAACAAATTTGTGTCATAATTGAGTTTGATTTGATCAGTATGCTGTCGTTCATTAGAGAGCACACTTTGTTGAACAGTTATAGGTACCTCAGCACATGACATTTGTTCATTAACCGGTCTAAGATCTGCATCCATGCCATGGGTGACTGGAGTCACTGAACTGCTGGTAGTGTCAAGCTTATCAGTCTCTGATCCTTTGCGCATCGTGACAACTGACCCAACATCCGATGCATTACCCGAATCACCAGTACTCTCACATGATTCCACCCGAGATGCCTTCACCTTATCGTCATGCATCTGTTCGTGCTGTGCTTTTTCCTCAATGAACATCTTCACATTACCCATGAATTGGAGTAGTGTGTCTCTGAACGTGTCAACCTCAATTCCCGTGTGATCAGCAAAGCACTTTTTCGTCATTTCACTATAATGGTCATACTCCAGAGTGAATTTCGAATCAAAGAACACTTGGAGTTGTTTGTTGATCACACAAAGGGCAGCCATGGATCCCATTTTGGAAAATTCTCTTCGGTCAAGTTGTTGTTGTAGTTGATTTAAGTTAAGAATCATTGTGCATGTGAAAGTCTGAACATCTTGACCAAAGAATGTTTCAAATGCACGTTCGAATCCCATCTTGAATCCAGTTCCCTCTAAAAGTACCGAGATATGTGAATGAAGTTGTCGAAAACATTCTATGCAGCTTTCATTTGCATTGTGAAGCACTTGTTGTGGCTGAAGCAACTCTCTCCCTTGCGAATTAGAGCACAAAGCTTCCATATTAGCAATATTAGAATCAAACACTTTTGTTGGTTGTACAAGGATGGAGGATTTTGACATGTTGTGATCGTTCACGGGATTTTACAATTCTATGATTTAAACCGAGAAATAGATTCTTTCGTGGGATTTTACAAAATCAAGAAGAAACCGTGAAATGATGAGAAACGGTTGGAGCGGTAAATGATGAGATGATAGTTTGAAGACCGTGATGTTTGTATGATCAAAATCCGAATAAACCCCAAAATTATATCCAATGAGCTCGAAAACCCGAAGTTTTCTCCAATTAGCCCAAAAACATCACAACCCAAAACTCAATCTCGCACTTTAAAGCTCACTCAAAACCGGTTACCAAGATATATCTCAACAAATTATCACCAAGAGTACTACTTAAACCCGAAAATGATGGGAAACAAAAATAATGTCTCTTTGGTTCCAACAAAACAAAAACACGAACATGCATTTAATCTCTAAACAACTTGTACGTGAACAAATAACCTGCACTACCAACAACCTAACAGCCCAACGAAAATGATTGCAAGCCCAAGTAGCCAATATTCCAGCCCAGTCACAAAACTATCCTTACCCTAATCACACAGGCAAAAACAATGCAGTAAAAATATAAACCATCACATTCACCCCACTCCAAACAAACGCAGCCTCCATATCACTTCCACATAAATCTCAAACCAGACGCATAACAAAGATTAACATCATCCCTATGTTTCTTGATGTTAAATCAGAAAACAAACAAACAAACAAACAACTTAAATGTTGATGCGAATGATAATCACATGCGTCTTGTTGTGCTTTCAGTTACTCCACTCGATCCAGGTACCAAACGGATCTCAGGTAGGTTGTTTAACGTTTGTGAGACGATTTACAATTTGTTTATACAAGTCGAATGAAGTGTGGATGAAACAAAATTGTTTTTGTTCACTCTTTAAGGTTCATAAATTAAAACTTTTATCAACTCTTAATATAGATCTGTGATGATGAGTCTCATGTGAGTTGGTCCTAGGACGAAACTTGGAATGCAAAACGAGACAAGCTGAGATCTATTTGTTATCTTATCATTTACTAATTGTTTAAATCGAATGTGAGTTGGGATGGAGGCCCTTTGGTTTCTTGTTCTTTTTATAATAAGATTCGAATATTATCAAAGTTATGGATCAATGATGATAGCTCTCCTGTGACTTCGTTTTATCGTATAAGAATGACTCTAAAATATTCGGGAGATAAACTGAGATAGTTGATAGTTGAAGTTGTTATAAGATTGTGGTTCGATGTTGGTTTGGATTTGGTAATTGTTATCAGCTCATGTACCTCTTCTTAACCTTCTTTTCAGATAACAAACAAGTGCTAAACGTAATTGTGATCAAAACACTAATTTAGGGATAACCGCAAATAATTGGACTAATCGCAATAAAGAGTTAAACGCAGTTTAGAGTTAACCACAAGAAGAAATGAAACCGCAGCTTAAATCTGAAAGGAAGATAACCGCAACTTAGAGGTGAACGCAAAAAATGAGCAAACCACAAGAACGAACTTTGAGGAAACCTCTAACAACTAAAACATCCAGACAAAACAGTCCCTATCGACAACATTCGTCTTTTTCCCGATATTGGACAAAATGAACTAACCACAACCAAGAATCAAACAAAACCACAACCAAGAGCATGCATAAAAAATGTCACAAAGACAGTCAAGAGCATCCACGATAAAATAAGAAAGGACTAATCCATAGACCAAGTTAAGCAATTGTAGTATTGCAAAACATGAAAGTAAAGCCCAATATTAAATCCAATCACGAAAAGATATGCTAGGACATTTTTGTCATGCTAAAATTCGAACCAAAACAAAAACCAAAGTAACCAATACAAATTCGAGCTCGGTCAATCCCAAGAATGTAACCTTGGCTCTTGATACCAATTGTAAGATAACAAATAGTTATAACTTAAATGGTTCTTGTGTTTAGATAGAATTAAAGAAAGAAAGAAAGAATAGTTGATGAGAGTTTAGAGAGAGGAAGAGAGTTGGGTGATTTCTAGAGAGAGAGAGAGAGTTGAGAGAAAATAGAAAATGTTAGATTGAATGAAAAGCACCAACCCTCTCCACATGTGGAGAGGGGTATATATAGTTTTCTACAAATGCCCACACCCGGGCTGTGGATCAGGCATACAGTGGGTGAAGACCCGTCCTTCTTCCACGATGTTACTTAAACTACTACTAACTAACTAATATATATACTAACTACGAGCTAACTTAATGCTATTACAATAATCAGGTGACCGAGACTTTTATAGGAATATTTGTATTCCTAACAGTTTGAGACATTAGTCACACTATATATATATATATATATATATATATATATATATATATATATATATATATATATATATATATATATATATATATATATATATATATATATATATATATATATGTGTGTGTGTGTGTGTGTGTGTGTGTGTGTGTGTGTGTGTGTGTGTATGTGTGTGTGTGTGTGTGTGACAAATATATGTCACACAATTGAACAGTGTGACCAAAATTCATATATGGTCACATGAAGTAATTGTGTATGTGGCTAAATCATATAGTCAAGTTTGTCACACATTATTTAAACGTGACTAATATTGTTTGCTGAATATTTAGCCACATATGATTTGAAATGTGTGACAACAGAAAAGTAAGTTTGAAGTATTAGTCACGATATGCATTTAAAAGTGACAACTATATGTCACACACTTGAACAGTGTGACCAAATGTCATATATATGGTCACACTAAATCATAGACATACATGATTATGTTTAACCAAAATTCGATACATATGGTCACGTAAGTTAATATGCGTGTCTAAAGTTTAGGGTGTGTTTGCTTGCCAAAACCTAATGTGTATAGTCACATAAAATTAAAGCACGATCATGTTACTATAAGGTTTAAAATAGTTACACCATATCACAAATGTGTATCTAAATGTTGTTTATGGGCATATTATAAGGGTATTATATGTGACCAATACATTCAAAATAGTCACATTGTGAAATATTCATGTGACTATTGTTTATAGCAAAATGTGAACTCAGTTATCATTAACCTTGATATTAGTCACATTTAGTTTTTGTGTGACTAAATTAAAGATGCTATATATATGGTCACATGAAGTATTTATTTAGGTGTCTAAATCATAGACTCATATTTTGTCACACATTATTTAAGTGTAGTCAAAAATCGATACATATGATCACACATTTCTAATAACTTATGTACTTTGTAACCCCTATAGGAATAGTGTTACTTGACTTTCTAAAGTCAATTTTCAACTTTAATGAAGTAACATGTTACTAAAGTGCCTGCAAGTGCATATACATGATAAATGGAAAATGCAAATAGAATAAAGCTTGCCTGCAAGCGGATATATTATTGAAAACTGCAAAAATTTTCATTGCCATAGAAAAGCTTGACTTTTTGGAGTCAAAATCCATTACAATAGGCTAAATTACACAAACAACTATTGTAATAGCAGTAGTAACTTAATAATAGCATTAGTAACTTTTGTACAAATAACGGAGTTGTAATCACAAAAGGTGAATTATATTACTTACCAAAAGGTTTTTTACAACATAAACAATTGCAGATATGGGCATTCCCAAGATCAGATACAAAGAAGAACATACAATTCTCTGTTTAATGAAAACAGAGAAGCTACACCCTTGCTACTTCCAAACACCTTATCTTCTTTTATTCAGATCTTTCATTTGTCTCTCATACTGAGCATGAATTCTTTCAATAAGATCTTTAACTACCTCTGTACGTTCTACACATATGATCTTTATAGATATCATCACAGCAAGTAAACTAGCACTCAAAGGATATTCTTTTTTTGCAAGTATGAAATAATCAAAAAAAAAAAAAAAAAAAAAAAAAAAAAAAAAAAAAAAAAAAAAAAAAACACAAAACAAAACAAAACAATTAAATAATCAGATAAACCAAATCATCTGTCAAACTTAGGCTCAATATAGAAGCCATCTAAGTCTGATTTGATCTTTCTTCTTCATAGGTTCTATCAATATTCCTCTTGCAAGTCTTTCTTCCTCATCAAATTCAGCTTGTAATTTAAGAGCAGCTTCTTCATCAAGCCTGATTTGATCTTTCTTCTTCATAGGTTCTATCAATATTCGTTTACCTTTGCCCTGTGATTGTTGTGAAGATATTAATGTTGTAGATTTACCCAGCTCTCTAAAAATAACCCATTTCTCTTTAGGTTTTGTTTTCTTTAAAGCTTCAACTGATTGAGCCATAGTAATATCATCAACAATAGTTGTTGTAGTAGCACTAAAAGTTGTCGCAGCACTAGCAGCAATAATTTTATCACTAACATCACTAATTTGAGAAGCATCAATAATTAGCTTAGCAGTAGTAACAACATCAACTGCTTCTTCAACAACATTAACTTCGTCTTCAATAACAACTTCTTTCCCTACATCCAACATCTCCTTATCCATCACCTCCTCATTTATGACATCAATCCTCCCTTGTTTGGGTGCATCCTCACCCAATATTTCTTCATCACTAGAGGATTCTACCCTAGTTGTAGCACCAACTTTGTATAATCTCTTCACTCCATGAGTTCTTGACCTCTTCTTGTGTTCAAGTTTCTTGACCCCCTTCTTCAAATATGTGATCTCATTTTGTTGAGAGGTCACTGTCTTCTTCAAATCAAGAACCTTGTTTTGTAAATTGGTACATTGTTCCATCAATTCATTAAGTTTAATACTATCCTCATCACTTCGAAGTGTGTTACCTCTTGCGAGCAATGAATCATTGGATTGTTTAGATACATTCTCAAACCTAGTTTGAGCAATTGTATCTCCCATAGCTTCTTGGCACCAGGGACCACCACCTAAACTAGCTCCTGGGGAACTAGGTTCATTAGGTGTTGCCTTGGATTGGGTCTTAGTTATGTTACCGTTGTCCTGCTCTGCTCCTAAGCTAGAAGCAGTATTGGCAGCCCTCACCAATCTGTCATCCAACTCTTTATGGACAGCCTCATTTGCAACAAAGTCTGTAGGAGCACTAGACTGAGGTATCTCAGTGTCCTCTCTTTTAGGCTTCCTAGGTTTGTGATTGTAAAATGGTGTGTGTATGTTGGGGATCAGTGGGAATGGCTGAACCTTCACCCATTTGTGGTTGGTATTGTACCACCATTGTTGGAAACAAAGGTATTAATTTACGAGAAAAACCTTTGCCTACCCTTCTCATATTTCCAAAAATCTTTTTAGTGTAAGAGGGTGCAATATATATTCTCTTATGAGTTGGCTTCTCAGCAAAATGTTTATCCACAAATACTTGTTAAAACCTTGGATTCATTAAAAATTTTCCAGACAAATTATCCAAGTTTCTAACCATACTATCAAAAATCAATTTCGAAAAATTAAACTTCTGGTTTGTAGCTAAGAAGATAATGGTAGATGCCATAGAACTGCTAAACTCATTCCATGCAGTAGTCTTTGGACTTAGACACTGTAAAATAGTATGAATTAGAAATTTCCATTATGGGGAGAAGAATGCTTTATAAAAAGTTAGTTTTTCCGAAATTATCTCATACCCCATCAATGCAAGTTGTTCGAAAATAGTAGAATTAGGAAAACAATCAATACCTTCCTCATCTTCTAGTTGAAGATCTCTTATAACAGATGACTTAGTGATGATTATCTCATTGCCATCTACTACGGCATGTAATGGTACTTCCTCGATGATAGTTTTGCCCAGTGCAGAAGACCTAAACTGTTCAATAGAGGAAACGTATATAGTGGGATTAATAGTGAGTGCGTAGCTTATAGGGTGTGCATTTAAAAAATCCACTATTTGTTCAAACCCATCACTCTCTGTGGGTTTGGACAAGAATGCGACCATATTATGTAAATCAGCAAACTTTAGATTCGCCATTTGTGTTGAGTTTTGAAATTGGATGATAAAATTGAGTTAGGGTTTATAATTAGAGAGTATATTTGAAGAATGAAATTGAGTAACTGACTGATTGATTGTTTAAACCCTTAATCGATGTATTTATAAAATAGTACCTTGAACAACCCAGCAGTAGTAACTCAGTAGCAGAAAGTTATGCCTAGCAACATTAACTTTAAGTCACCAGCATTAAGTCAAATTCCATTCCAAACAACTTTTTTTTGCTTTTCCTGCAAAATGTTAGTCCAAAAACAAAGAAAACACAAGCCATAACAATTTTCACAATGATCGCAATATTGATTATACCTAACAGTAGTAAGTATAACCAATAGCAAAAACTCAATAGTATTAAGTATAACAAGCAGTTCTAATTATACTTAATAACATAAACTTTTAATGACATGAATAACAGTACTAATTCATACAAAACTCTACAAAAACATAAAGAGATAAAAGTCTTTAAAGATTTAACATTCCAATACTAGCAACCAAATATTGAAATCTACTTACATCAAAAGCTTTTGTAAGCAAATCTGCAACATTCTTGTCAGTATGGATTTTAACCATTTGAATCAATTTCTTTTCATTGCAATCTCTAATAAAATGATGTCTAATCTCCATATGCTTTGTTTTTTTTAATGAAAAACAGGATTTTTAATTATAGTATTGTTATTGTCAATAAAGATCTTGGTATGCATAAAATTGTACCCATAATCAAGTATTTGATTCTGAATCCAAAGCACTTGTCCATAGCAACTTGAAGTAGCCACATATTCAGCTTCTGTTGTGGAATTTGCAACCACTATCTGTTTCTTGCACTGCTATGATATTAATCTACATCTAAGGAATTGACAACCTCCTGTTGTAGACTTCCTATCAAAGCTTGCTCCAAAATCATCACTATCAGTGTATGCTACCAAATCAAAAGGAGAATCGTTTGTATAACAAAGGCCCAATTTTGGTTGACTTTTTAAGTACCTAAAAATCCTTTTCACAACATGAAGATGTAAAAGACTAGGTATCTAGCACAGGCACACACTGCAAACATGATATCAGGTTTTGAAGATGTAAGGTACATTAATGAACCAATCATTAACCTAAACATCCACTTCTTCACCGTCTGCATCCTTGAGTGGAGGCTTTTGAGTTTTCATTGGTGTGCTTGCATTCTTGACTTTTTTAAACCCATTTTTTTACAAAATTTAAGCAACATATGTGTGAAATCGTAGAGGGGGGGGGGTGTGAATACGTTTCCGTTTAAAAATCTTAAACTTGTTGTATCAAATATAGTATAAACCATTGAGTCAAGTTTCGCCATTATTAGTCCGGTTTATATTTCTTTTCTAAAAACATCCGTAATACAAATTACCACTCAAGTTTGTTGTAGTATGAATAATACCAATTATAGTCTTATGACTAATATAAAGCATATGGCATAATAAGTTGTCACATAAGCATACACATCAAATCACAACACAAACAATAATATAGTGCAAGTGTAAAAGTAAATAAAGTGCAAACCAAACACGAGGATTTATAGTGGTTCGGTCACAGATCTCCTCTCTGCCCTACTCCACTCCCCGAGTACCCAACTCGAGAGTTACTTCACTAGATCAACAAGCTCCCTTCTTGGCAGAGAAAACCTTACAATCGTCGCTTACACTTTTTCCGGTACAAAGCTAAATACCGGGTTCTTTTACAAGGGTACAACCACTCCCGCTAGTTCTTTTACAAGGGTACAACAACTCCCGCTAGTTCTTTTACAAGGGTACAACAACTCCCGCTATGTTTTGTGGCCCAACATAAAAACCTTGTGTTTTATGGCACAAACACATAAACCATCTAATCTATATTGTGATGTTACAATGATGATCCATGACATAAAAGTCCAATGGATATAAATGCCTAATCTATATGAACTTCCATTGATCGGAAGTCTTCAATCATTGAGGATGTCAAGTGCCCTTGAATCTTCATATGTTGATATGCTTTGGTGGATGATGATGAGGTAGATCTCCAAGCTTTCTTTGGTAGATCAAGATGTATGATATGCTTACAACATAATGAAAGTTAGTAACATTATGATCATTATGGAAAGGGTGATTGATATGTGTTTCTACATGATTTTCTACTTATCTATATGTGTGTTATTTTTCATCTTTTATCATGAAGTTATTTGAAAACCATGAGCTACTATTTATAGGAAACAAGTAAAGAGGTTTTTCCAAACCATGTTCCAAAACCATGAGCTACATTACAAAACTAACAAAGATCTTACATGATCTTTCTATAGATTCTAGTGTGTAAATCTACCTAAGATATTTTCCAAATCTTCTAAAGTCAACTTATAAGATTCACATTCTAGAACATGGTGATCCATGGAATGATGTAATTATACAATTTCCATTTTGATTAAAATGTATACCAAAGTCAACTTGTAAGTTACTAGAAAATGTATATATTAGTTTGCTACATGATATTTAGTAAGTTACTAAAAATGTTTTATGTACTTATGTTGTTATAAGACACATTTTATAGATTGTAAACTTACTAATATTATCTAGACAGCTAATGTGGTACTTATTCTATTTTATACCTAAAGTGCACTTTGACACCTAAAATACTTAAAGACTCTAAAAGTATTTTAAACATTCTAAATGGTTGGTCAAGGACTTTGATCATAATGCCATATAACAAACATGTACGAACCTGTGTTATAGCATACGAGGACTCGAGACGTTGAGAGGTGTTGAATGTATGTTGAGACAAAATAAGATTACAAGTAACTTGTACATTTTACGTTATGTATCAAGTTATATGTTTGTCATTGTTAGCCTCGCTTTTTTATAAAGATAACGTCACACAAGTGAAATGGACTAGATTAGAAACTACAGGGACTACTATTGTCAAGTAGGCAAACATGTAGTGTTAGGAGTCTATAAATACCCCTCATGACTCTCCATGAGGGGTGTGGGAAAGTGTGTGTAAGCTCCATTTTATTTATCATTCTAATAAAACACATAGTTATTCACCTTTCTCTCTCTACTTTCTCTCTCTAGAATAATGATGTATTTCGATCAACCCCGACCTCCGGAAGGTGTTTCTTAGTCATAACAAGTGGCATCAGAACTAACCAGGGGCGAATCGTGGTGTTTTGTGGTGAAAAATTGTGTTTTTTGGTGTTTTTTCTCGGAAAAAGTACGTTTTTGGCGAGTTAAGTTGAAGATTAGCGAGTTGGGTTTTGAAGATTAGTGAGTTAGGAATTTTTCTGTCGAGTTAGGAACCTTTCTAGCGATTTAGGAACATTTTCTAGCGAGTTAGGAACATTTTCTAGCGAGTTAGAAACTTTCCTAGCGAGTTAGGAACATTTTCTAGCGAGTTAGGAACTTTTCTAGCGAGTTAGGAAGTTTTTCTAGCGAGTTAGGAATTTTTTCTGGCGAGTTAGGAACATTTTCTAGCGAGTTAGGAGCTTTTCTAGCGGGTTAGAAACTTTTCTAGCGAGTTAGGAAGTTTTTCTAGCGAGTTAGGAACTTTTCTAGCGAGTTAGGAATTTTTTCTAGCGAGTTAGGAACTTTTCTGGCGAGTTAGGAATTTTTCTGGCGAATTAGGAATTTTCCTGGCGAATTAGGAACTTTTCTGGCGAGTTAGGAATTTTTCTAGCAAGTTAGGAATTTTTGTGGCGAGTTAGCCTTAACATTCCTTATAGTTTATCTAGTAAGGATTATTCTTGAATACTTCAAGGGGAAACTATACTTCGTGGAACTTAAATCTTACGAGTTAGCAAAACTCCAACTTTTGTGCGTGTTACAAGTTCCAGCAACTCACCCATTCACCAAAAACACACATGATATCATTGGTCTACACCTAATAGAAGATGATTCTTTTCACTGTTTCATAAACTTAATACCAATATATCCCGCTTCAAAACACACCACGTATAGCTTAAAAGATCCTGATCAAGAATCACAATCAAATGACAACAGCTAGTATCGGATTTTTGTGACTACGGAGTTTTTGTACGATATTGCTTATTTGGGTTTAAAGTTCATTTCACGGGCATATGTACTTATTTATCTCAAAGTCTAGGGGTTGGATGGATGCATGACTTTCAGAGATACTTGTTTGGGCATACACTGATAGTGATTAAGACTTGGTTTATCTAGTTATACCTGATGTAAGGAGTTACATTGTAGTACTCACGGGTTATAGCTATCACTTTAAGGAGTTACGTTGTAGTACTCAGTGTCGCACGAAGTTGTGGATAGTTCAAGAGGCAGAGATTTCATATAATGTTTGCACGTTTGAGTATATGGATCTACCTATGCTTAAAGGAGTTACGTTGTAGTGCTCAGTATAGGTTCTTAGTCACACCATCGTACAAGATTAAGTCACATATCTACGGGATGTTTACTTCATTTTCAGATTGGTTATATTGGGTTGTCTCCATATAGTTGTCATTTACTAGCTGGTTGGAATTTGATGAGGTCGCTTATAGGTTGAAGAGAAGAGATGAGATTGTAGAAAAAGAGAGTCATATCTTAGCGACACATACTCACAGAATGTGCTTCAAAAAGCTATTATGGCTTTTTAATTACATCAAGTACAAGGTGATTATATGGCATGTGCACTACATTATGATGATTCCGATACCTCGCAACCATCAGGAGGGAGAAGAACATGCCAAAAGAAGTAGTGTTTCGTCTTGAGTGATTGGATTGACCAAGAGAATTGTGCTTAACATCATGAATGGAGAAGTAGTGTGTGTACATAAGGACTTATCACCAACTTGGATGCAATGTTATGTGAGTTATATTGTTGTGTTGCTCCCCGATCGACAATCATGTTCCTACTCTACTTTATCCGCTGCGAGATGAAAGAAGAGTTGTTGGTTCAGGAGGGAGCAGGAAAAAGAATAAAGGCTCACTAGTTAGGAGGGAGTAATAACCTAACTAGACCATTACAGTTGAAGTTCAGAGCTACAAAGACCTTTGCCGTCAGTGTCAAAGATCATACGTCGAGATCGTCGGAAAAGAGAACTAAAAGTCTGCCTCAGTATCTAGACTACAGAGAATCTGCGTTTCAACAACGTCAACATAGTTTACTATTGTTGTAATGTAATGTACATTTTTTATGTATTTATAGGTCTCATTTAACCATTCACGTGTGACGATATCTTGGAGGGAGATTGTTAGCCTCGCTTTTTTATAAAGATAACGTTACACAAGTAAAATGGACTAGATTAGAAACTATAGGGACTACTATTGTCAAGTAGGCAAACATGTAGTGTTAGGAGCCTATAAATACCCCTCATGACTCTCCATGAGGGGTGTGGGAAAGTGTGTGTAAGCTCCATTTCATTTATCATTCTAATAAAACACATAGTTCTTCACCTTTCTCTCTCTACTTTCTCTCTCTAGAATAATGATGTATTTCGATCAACCCCGACCTCCGGAAGGTGTTTCTTGGTCATAACAAGTGGTATCGGAGCCTAATAACAAGTGGTAATAATGATGCAGGACCGTAGAAAAACCTTAATCACTTATGAATCATGCCTAATTCTATAGAGAGAAAGTAAGTAGAGAGAGAGAGTGGGAGGGAACTCCTAGTATGTGAAATATGAGACAATGTTACTAAGAGAACTAACCTCAAAATGAGGTATTACAAGAGTATTTATAGTGGTTGTCTAGGGCTTCACATATCTTTGAAACTATTACATAACTAGCCCTTAGACTTTATAAAATCATGAAAACTAAACATAAACTTCATCATAATGTTATTCTAAAGCAACCTATTACATCACATTAATGACCGACACTTTTTATAAATAAAATTCGATCCTAACAATCTCCCCCTAAGTGTTGGTCATTGAAGGTTGCGCGACGTCATCATCTTTGTCTTTAAACTTTAACATTCATAGCTCTTGACGTCTTTAAGAATCATTAGATGAATCATAGTTCCAGTTAATCATGCTTTATCCAGTGTAGATGTAATGATCCAATGATGTCATCTGCCTTTTGTCACTTCTTTGTCTTTGGTGGTTATGCGCCTTTCCAACATGCTCATACGTCTTTAGTCTTTGTCATACATACATTTGTTGTTCCCGTTCATTCACTTTGATCTTTGTCACTTTACTTTGTAGATTCTTCTTTTTGGCATAGAATCTTTCTTTGACCGTTGCTATCCTTTGATCTTTGTGAGAACTTTCCTTTGACTTTGTGATGCATGTATGAGCATGTGGAATCCATTGCCATGGAGATGATGTATAGCTGCAGGTAAACAGTTAGCAATAAATCAACCGGTACTTACAGATAAGGAATTAGAGATCGTCAACAGCATAGTGTGAAGACTCCTTCTAACCCTTACCAAGGCCGTTCCCATTTCGGATACTCCCGAGGGAGCTTACGAGACTTACTAAGTAGCTCAACGAATGGGTGAGTCGCTGGGGATCACTCCACGACTGTAGACCGTTTGAAACCACCGCGAACACTAAGCGTAACTCATAAAGAATTACCGAAGTGACCTGCTGTCAGGGCTGCTTGATGTTGACCCTGGCAGGAATTTCTGTTCAATCATTGAGAAAATACATAAGTAAATCCTCTCATAAACGTTCTCGGCAGATTACTAAGATCTGCGAAGGACTCGATAATTTACAGCTGGTGTCCATTGATGTAGAACACCAGTTGTAGAAATACTAAGTGTTCCTAAGAGATCTTTGATGTATCTCATGGCTCTAGACTCGATAAGTGCACACTTAGGTTTCCTATGCGGAGACTAGGGAGTGGTCTCCTGCTTCAATATCAACCATCTCTAAGAGACAGGTCGATAGATTACACCGGTTCCCCGTAAGAATGAAACAAGCTCTTTTAAGAGAACTTGAGTGGCTAGAAGGTTAAGTGCAGTGCGTCACTGGGTCTATGACGTCTTTATCTTCAATACCGGTGTCACCTTAGTAACAACCAGGAGCATACGAATTGAACCCGGTGTCTGCCCTAAGGTTGAACATATGGAGGGCTATTTCTTTTCACCCTTTTTCATAACTTTTCTTTTTAATTCTTCAACCCCTTCTTTCTCCTTTCTCATTTTTCTCCTTTTTTCAATCATACCTGAGGACATCTAATTCTAATCTATTGGATTTGTCCTTGGGTAGGTCCCTCCGGCTCTGGCGGATCATAGGACGGTTTTTTCCTAACCTTAGTCACCTTATAACTCCATGACTATCCTATAATTGCCATGAAACCATTTATGAAAATCTCTCAAAGTGTTTATGAATATAAACACATTTTTGTTGACACTTTGAGAGTTTTTGTTTCTTTTGAAGGACTCCCCCTTCACATGTGCTCATGGATTTTTAAGAAATTTGCACATGCGTGAGGAGTTTGCAATTTTTGAATTGATCCACTTTCTGCGAACATGACCGATTCGAGACACGCTTACATCACTAGTTAGACTAGCTTGAAATTATTACCCGTCCTGGTCAAGTCCAAAGAAAGTCTCTCGATACGGTACATTCTCCTCAGACAAGTCCTATTCGAGACACGCTTACATCACTAGTTAGACAAGCTTGAAATTATTACCCGTCCAGGACAAGTCTTTTCGATTACTGACATTTTAAGCTTCGTCAATTCATTGGTACATTCTGAGTCGAGCTCTTTTGAGATTCAGTCACAATCTTTAAACATCTTTGATCACATTTTAATCATGTCTTCTCCCCCTCAAAAATAGCATATCGTGATATTCTTGATATCAACAGATTAAGAAAAAGCTTTTTTTTGGAGAGAAAGACAGATTTCATTTTGCATGAATTCGGAACAATTTTGTTTTTGTAGTCCCCCTTAATGATAGCACATTTTAAAATCAATTAAGGGTTTTGAGGGAGTTATCTTGAACACTCATTTGAAAGATTTTGAAAAATCTTTTGATGAATCTTGAAAAAGTGCTCAAGATTTATGTTTGGAAAAACGAGTTTTTGTTTGAAGTCTTTTTCGTTTGTTTAGACTCGAACTTTTTGAAAAAGATTTCATCTTTGAAAATACGAGACCTTGATTAGAATTAATCAGAAGTCATCATTCGGGTCCGGGTTTCGTACTGAAGTATACGAAAGCCATTGTGAAGAAACTTTTGAGAAGCGACATGTTTTAGAAAAACATTTAAAAGAACTCCCGTTCAAGCATCTGTACATGTCCGTATCATTGTTGAATGACATTTCTAGAAACGTACAGAATATTGATTTATACGATAGACATGTCGTGAGAAGAATATTTTTGGATTTTTTGATTTTATATTGTTTCTGTATTTTTTGAAAATTTTCTATTTTTGTATTTTGTATTTGTTGGTTTTTCAAATTTTTTATTTTGTTTTTTCAAAAATATTTACAGCGAAGCGATTTTGAAAACATTTTTCAAGAAGATTCGAGAAGACGTTCTAGCTCATCAGGAGTTAGGATTCGCATGCCAATTCGTCGAACTAAATAGTTCAATAGTTCTTTTGGAAGGGCTTTATTAAATAGATCGGCGAGTTGGTAATCAGTCTTAACGAAAAATAATTAAACATTACCCTCTTCCACGTGTTCTTTGATGAAATGGTAGCGGACTTTGATATGCTTCGTCTTAGAGTGATGTACGGGTTTGCACGAGATGGCTATGGCACTTTTTGAGTCACAATAGATAGGTATTTTGTCAAAAGTAAAGCCATAATCTGTGAGCTATGTCCGCATCCAAAGAACTTAGGCACAACATGCAGATAGAGACACATACTCGGCTTCGGCGGTTGATAGTGCAGTACAATCCTATTTCTTTGACGACCAGCTTACAAGCTTTTCACCCAAAAATTATGCTCCACCTGATGTACTCTTTGCTGTAACTTGATCACCGGCATGGTCGGCATCTGAAAAAGCTGTTAGATTAAACCCCGAATCCTTCGGATACCAAAGTCCCATGTTAATGGTGCTTCGTAGGTACCGAAAGATCCGTTTAACCTCTTTGAGGTGAAGTTCGGTAGGCTTTGCCTGAAACCGTGCTAACAAACAAACAGCAAATTGAATATCGGGTCAGCTAGCAGTTAGGTACATGATAGAACCGATCATGCTCCGATATTTCTTCGGATCGATGGGTTTCCCAAACAAATCAGCACCAATTTTTGGTGAAGTGACCATTGGTGTACCAACAGAATCACAGTTTTCCATTCCATGTTTTTTCAAAATCTCTATTGTATATTTAGCTTGATTGATAAAAATACCACGAGGGGATTGATGTATTTGTAAACCAAGAAAGAATTTTAATTCCCCCTTCTTGGACATTTCAAATTTGCTTTTCATGAGATTTTCAAAATGTTTTGAATGGTTAGGATTGGTTGATCCAAAAATTATGTCGTCTACGTAAATTTGAACGATCAAAATGTCATCTTTGAATTTTTTGATAAACAAGGTGTCATCAACCGTTCCTTTGGTGAAATTGTTTTTGAGCAAGAAAGATGATAGTTCGTCATACCACGCTCTTGGAGCTTGTTTTAAACCATAAATGGCTTTCTTAAGCTTGTAGACGTAGTCTGGATGATCTTTGTCGATGAATCCCTCTGGCTGACTCACATAGACTTCTTCTTTCAGAATTCCATTCAAGAAAGCTGTCTTAATGTCCATCTGATAGACTGTGATGTTTTTGTGAGCTGCATAGGCTAAGAAATCTGGACTGCTTCAAGTCTAGCTACAGGCGCGAATGATTCTTCGAAATCTATCCCTTCTTCTTGTGGATATCCTTTTGCCACGAGATGAGCTTTGTTACGAATTACAGTCATTTACTCATCCAGTTTGTTCTTCCACAACCACGTGAGATCAAGAACACGTTTATCAAGTGGTCATTCAACAAGTTCCCAACAATCATGTAACTAGTATTGAAGAATTTCCTCCTGCATCGCTTCTATCCATGAGTATTTTGCCATTGCTTCCCGAATATTCTTAGGTTCTTTGAGGCTGATTGAGCAAATGTAAATGCACAATTCGAGATTGGTGGCAAGTTGTCTCCTCGTCTAAACTGGCTTTGAAGGTTCACCAATAACTTGTCCAATTGGATGGTATTTTGTCCATTGAAACGTAGAAGGGTACCTTGGGTTTAACGTATGTGTGTTAGACGGTTCTTGTAACCTTGAAGAAGATTCAGCAGAGTCTGTTGCAAATGTGTTTTCAAATACTTCATCCTCTTCTAACGCAACATCATTTGAATTATCTGTTGGTTCTTCTTGAAATTTATGTTTTGGTTTTGCTCATCAACTCTTGGTAGAACAATTTCAATAACTGGAGTTGCTGGAGTAGATGTTGATGATGCTGAGGGAGTTGGTGCTTCAGCTTCGATTGTTGTAGATGCATCTTGTGATGGTGGTAGATGATTTTGAGCGGGCGCAGCGGAATGTTGTTGAGATGCATTAGTCGAAGTTTCACCATAATATTCATCAAACATTAACTCGAAGAAATTTTTCAGTTCTTGTTCTGAAGGTTTTTCAGTGTTTGTTGACTGAGCTCCTTTAGGCACGAGTCCTGAATTGATGTGTCCAGAAGTCTGCATGTTTGGTGCGGGTCCTAATCCGTTTTGATTAGAAGCCATCGGATTAAGCGCAGGTTCTAGAGCGAGTCTCTCAGAAGCCATTTTTGAAATCTCTTCAAACTTCACATTCGTCGTCTCTATTATCCTTTTTGTTCTTCTATTATACACCCTGAATGCCCTCGAGTTTTTTGAATATCCAATGAAGATTCCAATATCACCCTTAGCTTTCAGCTTCCCTAGATCTTCTCTGTCGTTCGTCGGATAGCACAAGGCGCCAAACACATGAAGGTAAGAGATGTCAGGTTTCCTGTTGTTCACAAGCTCATATGAGGTTTTATCGAATCTTGGATAGATTAGGGATCGGTTTTGAGTAAAACAAGTAGTGGCAACAACATCAGCCCATAAGAATAGTGGTGCACTAGAATAAATTAGCATTGTGCGAGCAGCTTCCACAAGAGTTCGGTTTCTTCTTTCAACTACCTCATTCTGCTGTGGAGTTCTAACAACTGATGTTTGGTGAGTGATTCCAACATCTTCAAAATAGGTTCTTAAATCCTGATTTGTGAATTATGTGCCATTATCTGTTCTTACAATCCTTACTGGAGCTTGAAGTAGAACTTGAATACGTTTCAGAAAGGTGATGATGGTGCCTGGTGCTTCGTCTTTTGATCTCAAAAACTTTACCCATGTATATCTTGAATAATCATCAACGATAACAAGAATATACTTTTTCCCATTAATGCTTTCAACTCTCATTGGGCCACATAAGTCCATGTGCAACAAATGTAACCTGGCTTCCGAACTAGGTACGGTTTTAGGTTTATATGATGCTCTTTTGCTTTTTCCTTGTTCACATGATGGACATAGATGATCCTTGGTGTATTTGAACTTAGGAAGACCGTTGACGATGTTGTCTTTGGCTAACTTGTTGATGGTCTCGAAATTGAGATGGGATAAACGTCTATGCCACAGCCAGGACTTAGTTTCGGTTGCCCTTGTCATAAGACAAATTGGTGATGTAGAAGCCATTTGGTTGATGTCGATAGCATACAAGTTTGTACCACGATTACCAGTTAAGAGATCCTCACTAACCAAATTTCTAATAAAAACCGTGTTTCTCTTGAATGCAACTTCTAAATCTGCATCACAAAACTGCCCAACTGAAAACAAGTTGTGTCCCAATCCTTCGACCTAGTAAACTCGAGTGATCAAAAAATTCCCAAACTGAAGATCTCCAAAACCCAGAGTAGCTGCTACATGATTATTTCCAAAGCGTACAGTTCCCATGAATTTCTAGATGAAATTGATCAGCAGCTTTAAATTCCCGGTCATGTGCTTGGAGCAACCCGAGTCGACGATCCAAAGACATATTTCGATAACCTGCCAATAACAAAAGAGTTTGTATTTGGAAACCATTTTGAATTTGGTTCCATGGGGTTAGGGGTACAACCAAAATCACACTCATAGACAGTTGCTACTTGTTTAGCTTGAACTATTTCTAATTTGCCATCCTTGAGTATAAATTCTCTTCCCGTTGGAATCCAAACACAATGCTTAAGATAGTTTCTAGGCGTGCGACTATTAGTGGTGTTCCTAATTCTTTTAATTAGGTTTCCAACAAATCTAGATTTTGCACTAGGACCTTTCGAAACGCTCTTCTGTTCAGGCGTAACATTCACATTCTTAGAAACACATTCATCATGAATATCATTAATTAAACATTTCTTGCATATTAAACAAACAGTGTCATTACATGCATTAGAACCAGTACTCTCGACATGACATTCAGATGAAACATGTCTCTTTTATAAAGCGATAAATTCCTGGGGTGTTCTTCTACTTCTTCAACTTTATTCTTGCAACTACTCTTAGAGGCATGCGAGACTCTATTATTCCTTGTATTGCTCCTAGGCTTTAGTCTGCTGCTCCTAGAAGTGCTGTCTAATCCAATAGAAGTTGAGGCACACGCATTAGGATTTATATTGTTGTCCTTTTTAGCATCACTAGACTCTTTAGAATTATCCTTTTTGCCCTCATAAGTCTTAGATGTGGAGGCAGACGCATTAGTGGGACTAATCCTAAAAAGGCCAGGTGCTATCACTTTTGGTGTTTCGACAACAGCTTTTCCTTTATCAACAATCTTTTCATTTTCACTTTTCTTGGGCAAGGGTGTTGGAGTGACTGGTTTTGTCAAATCCTTTTTCTCATCGACTTTTGGAGCAAACCGTGAAATTGACATTTTTGGTTTTTGAACCGTGTTTGGAACATTTGGTTTCTCCAAAGTCGATGGTTTTGCAAACTTAGTTTCCTCACCCTTCCCTTTTTGACTTTCAAGCTGAGCCCTCAAAAGATCATTTTGCTCTTTCATGTTCTTGAAGGCATGCTCATACGACAGTTTGTCATACTTGCATTCTTCCTTTTTTCGATCAAGTTGTTTAAAACATGACACATTTTCTTTTTCAAGCTTTATAAGAGCATTTTCATATTTGGAAACAATTTCGGAGGTCTCAGCTCTCAGTCTTTCATCTTCTTGAACCGAATATGTTTGTATGATGATAAACATTATATCAGTAGACAGAACTGCTTCGAAGAGAGAATCATTTAACCTTTCCAAAACATTCATGTTTTCACGAGTTTCATTAGCTTGTTTTACCAGGGATTTGTGATCCTTGACAAAGTCGGCCGTTTCATTTAAGAATGCGTTTTCAAAATGGATTACCCTCGCACTGATGTTATTCAGTGGGATAATAATTTCGTTTTCAAACACCTTTTTCTGTTCGATATGAAAACTAGAATGCCAGTTGTTAATACTAATAGTAGTTTTAGATTTAACAATATTTTGAAGTTCTTGAATTCTCTTTTTAACGTCATCAAGAATGTCTCTAGCCTCACTTGTATTAAAAGTGTTGTTAGAGGACATTTGTTCCATTTTTTAAAGAGATTTGGAAACAACTATCTTTTTAGAAAAGAATTTCGCGAATGTTCGTTTTATGGAAAACACTGATGGTTCTGTTTGTGGAACAAAAGTAATTCCCGAAAGTTTGTTCAATTTGTTGTAATCAATGGGTTTCAAATCCTTTTGTTTCATTTTATATATGCTCTCTTCGACAAGTTCCATCGTTTGCACAGAATCCCGAACGACGGGAGGATCATGTTTGGTGTAAATCACATTACCATTAAACAAAACATTCTGTTCTTCCTGAGCTTTCTTGAGATTACAAGGGTGTTGTTACCAAGAGCCATTTTATGTTTCGTATGGTAAATCGGATTAGTTTGATTTGAAATCATTTTCATTGTTTGACTTGACTGACCCGACTTAACCACTAATTCTTCTAAATGTGCAATCATGTGTTCTGACTCTACAATTTCTTCCAAAAGTTTATCTTCTTTCTTTGCAAATTCCTTTTTCAACTCATGCCTTTCTTTTTCAAGATTGGAATAGGCTGATTTTTGTTTAGAGAGTTGGTTTTGCAAATCAGAAATTTCCGCGTTTAAAGCTTTTATCTTCTTGAAAGAATTAACATCAAGTGTATCAAACTTGATTTGCAAAAGTTTTTCCCTTGAAACGGAATTTTAATAACCAGTTTCTAATTCAGACAATCTTTTGTTATGAAACTCAAAAGCTTTAACGTTTTCCTTGAAACTCTCAAGTTCAGCGGTCAATTTAACATTCGCGGCCTTAACACCGCGATTGACCTTTTTCACATTCTCAATTTCAATACGACAATTATTCAATAATGATTCAAACAAAGCACGTGTTTCCTCATCATTCTCAGCATGCTGTGAAACGAAGCCTCCATTATAATTCACATCTGGAGTTGCTGAAGAAGTATTACTACTACTTGGCGTGTCCAGGTATGTATCATAAGTTGATGCTAGCTTCTCAGAATGCTGTTCCTCATGAGGAGACATATCAAATATATCATTATTGTGACATATGTTGAAGTTGGATACCTCAGATGGTGCATTGGTGTCATAAACAGGAAGTGTGTCAGAATCCGTGTCATACTTAGCTTCCTGAAGATTCGCCATGAATATGCAGTTCGCATCGATATCCTCTCTGTCTTCCATGTTATCCATAAGAGCCATAAAATCATTCTCCTCTGCGTTCAACTGAGACCCTGCCTCATTCTTTTGTGCCAACAACAATGCTTTCTGCAAGTACGCTAGGTCTCTTTTGTTCGGTTTAGTAGGACAGTTCCTTGCCATATGACCTACACCCTAGCAGTTGAAACACTTTACCGGATTAACCTGATTCACATTTCCCAAATTCCCAACAACTGGAGGTGCAACATTCCTATTCTGATTACCCATTGCCTAATTACCAACATTCTGACCCCTCTGATTTCCAACAAACTGACCCATCTGATTCCCTGCATACAGACCTGCATTCTGATTCCCTGCATACTGACCTGCATTCTGCATATTCTGATTACTCATATGAAATCCAGTAGCATAACCCTGCTGATTCCCATAAACTCCAACCATTTGGCCTCCATTGCCCATATTGAAACTCGGCTGAGCAATCTGCTTGTTGCGAGTGTTCGATGAAATCCTTTGGTTGTTGTTAGTTGGTGTAGAATAACGTCCTTGGAATGCCTTTGTCAGAAAAGCAAACGCTTGTGTCAAGGCTGCAGTAGCTTAATCATTGTCAGTGAATTCTGGTTCTTGGAACTGTGGGTATTGTTGTTGTTGAATAACTTGTTGATGTTGCTGTGGGTAGAACTGTTGTTGGTAGACCGGTGTTGGTTGTTGAATGAATGATGGTTGCATGTAGTTGTGAGTGGAAGATGATGATGGTTGTTGTGTGTTCACTGAAAACGGTGTTGGTGTAGTAGCAATTAATGCGAGAGGATCATGATTCTTTGCCAATCTTTCTTTCCTTACTTCATTAGCCTCAGCTTGGTTTTGCTTCAGAAAATCATAGAGTTAATCATAATTCACCTTATGTAAGTC
This sequence comes from Artemisia argyi, assembly GCA_030686995.1. Lineage (NCBI taxonomy): Eukaryota > Viridiplantae > Streptophyta > Magnoliopsida > Asterales > Asteraceae > Artemisia > Artemisia argyi. The sequence continues at coordinate 49,186,372 of CM060685.1, forward strand.
CTTTGTTTGATTGACAATTGTAACATAACGACCCCATTCTTCTGGAAGGTTATTGATGAATTTGATGTTTGTTGCAATTGTTCGTGGTGTCAGCTTGTTTCTGATTAACTCATTCATTAAAGTGCAAAACCTTGTGTAGTAGGATTCAATTTGTTCACCTTTAGTGGATGTAAAGTTCTCCCATTCAGTTAGAAGTTTGTTCTCAACGTCTTGTTGCCCAATCTCTGTTCCATGACATGTCCTTCTAACTCGTTCCCACATATCAAAAGTAGTTTCACAGCTGTCGACCGCAGCAAAGATCTCGCGTGGTAATCCAAGTTGGATTAAATGCATTGCCATATCATCAGCGGCGATCTGCTTCTTGTCTTCATCCGTGTAGTCTGCTTCTGTTTGTTCATGCACGAATGGTAGAGTAGGAGGTGTTGTATTTGGATTACCTTCAACTTGAACTTGTCTTGGCTTAACTGGACCATTTGTAATGGAGTTGATCATTAATTTACCATTAGGCTTTGTTTTGATGTAACGAAGCATGCGGCTTGTCCATGGGAGATATCCACCTTTTTCAAGCATTGGAGGTCGATTTTCGGCACCGGCAGCATGAATGTCTTGTTGAGTTGCCATGATTTGAATTCAAAGTGAAGCGTTGTTCTGAAGATCTTTTGAAAGATAACAAAGGTTGTTGTTGTAGATTAGATGTTTTGGTGAAGTTGAAAGTTCGTTCTCGTTTGATCTTTATGATTTCGTATTTTCCCTCCAAAAATAAAATTTGAAAATTTTCTCGCCCAAAATTTGAAAATCACTATTAAATGCAATTCTAAGGTTAGCAGAAAAATTTGAGTTTTAAAATTTTGATGCCAAATTTTACCGAAAAAATTTGAATTTTGGCCTAAAAATTTAAATTTCGGGCCAAAACTTTCAACCTTATACCAAAATTTGAATCTCGCGTAAAAATTGAACGTTTAATCTCCTGTAAAAAATAAATTTTACTCAAATTTTCCTGCCAAAAAACTTTTTTTTTTGTCTAACTCGATATAACTTTCTGAAAATTTAACTCGGTAACAAACTAGTCTGCTAACTCGGTATAGTTTTCTTGAGTCCTTAACTCGATAAAGCAAACTTTTAACTTAACTCGGTAACTATTTTCCTTTAGCACTTAACTCGATAAGGCAAGCAGACCACTTTACTCGGTAACAATTTCCTAACTCGATAAACTAGAGAAATTTTGGCAGAGTTTCGTTTAGTAACACCCAAGTGAAATCCTTACTCGATAAACGATAAGGTGTTTAGCTAACTTGCTAAAATGGCTAACTCGCCAAATAAGGAATTTAACTCTATATAATAATGAAGCTAACTCGCTGAAACCAACTTAACTCGGTAAAATCCTGAAGCTAACTCGCAGAAACCAACTTAACTCGATAGAATCCTGAAGCTAACTCGCAGAAACCAACTTAACTCTATAGAATAATGAAGCTAACTCGCAAAAAAATACTAACTCGATAGGACGTGATGAACAGTAACGAGATTCATAAAAAACCGATTTTTCACCCAAAAACGATCTAAAACAACCTAAAATTATCCCTAGGCGATTGATACCACTTGTAGGACCGTAGAACAACCTTAATCACTTATGAATCATGTCTAATTCTAGAGAGAGAAAGTAAGTAGAGAGAGAGAGTGGGAGGGAACTCCTAGTGTGTGAAATATGAGACTATGTTATTACTAAGAGAACCAACCTCAAAATAAGGTATTACAAGAGTATTTATAGTGGTTGTCTAGGGCTTCACATATCTTTGAAACTATTACATAACTAGCCCTTAGACTTTATAAAATCATAAAAACTAAACATAAACTTCATCATAATGTTATTCTAAAGCAACCTATTACATCACATTAATGACCGACACTTTTTATAAATAAAATTCGATCCTAACAGTCATCAATCAAAACAAACGAGAATGTGTAGATTAAATATCGTAATATTTGCACTAACAATATTTATCTTGACTAATAAATATACCATCCTTCATCTGCTTCACTTGTAATCCCAAGAAGAATGTAAGTTCTCCCATATAACTCATCTGAAATTTCTCATGCATTAACTTTTCAAATGTAATGCATAGCTCCTTCTTTGTTGAATCAAAGGTGATATCATCAATATACACTTAGACCAGCAAAATATCACCTTTGTGCCTTTTGATGAATAAGGTCTTGTCAATTTTCCCTCTTTGAAATCTATTGTCTAATAAATATGTTGACAAGGTTTCATACCATACTTTAGAGGCTTGATGTAGTCCATACAGTGCTTTTTCAACCTTGTATACTCTATCAGGAAAGTCTGGATCTTCAAATCCTAGTGGTTTACATATATATACCTCTTCTTCAATCTTCCCATAGAGTAAAACACTTTTTACATCCATTTGATTCACCACAAAATCTTTAAATGAAGCATAAGCTAGAAATAGTCTAATTGCTTCAATGCTTGCAACAGTGGCAAAGACTTCATCATAGTCAATCCCTTCTTCTTGTGTGTACCCTTGAGTAACCAATCTTGCTTCATTTCTGATCATAATTCCCCTTTCATCCTTTTTATTGCTGAAAGCCCATTTAGTGCCTATAGCCCTTTTTCCATTAGGTAACTCCACTAAAGTCCAAACTTCTTGAATTGTAGAAGCTCTTACTGCATAGCCTCTATCCATCTTGAATCCTTCAATGCTTGAATTACTTTTTTGGGTTCTTCTTGTGATAAAAAGCAAGCAAACAAGCAGTTTTGAAGGTCTTTATGGTTTGTTCTTTGTTGAAGAGTACTAACAAACCCATGTTCCTTCAAATTCTTTGACATCTTTCTTATTTGTGTAGCTAATTGCAAATCTCCAATCACTTGATCAAAAGGATGATCTTTATGAATTCTTGTAGTTGGAGTAGACTGATTTGGATTGTTGTATCCAAATTGTTCATGTCATACATTTTACCATCATCTTCACCATTACTTGAGTAGTCAAATATGCTAGTTTCTTCCAAAGTAGGAATTTATAGATCAAATGGAAGTTCAATGCTTGCATTTCCACCAACAACATTAACTTCTATGCCAGCAGCATCAACAGTTGAACTAACAATATTAACATTGTTAGTGTTGTTTCCATCACAAGCAGTATTAACATTATTAGTGCTGTTGACTTTATGTTCCTTCTCTTGATCATCACATTCACTTTTTGTTGTTGGATCCTAATTAACCTTCTTTTCATCATTACTTGAAGGTTTGAATCCATCTTCTTGAGAACTCTTCGGATCTTGGGAGAATGGTGGATCAGCAGTCCATAATGGTAGCAAAATGTAATCTTTGACAGGTTCTATCTCCTTACTAGCTTGACCTGCATTATCACTTGCTTTTGAACCTACAAAATCATTAGACTGTGTACCTGCAACAATTGGCTCATAATTCATTGTTCTTGTTAGTGCATCAATATCAAATAGCCAATCTGGTCCACTACCTACAACAATAGGTGTACTCTCGCTAAACCTGATATGTAAGTTCTCTTCCACTATCCTTGTTCTACTATTGAATACTCTAAAGGATTTACTATTCAAAGAGTATCCAACAAAGAAACCTTTATCAGCCTTACCATCAAATTTACCTAAGTGATCTATGGTATTGAGAATGGTAACAGGACACCCAAATGGTCTCATAAAACTTGAAGTTGGTGTTCTACCATGAAAAAGTTCATATGGAGTCTTGTTATGAGGCTTAACTACTAACACTCTATTTTGCACATAGCAAGCAGTACTAACTGCTTCTGCCCAAAAAGTAGTTGACAACTTAGAATCAGCTAGCATAGTCCTAGCAGCCCCAATTAGTGTCCTATTTTTCCTCTCAGCAACTCCATTTTGTTAAGGAGTTCTAACTACACTATATTGTCTTAAAATACACTTTATCTCACAAAACTGATTCATCTCTCTGTTTTTGAACTCAGTCCCATTATCACATCTAATCACCTTAACCTTGTGATCTACTAGATTTTCTATTCTAGTTATAAAAGACTTAAGAATGCCACTAGTCTTATCCTTAGTAGCTAGAAAGAAAACCTATGTAAACTTACTGAAATCATCCGTTTTGGACTGATTGAGTTCTCTGTTTTGGACTTACGAAAGGCTCTGTGCTTCTTTCCTTTTTGACAACCAACACAGGTTTGATCATTTTCAAAAAGTTAGAAGGTAAACCTCTTGCAAGATTTCCCTTAACCAATTTATTCATAGTTTTAAAATTTAAGTGACCGAGCCTTCTATGCCAAAGTTTAGATTCATCATATGTGGTTTTGCAAAAAAGGCAAGTTAAACCTCCTTTAGGAACAATGTTCTTTGAATCAACACTATACATATTGTTCTTTCTAGGAACTCTAAGTAAGACTTAACTTTCATCAACTAACTTAAAGTTTGGAGACAAAACAATACATTCAGTATCATTAAAAAGAACACTATTCTTTTTGTCACATATTTGTGAGACACTAAAGAGATTAAACTTTAACTCTCTCACAAAATACATATTTTCAAAATCTAAATTACCAGTTTTAATGGTACCTTTTCCTATGATTTTCCCACCTTTGGGGTTCCCTCCAAAAGAAACATATCCTCCATCTATCTCTTCATAGTCTGTAAGATAGGACATGTTCCCTGTCATGTGCCTTGAGCATCTACTATCAATTACTCCTTGATTCTGTAAACCCATTTGTGGATTGCCCTGCACATTAAGTAAGAAAATCAGTTTCTTTTAGGGACTAAAGCCATCGCTGACTTGGATTTGTTTTGTGCATCAACATAATCAAACTTTTTCAGTATGATTGATGCACTGTTGTGTTTAGAAACATGGTCTAAAACTTTATGCTTTGGTTTCCAAACCCAACAAGCTGAGGCGTTAACAGTATTAACATTATTTCCATTAATAGCATTAACTACTGCTTTTGACCTAGCAATATTAAAATTTTTACCCCTAACAGCATTAACCATGTGATTAATATTATTGTTTTTAAATGTTGTGTTCTTATGAATGAGACTTTTACAGTCGAATGTGCTGTTTTAGAGAGATATGACTTTGGTCTAGCAACATTCACTGATGTTTTTGAGTGAGCAACATTAACTTGTCTAGCAGTATTAACTAATACTACTTTTTTTGAAATATTTTGTCTAGAAGTATTAATTGATACTAAGCCAGACTTCATTAGTACTGCTATTGGAACCATGTTCTTTTTGGCACAAGGGTGGGTCTTTTTAGCAATGTTTTGATGATTCACCTTTTGAGCATTGTTCCAAACAGGTTTTACATACTTTGATTTTGAAACTGTTTTTGATGGTAATTGCAATCAACCTGCAAATGATCAAAGCTTCCACACACACAACATGCCTTATTAAACATCTCAAAATTGCTTCCTAGTTTTTGAGACATCGTATTGTTCCAGATTCTTTGATTGCCTCTTGGACTGTGAGTGTTTTGCCTAGGTTGCTCAACATGGTTTTCCTTGTCATTTAGATTTGACAAACTCTATCTTTGCAATACTAGGTTTAACTATTTTCTTTTCAATTTTAGGTTGAGATATATCCATTTCCTCATCATCTGACACACAGTCTTCAATAATTGGGGCGTCATCATTCTTCCTACCTACCTTAGGCTCTTCTTCACTAGACTTAGCTTTACTTTTCACAACTACAGGCTTATTAACAAACTCATCTAAACCAATAAAAGACAAATCAGGTGTTGGGGGCATGAATTTTCTTGTGAAGGGAGGTAGAACTGGATTATAACTTTCATAGCCTAAACCTTTCTTGCAATTGTCAACAATCTGACACTCTATGAGCTTGTTTAAATTTTTAGATGCATTTTCAAATTTATCCACATTAAGTTGAATGCCATCTTTTTCTTTTTGAATTATTTCAAGCTTCTTCCTAAGCTCTCTAATAGTTATTTCTCCTATATGAATTTCAAATTTTAAGCCCTCAATCTTTTCTTCATAAATAGACTCATTTGTTTTATAAAATTCAAGTTTTTCTTCCACTAACTCTAAACCTGTCTTATAAGCTAGAACCATTAACTCAGATTTCTTAAAATCTTTTAAAAGTTTATCATTTTGAGATTTAATAGATTCAGCAGTTTCCACGCAAGATTTTGAACAAATAGAATCATTGGATACCTCTGAGTTAGAACTTGAAGATGAGAAAGCCATGATCACTGACCAGTCATAACCACCAAGACGATCACATGACACCAAACCTGTGAAAGTAGATGTTTCCACATGCATACTCCTTCTTGAGCTTTCCTTGTTCTTGTAGGCTTGATTTCTTGGAGCTCTGCACTCCCTAGCAAAGTGTCCCCTCTTGTGGCAGTTGTAACACTCGACTTTGTACTTATCAAAACCAATGTTCTCATTGCCATTGACAGTAAGCTTCCTTCCTGTATTCTTAAAAAACCTTCTAGCCCTCATAGTCAACATGGCCATTTGCCATCTCAAATCCATCTCTTCAATGTTATATGGATGGATTTGTTGCAAGTCCTCATCTTAAGAAGGGCTGTTTAGTAGAGTGGAAAGGAAGTGTGAGAATAGGAAAGGATGTTGATTCATGTGTTTATGATGCACTTGAAATGGAAATATGAGATTCAAATTCCATTCTCACACCCTTGTTTTATTTTTCTAAAAAAATGGAAAGAAAGCTAGGAATGCAAATTTTAAAAGGAGCATTTCTCATTCTTCATTCTCATGTGAATCACAAAGCTTGGTAAAAAAAAGTCGGAGCATAAATGTCATCAACACATGCTTGGCACATTCTATCACATATCAAAATTATTTTGCAAACCCTCCATTCTCTTTCTCGGTGTTATGACCCAATGTTGTATTCGATCAACCACTCTGCTTTCGAGTGATGTTGCTCATCCCATATATCATGTGTTAAATTAAATAAAGGTTGGGTATTCACACTGTATCTTTTAATATATGATATGATAAACTCGTGACCCGTTAAGAGTTAACGACTTAATAATGAAATTGGGTATATGTGATCTTGTTCTTTAGTCAAATTCAAGATCCTGATTGAAAATAAACTTTAGGAAATTAGTGGCAATATTCCTAATAAAATTGGGTGAATAGATCTTAGTATCACATTATTTCTAGCAACTTGAAACACTGAGTGACGGTGGCCAATTAGTAGAAACACAACCAGCTATTCAAATACAAAGTAACTGAAATAAAAAGATAAATTAATATACATCTTGAAAACTGATAACTAGCATTAACATATATTGTAAAAAACAATGATTACAAACAATAAGAATAATCGGGAAGGTTAAGAAGCATAAATACTTAATTAAGTGAGTACAAGATCATTTCATTCTTATTTGATTCTTTATAGTTTATACCATACCAAACACATGAATAAATTATCTAAATTATTCTTGATGAGGCGAAAAATGAACCATTTTTAGGGGGTCATTTTAGCCCGGATTCGAATTTATTTGATCAAATATTGCCCTAAATCGTTCCTTTTGTCATTTTAGGTACTTTTGGAGTGAATTTTGGAAAAGGAAGCATTTTTGATTTTTTTGGAGCATAAAAGTGAAGAAAACGGCAAAGTCTTAATTTTCCTTGCTAGGAACAGTACCTGACGGCGTCACATGCTCCTTAATGACGGCGTCAAGAGTAATACAAGAGGTGGAAGTGGATAAAGTCCGTGACAATCCAGAAGAGTTTTACACTATGGGCATGACGGCGTCACCATAGGCCGTCATGGTCCAAATACAAGTGACGGCCCAGAGTAGAAGTACACATGACGGCGTCAAAACTGGATCTAGGCAATCCGATTTCATTATGGGCGGCGAGTTGACGGCGTCAGAAATTCCTTCTTGACGCCGTCACCCTGTATAATCTATATATAGTTTTGCAATTTTCATTCATTAAAGAGGAACAAGTAGGGTGTAACTTTGGAGAAACCCTAGCACGAATATTACTGGTTTTTCAAGGGTTTTTACCCTTTGAAACCTTTCATGTCAATTTGAGATAAGTACTCTTTCAATTCAATCAATATGTCTATGTGTTGCTTGAATATATCTTACACTTGTCTTGAATTCAACATGCTAGGCTAGATCTCTTTTGTGTTTGCTTAGATGTAGTGAAACCTAGATGTTAATTATGGGTTGATTGTTTGTTTATAGCTGTTACGGATGATTGTATTCGATGTTAGGCTTAAGAAAACTGGCAGACTTCCATTGGTGACATGCTTGAACGTCTTAAGAAACATGATCAGAGGTGTACTATGATTTTTGGTTGTATTTAATGCATAAGAGAATTCTAATGATCCCATGTTAGGAGCTTCTAACGGCTCGACATAGGAGTGAAGTAGGATCCTATAGAGTTAGGGAATATTGTACACGGCCCTACGACTGGTATTAAGGAATATAACCCGTCATCCATGAAATTGTAACAAACTATCAACCTGTAAAAGATATCTAGGGAGTAATGAAACCTAAGTAAACACAACTCTCCCTATCATTGTTCACACCACTAGTTTAATTAGCTTTATGTTCATTTCTGTTATTTTATTTTGATTGCATCTTAGTTATTGGGTTTGTTGATGAGCAACTAATTCCACCCACTCTTCCAAAAACCGAGATTTTTAATTGCTTTTAAATAAATATAAAAATACAAAAAGAATCATCCCTCACCTCTAGACCTAGTTTTTAGGCTTTCTAATCCTAGTGACACTATTCCGGAGTTGAACGATCAATCCCTAGGTACTTGTCACTATACTATACTACAACGATCAGGTACACTGCCTGGTGGAGGTTGTAAGCTTCTCGAGATCCCTCGAGAGGTAAAGCCTGGTGCGATTCCCACGTATCAAGTTTTTGGCGCCGCAGCCCGGGGAATAGTTATTGTCTAGGTTAGGATTTCTTTTTATTAGGTCTACTTGCTAGATTCCTTTCTAGTAAGATTTTATTTTTGTTTTTAGGTTATCTTTAGTCTATCTTATTTATTCGTGTCTTTGTTCGTAACCTTTACCATCCGACATCATGGAAGGTGGTAATGCTGTTCAGCCGCCACCTAAGAGACAGGAAGTAGCAAAGGCTTATGCTGCAGGACCAAATGATAGGAAAGGTTACACTGGTAACCTACCTAAGTGCGAAAGGTGTCAGAAGCATCATAACCCAGGTCGTTGTCCAGATATTTGTGGCAATTGCAAGAAGCTTGGTCACCACATCAAAGATTGTAGACTTCCAATCGTGGGTGACAATCATAAACCACCGGTAACGTGTTTTGGCTGTGGAGAACTTGGACACTTTAAGAATGAGTGCCCGAAGAAGAAGAATCAAGGAACTGGAAACCAAAATGGAATGGCTCGAGGAAGAGCTTATGTCATGGGAGGAGACGATGTCAAAGAAGACCCGAATGTTGTTGCGGGTACGTTCCTCGTTAATAATCGTTATGCATCCATTTTATTTGATTCAGGAGCGGATAGAAGTTTTGTTTCTATTGCATTTGCACCTTTGCTTAACATAGAACCAACCCCATTAGACATTTCCTATATCGTTGAATTAGCCGATGGGTCTTTAGTTAACACCAACACCATTGTTCGTGGTTGCACCATAAATTTTCTAAACCATCCATTCAATATAGACCTTATGCCTGTAGAACTTGGAAGTTTCGACGTTGTGATCGGTATGGATTGGTTATCTCGGTATCGAGCGAGAATTATTTGTGATGAGAAAGTTGTTCACCTTCCTTATAACGGTGAAACTTTGGTTGTTCGCGGAGAGCGAAGTGGAACTAGACTCAGTATTATATCGTGCATTAAAACCGAGAAGTACATAAAGAAAGGTTGTTATGCATTCTTGGCTCACATCACGGAGAAGAAGTCGGATGAGAAACGACTTGAAGATGTGCCAATTGTTAAGGAATTTCAAGAGGTTTTTCCGGAAGAATTGCCAGGACTTCCGCCTACACGCCAAGTTGAGTTTCAAATTGAATTAGTGCCAGGAGCTGCACCAATTGCACGAGCACCGTATAGACTTGCACCTTCGGAAATGCAAGAATTGTCGAATCAATTACAAGAACTTTTGGACAAAGGATTCATTAGACCGAGTTCCTCGCCTTGGGGAGCGCCGGTTTTGTTTGTGAAGAAGAAGGACGGAACTTTCAGAATGTGCATCGACTATCGTGAGTTGAACAAGGTAACGATTAAGAACTGTTATCCACTCCCAAGAATTGACGACTTGTTCGACCAGTTACAAGGTTCTAGTTTTTATTCCAAGATTGATTTAAGATCCGGTTACCATCAACTTAAAGTTCGGGAAGAGGATATCCCGAAGACGGCATTTAGAACACGCTATGGTCATTATGAATTTCAAGTGATGCCTTTTGGATTAACTAACGCACCTGCGGTATTTATGGATCTCATGAATAGGGTGTGCAAACCGTATCTTGATAAGTTTGTGATCGTATTCATTGACGATATCTTGATTTATTCCAAGAGTAAGGAAGATCACGAAGAACATCTCAGAACAATCCTGGAACTACTCAAGAGGGAGCAATTGTATGCCAAGTTTTCTAAGTGTGATTTTTGGATACGAAAAGTTCAATTTCTTGGCCATGTTATTGATAGCCAAGGTTTACAAGTCGACCCAGCAAAGATCGAGGCAGTTAAGGATTGGGCTACGCCCAAGTCTCCTACGGAAATTCGTCAATTCCTAGGACTTGCCGGATATTACAGGAGGTTTATTGAAGGGTTTTCTAAGATAGCGAAGTCGTTGACAAAACTGACACAAAAGAATGAAAAGTACGAGTGGGGAGAAAAACAAGAGTCCGCATTTCAATTATTGAAACAAAAGCTATGTAGCGCACCGATTTTGTCACTACCTGAAGGTATTGAGAACTTTGTGGTATATTGCGATGCTTTGCATCAAGGACTTGGAGCTGTGCTAATGCAAAACGAGAAGGTGATAGCTTATGCATCTAGACAGCTTAAGATACACGAGAAAAATTACACTACGCACCACTTGGAATTGGGTGCGGTAGTTTTTGCGCTCAAGATTTGGAGACACTACCTTTATGGTACAAAGTGTGTAATTTTTACCGACCACAAGAGCTTACAGCATATACTCGATCAGAAGGAACTTAATATGAGACAACGTCGTTGGCTAGAATTGTTGAGTGATTACGATTGTGAAATCCGATATCACCCAGGGAAAGCGAATGTTGTAGCAGATGCACTTAGCCGAAAAGAACGACTCAAACCTTTGAGAGTTAGGTCATTGGGAATGACTATCATTTCGCCATTGCCATCGAAAATTCTAGAAGCTCAGATTGAGGCTCTCAAAGAAGAAAACCGACCACATGAGAAGCTTTATGGTATGCCAGAAAGCGATAATGGCTTTGTAAAGAGATCAGACGGAGTGTTATGCTTCAAGGACCGAAGTTGGATACCACTCTATGGTGGAGTGCGAGAATTGATTATGCATGAATCACACAAGTCGAAGTACTCTATTCATCCAGGTTCGGATAAGATGTATCAGGATCTCAAAAAGCTTTATTGGTGGCCGAACATGAAAGCAGAAATAGCTACGTACGTCAGCAAATGTCTTACTTGTGCTAAAGTGAAAGCCGAGCACCAGAAACCGTCAGGGTTACTTCAACAGCCGGAAATTCCACAATGGAAGTGGGAACGTATTGCTATGGACTTTGTCACTAAACTTCCAAAGACGTCAGGAGGTTTCGATGCTATTTGGGTAATCATTGATCGACTTACCAAATCAGCTCATTTCATACCCATTAGAGAGACTTATTCAATGGAACAACTTGCTAGACTTTATGTCAAGGAAATAGTCTCAAGACACGGTGCACCAGTTTCTATCATTTCCGACAGAGATAGCCGTTTTACTTCAAACTTTTGGCGGTCATTACAAGATTCTTTTGGATCTAAGTTAGACATGAGCACTGCTTACCATCCTCAGACCGATGGTCAGAGCGAGAGAACTATTCAGACACTTGAAGACATGCTTAGAGCATGTGTGATTGACTTTGGTAATGGTTGGGCTAACCATTTGCCGTTAATCGAGTTTTCTTACAACAACAGTTACCATTCGAGCATTAAGGCTGCACCATTCGAGGCACTTTATGGTCGTAAGTGTCGATTTCCAGTTTGTTGGGCCGAAGTCGGTGAAGTACAATGTACTGGCCCGGAGATGGTACAAGAAACAACAGAAAAGATAATTCAGATTCGAGAGAGACTCGAAACTGCTAGAAGTCGACAGAAAAGCTACGCAGATGTTCGACGCAAACCATTGGAATTTCAAGTCGGAGACAAGGTCATGTTGAAAGTCTCGCCTTGGAAGGGCGTGATACAATTTGGAAAATGCGGGAAATTGAACCCGAGATACATTGGACCATTCAAGATCCTGGAGAGGATTGGTCCGGTTGCTTACAAGCTTGAACTTCCGTCAGAACTTAGCAACGTACATAACACGTTTCATGTTTCGAACCTCAAGAAATGTCTTTCGGACGAGTCTGCTATTATACCATTAGAAGAAATACAACTCGATGACAAGCTTAACTTTGTGGAAGAACCAGTTGAAATAATGGATCGCGAGATCAAACAGTTGAAACAAAGTCGAATTCCGATCGTGAAGGTTCGCTGGAATTCTCGAAGAGGACCCGAGTTTACTTGGGAACGAGAAGACCAAATGCGACGCAAGTATCCACAACTTTTCACCGAGCCTAGTACCGAGACCAACACTAACTGAATTCAGGGACTGAATTCCTTTTTGGATGGGCGACTGTCACAACCCACAATTTCAGGTCATTTTTCCAAACTTCGACATTCTACTATTCACAAATTACTATTCATCGATCACTATTCATCATTTTACTATTCATCGTTTTTGAGGTCAATTTGACATTCCGAGACACATTCAGAAATTTTACTATTCACTTGACACTATTCATTTCCGAGAGGAAACCACTATTCACGTGCATTACTCATGTCATCGTAAATTTAGTTTACGAGTGTTCAAATTCGCGTAACCGTATTGGTTCAGGAGCGAATTCATGCATTTTTGTCAGGGACACTTCATACGGACTAGAAATAGTCTGCATATCATTATTAGGGCACTTGCATACTATTCCACTCGTAGGATAACTAAATCAATACTTTTGGTATTATTAACGATTTACGTACGCTTATTTTAAATAAACGCTAATACGCGAACTATAAATGTGTCTAACATGTCCGACACTCCCGACTATGATCCTAATACATTTTTATACTCATTTCTATTATATAAAAACTATAATATTAATTTACCCGGTATTTTGGAAATTTAACTATTACGTATCGTACGTTTAACTTAATAACGACGGTTTTCATCAAAATTGAACGATAATCACCCTAACTCTCCGTACTTGTACCCAACTTATTTTTACAATTTTTATAACTTTATTATGACCCGAATAACTTCAACAAAACTTATTTCTAACAAACCCGGTACCCGATTAAACCTTAAACCTAAACCTAACCTAACTAAACTTAACTACTAATACTAATTTTACAAATTAATCACCAAACATATTCCCCCTTTTCCCTCCCCTAGAACCGGCCACCCCCCCCCCCCCCTCTAAAGTCTTCAAACTTTATTACCTCACCAACACTCTTAAATGTACACCAAACTTTTGTCTAACATATATATATTTAACTTTTTCACTTCCTTATCACAAAATCACTTTTACTTACAACTAGCAAAGCTTTTTCTCTCTTTTCTCTTGAGTGTGGATCGATCCAAGGTGATCAAGGAGCAAGGAGGATAATTTTTACAAGATCTTGTCATAAACTAGTTAATATAATCATCCTTGTTAGAGTTTTGAAATAAAAACTCAAGGATTAGTAGGTTTTTATCATCTAAACTCTCTAAACCATCAAGTAAGTAAACAAACTCATTTTTATGGTTTTTACAAGTTATTATTATGTTTATACATTTTGCTTACAAGATCTTATACATGCATTAACTTATACCACTCCATTTTTGTACTTATATATCTTTCAAGCCCTAGAAATGGACACATAAGAAACCCTTGTTAGACCTAGTGGATTTGTGATGTTTAAGGACCCATAACACCCTAAGAAGGTGTATGGTAGGTTTAGACTAGCTTTGTGGTGTTTGAAAGTGGTTTGATGGAGGATGGGACTAGTTTAGAGACTTGGAAATGGTTTTTGAAACTTTTGAAATACCTACTGTCCCTATTTTAATTTCGTGGGAAAATCAGTAGATGATGACTAAGTTTTGACCAAATATTTAGAAAATACATTCAAAAACGAAACTTTGGGCGAAAGAATGGATTAAAACGAGTTTATAACGAAGGAGATATGATTTTTGCAAATTTAACGACGAAAACTACTTTTCAGAAAACTGCTTGCTGTTTGGCAGAATACGACGGGTATTTTGAGGCATTGAACGTAACTTAAAAGAGCCGAGTTATCTAAAATATACTAGTATATACAAAGACGAATCCGTGGACATAAAGAACAAGGAAAACGAGCTTAAAACGACCAAGTTATACCCATTTTAACGCCGTCAAAACTATATATATATATAGTCACAAATAAAAATAATAACGTACGTACTAAACGGTATATTTTCTAGAAAATATTACTAAGGACTATTTTCTTATCAAACGAATACGTATGACCCGAGAGAAATACTTATACGACTTAACGACGTATTTCAAGGTTTACAATACAAGGAACTTAACGATAACACTTTCTTACGAGATAACACGACAAGATTATATACTCCTATATAAGGACTTATTTTCCTAAGTATGGAAACCATTTTTCTACGACGCTAACTAGTATTACCAAATTACGAGTGGTATGAGTATCATGTGCATGTGCATTCACTTCATTACGGCTTGATCTTAATTAGATCGCGGTTATTCTTTTAGGTTGCGGCTAGTACTCGCGCCTCATTGTCCCGACTACTTTTACCTCATTGCACCATCTTTGTACCATCACTTCGAGGTGAGTTCTCATAGCCCCGTTTTAATACTATATTTTGATTTCAAATCCCACGGGGGAGAATACATTGCATTACTTATTTTTGTGTACATGCCTAAGTATAAAATTCATACATTGCTTAAGTTGCCTAATTACCACGTCTTGACAAGTCCCCTTATTATATCATGGACTGTTAATTTCTAGTACTAAGCGAGAGTGAGTGGATAGATCTATCGAGGGTGACGCCTCCATTCGTGTTTGGGTTGCTCCAAATGGAACGAATGCATTTCATGTCTTTATTATTAGAGTGCCTGGTAAACACTCATTGGGGCCAAGTATCGTCTAGCTTCGGGGTCATGAGCTTAAGAGCCAATGTATATACTTTCCGGACATCCTATTTCTTGGCATTACTTATGGCATTTGTACACTTGATTTACTTATAAACCTATGATTATTCACCAACTTTATGTTGACCGTTTTTCGTAATGTACTTCTCAGGTAACTAAGGCATATCCTCATGGCATTGCATGGAGTCACTTTGTATATCAAGGATGACGCGTCACTTTTGGATTTCATGCACTTTGAACTATCGTTTGATTGTACTAAACTTGTTTCCTTAAACCTTTTCCAACTTATGGGACCTATGTTTTATAACTCTGATTATTTTGAATGAATCAAACGATGTATTTTATAAACGACACTTTAGGTCGTTCAATATTCCCTTGCTTGTGTGCTATGATCCGTTACACCCTCAGGTATTCCATTCCGCTGCCATTCGGGTATTTTGGGGGTGTTACATTATTAAAGTAGATGATCCCTCTAACATCAACATACCATGTAACATTGGGCATATGCATGTATGGAAAGCTTATATCGATCCTAGGTCTCCTATAAACATCATGACTAGGACTCATTATAATTGGGTAATGAAGAAGCAACTTGGTTATAGGATGATGCCCCGTAAGAATTTGATAAGTAATTTTGTTGGAAGAGTGAAAGGATTGCATGTAATTGTAGGAAACTTCACTTATGTGACCGACTTTGTGATAGTGGAGGATACTCGTCCGGTGATAGATGATTGCCTAAGTCAAGTAGTGTTCGGAAAACCGTTTGTTGAGGCCTCTAAGATGAGTTATGATCCGACTCTAGGGATAGTTAGATTCAAGGAAGAGAATGATGAGATTGCTTACCAAATGCCCTATAAGATTGAACAATACCGCCTCCTATCAAACCTAGAAAAGGAGCACAAACAATCGATTTACTATAGGAATGATGAGGATAGACGTAGAGGAGTAGAATATGTTAAGAATAGAATACTTGGTTTCTACAAAGAATGCTTGCAACTAGGTCCGGAATACAAAACTAATATTGGAGATGACCTAGACAATGAGACCAACGATGAGGTAACGTAATTGCCCATGACCTTGAGTCTAGCTACAATACTCGTAAATAAAGAAAAGCGCTTCTTGGGAGGCAACCCATGTTTTGTGAGATTTTTATTTGTTTGATTGTTATTTGCTTCCGTATGCATGCTTTATTTTTATTTTTGGTAAATCATGTTTCAAAATAATATTGTAAAAATGTTTTATTTTGTCATTTGACTTCATCTTAACTTTATACAAAGGTATTTTACAAAAGATAAGTGTAAGGGGAAACCCCAAATTTGTTTCTAAGAGCGAAATTGATCATGATTCTCCACAATATTAAATGGACATGTGTATTAGTATTTGTTAGAGTCAAATGCTTGTATCGAGTCATAATGATGTTTTGCAGGATTTTCCAGGAAGTAGGACATAAGTTTTTCCAGAAATTTTCCGGAAACTTAACGTAAAGATTTCTGCAGGTCACTTCTGACGGCGTCATGAGTTAACTCCTGACGGCGTCTGATTGATGCTAAACCGTCAACTTATATTGACCAAATAATGGTCAATAAAGTCAAAGAGCCTAGACCAATGCTTCCGGGGAATAAAGGGTATCACCAGGTCGTTATGTCCCGACGAGGTGTGGATTGTGCTTTAGCGTACTTGTGATCGGGTGATTATTCACAGAAAAGGGTATTCGAGAATTATGAAATTAAATAGCTTAAGAAAGCTATGTGATTGATTACTGGTATTTAGATTAAGAAGATTTGAGCTAAAACCTAAAAACGTACGTTTTAATTAAAAACGTACGCAGACGAACGAAACAAAAAGTACAACTGATGGACGGAAAGGGTTACAAGTGTAAAATTATTATTTTTACAATCCTAATAAATAAAGAAAATTTTAAGAAAAAGAAAAACTATTTTTACACTATTTAATTATTAATTATTAATTAATTACTAATTATCTATTTATTAACTACTTAAACTAATTAGAATTATTAAAAATACTAAAAAGACTTAGAAAATTAAGAAAAAATTTACAAATCTAGTTAACCATCATAGGAATCCTAAAAAATTATAAAAGGTTGATTTTATGTATTTTTAACTAATTTACTAATTATTAATCTAATTACTAATTAATTTCTAATTAAACTAATTATATTATAAAAAATAGAAAATGAACAGTACAAATTCTAGAAAAATTTATAAAAATGTTTTAACTTAAATAAAAGTTAGAAAAATTATAAAAACTAGGTTATACTTTATAAAATCTAATTATGCTATTTAATTACTTAATGTTAATTAATAATTAATTAAACTAAAATTAATTCTAAAAACCACTAAAAGACAAAACAAAAATCTGGAAAAATTTCTAAAATTACTTTAACCTAAAAGAGAATTACTAAAAATATAAGGATGATATATTGCTTATAAATAAGCTAAAAAGAAAATTAAAATGATAATTCCTATTAAATAGAAGCTATCACTATAATTAAATTTGGTTTTTGGGGTTTTTTTCTTTTTCCAAACTAATTATACACTAAAAACAAACACTTTTTATCAAAACACTTTTGATGTAACCCAGAAATAAGCACTTGAGAGCTTATTCACCCAAACTGTTGACTTTTGTTGACTGTGGAGGGATTTAAGCTCAAATTGGAGTATGTGGGGTCCACAAGGGTTAAAGCCGGTTTCTCTGAGTTAGTTGAACAACATTGAGTGAGTTTCAATCAATTAAGCATAGCAAATAAGCCAAACAACACAAATAAGCACTTTGTTTATTACAATTCTGAGACAGAATAGGGACAGTCTTGGGAAGCAAATTCAGGTGGGGTCCACTGGTCTAATGGTCAAAACAAAGGTCAACCCTTAATCCCTGGTAGGAGGGGGTTGTAAGGACCTAAGTATGAGGTGTGGGACCCACTGGGTTAGCCACAAATGACCACCAAAAATGGTGGGGTGAGTTGAGTCTGCTAAAGCAGGGCACTCAGCTTGCCCTGCAGGTGTGTTCCAAGGGTGTTTTGGTCCACAAGAAAAAATCACAAAAATGTACCCAACATGAAAATCAAAAGTTCAGCTGATATATTAAACACACAACAAATTTCAATACTCAAATCCAAACACAAAAATCAGATTAATTCTTGCCATTTTTGAAAAAATCTGAACTATGCACTTTTGACTTTTTAGGAAAAACTTGAATGTTGACTTTGATGAAATTTGTTTGATCCCTAATGACTTAAATTGATATAACAAGCCATTCTAAGACTGTTTTAAGTTGTTTTAACAACTGGTGATCAGATTTGAGTGACCATGGATCTAAAAACTATAACAGTGAACACCTAAGGGACATTGAAAGAGATTTCTAACTTTTCTATACCAAAGCCAAGCTTTTATGACTGAAATGGACTTCTATAACCTAAATGAACTTGTAACAAACACAAACCATCAATATAACTAACTGAAGCTCAGTGAGTTCTCCTATTCCAAACACTCCCTATTGCATTGTCTGTTTTGATTTTCTAAATGAAGTGGGAGATTTAGCTGTGGAGATTAGAAAGTAAGCATCAATTAAGCTCAATTATAGTGAGATAAGCAACTAATACCTAAAAATAAGCAGTAAACTATGAGTAATAACCAAATGCTATGAATGACCAATAATAACTATGAAGATGCAATCTCAACAAAGATCACGTAATCTAAACATTAAACTAAACACAGATAACTAAACTAATAAGAAATAGACAAGAACAAGCAGTAATTAAGCTAATACTACAGTAGATACATAAATTGAAAAAGATGCTTACAAGCTTTCCAAACTGTAAAACTATGGACCAAGGATCAATAATTACCCTAACACCTCCCCTGAGGCTCTAAACCAACTCTCCATCATCTGGCATACTCCAATCTTCTTCTTCTTCCTTTTTCTGATTTTTTTTTCTGTTTATTTATTTATTTTTATATTTATTGATAATAAAACTGAAATAGACTTGAAACTTGAATTTCTGGAATGAAATCTTACATTAATTGAAAATAACAATTACAATGTTGGAATTTAAAAGTTACAATACTTGGAAAATGAGCTAAAATTACAACTAAAAACTAACTAGGTGCTCCACTGCCTCTCTATCTCTTTTATAACTCCAAATCAGGGTTCCCATGAGTCCTTGTCTCTTTCCCAGCAGCAATTGTAACCATTGGATTACTAGGGTTAATCTTGGCCGTTTAAATTCCTTGGCGCCAAAACTTCCTTTGGCTGTTTCTTGGATTATTGATGCCAGGGAGGATGTTTTTGGAGTTTAGCCTTTGTTTGAGTAGGCAAGGGGGGGGGGGGAATTGAGTGTGCAAGTGGTGAAGGTAGGGGTGATGATGAGGGGGGTTGGCTTGTAGCAGGGTGAGGTGGAAGGGACGGGGTCAAAGTTTGACCGAGGTTGGAGTATTAATATTAAACGGGGTGTTTGTGGAGTGGGCTGAGGGTGTTGATGGGCCAAGGAGAATGGGGTGGGCTGGTGAATGGGTGGTTTGGTTTTGTTTGGGTTTGAAAACTATTAAGGGTCCGGTTGGTGTAGTAAATTAGCACAAGGACCATTTTTTGCAATTTGACAAAACCAAGGGGCTGAAAATGTAATTTTCCCCATAGTTTCACCAAGGACTATTGTTGCAAAGTTCAATATTCCAAAAACCAAATTTGCAATTTTTTTTATTTTCAAAATTCCCAGGGACTATTTTTGCAAATTTCCAAACTCAAGGGACCAAACATGTAACTTTTCCAAATTTATCACCCAAAGTCCGTTTTTGATAACTTTTGAATTTTTAAGGACTTGGGTTGACTTTTCTTTCAAAATAAATGCATAGGGACTATTTTTGACAAATTTTGAAACTTGGGGGACTGAAACTGCCAATATTACAAACTTTGATCGTTTTTCTTTTGTTTTTGCTCATTTTGCATTTAAAACACATAAAACACAATCCCTGGGATAATTTAAGTATTTTGATTACTTTTCGATTGTTTTTGTATGTTTTGGCAGTTTAAATACGATAAAAATGATGAGTGTTTGCGCACTCATCAATCCCCCACACTAAACTATTGCTAGTCCCTAGCAATATTTTTGGAAAACTTGATAGATTTTAAGCTCTTTACCAAAAGCCATCACTTCTGGAGTAGCCAGGTGTAAAAACTGTGGCACACCTGATAACCGTGTGATTTTGAGCAAACCACCAGCTGTCAACGGATTTGATTTGTCTTTACCAAGAGCCGTTTGCTCCTGGACTAGCCAGCTCTTGATGGAATAGTCAACATCTTGGTTAGCTGATTACCAATTATGGTTTTTCCACGGCCTTTACCATAAGCCATAATCTTGCGGGCTAGCCAACTCATTCGCTTTATGCGATATGGGGAGTTGAGGAACCATACAATTTTGGGCAAATTGCAAGCCGTAAACGGATTTGAGTTATCTTTACCAAGAGCCGTTTGCTCCTGGATTAGCCAATCCCTTTTTTCGTTTAGACACGGCGGACTGATTACCACAAAAATTTTGAAATAAAGTGAAAAATTTTTGAAAATTTTGGGCCAAAATGGTGATACTTGAAAATATTTTGCGATAAAATTCGCTAGAATTCCCCCCCCCCCCCCCCCCCACACTTAGAAATGAATATTGTCCTCAATATTCAAAGTCCCGGCTATTATGCCGAACCTATGAACGTAAAAAGATAATATTCGAAGCTAACTGTGGAAATATTGTTTTGTATTTTTCACTTTATTTATCTGTATATACAATCACACATTTTTTTTGAACTTATATATATATATATATATATATATATATATATATATATATATATATATATATATATATATATATATATATATATATATATATACATTTTCAAATAGCGGGGGGTTGGCCATTCCCCAACACTAAGGTGGTAGAAAGTAGAAGGAAATCAGAGATACGAGTGAAAACCCGTATTGTGCTATTGTTTTTTTTCATCGAGTTGCTAGCTTGACTCGATCCCCGAATTCAATTGTCCTTGGGGAAAGTTTGGAGATCCGGGACAACCATGGATGGTATGTCCTCTCCAAAGTAATGTTTTAAACGATGTCCATTCACTTTGAAATTAGGACCGTCATTTTGAGATAATTCGACGGTGCCATAAGGATAAACCTTAGCGATAGTGAATGGACCAGTCCATCGAGTTTTTAGCTTTCCCGAGAAGATCTTGAGTCTAGAGTTGAAAAGAAGGACTCGATCACCAACGTTGAAAATGCGGTTTTTGATTTTAGAGTCATGAATCTTCTTTGTCTTTTCTTTATAGATCAAAGAGTTCTCGTAAGCTTGATCACGAAGTTCATTTAATTCATTCAATTGAACTTTCCTATGATCACCCGCAGTTTTGAGGTCGAAATTGGCATGCTTGAGAGCCCAATAGGCTTTATGCTCAAGCTCGATTGGAAGATGGCACGCTTTCCCGTACACAAGTTTGTAAGGCGTACACCCAATGGGTGTTTTGTAAGCCGTACGGAAAGCCCAAAGTGCATCATCTAATTTGTCCGACCACGATGCACGATTTTCACCTACAGTTCTTTCCAAAATTCTCTTAATTCCTCGATGGGTTAATACACAAAAAAGTTACTAAACTTTACAAAAAAGTTCGCCTAAGTTACTGAACTTTCATTTTGTTCACTTAGGTTACTGAACTTTGAAACTTTGTTCAATCAGGTTACTAAACTTTGAAACTTTGTTCAATCAGGTTACTAAACTTTGAAACTTTGTTCAATCAGGTTACTAAACTTATCAAAAAATATATGTTCAGGTTACTCGGACTAAGACTGAATTTTCGAGTGTATCTTTCCCGAAAGTTCAGTAACCTATGTGAACAAAATGAAAGTTCAGTAACTTAGGCGAACTTTTTTGTGAAGTTTAGTAACTTTTTTGTGTATTAACCCATTCCTATATTGGAAACTTCTACTTGTCCACTTGTTTGTGGGTGGTACGTAGTAGAAAGACAATGAGTTACACCGTACTTTTGCATGACTTTATCAAATTTGTCATTACAGAAGTGCGTACCACGATCACTGATAATAGCACGTGGAGTTCCAAATCGAGCGAAAAGAGCTTTCAAGAATTTTACGACTACTCGGGCATCATTTGTGGGTAAAGCTTTCGCTTCAACCCATTTTGACAAATAGTCAACAGCCACGAGTATATACTTGTTTCCATGAGATGATGGAAATGGCCCCATAAAGTCGATGCCCCAAACGTCAAAAATTTCACAAACTTGAATTGCATTATGAGGCATTTCATTCTTTTGTGAAATATTCCCGTGACGTTGACAAGCGTCACAGGATTTGACTAATTCCTGGGAATCCTTGTAAATCGTGGGCCAAAAGAAACCGGAGTCAAACACCTTTTTGGCGGTGTAGTTTGGATTGTGGTGGCCCCCCGTGGGACCAGCATGGCAAGCCTTAAGAATTTCAGAGGCTTCTTGGCCATAAACACACCGCCGGATGACTTGATCCGCACATATTTTGAACAAGTAGGGGTCGTCCCAGAAGTAATGTTTTACATCTTTGAAGAATTTATTTTTTTTGTTGGGACGACATCCCTTTCACCACAAAGTTACCCGCAAGGTAGTTTGCAAAGTCGGCAAACCACGGGGTAATAGAATCTCCACGAAAGGTGACCACATTGAGTGTCTCGAGAGGGAATGTTTCATTAATTTCTTTCCTCTCGAAGACATCTTGGTGGGGGTTTTCCAATCGGGAGAGATGATCAGCAGCTAGGTTCTCAACTCCTTTTTTATCACGAATAATGATATCAAATTCCTGTAGGAGGAGAACCCAACGGAGAAGTCTCGGCTTTGCATCTTGTTTTGCAAGAAGGTACTTCAAAGCCGAGTGATCCGTATACACTATGCTTTTGGTTAGTATCAAGTATGGCCAGAATTTTTCAAAAGCATACACCACAGCTAATAATTCTTTTTTGGTGGTGGTGTAATGACTTTGAGCCTCGGTCATAGTTTTGCTGGCATAGTGTATAGGCTGAAAATGTTTTGTTTTTCGTTGCCCCAAGACTGCCCCTATAGCATAATCACTAGCATCACACATGAGCTCGAAGGGCAAGTCCCAATCGGGGGCAACAAGAATCGGTGCCTCGGAAAGCTTTTTCTTAAGTGTTTCAAAAGCTTCGATGCACTCTGGGGAGAAGATAAAAGGAGCATCCTTTTCGAGGAGATGGGTTATAGGCCAGGCGATTTTAGAAAAATCTTGAATAAACCTACGATAGAAACCGGCGTGACCCAAAAAGCTCCTAACACCTTTTACGGTTGTGGGATGAGGTAATTTTGCAATGACATCCACTTTGGCTTTGTCAACCTCAATCCCGTTCTTTGAAATTTTATGGCCGAGGACAATGCCCTCTTTGACCATAAAGTCACTCTTCTCCCAATTTAGACATAACTTTGTGTCTTCACAACATTTTAGCATGTCGTCTAAATGGGAGAGGCACGATTGAGATGAATCCCCAATGACCGAAAAATTGTCCATGAAGACCTCCATAGTTTTCCCGATCATGTCGGAAAATATGGACATCATACATCTTTGAAACGTGCCCGGAGCATTACATAAGCCAAATGGCATACGTTTATACGCGAAAGTTCCGTAGGGGCACGTGAACGTGGTCTTTTCCTGATCTTGCGGATCAATGGGAATCTGAAAGTAACCCGAGAAACCATTGAGGAAGCAATAATACTCATTCCCCGCTAATCTCTCGAGCATCTGATCCATAAAGGGCAGAGGAAAATGATCCTTACGGGTGACGTCATTTAACTTACGATAGTCAATGCAGACACGCCATCCTGTAACCAAACGAGTTGGAATTAACTCATTCTCCTCATTTGTGACAACAGTAATGCCACCCTTTTTTGGAACACAATGAATTAGGCTGACCCAAGGACTGTCCGAGATAGGGTAAATCAATCCGGCATCAAGAAGTTTTAAAACCTCTTGTTTGATTACCTCATGAATTTTTGGATTCACCCTTCCTTGTTGTTGGACTGCAGGTTTGAAGTCGTCCTCCATTAAAATCTTGTGAGTACAAAATTCAGGGTCAATGCCTTTGATGTCGAAGAGTCGCCAAGCAATTGCTTGTTTATGAGACTTCAAAACCTTTATGAGAGCAGCCTTTTCCTCATCACTTAAGTCTTTGCCAATTATGACGGGTAATTTATCATCACCCTCCAGAAATGCATATTCAAGATGAGGCGGCAAGTCCTTAAGTCCAACCTCAGGGAAGTCATCAGTTTTCTCAACATTTTTTACCTCCTCTTTATGAAGTGTTTGTGGTAGAACAGGAAGAGGAGAGGGATCTTCGTTTAATAATTTTTCAAGCATGAGAATATCCCTCTCGAGGTCAATCTCTTGGTTATCGATTCCATCGGGAATCGAGTCACTTTTGAGAAAGGCCTCAATTTCTTCTAAGATGAAGTCACTTCCCTCAAACGGAGTGAGGGAAGGAGAAGAATTGGCAATGATGGGGTGAGAAGATTGAGTGAGGTTCTCACTCGAAGAATCATCAATGAAACCTAAAATCTCTTGAGCATACTCCTCAGCAGCAACATCGATGACATCTATTTTGTTCACTGATTCACAGTCATAATTGGAGGAGTATCTCGAAGTTTGATTTAGGTTGAAGGTTATGGCTTCCATTCCAACACGTAATGTGATCTCATGCTCAAATACATCGATAAGAGCTAGCCCAGTTCTAAGGAATCCCCGTCCAAGAATGAGAGGGACCCTAGAATCGGCATCAAAGTCAACAATCACAAAATCTGCCGGAAAATGGAACTTCCCCACTTTAACGAATACGTCCTCGGCAATGCCGATGGGACGAGAAATCGAACGATCGGCAAGCTCTAAAGTCATGCACGTGGGGGTAAGTTCGGGAAGAGAGAGTTTCTTCCACACAGAATATGGCATTAGGTTAATGCTAGCACCTAGATCGGCCAAGGCGAAGCATTCAACCATACCCGGGAAAGTACAAGGAATGAGGAATTTCCCGGGGTCTCCAAGCTTTTCAGGAAGCTTTTTCAAAAGAACTGCAGAGCAGTTCTCATTCAGAGGAGTTCTTACCATCTCAAAGAGTTTCTCTTTGTTACTCAACAGATTTTTGATTGTCGATGCGAACTTGGGCATCAAGAGAATAGCATCCGCGAAGCTAATGTCAAAGTGCAAATCTTGGAAGATTTGGAAAAACTTATCCATTTGGTGATTAGCCTTTTCGCGGAGCTTTTGTTCACTGAGACGTGATGGATAGGGAATAGAAGTTTTAGATTT
Source organism: Artemisia argyi (assembly GCA_030686995.1). Classification (NCBI taxonomy): domain Eukaryota; kingdom Viridiplantae; phylum Streptophyta; class Magnoliopsida; order Asterales; family Asteraceae; genus Artemisia; species Artemisia argyi. The sequence continues at coordinate 49,212,084 of CM060685.1, forward strand.
AGGGTTGTCCACTGGAGTTTCTGGTGGATCAAAGATAACTCCAGGCTTACATCTGGTTTCAGGAATAACCTGAGGTTGGACGTGTGCTGTTCTTCGTGGGCTAGGAGTTTGCACCTTGTCCTTTGTCACCTCAGGTTCACGATCCACTACATTTGGAGGAGAGGAAGAAGAGGTATTAGGAATCGCGGGTTCATCATATGAAGCACCACTTCGTGTTGTGATCACCTTAGCATCGCCCCTCGGGTTAGCGATCGTGTTGCTCGGTAAAGTAGTACCTGAGCCCGAGGGTCGATCATTTAAAGACTTCTTGATGTCAGAAATCTGGCTGACCAGCAACTTGTTCAACTCATCTTGGGACTTCATGAATTGTTTCAACAACTCGTCAGATGAAGCCCCGGTTGGAACAATGGCTTGATTCGGATTAGGAATATTTGGAGCTCGATTGTTCGGATTGGGACCTTGATTTTGAAAATTACCCTAATTAGGGTTGTTGTTTCCATGAAAATATCCCGGATTGAAATTACCCTGACCTTGGTTCCGATTAAAGTTTCCTTGATTTTGCTGTTGGAAACCTTGATTTTGGAACCCTTGGTTTTGATTGTGAAAACCGTGACCCTGATTGAAGTTACCTTGGTTTTGATAACCTTGGTTCGCTCTATTTTGATTTTGGCCACGGTTTTGGACATTTTGGTTTTGATTAAAACCAGGAGGTCCGGGATAATGATGATGAGGACGATAGCTAGGGTCCATAGGAGGGCGATATTGATTGCCTCCTTGATTTTGGGACCCGGCTACAGCATGAGCTTCATATGGAGTACCATCAGTAGCTGTGCAATTGTAGTAGGCATGCGGCCCACCACAAGTTACACAGACTTATACTTTTTTAACCTCAGCAGGTGGAGGATGTTGTGGAAATGAAACTTTCTTTGTTTGGGCGAGAACCAAAGCTTGGATCGCTTCAGTGAGCTTGTCAATCTTAGCATCCGTGCTAGATTGACTCACAGAAGATGAAGTGGAAGGACCCGCATTGATTTGAGAAACAATCGGTTTGCTTCGTGTAGAGCGGACCTTAGACTTGTTTTCTATGATTTGCAAAGCTTCTTTTGTGGTTCTACTCAAAAAATTACCTCCCGCGGAGGCATTGAGAGAATCCTGATCAGCTTGGCTCACGCCATTGTAAAAAGTATCGAGTTGCATCAACTCAGAGAAACCATGATGTGGACACTTGCGAAGTAATTCTTTGAAACGATCCCACGCTTCACCAAAAGATTCATCATATTTTTGAGTCAACTTGGTGATTTCGTTCTTAAGACTCGTGGTTTTGGAAGGTGGGAAGAATTCATTCACAAATTTTTTGACAAGATCTTCCCATGTCTCAATAGATCGAGGAGATTGTTTTTTAAGCCAAATCCGGGCTTGTCCCTGCAAGGAGAATGGGAAGAGAAGAAGTTTTATTGCTTCACAAGGGACATTCTTGTACTTGATGGTCGATGTGATTTTATTGAACCATCGAATGTGAGCATGAGGATCGTCCCTCTCAAAACCGTAAAATTGACTTGAGGTTACAAGATTGAGTAACCCGGTTTTGAGCTCAAAATTATCAGCCACGATGGCTGGAACAACAATGGCATCTCCGTAACCCTCGATGGGTGCTTGGAGAAGCTCACACATGGGGCGGTCTTCCACCATGGTGACAGTGGGTGTGGCAACAGTACGGATCTCAGATCTGACTGTTGGTGCTGAACGTCGACGAGGTCTTCTAGGTTTCTGAACAAGCTCACGTAATGGGCTCGTGGACCTTGAAGAACGAGTGCGCATGCACTAGGGATAAAACCAATCAAAACAAAATTGAGGCAAATCAACAGTGAACTTAAACCAATAATCACGAGTGAATGGCTTCTTTAAGAAAGGTACACCACTCACAGGGATACAAAGGCAAGTTTTTATCTTTGGTTTGGGAAATTATTATGTTCACACCCCCAGTTGGTAGGTGTTCTGTCTTGGTTTGCGACGGTTGGTTTTTATGTATTATTATTATTCACAAAAAAAGACGGATGTTTTTGGGTTTTTGTGTATGGGTTTAAAAACTTTTGGACAATATTTTTGGTATCGTCTCGTAATCTAAAATCGTTTCTCTTTAAGAATCACCTTAAAAGAAAACCGATTCAGAAAACGTTACGATCTGTTTTGTTGTTTTTAATTTTTTTGGTGTTTTAACACTTTAGGAAAAGTGATAATGACCTTTTTGTGTTTTGATTTAAAATTTACAAATGTGGTGGTATTTGTACAGTGATTGAGGTGAAATAACACTAATCTCAAATAACGCTATAGAAACGCGCACACCTCCCCGGCAGCGGCGCCAAATATTTGATTGATGCTAAACCGTCAACTTATATTGACCAAATAATAGTCAACAAAGTCAAAGAGCCTAGACCAATGCTTCCGGGTAATAAAGGGTATCACCAGGTCGTTATGTTCCGACGAGGTGTGGATTGTGCTTTAGCGTACTTGTGATCGGGTGATTATTCACAGAAAAGGGTTGTGATAAGAATTATTCGAGAATTATGAAATTAAATAGCTTAGGAAAGCTATGTGATTGATTACTGGTATTTAGATTAAGAAGATTTGAGCTAAAACCTGAAAACGTACGTTTTAATTAAAAACGTACGCAGACGAACGAAACAAAAAGTACAACTGATGGACGGAAAGGGTTACAAGTGTAAAATTATTATTTTTACAATCCTAATAAATAAAGAAAATTTTACGAAAAAGAAAAACTATTTTTACACTATTTAATTATTAATTATTAATTAATTACTAATTATCTATTTATTAACTACTTAAACTAATTAGAATTATTAAAAATACTAAAAAGACTTAGAAAATTAAGAAAAATTTTAAAAATCTAGTTAACCATCATAGGAATCCTAAAAAATTATAAAAGGTTGATTTTATGTATTTTTAAACTAATTTACTAATTATTAATCTAATTACTAATTAATTTCTAATTAAACTAATTATATTATAAAAAATAGAAAATGAACAGTACAAATTCTAGAAAAATTTATAAAAATCTTTTAACTTAAATAAAAGTTAGAAAAATTATAAAAACTAGGTTATACTTTATAAAATCTAATTATGCTATTTAATTACTTAATGTTAATTAATAATTAATTAAACTAAAATTAATTCTAAAAACCACTAAAAGACAAAATAAAAATCTGGAAAAATTTCTAAAATTACTTTAACCTAAAATAGAATTACTAAAAATATAAGGATGATATATTGCTTATAAATAAGCTAAAAAGAAAACTAAAATGATAATTCCTATTAAATAGAAGCTATCACTATAATTAAAGTTGGTTTTTGGGGTTTTTTTATTTTTCCAAACTAATTATACACTAAAAACAAACACTTTTTACGAAAACACTTTTCATTTAACCCAGAAATAAGCACTTGAGAGCTTATTCACCCAAACAGTTGACTTTTGTTGACTGTGGAGGGATTTAAGCTCAAATTGGAGTATGTGGGGTCCACAATGGTTAAAGCTGGTTTCTCTGAGTTAGTTGAACAACATTGAGTGAGTTTCAATCAATTAAGCATAGCAAATAAGCCAAACAACACAAATAAGCACTTTGCTTATTACAATTCTGAGACAGAATGGGGACAGTCTTAGGAAGCAAATTCAGGTGGGGTCCACTGGTCTAATGGTCAAAACAAAGGTCAACCCTTAATCCCTGGTAGGAGGGGGTTGTAAGGACCTAAGTATGAGGTGTGAGACCCACTGGGTTAGCCACAAATGACCACCAAAGATGGTGGGGTGAGTTGAGTCTGCTGAAGTAGGGCACTCAGCTTTCCCTGCAGGTGTGTACCAAGGGTGTTTTGGTCCACAAGAAAAAATCACAAAAATGTACCCAACATGAAAATCAAAAGTTCAGCTGATATATTAAACACACAACAAATTTCAATACTCAAATCCAAACACAAAAATCAGATTAATTCTTGCCATTTTTGCAAAAATCTGAACTATGCACTTTTGACTTTTTAGGAAAAACTTGAATGTTGACTTTGATGAAATTTGTTTGATCCCTAATGACTTAAATTGATATAACAAGCCATTCTAAGACTGTTTTAAGTTGTTTTAACAACTGGTGATCAGATTTGAGTGACCATGGATCTAAAAACTATAACAGTGAACACCTAAGGGACATTGAAAGAGATTTCTAACTTTTCTATACCAAAGCCAAGTTTTTATGACTGAAATGGACTTCTACAACCTAAATGAACTTGTAACAAACACAAACCATCTATATAACTAACTGAAGCTCAGTGAGTTCTCCTATTCCAAACACTCCCTATTGCATTGTCTGTTTTGATTTTCTAAATGAAGTGGGAGATTTAGCTGTGGAGATTAGAAAGTAAACATCAATTAAGCTCAATTATAGTGAGATAAGCAACTAATACCTAAAAATAAGCAGTAAACTATGAGTAATAACCAAATGCTATGTATGACCAATAATAACTATGAAGATGCAATCTCAACAAAGATCATGTAATCTAAACATTAAACTAAACACAGATAACTAAACTAATAAGAAATAGACAAGAACAAGCAGTAATTAAGCTAATACTACAGTAGATACATAAATTGAAAAAGATGCTTACAAGCTTTCCAAACTGTAAAACTATGGACCAAGGATCAATAATTACCCTAACACCTCCCCTGAGGCTCTAAACCAACTCTCCATCATCTGGCATACTCCAATCTTCTTCTTCTTCCTTTTTCTGATTTTTTTTTTCTGTTTATTTATTTATTTTTATATTTATTGATAATAAAACTGAAATAGACTTGAAACTTGAATTTCTGGAATGAAATCTTACATTAATTGAAAATAACAATTACAATGTTGGAATTTAAAAGTTACAATACTTGGAAAATGAGCTAAAATTACAACTAAAAACTAACTAGGTGCTCCACTGCCTCTCTATCTCTTTTATAACTCCAAATTAGGGTTCCCATGAGTCCTTGTCTCTTTCCCAGCAGCAATTGTAACCATTGGATTACTAGGGTTAATCTTGGCCGTTTAAATTCCTTGGCGCCAAAACTTCCTTTGGCTGTTTCTTGGATTATTGATGCCAGGGAGGATGTTTTTGGAGTTTAGCCTTTGTTTGAGTAGGCAGGGGGGGGGGGAAATTGAGTGTGCAGGTGGTGAAGGTAGGGGTGATGATGAGGGGGGTTGGCTTGTAGCAGGGTGAGGTGGAAGGGACAGGGTCAAAGTTTGACCGAGGTTGGAGTATTAATATTAAACAGGGTGTTTGTGGATTGGGCTGAGGGTGTTGATGGGCCAAGGAGAATGGGGTGGGCTGGTGAATGGGTGGTTTGGTTTTGTTTGGGTTTGAAAACTATTAAGGGTCCGGTTGGTGTAGTAAATTAGCACAAGGACCATTTTTTGCAATTTGACAAAACCAAGGGGCTGAAAATGTAATTTTCCCCATAGTGTCACCAAGGACTATTGTTGCAAAGTTCAATATTCCGAAAACCAAATTTGCAATTTTTTTTTATTTCAAAATTCCCAGGGACTATTTTTGCAAATTTCCAAACTCCAGGGACCAAACATGCAACTTTTCCAAATTTATCACCCAAAGTCCGCTTTTGATAACTTTTGAATTTTTAAGGACTTGGGTTGACTTTTCTTTCAAAATAAATGCATAGGGACTATTTTTGACAAATTTTGAAACTTGGGGGACTGAAACTGCCAATATTGCAAACTTTGATCGTTTTTCTTTTGTTTTTGCTCATTTTACATTTAAAACACATAAAACACAATCCCTGGGATAATTTAAGTATTTTGATTACTTAAAACTCATTTTGCTCATTTTGCATTTAAAGGAAGAATTTGTTGTTAAAGATCGTTTAAGCCCATCTAGGATATAGTAACAATGATTTGCACAGCGGAATAAGAACTTAAGAATCAAAGTTACTTCAAGGTTTTCTTTATTATAAATATAAAAACTACTACAACTACTAAACTACTACTAACGCTCTATGCGTTTCTAGACTCTCATTGGAAAGACTAGCTATGAATGAATGATCTGTAACCTAGACGCCTACCCTCTTTATATAATAGAGGGAGGTTACAAACCCTAGCTTCCTACGAAAGCTAACTATTACATATTAGGTCCTCATTGTTTCTTCTTTCTTCATTCTTTGCTTGTAGGTTTTGTAATCTTCAAATCTGTAATTCCCAACATTTGTTACAACCCACTTAAATGTACACCCAAATCGCCTTAGCCTTCCGTGTATGCACTCATCTTTAGTGCATTATTGTTACATGTTTAAACCCTTAGTTGATTATCTAATTGATTACATGGTTGCTAAGTCGAGTCATATCCTTGTACATATTGTTTTGGGACGATTGGGACTCATGGGTAAAGTACTTATGTTATGGAGTAATGCGGAAGAACATCATTTATTACCCCATATGTGCATTAATTTTAAAAGTACTGCAAGTGTTTTGATTATCATGATTCGAGTCATTAGATTATTTTATTGTAAAGTATGTAAAAATTCAAGTGTAAGGGGAATGATCATTCTCTATGATGTATTATTTTGGATGGTAGGGTAAGAGTGTATGCTAAAAAAAAATAAAAAAAAAAAATAAATAAATAAATAAATAAAAGAAAAAGAGAAAAAACATACGGACTACCATCCCGTTTCATTCTATGTATATTTTATGTTTTTGTTATTTTTGATTTATTAGCTTAAGTCGAGTCTAGTCTTGGCTTAGCAACGCCATATTGTACATGTAATTAACCAAGATGATTAACTCGCCACCAATAAAGATTGGCTTTATCCAACAAAACCGTGTATTCCATATCCCTACACCTAACGTTATAACCCTTTAAAAGACCTCTTTGATAGTTTATCCTAGGTGCTTACGCCATGTGGTGAAGGTTTGATCATTTCCCAAGCCTATGGTAATCTATTTTGCTATGACAGGTAGTGAGAGATGTTTTCCATTTCCATATTGTGATATATACTTTATTACACCCGAGAGATGTGAGTATCTAAACACTATTTGTGAGGTGCTAGTATATGACCTCCGTGTTTGTCTTTGGTCTTTAGTTGAACGATTATTTGTTGTAATTACTTTTATATTAGTGTTAAATGACCTCTAACTTGTATTTTGATTAGAATAAAAGCGCATTTGCTTGAGGACAAGCAAATCTCAAGTGTAAGGGTATTTGATGAGGCGAAAAATGAACCGTTTTTAGGGGGTCATTTTAGCCCAGATTTGAATTTATTTGATCAAATATTGCCCTAAATCGTTCCTTTTGTCATTTTAGGTACTTTTGGAGTGAATTCTGGAAAAGGAAGCATTTTAGACTTTTTTGGAGCATAAAAGTGAAGAAAACGGCAAAGTCTTAATTTTCCTTGCTAGGAACAGTACCTGACGGCGTCACGTGCTCCTTAATGACGGCGTCAAGAGTAATACAAGATGTGGAAGTGGATAAAGTCCGTGACGATCCAGAAGAGTTTTACACTATGGGCATGACGGCGTCACCATAGGCCGTCATTGTGCAAATACAAGTGACGGCCCAGAGTAGAAGTGCACATGACGGCGTCAAAACTGGATCTAGGCAATCCGATTTCATTATGGATGGCGAGTTGACGGCGTCAGAAATTCCTTCTTGACGCCGTCACCCTGTAAAATCTATATATAGTTTTGCAATTTTCATTCATTAAAGAGGAACAAGTAGGGTGTAACTTTGGAGAAACCCTAGCACGAATATTACTGCTTTTTCAAGGGTTTTTACCCTTTGAAACCTTTCATGTCAATTTGAGATAAGTACTCTTTCAATTCAATCAATATGTCTATGTGTTGCTTGAATATATCTTACACTTGTCTTGAATTCTACATGCTAGGCTAGATCTCTTTTGTGTTTGCTTAGATGTAGTGAAACCTAGATGTTAATTATGGGTTGATTGTTTGTTTATAGTTGTTACGGATGATTGTATTCGATGTTAGGCTTAAGAAAACTGGCAGACTTCCATTGGTGACATGCTTGAACGTCTTAAGAAACATGATCAGAGGTGTACTATGATTTTTGGTTGTATTTAATGCGTAAAAGAATTCTAATGATCCCATGTTAGGAGCTTCTAACGGCTCGACATATGAGTGAAGTAGGATCCTATAGAGTTAGGGAATATTGTACACGGCCCTACGACTGGTATTAAGGAATATAACCCGTCATCCATGCAATTGTAACAAACTATCAACCTGTAAAAGATATCTAGGGAGTAATGAAACCTAAGTAAACACAACTCTCCCTATCATTGTTCACACCACTAGTTTAATTAGCTTTATGTTCATTTCTGTTATTTTATTTTGATTGCATCTTAGTTATTGGGTTAGTTGATTAGCAACTAATATCGCTCAGTCTTCCAAAAACCGAGATTTTTAATTGCTTTTATAAAAATATAAAAATACAAAAAGAATCATCCCTCACCTCTGGACCTAGTTTTTAGGCTTTCTAATCCTAGCGACACTATTCCTGAGTTGAACGATCAATCCCCCAGTACTTGTCACTATACTATACTATAACGATCAGGTACACTGCCTGGTGGGGGTTGTAAGCTTCTCGAGATCCCTCGAGAGGTAAAACCTGGTGCAATTCTCACGTATCAATTCTATTATTTCATTCCCTACTTTTACCGAACAATAGATTTTTTTTTCTTTTTTTTTAAAGAGGTATTCTCTTTCTTTACAATTTCATTCTTTATTGCATTTCCATTCTTTACGATTTAATCGTACCAAACGTCCCCTTAATGTCTTTGAATTTCACAAACATACACAAAAAAACACACAATCAAAAGTAATCATAAATTCTACTTAAAAAGCATTCATTAATTGTTACTATCACAAATCTCGTCATTGATCATATCTTTTCAAAACTAAGTTTCAAGTTGATTTTAATTTCCTGATTTTGGGTTTTAAGTTATCTATTTACAAATGGTTCGTTAGATATGGATGATAATAATATTATTGATAAAGAAAATCAAGTTATGGATGACTAAAATCATGTTGTTGGGCGTAAATCGGGTTATGGATGAAGAAAATCAGGTTATTGGAGAAACATATTTAAATATGGATTTAGAAGATGATGTAGCTGTTGTCACAAATAAAATCACATGTGATTGGTTTAGATGTCAAATCACATGTGATTAAATTAAGAATCACATATGATTATATTAAAAATCATGTGTGATTGTAACATAATATATTGCTGGTTACTTGAATGTATAAGGTTTTAGATGGATCACGTACTCACGCGAAATGATAATATTGCCCATCCATTAATAATCATTTTAAAACAATTAATTTTAATTAAAAACTAGTTTATTCTACACTATTTGATCAAATATATAAGGATGGCAGGGTTGTAATCTTTTGATCCTAAAAAAATAATAATCTTTCAAGATTTATTATTATTATTATTATTATTATTATTATTATTATTATTATTTTAATATATATTTTAATATTATAGTTTGTTTCTATCATAATAACTGCTTTACCATCTTCTTTTAAGACTACTAATATTCACTAGCAAATAAGTTCGTTAGACTGATTAATAAAGAAGCTTTTTTATGTAACTTTTTAAAGGAGTTTGAGCAAAGCATTGTTTATAATAATGCAAGTGTGGCGTTAATCCCATGAGGCACTCGGTGTTAACGGTGTTATCACACCGCCTCATCAAATTCGACACCGTTAATTCATGCGTTGTTGTATCAACGCATGCGGCACGTTGAAAGAAGAAAACTCTTTTTTTTTAATTGATTTTTGTGTGTGTGTATGTTTTAATTGGTTTATGGTGGGTCTCAAAAAGAGGGTGTTATTGGTGTTATTAGTGAGGGGTAGTTTTGGATATTGATTTTAAAAGTGAGGATGGTGATATAATGTGACTTGTCAACACTTTTTGATGTTATTACACCCAATGCTCTTGAGTGAAAACTAGAATTGCGACGGGCCGCCGCGTTGCGGGCGGGCCTGTTTTTTTTTTCCCCTTTTTCTACCAGCCATGATACTAAAACATACTAAAACAGCAGCAATACCAAACATTGATTATGGTTTTAAAAATGCAGCATTACTAAATCCAGCCGATATCAGTCTTCAAAATGAAAATGCTAACAGTACCTTTGCCACTAACAGTAATCACCATATTACAAAAACCATAAATATCCTCTATGCAACAGATTTATTCTATGGCACAAATTGAAATTGACCCCTTTCATTTAACTGCTTGACATGAAATTGCACCGACCAACACGGCAGCCAATCAAACCTTTTCTTTTGATGATTACATAAAACAAATCCTTCATTCATATGGCAGCTCCAACGCAATCATGCACTACCTGATAAACACATATATAAACGTATTGTATTAAAAAAATGCATAACTTGATCATTATATTATGTAACCTGTAATACAGCCAACTCCTTGACTAACTTAAGATTATGGCCATCTTCAACCTCGTGAAGGGCGATCTGCCACTTCTTATCATTAGTCACTGAAATCCCAGGTGCAAGAATCATCATCTGCCACTTCTTATAAACAGGTTTCTTTTTTCCTAGATTAAACTTACGTCCATTTGTAATAGAGCATGCTGATAATACCTGAATTTAACAGCTTCAGCCTGCAGGGAGAGGAATTGTGCGTGTGGTTGACTTCTCGCGTCATCCCTGCAGGTTGGATTTATCTAAGCCACTTTTATTTTTGCTCAAATTTTCAAAAAATACTATAATTTACCAAGTTATAGTAGTTCGATGGACAAAACTGAATATGAAATAAATAGATGCGTATTATTTTATTCTCAGATTTTTTGGTTAGTACCGACAACGAAGCTACTTATACATACCGGGATCACCGAAATGATCATACGAATGGCAAATATAGTGAGCAGAACATGTTGACGCATTAGTTGATATACAAATCGTTCGCCTTTTTTGTAAAAGAAAAAAAATCCAGACGGTATCCTCTTGTTGCCTGTGACTAACCTGCACGGACGGACTGTATCCTCTTTGAAAGTGCAATACTTGTTTGTCGAGGTCCTGGTTGCCGCCCTCTTCTTGGCTGCATGCCTTTTGTTACTGGAGGCATGTCACGTGTTCCCGACAAACCTATATCTACAATGTTATAAATGAATTAGCATATGGTCTCTTGACTGTTTGGTGTTATACAATGGGTAAGTGAACAGGGATACTAACGAATGGTAACATACATAATGACTGACTGTCGCACTAACCTGAGGGTACATCCATTGCCACTCATCCCCGAACAGCGTCTGCGCGCATAGGTGTTCCCCGCTGAGTCACTATAGGGTCTGCATCAGGTGGTCTTAAGCTTTCGGAATGAGTCAGTTGTGCCTGTGGCAACAATAAGGCAACAGATTTAATAAGTATTCATTTCACATGGGCCATACATTTTTGAAGGCAAGCTGCACTGACATTGATGGACAACTGGTTTTTAAAGGTTGTGGGATAGTTAGTTGTTGATTCAACCGTTCACCTGTACCTCCATGTATTGGTGACGAAGAACATGGCCTACCTGATAATGGCACAGGTATAGCAATGAATCTATGGTTGTCACTTCTACTTGAACAGTTTGAATAGCATTTAAAAGGACATATTATTTATAATCTATATTATTCATTTCACATGGGCCATCATTTGTGTCTATCAAATTCTTATGGTGTGGATAAACAAATATTCAACTAACTCTTTTTTTCTCTAGAAAAATTTGTAATACAGTACCTGTGTCACTGTGTGTATGCATGTGAATTTTAATTAGTCCATCCGTTTTTGCATTTGAGGCCATTATTGTCACGCGAATAAATGGTACTCTTATTTGACTCTTTGTTAATACCTATAGCAGGCGTAGTTCAGAAATGTTAATTATAACTAAAAGCACCAATTGTATTGTGTCTACAGCAATCGAACAACGTAAGAACTGATTGGTAGACTAACCTTGAGGAGCTGAATGGAAGCATCTGTTACCTGCACTTCAGAAGACCGGACCATTTCTGACTTTTTGTTAATATCTGTAACAACATGTTCAAAAGAATTAAAAAAACAGTAACCATTTTTTATACCTCTAACCAAGTAGACTTTTCATTAGAACTAATATCTTAGTTGAAGATACCTACATATGTTATGAACTGATTCACCTGTTACATTCCTGGCAACAGAGTGACCCACAGCTTGACATGTTGTAGCAATAACAGGATTCGATGACACAGATAGAGTTTCGCTTCCGGTAGTATTAAGCGAATCATTTATTTATTCATATAGACGATGTTCAGCAGTAAACTTTTCTGTTGGACCAGTAGGAGTTGTACATATGTAATCCATTGTCAGATTGGTGGCGCAAACTACTGGCAGCTTCCCACCGAATTGTATATCATGGTTATTGGCTGCAATATGAAGAAAGTAATAAGAATTAAAATTACTTGGAACATGTATAAGACCGAATAGAAAAAAAAATGTGTGCTTACATGTATATTGGGTAATTTGATTGTGAACCAACTGAGCCGCAGCCAAAGGAGTACTAAAACAAACCTTGTCTGACACGCCTTTGTCGCGTACCACCCGTGTTCACATTATGGGAACTAATATATGGCATACTGTATTCGGCTATGACAATGATAGCAAGTGAGAGTTTAACATGCATAAAAGTAACTATACATTGTATAGCAAATCTCTTTCAGAGAAACAGGTTTCTATAACAGCATACCTCTAATGGTTAGCAGTGCGCCTTCAGCGTTCACACCGGAATTCAAGTGACAAAGCATGAAGCGAGAAAATGGATTTCGTACCATCTTAGATGCAAGCAGGTCTAATAGGAAAAGAACACGTCCTAGCTTAACTAAGCAACCCCAGGACCCAAAAAAGATACTTTATCAGCTTCACAAAAATTAAATAAGTGCATAAGCCGGGAAACATACATTTATTTCAACGCATTATCATATTGACCGACAAAACACACACTCTCATTATCAAACCAACACGGCATTGACGCCTTTTTTTTACTAATAGGCTACTATATAATGTGTACTTTTTCCAGATGATAAATATCAAAAGATAGGAAATCCTTCTACAGGTCGATCACCTTGTTGCACAAATACATGTCTTTGCTTTTGACTCTCCAATAAGCATTAACCTGCTTCGTCAAGATATTGTATGATGTTAATATAATCCACATAATTGTACAAATGGGAGAAATAGAAGCAATCATGATGGCACAATTGAAATAGGGAACATAGAGTATCTACAACAAATAGGCAGGTTGCCCTTCAGCAAAAACAGGGCGGTTCAGGTTGGGTTGACCCAACGCCACTTACTTGTCCATTACTGTAAACTCCTAGATAAGTGCTACACTAATTTGATTAAAGCAATTACTTTAGACAAATAATTATATAACTGGTAGAATAAAAGGGCATTTAAGGTTATAAGCACTTAAGGTTGCGCAATCTTCAAAGTTAAAACTTTGTCACTTGACATTAGAACAGTCAAAACACCATAAATAATCAGTTCGAATGCAAATAATCATAGCACCTTTGGCAATAGCTGCAGCTATCCTTACTTTCTACCATCCAAGTAAATGCTTATCAGCAAGATAATTCTTAAAATGTTAAACATTACTTATGAAAAAAAAGATAATGACTCCGAAAATAACGCGAAAATGGCAAAGGTTAAAAGTCTCAAATAAATAATAAACAATAAAGAAAGCCTAGAATGTAGAAAGGAGGTGTCTGGCATTACAGTTTTACCATGACTATGTGATATCAAAATAATAAGGTGTATCATTAATTCGGTATCGAAATCCAAATAACCATCTTCTTCATAACAATACATAGTTACCGATCTCCATCACGCATATTTTATGAATAAGCATAAGGTCAATTAAGCATCCAAATTTGTTATCACGCATATTTTATGAAAACATAAAAACCAAAACCCCTAATTTTTGTTTACATAAATCTGGATATAAAGGACATAAATTATTAGGTAAATAAAAACCCACCTGATGATTAAAATACCTTCGTGATTACATCAACAACAAAACCCAGCGTCTCCTTTAGCCAATAATCAGAGCAGCCACTATTTCCTATCAAAATACGAAACTCAAAATACGAAATTCACACCTCTCAAAGAAGATTAAACCATGGATTCAACAATCCAAAACTGAACCATCATTAAATTGCTAAAAAAAATGACAAAAACGATAAAAAAAAAATAGTCTAAACTTACATAATCGATTTGGGCAAAACCAAGAATATGCTTCTTCTCCGTAATAAAATCCACAACCTCCTATATGTCATCAAAGAATAAAACTAAAAATCATAAAAAGAAAATTGGAAAAGTAAATCAAGCCGTGAAAAGATATATACAAACCTCATCTCCGATCATCTTCTTCATCATCGGGCTTCATGCGTGTGTGTGTGGGAACCTGTAAGAAAAAAGGACGATGGAGGTTTCATAAGAGGATCTGGATGGTTCTAGCTTCATGTGTGTGTGTCGCTATACTTATCCTCAATCTTTTTTGTATTTGTTTTTTTGTTTTTTTTACCAGATATCAAAACAAACGAAACAGGCTAACTTTTTTGGGCTGGGCCGGCACAATTTTTGGCGGGAAACTTGTAAGGCAATACGGCGTCGTATTGCATAGGGTTTAATAATATGTATAATTTACACATCTATACACTGTTATGCTTTTATATTGTACATTAGTAATTTGTTTATTTTATTTGAACATTTTATAATTATAAGCTTCAACTTAATGTATCAAACATATCTACAAGTAAAAATTTCAGCCTCAGTTCCAGTTTTTATATGCTTTAGCTTTAGCTGCAGGCTTCATCTCCAATTAGTTTCGCCAAACGTATGTTAAGGAAATAATACAAGATACAAAAGCTACCACATATAAGGTACAACAATAACCAAACAGAACTTAAGCTTGATAGGTTTATGACTCGTTGTGTACGTTTTTCTGGTTCATTAGCCCATCTACTCATCTGTACAATGTTTCACATTGAAGTTAGAGTCACTAGAAAGTTTTTTACCATTGAAGTCAGCTTGATAAAAAAGCTTATTTTATGATAAATGCTTTACTAAAAAATTACAGTATCACGCTCAGTTAATCAAGACGCTCTTACCTAAACTTGAAAATGACTTGATAAATCTGCTCTTCTTGTACAACAATGGTCCAATCAATGAATCAAATATTTACTAAAATACAAAGGTCATCCAACGAAATAAATGTGTTGTTGTGTTGTACCATGCTACGATTACAATGTATATAACATAACACACATAATTTCTGTAAGTAGGATTGCGTACAATTTGTTAATAAAAAGATGCATTGATCACCTACTTAACAGTAATAGAGAATGTCTATTATAAGCATTGATTAGTGCATTATATAAACGTTAGAATATTGCTGAGTTAAAGCTTGGTACATCCACGTCCTAAGAGCATTGGTAACCTTGGTGCCATGGCCCAAAAGTTACTGCCACATCAGCAAAAATCTCTATGGCACCAGAAATCTGACGGCACCACATTCTGGCCGTATCCCTTGGCACCAGAAATTCTGGTGCCGTCAGCATTTTTTTTTTCTTTTACATAAAATTAAACATACATAATATTAACTAAAATAACCTTCATTAAAAAAAAAAAAAAAAAACATTAAAAAAACAAACATTACATAAAAAAAACACACACATTACATTTAAAAAAAAATACATAAAAATAGAAACCTAATTAAACAAGTTCCATAAATGATCCACAAGGTCTTGTCGAAGCGCGTCGTGCACTTTACTATCTCGGAGTTCTTTATTTTTTCTCAAATGTAAGTCACACCTTTCGACCCAACTATCTGGCATGTTCGGAGTTGGATCAACGTATGTGTCTCTTAAATTCACCTCGAATCCTTCGTCTTCCAATATCATGTTATGCAACATTATACAACAATACATGATTAGCTTCAAGGTGTTGATGTGCCAAGCACGTGCTGGTTGTCGCATAATTCCCCAACGACCTTGTAAGACTCCGAAAGCTCGTTCAATATCTTTTCTAGCACTTTCTTGAACCCTTTTGAAGTTCAAATACTTCTCAGACCTTGCAACACTAAACGTTTTCACAAACACGGACCATATCGGATAAATGCCGTCGGCTAAATAATAACCTTTGTTATATGTATGGCCGTTAACTTCAAATGGACATAACGGAGCTGTACCGGCAAGTTCAGCATCAAATAACGGTGAACCATATAACACATTAAGATCATTATTTCCCCCCGGAACCCCAAAATATGCATGCCAAATCCATAATCTTTGATCCGCAACCGCTTCTAACATAAGAGTTGGGTATTTATGATCACGCCTTTTGAATTGAGCTTGTAAGGCCTTTGGGCAATTTCTCCAGTCCCAATGCATACAATTAATACTCCCGAGCATTGCCGGGAGTTTATGTTTTTCTTCATGCAATGCATATATTTTTTCAACGTCTTCTGCATTAGGCTGCCTTAAATATTTTTCGTTGTATAAAACATGTATGCATTTACAAAATGCATCTAAACATTGTCGGGAACAACGTTCACCAATTTGCAAATACTCATCTAATGAATCAGGTGCAGTGTCGTACGCCAATTGGCGGATGGCGGATGTGCACTTCAAAAGAGGACCAATACTTAAACGACCGCATGCATCAAAACGTTGTCTAAAAAAATTAAAGTACTCAGGAAGAGGTTGAACATCATAGCTTAAAATATCGTTGAGAATTTTATTAAAAAGTCTTGAACTCATACGATACCTTCGCTTAAAATTATCTTCGGGATATTTAGGATCATTCTCAGCGTCGCCAAAATAGTCTTCGATTAAACGTTGTTCCACCTCTTCCCGTTCGCGTGGTATGTATGCCCTTGTTCTCTTTTCATGCGAACTGGATCCCCCCGCTTCTTGATCATGCAAAGCTACAAATTGCTGGTACGCCGCATAACTTTGAAGATATCGCTCTCGATCATCATTAAAAAAAGCATCATAATAAGGGTCGTACATAGGATCGTTGGGATTATTATTTGGATTCATATTTGAAAGAAAGATTGATAGAAATGGGTGTGGATTAAAGAGTGAGTGAGTATGGTTTTTTATAGAGTTTAAATGGTTGAAAAATGGTTTTTTTTTTTTTTTTTTTTTTTTGGCTTATAGCCGTTAGTCCCTATTTGAATTCCAACGGGTAGTTCTCTTTTCAAACCTTCCAATTTTCAAAAAAAAAAAAGAAAAAAAAAAAAAAAAAAAAAAAAAAAAAAAAAAAAAAAAGGCTACCGCGTGGGCTGGCCACCACGGCGCAACCACCTATGGCGCCAACCCCGGTGTCGTGCGTGTCAACATTTTTCGGCTGCTAGGAAAAACGCCAGCCATGGCGCCTTGGTACCCCTCACTCTAAGTAGTAAGTAGTGTATAGATTTTGTTACAAACTTTGAGATTTGTAAGCTGACTTCCTCACTGTTATTTTTTATATTTGCATACCTGGTACAATGATACAATTGTTTATAGCTTGAAATTTCGTGTGCCTATAAAACAAGACCAATTTTAATATTTCAACCTTAATTGTAAAATGTAGGTACAACAATGTGCATAGTTATAAAACCTTTAATTTACTAGTAATATTTTATTGTGAAATGTATCTTAAATTTACGACAAGAAAACATATGCATACAGACAACTACAGTGTACAACCCTACAATGATACACCCACATACATTGCTAACCGGGCCTTTTTAAACACCGTACATACGATATGTTATTTTAATAGCATTTCGTAACACGTCTCTGTTTTTTATTTTATGGGAGGTCTATTTTTGTGTTACTGACAATAAAAATTGAGTACCACAATCTGCATAGTAGTACTCACTCATGTACAATGGTGGTCTCACCTCTACTATATATGGTGTACGACTTCATAAATATCAAACACGTATACTTAGTGGGTGTTTGGTTCGTTGAAATTCGGTGTAATTCGTTGTAATTGTAATCTGAATTACATTACAATCTTGTTTGTTTGCCAGGATAGATGTAATTGTAATTCAGATTACATTACATTGCTTGTTTGGTTTGCAAGGTAATGTAACTGGATTACAACCAATTACGTCCAGTGATGTAATACAAATTACTTAGCAAACTTGATGGAATGTGTTGAATTATGTTGTAATTCAGAGTTTTAAAATTTAAATACCATTATTTATCTTTAGTTGTTATTATTTTAAAAAATAAAAAATAATTATAATGATAATTAATTATTATTATTATTATTATTATTATCATTATTAATTATTAGTTATTAATTAATTATTATTATTATTATCATTATTACTATATTAAAAATATTAATTATATATTATTATTATTATTATTATTACTATTTTATTATTATTATTATTATTATTATTATTATTATTATTTAATAAATAATATTATTATTTAATAAATAATATTCTTATTACTATTTTATTATTATTATTATTATTATTATTATTATTATTAATTATTAATTATTAATTATTATTATTATTATTATTAAAATTACTAATTATTATTATTATTATAATATTATAATTGAATTATTATTATTATTATTATTATTATTATTTAATAAGTAATATTATTATTTAATAAATAA
This sequence comes from Artemisia argyi, assembly GCA_030686995.1. Taxonomy (NCBI): domain Eukaryota; kingdom Viridiplantae; phylum Streptophyta; class Magnoliopsida; order Asterales; family Asteraceae; genus Artemisia; species Artemisia argyi. Next base: position 49,230,821 of record CM060685.1, read on the forward strand.
TATTCTTATTACTATTTTATCATTATTATTATTATTTAGTATTTTATTCTTTATTTATTTATTTATTATTATTATTATTATTATTATTATTATTATTATTATTATTATTATTAATGTTTTTCTGAATTACATTACGTTGCGAGTTAACCAAACACAATGACAGATTTCATCAATTACAATTCGAACACATTACAATTACAACACATTTCAATTCTTTGAATTACAATTCATTAAAATTACAATTCCTTCTAAAGATTACAATTCCTTCAAAAATATTCTGTAAACCAAACACACCCTTAGGTATTATAAAATTGTTACACAATTGTCTCTAATGATGATTTTATGTACTTATAAATGTAAAAGCTCGTAGAAAAAAATTAAGGGGTAGGTTATTCTCACGGGCCCTATTTCTATTAACCGAACCCTCTCTAAAAGATAGCTCACTTTTTTTTTTTTTTTTTTTTCCTTATTTTGTCGTTTAGTTGTCTTTTTTTTTCTTTTTTTCTTTTTTTTTTTAAATGTTTGGTATAGTATATATATTTGGTATAGTATATATTTTTTGTAATGTTTTTTTTGTTTTATTTGTTACGTTTATATAATTAACGTCCAATAACGTTACCACATTAAACGACTATGACAACAAATGTTATTATTCAATTAAACAACAACGTTAACACATTATTTAAAAAACAACAACATTTACGACATATGAAGATTATTCAAATCATTTAAAAGATCATGGAGCCGGGCACTTGACTGACAAGCGTGATCCTCAGGATTCCTTGCCATTTCTAACTCCATTTCCAGCACCTTTATTCTTTGCTTCAACAACTTGTTCTCATTTTTTGTAGCAACGCACTTTGAGCAATGCGTTGAAGAAGAGGCTTGACTAAAGTGCTCTGCTTCAAATTCATCTTTCCACTTGAAGTATCGACACCCATAGTCGTTTGTACCTGGCTGTTACATGTTAAGAAAATAATAAGAAATGTATTTTTAACAAACAAATTATTTACATAACTAAGCAAACGTATGATTATTTACCACTGAAAGAGGACATGCATAAAACAGTCGCCCACGACTACCATCTTGTCAGGATTTCCGTTCTACAATAAATCCTCTATTACATCGGCACCAGAAAGGATTTCTTTGGCTCATCTGACCAAAGAATTTGCATAATAATTTACATCAGCAATCAATAATGTTATTACTAATTTAAACAAAGTAATAATAACTGGTGCAGAACTAACACTCTACAAAAAAGCAGACTTTTAAGTTTCAAACAATTAACATTTAAACGATGTTGAATAATCATTTACAACATATGATTCACTATGTTTACAATGGTTTTGTCGGTGTCTCTATTATTTACAACATAAATCAGTAATCATTTACAATGGTTTTGTCGGTGTCTCTATTATTTACAACATAAATCAATGAACCATTAGTCGATCTTGATACAAAGTTTCCCATTCGGCTGCAACTGGCTCTCTGAAATGCCTCCATTGTGGGTGGATATAGGGTAGTCGAAAATCTCTGTCGAGCGTCAGTACAATGTAGTGAGCACCCACACGGGCAATCACAATGGGGTCGGTTCCTTGTGATGAGTTTGGCCTGGTAAAAAGCGGAAAACATGTGTTCCAACCTTGATCGGATATAAATACAACAGGTCGGTGAATGCTTGAAGCGATAACCGGCCCCGTGAGTGGCATCACCATCCAGCGATCGTTAGGTGCAGGTCCATTGAACCAGTCTATTGTATACCAAAGTCGGTCAAAGTCTTGTTGGTCCCACATATCTATGTATCTTTGCCTATGATAATCTAACTCTTGCAATAACATACCTCTGACTTCGTCCCACCTATTTTCGTTTTGAACAATACAGTGGGCAACGCACCGAAACCCACAATTTCCATCACCCTCAACATTATGTATGCTTATTACGAGTGGACGGAAAACAGGTGGAATATGCTTAATAAACGCATTGCTCACACTATCTCCAGCATAAAATCTATGGCGTAGAGTATCACCCGTGTAAGAGCTATGTCTTGCAGGTTCTTTCCCCATGTTCGGCACTTTTGTAGATATTGAATTCGTAATTCTTCGGTGATCTACGATTGGTACTTCATCAAAGTCAGGGACTTCATTCAAGTCCGGGTCTTGTGTAGCCTTGCCCTTTTTGTCCTTTGCGCTCGGACGACCACGGGTATTTTTTTGAATAGCTGGTTCACGGGTGTCAACAACTTCAGGTTGGAATATCTCTCTCAACTTCGTTAACATATTTTTCTTGACAAACGACGTTGATTTGCTAAAAATATTCTTGAATTGTTGCACGCCATTGTTAAACGAAGTATCATCATCATCATCATCACCAGCTTCACTGGAATAGCCATCTTCAGGCGGAGGCCTATTGATAACAGGCCACGGAACAGATAGGGTTCTCCAAAAAATAGGAATTTCATCCAGTGGAATGGGGCGTCCTGAATTCAGTAAAAGCGACTTATGTAAATTACTGATAATAGTGGGGGAAACAACTTGATAGTTATAAATTTAATATACTTACCATGATATACATAGTATTGCATGATGTGAAAGCATGGTAGTCCGTGAATTGACAGCAACTTATGGCTACATTTGTCTGGTGTGATCGACAGTTGGAGTTCTCTGTACATGAGAGTGAAAGCATGTTTGGAAACTTTATACCACAATTCTTCAAATATATCAACATTACAATGATTTAGTTTCTCGTTCATGCTTCTATTAAAACTCTCTTTTATCCCAGTTTCTTGCGAAATGAGAATCTTATCAATTGACCATAACAACCTGTCTAATTTGGATTGTGTGCCGCCCAAATATAATTTCAACAACGCGTGGTGAGCCTCAACTCTGCACGTTGTTGACTGGCCGTAATAGCGATATTGGTCGGTAATATACGAGACAAACTTGGGTGCGTATTGTCGCAGCCACGTGTTATATAGATACTCAGCGACATCTGCAAAAAAACCATGAATTAATAAAAGGTCATTCGGGTGCTTTTTTATTAAAATAATTAATAATTAATAATTAAGTACCCGGATGGTTGACCAATTTCTGTTGTAGGCGTTGATAATGTTGCCTGAACGATTCGAATGTCGGAGCTTTAACCATCCAATCCCATCGGTTTTTAACGGACTCATACTCTTTTGGGTCACTGAATTTATTTTTGCAAAACTTAGCTAGATTTTGCTGTATATGCCATCGACAGAGTAAATGGTGAGCGTCAGGAAATTCTGCTTCGCATGCGCCAACCAACGCTAAATCTCTGTCAGTGACGATAACACGTGTGTAATATCGTTCGTCTATGACATCCTTCACACGTTGCAATACCCATTGAAATTTATGCCCTTGTTCATTGTTTAAAAAGCTATATGCCATTGAAAATGTTTTGTTTGTTGAAGTTACTCCAACAATTTCCAACAACGGCAATTTAAACATAGTGGTATTGTATTTGGAGTCCATCAACATGATTTCAGGGAATGTACACCATATAGCATACGACGTGGGGTGCACAAAAAATAGCTCCTCAAGCTCGTTTGTATGCTCATTTACCCTCGGGTACCATGTATACCCTGATTCCATCAAATGCTTGTAAAGGACTTGAATTGGAGTTCTACCACCTTCTCTGGCTATCCGGATCTTATTTCGTGCGTTATATATAGTTCTAACGCTAGACACGTTATCCGGATTACGACCCTGTATTGTCGAAAGTATAATACGTGGTTTCACGGTATAATCTGTCAATTCTTTGACCAAACCGAACTCATCATCCTTTAATCGCATTGCATATGGCAAACCATGCAACGACTCTAGCAAATCATGATTATGCGTATCATCCTTCACCCTCAGAGTCCAAATTTTTTTTGTATATTGATATTTCGCCGCCAATTTGAATGGACAATTTGTTTTAAAGGTACTGGTTTTCCGTTTTCCGGTACCTTCAGGTTTATACTTCCCACCCTTTGAATACCTATAATTGATTTCGTACAAATATCCCTTGTCTGCTTTGGTTCTGTCTTTAACAATGACAAAACCGAGCCCCCGAGCTATATTTTGCACCCATTCCGTTACTTGCTCTTCAGAACCGAATTCCTGAAAGTATATTGTCGAAAGTATACAACTTTATTTTTAGAAATGATACTTTTTTTTACAAATGATACATTTTTTTACAAATGATACCTTTTTTTTTGATTTTATTATTTTTTTTTACATATGATACTTTTTATAAAAAAGGTATCATTTGTAAAAAAAAAATGTATCATTTGTAAAAAAAAGTATCATTTTAAAAAAAAAGGTATCATTTTTAAAAGTATCATTTATAAAAAAATGTATCATTTGTAAAAAAAAAAAGGTATCATTTTTAAAAGTAATAATACTCTTCAAATGATACTTTTTTTTTTTGTAAAAAGTATACTTTTTTTTTTTTTTTTTTTTTTTTATTATTATTACAAATGATACTTTTTATAAATACAAAAAAAATAAAAAAATAAAAATAATAATAATAATAATAATACTCTTCAAAACCGCTCCACCCACCCACGGTTTTATCAAACCGTCCCACGGTTTTAACACCCCTCTCTCACTCACTCAATCCACTATCTCTCTCACTCACTCAATCAATCCACTCTCTCTCTCTCTATCACTAATAACACACAACTCTCTTTTTAGATCTAAAAAGTTGTTAACGTGATGTTGTAAGTGTTAGTGGTGGTTTGATGGTGATGTTTATGGGATAAAACTGTGGGTGGACCGCGGTTTTGAAGAGTATTATTACTTTTTTAGCGGTTAGATCTGTTTAGATCTAAAACCGTGGTGGTTTGATGGTGATTAAATGGTGATTGTTGGTTTAGATCTGTTTAGATCTAAAACTGTGGTGGTTTGATGGTGATGTTTATGGTGATTGTTGGTTTAGGGAGGGTTCGGTTAATAGAAATAGGGCCCGTGAGAATAACCTACCCCTTGGTTTATTGTGATGTTTTACTGGTGGTTTGAAGGTGGTTTCTTGTGATGTTTTATTTGTGATTGATCGTTGGTAAGAACTTGATTGTTGGTAAGAACTCTGTATTTTTTTGATCTATTTTTTTTAGATCTAAAGTAAGAACTTGTTATATTTTTTAGATCTAAAGTAAGAACTTGTTGGTGGGGTTATTCTGCTTAGTTGCTAAAAACTTGAATATTGGTGATGGCTCATATTGGCTTGTTACTGCTTAGTTGCTAAAAACTTGGCTTGTTGGTGATGTGAATATTGGCTTAGTTGCTAAAAACTTGGCTTAGTTGCTAAAAACTTGGCTTGTTACTGCTTAGTTGCTAAAAACTTGGCTTGTTGGTGGGGTTATTCTCACTGCCCTATTTCTATTAGTCCAACCCTCTCTACTTGGCTTGTTGCTAAAACATTAACTTGGCTTGTTGGGCAACATTAAACGAGATAGGGCGATGATGATTTAAAAAAAATGATTTTGGCATGGTATTTCCGAATGGACGGCAAAAAAAAAATCTTAATTTTGCTACCTTTGATGTTTCAGCCATATATGATATATCTTGGTAATGTGAAACTATTATAATCTGAGCCTACTCTTATCTCGATGCCTTTTTAATATGTAAAATAGAGATTACCTCTCGTGTGTAAAATTGTGATTGAGACATTTCTGCAGTTTTGTGTATAATCTGAGCCTACTATTGATGCTTGCTTTGTTTCACTTGGCTTCTTTGTGATGCTGCTTTGTTGTGAAATTTGCTGCTTTGTTGTTTTGCTTAGTTTCACTTGACTGCTTCGTTGTGAAGCTGTGTCCTTGTGAGAATGTGACCTTGTGAGAATCTTACTTTTGAGCTGCTTAGTTTCACTTGGCTGCTTCGTTGTGAAGCTGTGACCTTGTGAGAAACTTACTTTTGAGCTGCTTTGTTTCACTTGGCTGCTTCGTTGTGAAGCTGTGACCTTGTGAGAATGTGACCTTGTGAGAATCTTACTTTTGAGCTGCTTTGTTTCACTTGGCTGCTTTGTTTCACTTGCAGTTTATAATGGGGACCTTTGAGTATAACACCTCCCTTATACTGTTGAGCTTGTGACCTTGTGAGAATCTTACTTTTGAGCTTTGTGTCCAATCTTGTGATACTGCTTTGTTGTGAAATCTTCTTACTGTGGCACTTTTGAGCTTGTGACCTTGTTACCTTGTGTCGGATCTTATTTTGTGCTGCCTTTGAGCATCTTACTGTGGCACTTTTGACCTTGTGACCTTGTTACCTTGTGTCGGATCTTATTATGTGCAATCTTGAGAATCTTACTGTGAGCTTGTGACCTTGTTACCTTGAGAATCTTACTGTTGATGATTATGTGACCTTGTTACCTTTTGAGCTTGAGACTATAAGGCGATGATGATTACTTGTTAATCTGAGCCATTGTGTGGAATAACCTGCTTGTGTTTGCTGTGTTTGCACTTGGACAAAAATATTGTTGTGTTTGCACTTGGACCTGCTGTGTTAGCACTTGTGCACTTATTTGCACTTGGACCTGCTGTGTATCTGCACTTGTGCACTTGGACCTGCTGTGTATCTGCACTTGTGCACTTGGTTGTGTATCTGCAGTTGGACCCAAAAAATGCTTGTGTGCAAGCACTTGGACAAATGGTTTACTAATAGGCGATGACGAATGGTTTTTAAAACCGAATGGCATGGCAAAGTGATATTTTTATCACTTTGCAACCTTCATATCCGAGCCTAACATATTTTTAAAAACCGAATAAGGCGATGACGATTACGTGTTAGTCCGAGCCTTTGTGTGGAATAACCTGCTTGTGTTTGCAACTTGGAAAAAAAAATGTGTCATCTTGCTGTGTTTGCTGTGTTTGCACTTGGACAAAAATATTGATTTGTTTTTGCACTTGGACCTGCTGTGTTAGCACTTGGACAATTGGACAAACAAAAAATAACTTTGGACAAAAAAAAAAGAAAATATGTAAAAAAAAAAAAAAAAAAAAAAAAAAAAAAAAAAAAAAAAACAGCTAAAAGACAAATTTGTCAGATTTTTGTCAGCTACTTTGACCGGGCTAGGCATAGAGCCCGCCCGGTTAACACATCCCAAAATTAACTATAGAGATAATATATAGAGTGGTTATAGAGGGACATGCATGATTAAAGATGTACACGCTAGAGTTTTTAATCTAGCTATCAGGTATAATACTACGACTCGATCTATTTTACGTTACACATGTTCTGTAATAATTTAAGAAATGGATGTGTATGAAGTATTGCATATAGAATCTTATAGGGTCGTACCATCCATGACTTCAATGTAGTTTCTGCTTATTAAGAGCGCGTACAACATGTCGTTTCAATGCTGCTTGTATGACTTGCACTTGAAAGTATTGGTAGTTGTATGCTTTTAAGAGCTGCGAAAGATGGGTCATTCAGTACCCTAAGATAATGAGAGTTCGTACTCACAACTATAGAGAACTATCAATTATAATCTGTTATTCGTTGTATGCATTCCATTTCTTTTATAAACCTCAGACAAATGAAGTGAAATGCTCTCACTTATGGTAGTCTCAATTAGAAACACAAACCTATAATTATGTGATCTTAGACATACGTATGAGGTCGAGGATGTATATTTTGAATCCGGTGTCGGGACTAAAGATATTGTCTTAGCATGGATTATATTTGCTTTTCTTTGTACCGCTATAAAAAACTCGTACAAATGACCGAGTCGGTGTAAATCCACAGCTTTCAGATCATTGAACACACTTGATGTGGCTTATTCCAAGCAAATTAGTAGAAACAAGCTAGGTTTATTAGTTCAAAAGTTGAAACTGATGTATTTTTTTTGAACGGCAAAATTTTATAAAAAGCTAGCAAGGAGCTAGAAAAACAATTACAATGTATGTAATATTGGGTTTTGCAACCACAACATCTAATTTTTTTAGAAAACTTTGATTCTACTAGAACACCAATCAAAAACAGTAGAAACTATGTCATCAAACATGTTACTCCTGTTCATCTCACTAACCCAAAGATCTTGTTATTCCGATACCTCTAAATCACCCACAAAACCGTGTTGATATAGCATCCAACACTTTCCTTCGGTTGAAAAGAATGGTTAGCGAGTCAACCCAAGAAAATACGTCCTCGATGTTAATGAACATAGGATGATACATATCTAACCATCTGAACACTTTATCCCAAAGGGATTTGGCCGTACAATAGCAACATACTTTTCAAAGTGTTCTGTTTTAATACGTGTACTTTTTTTTGTCCAACTCAATGTAGCGAACTTTCAACTTTTGTACCAATCTACCCCATGAAACTTGTATTACCAGCTAACCTCAAATTTTTTACCAAAAACACTGCCACATAAGATTTCCATTAAACTTGTATTATTATTATTATTATTATTATTATTATTATTATTATTATTATTATTATTATTATTATTATAAATACTTTAAATACAAAATTATCCGCTAAACAAGATTATCCACAAAACAATCCCAATTGTTCTTATTCCAATCTCAAGCGCACCTGTTCTATATATCTCGTTTTTGTCTCTTCCAAAACAATGTTTCATCTACCAAACTACAACTACAACTACAACTGTAGATCTCATAAAGTAAATAAAAGATAATACGAACAAATCAATAATTCACACAGCTACAAACTTTTTTTTTTTTTTTTTTTCTTTCTCAAAACCAACGAATCACAAAATTAACTACTTGTTAATGTTATTTTTTTTTTTCTGTTTGTGTGGTTCCCATTTGTAGCTACTTGAATCACTGTTTGTTGTTTTTCCTTTCTATAAAACAAAATCAAACCACACAAATAACACCCCTTTGGTTTTTGATGTGTAAGATCTATCAAAACCAACATTCCCCAACCTCTTCAAACTACCATCTTCCTTGTCATCCGTCAGCATCTCCTGCTGCCATTGCCGCCGGCTCCACCATGTCCATCCACGTTACTACCATCACCTCTGTATTTGTTTTTTTTAAACAAACCTGTCGAAGATCTGAGAAAATTAAACAACTACGGTGGAGGCGATGGTGTCGAAGATCTGAGAAAGATAAAGAAAAGATGGAGATGAGTGGCTGAAAGATTTGATGAGTGTTTATAGTAGAAAAAAAGGGAGAAGATGAAGAGTAGTGCGGTGGGTCTGGTGGCCAGTGGTGTCACGTTTTGATGGATTAGAACATTTGATTGAGATGATGAAATTAGGGTTAGGGTTTAAAAGAACTGGGGGAAATTTTGAGCGGGTGGAGTATGTGGGGTTTGTTATACGTTTTTTTTATTAAATTTAAATGCTATGTATACCACTAACCACTTGTCAAACTTTTTACCCGGTTGCTTGTCACCTTATTGGTAGATTAGTACAAAAGTTGAAAGTTCGCTACATTGAATGAGACAAAAAAAAGTACGCGTACTAGAACGGAACACTTTGAAAAATATGTTGCTATTGTACGGCCAAATCCCCTATCCCAAATGAAAGTGATGTATTAGAACCGTATGAAACACATGCATAACTCATAAACAAGCAAACATATGATGACTTTTAAACCGACAATAATATATATTTCCTTGATTACGCGAGCTATATATATGTATTGTTGGTAAACTATATTTGCTCTCATAATGATGTGCTACATTCTTTAGCTCAAAGTTATAAAAGAATGTACTACAAACCAAACAAACAATAATACACCACTACAATTAAAAGAAGTTGTACAACGACGACTAGTCATAATTCTAGGGGTACTTCTAATTAAAACAAAACCTAGAGATGACTTACATCTTTATGTGTGACAAAGATAGCTATGGTGTCGTGAAAATGACTTGGCTTTATACCTATCGTGGAGACTAAGTACGTCTAATAATGGGGCAAATAATTAAACAACTTATTAAAAACTACAAAAATTTTAATGTTTTTTAAGTGATCTGAATTTATTTGTTTGTTTAAGAAGCAATCTTACGAGTGGCTTGTCTTTTAAACAAATTAATTAACTCTTCAATATAAACAAATTAGTGTTTTTGAAAATTAAAAAAATAATAGATTCTTAATTAAAAGAGAAAGTAATGTTAAACAGAAGAGTAAACTATTAACTTGCTATGCACATTTAATGCTTGCAAATCTCTCAAATGATATTCGAAATTTCATAATTCATGCAAGTGATGGTGGTTTTTTACAACTTTTTTTTATGATTTAATTCCCACAAAATACTATCGAATAATTCAAATTTCAATTTATATTTGACGTAAATGGCATACGGCAATTTGGAAGTTTATAGTTTAAATCCATCGATGCAAATGAATCAATCTTGTGTTCATATAGTTGAAAATTTTGAATTGTGAATATTGTATGCCGAAACAACCTATATGTCGCCTCAGATTGAGAGTAAAAAACTCCATCCCCTAGAACTCAGGCAATCGATATATCCAGTATTTGAGTCAATTCGTAATGCCAGATTGTAAAGCCAAACACAAACATAAACGAATAAGAAGATAGATATATAAACGAATTGTGTATTTGAGCTAGTGAATCTTTTATTTAACTAATAATCTGCTTGTAAACCCTAAACAAGAAGGGTATTTCAACTTGCTCCATACTAACGTGGAAATAAAGCTAACAATTCTAGGAAAGATGCAAAAAAGAATAAATCAATCTATTAAAAATGCTGCTTTCGGTCCCAAAATGACCGCGGATGACAACATGCGACTGCTCGTTGGGTCATGTCTTAGATCACTTGGCTACTTGGGAAGTGTCTTAGTGAGAAACACTATTAGGTATTTAGGTTCTGTATAAACATACTATTTATATGTTTGTAGACATTTATCCTAACTTTGCAACTGATATTTTGTAGAGTTATTATGATTTTATTCATCTTTTTGGCATATAAATACAGATATCAACACAAAGACGTAAAAATTGCAAATTTATGAAAGATTATTAGATTATATATACTCCTCATTCCTCAACGCCTCAATTTTTTTTATAGCCCTCCTCACCATACACACTCCACTCTTCATTCCTTCATATTCTTCTTCATAGCCATTCATAAACCACCACAGCTGCTACCACAATAACCTCTATTATCCTCAACAACCGTCGCTCGAATGGAAAAATCAAATACACAAATCCATGATTTCATGAATGCAAAGACAATCTCTCAACTTGCCAACGTTCCGCCAAAAGAAAATTCCATTAGGCTCTTTGGAAAAGAATTATGTGGCAATGATTCCGCTAGTATTATCAGCACGGACTCAACTTCTCCTCACACCGCCACTGTCAACAATAACGAAACCGAAGAAAAAAATAAAAATCGCCGAATGTTTGAGTGTCTCTATTGCTGCAAAAACTTCCCAACATCCCAAGCCCTTGGTGGCCATCAAAATGCACATAGAAAGGAACGATCACAAGCCAAGCGGGCTCACCAACAACGGACTACCACCACATCGCCACCCTATCCCCACTACTCGAGTCCTAGTAACACTTTTAATTGGAACAGTAGTACTAGGTTTAATGGAGGGAAATCCCCTTATATCTTCCGTCCAACACTAATCAGTAGCAGGCCATTGACCCCTTGGCGACACCCAACCGTGGTGCAAAATATGACAATATCTGATCTTGGTATTAGGAGCTTTTATATGCATGAATCGAAGCAAAGCTTTCATGGTCAAGTTAGTCTAGATTTGCATCTTTAGTATCTGGTTTTTTGTTTTGTTTTATTATTATTATTGTTATTATCTTTCTACGATTTCATAAAGTCACTAGAAAATGAGTTCACGCCTTAGAACTAGTTTTTTGTTTATTAATGTATTCTGAAATGAAAATGATATTTGATAATACTTGCCTGAGTTTTATATGTAGCATACTAAGCAATTTATTTGCATGGTTCGTTATTTTAACCCATAGAGTACATGTGTTATCTAAGAAGGTAGCAAACACATGTGAGACCAGTACGTAACTCTTAGGATCATATCGCAATTTAGCCAGGTCACACGTTTAACATCGTAGCCCACATGGGTTCGTCATGAATTGCAATTTCAGTAACCACATTCATGTCAAGGCCCTCGTACTGTGTTGTTAACGCAAACACGTGTGATGGCGATGTGGGATGGGCCGGTAGCGGGGCGGTGTGTACTGCTTGCTCCCCTCTAGTTATGCCCTCATAAAATTTTACTATAGTAGTTATATATTGGTCACACTTTGATGTTCTCAAGCTCAAACATCAATAGAAACATACATAGGGTGGCTAGAGACAGAGTTTGGAAATGGTCACAGGCTTGCCCTCTCCCACTAACCTAAACATGAAAGCCTCATCCATGTACCCATTTCACTTGTGAGAGTTTACGACGGTAATCATTACTAGTTGTCCTCTTTCTTCGGCGTCACAATTTTTATTTTTTGGTACGGGTAGCAGAAACCATCATTTGTTTAGTGTCACAAAAAGGGGCATATTAAACATCCGATCCGTTGCAAACTTGAGAAGTCGCCGGAAAATATTTTATAGAAAGATTGTCACTAACCTTTTTATGTCCTATCGTTTTTAATTTTAATTTGTTGCATATGATCACGTTTATTACCATTCGATGAATAACCTTTTTATAGAAAGATTGTCACGAAAATTAATCTAGCTACATTCAGCCATTTGTTTATTATTATTTGCTAATCATCAATTAGTTTGTTTCAAACATACGTTGATACAAAACTTTAATCTGATTAGTAACTGACCATATGTGCTCATCTTGCTGGAAACTATTATTCATCTCGCCTTATGTACGTTTTTTATGCTAGTCCAGATATACATTGATTTATATTATAACTAGAACAACTCGTACAAAGAAAATAATAGAGCTTTGATAGTAGATTACATCGATCAATATTGATTATTTGTTACGCGTTTATGTTTTTCTATTAAATTAACAACATTAATATAACTTATAAAATTCTATGACCATCTGCAATCATCAATAGTGATGGACATAAACATCATACTCAACAACGGCATTTTGGGTCTTAAAATCGATAAGATGAGTTTTTGCAAGCGCATAACCATGACCACATCTGCCACAGTGGAGAGACGAGAGCAAATAATATATTCCTAATGTACTCAAGGTATTTCCATTGTACTTTTCTTCAAGAAAAACCTGTTCATAACCATCATGGGCCCAAAAGTCATTTACGTCAGCAAAAGCATACATCCCTTGTGCTCTTCCCATAGTTTTTGAGGTTCGTTTGGGACCAATTATCAATCAATAATTAAGTCGTTGATCATGTATGTAAAGCCAAATCCAGTACGGGAGGTGTTAACTTGCCCATGGCAGCCTGGGCCACGAGGGCCACTGTCGGGTGGTCATCAGTGACTATGTCATGAAATTAGAAGTGCATGTAGCTTAGCTTCTCTTCCCTTTAACCATGCAATTCTAGTGACACTTGAGAATTAGTTGGATTGTGCTTGAAGCATTAGTGACAACATGAGAATGACCAGTATTGTATGCAAGTGTTTTGGTAGAATAATTAGGGCCATGATGTAGAGAGAAAGATGTATGCAGGGCCGTCCCATGAATTTATAAAAATTTTGAGGGCCCTGGACGAAATTAAATAATGAGGCCTTTCGTTAAAGAATGCTATATATAAGGCGTCACTATGTATAAGATATAATATAATTAGTTAGCTAAACGTTTTAACATATTACTTATGTAAGATACTTTCTCATCTGTATACTTTTTTCTTTGTGAAAAATATGCGTACACATGCATATAATTATTAACGGGACAAATTTTGAGGCCCTTACAAATTTTGGGGCCCTGTGCGGTCGCTCACCTTGCACACCCTCAAAGCCGGCCCTGGATGTATGCGGAATCATAGTGGTGTTTGATCTTATAAAGAGAGTAAATCGTATGAAGGAAATGTATTGCGGGTTTGCTATAAGTTAATGAACGAAAAAGAAAGTCGTATACGTATATCTTCTTTGAGACACTTAGTTACGAGACTTATGAATGTTAATTATTTCCATTAGATCGATGCTTGATAGAAATTTGTCATTTCATGAAATGTTGCTTTCTTTTACCAAACGCTACCTACAAATTCTACAACCTGACTATTCCTTCCGTCTCAAAATTTAAGTTCAAATTGACTTTTTAAATCCAACTTTTACTATAAACTAGACGAGTACCCGTGCATAGCAACGTGATTTTATAGCGGCATTTAATTATAATGATATTTTGGTTAAGTGGTTTGTGTAACGTTTTGTGTAACCAAAATATCACTATAATTATCTGCCGCTATAAAATTCTGTTTATATGTAAGGCTACTTATCTATTATTTAAAAGTTTATTTTTATATACGTGTGTATTCATTCTTAAGTTAACAAAACAATTTTACATTTTTACAAGGTTTTGAAACCCGGTCAACCCGGGCGAGTTAACCGGTTCGATCGGTTCCGGCCAAAAAAACAGGTCAAAACAACCCGAGTTTTCTAAAACCGGGTTAACCGATGTTACCCGCCGGGTTTTGAGTGACCCGGGTCAACCCGGTTCTCGAAACCCGGCCGGGTTTCATTTTTTAAAAAAAATTTAATAAAAACCTGGGTTGACTCGGTGGTCGAACCGGTTGACCCGGCGGTCGAATCGGTTGACCCGGTCAAAAATATAAGATAATAATAAACTGAAAACCAGGTTGACCCGACGGTCCAAGCGGTTGAACCGGTTGACCCGGTGCCCGGTGACTCGACCGGGTCGATTTCGAACCCGGTTTTCAAAACATTGCATTTTTATGTTTTCATTTATTAATTATTCATTTAACTTTTCATATTTTTAAGTTGACAAAAAAATTGAATGTGTAATGTAAGTTTCCATGTTTTTATTTAAGTTTTGATGAAGTTTTAAATGAGAGGTATTAAGGAGTGTTAAATGCATTAATTAAGGGTAATTTAGGCAAAACATTAATTTAAGTTTTTCACTTTTCACTTATTGACTTTTTTGACCATTTACTCTTTATAAATAGTATAGATATTTTTATTTTTATTATATAATACTTGATAAATTTATGTCATATAAAAACATATTTAAAACATAATCCATTGACATATTTTGCACAATTATTATATAACACAAATAAAAATATTTAAAGCCAAAGTTGGATTTAAAAAGTCAAACTGGACTTAAATTTTGGGACGGAGGGAGTAATTTAGAAGGTTCTTTTTCTAAACGATTTAAAACAATCTAAGCTTTTGAGTGACTCTGAAAATGATCTAGAGACTGTGAAAACAGTTGGCAGATAGTGGAAGAACCCGGATGCTACTAAATTTAGCATGTGTATGTAGCTGTTTCGAAGAAGCCGGATGCTACTAAGGAAAAAAACGCAAATGAGGCAAGTACGAGTAGGACGAATATCGCTACATCAAACCCATTTGATGCTCTTGATATGGACGATACTGATGTGAATGGTATTCCTTATATTACTCCTATTGTTGAGAAAATTGGTAAGCTTGAAAAGCTAATTATTGATACAAAGTTATTCTTGTGGATAATGATGGTAAGCCTCTAAAAAAGTTTGAATATCCGGGTGACCATGATAATGACGGTAACCCTAATTTTTTAGCATCTGGTATGCCTAATGTTGCTAGTTCTTCTAAGAGTGAGAATGGAAGCATAGGTGGGGGGAAGAAGAGTTTATTAGTAAGTTGGAGGGAGAGTTATGGAGATGACCTCTATAATGATGATCCTTATGATTATGATGATGAAGTCTATGAAGAGCTTTCTGCTAGTCAAATTGCCTTCTGTGATTCCTATGACATAAGGATTCCTAAGAACTCTAGACGTTAGTTTATGTTTGGTTTTGTGTCAAATGTAATATAGTGAGCAGTGGTTTGTTTTCTTGTTTTAAAGGATAGGAAGTGTACGTCTTTTTATGCTAGTTTTACCGCCTATGTAACGGGATGAGATATGGGACTTCATTTATATCCTTTGTACTTAAACGTTTTTGAAGTAATACATTTACCATGGAAACCCTTTACCCAAAAGATAGTGGAAGAACCCGGGTTAGTAACGACATGAAAGTGATTGGACAAATGACCACGAAAAAAGTGATCCTAGGTGCAAAAATGTTATGCTCATACGACACTAACACCGCGAGACCATCAATGTTTATGTTACAATTCCCGTTTGCACCTAGTAAGTCAACTTAGCAAAGTTGTCACACTGTGTACATAAATCATGTTGTTTCATTCTTGGAACCGAGTAGCACATGTCGTATAAAGCAATAAAGCATGTTACACATATTTTGATAGCTTTATAAACATGTATGCATGCAAATTAAACTAATTAGTTCTTGCTTCCTATAAAATATCAATGGAAGTCATCTCACATTCTTGAGTAAAGGATCTGTATGTATCTTTAACCGAACCACCAACATGCAAAAGCATTTTTCTAAGACATATATCTTTAACAAAGCTAAACTGGTGAGCTGTTCTTTGTAATTTTCTGATGCTTATAAGTTTTTGTTATGTAATTCGATTGATATTAAATTGTTTAAAATGGGATCAAAATTAAAAAGTGGTTTCGGGAAGGCTTAAAAAGAAAAGCAAACCTATCCTTGGAGGGTTGGATTTTTTTCAGCCCAGTAGAAAGGCTTATATGATTCAACCTTGTTTATCTATGCTTGTGCATTACATTTTAGCCCAATATTAGTAACCCACTTTATTCAACAAACAATTTCTTGTTTGTCATGACTCCAATTGTGTGTTCAGTAAAACTAGTATACGTTAGCAGTATAAGCGTAGCGGGCAGGAAGCATATAGCAGAAAATAGTAGCGTTTGTATTCGGTGGTTTCTTGAGTAACATTTGTAAAACTAGCATTTAAAAGAATTTAAATAAAATCCAAAACACTATACGCAGCTTGCAAACAAGCTTATATATATTCCATAACGCTAACTTTTCTACTTTAACTTTCTTTTTGTCGTTGGAACTCTACTGCTTCACAAGCCAAGGTGGCAGTAAACCCGAAGTGGCGAAGTGATGTTAAAATATGGGACACCAAAATTCGTAACCTATTCCCATACAGCACCTATAGTGACTTTTATTTGAAACACCTTTAACATCTATGTTGATACAGTTTTAGTTGTAGCTAGTATTCTTATTTCTTTATGACAATAAAAAGTTGTTTCATTTTCTTTAAGATTGTTGGATACTAATATGTAGAACGATGATATGTACACATTCTAAAGATGGAGACATCTATTATATACAGTACATAACATTAATGGCCAACGCCACAATTGTTATGTACCAAGATATTCTTAAAGTTGTATGGACCAAGATCATTGACATCATTTTTACTGGCTGGCCTAAGGATTGGGTCGGTTATTGGCGGTCCCGGTCTTAACTCGTCTCATCTGGAACAAAAGAATAGCCTAGCACTTGCGTTTGAACCGGCTCCACACTTAACATATTTTTAAAGTGTAGAGTAAACAAAGATAAATCTATTGGGTAAAAGGGTCTTCCACCCTGGTAAAATATATTAACCAAAAGAACCGTTTAAAGTACAATGGAATGTGGTTGAAACGACACATTTACCTCAAGCGACCGCTTGAACAACCAATAGATCAATTATGACATGCCATAAATGAACAACTAGCTACCAACAACTAGAACAATCACTAAAAACATAAAAAGACATGCAAAACAAATAAACAAATAAAAAAGATTACTTTCTCGAACGGCCTTGAAGCTTGAAATCAAACTGATTGTTAAATTCATCAAATTGCCCAGGCAAGTCATAGACATGGGCCGCATAATCATCAGATAGATAGCCTTCAAGCTCGTTATGTCCTCTTGCTGATGAAAAATAACTGTCCATAGGATCATTTGGCTCAAACACCTCATCATCACTATCGGAATCAACCACTTCACCCACCTTAAAGAATGAGTTGCCCTTCCTTATTCCATCAGTCACCGGAACAAGTTTATTATTATCATCCACAAGGGTGCCTTTCCCATCAATAATAAGCTGTTCAAGCTTCCCAATTTTCTCAACAATAGGAGTGGTCTTTATAGGCGATGGAGAAGTAGTTTTGGAAGAATTAGAGGTAACTTCATGAGTATCCGTAGTGCCAATCACAGGTTCCAAAACCGAATCTTGTTCCTTAAGCACATCAAAACTGTTCTTCAACTCAACAAGGTTGGTATCATCCACCCAATTATTATTCCTAACTTGGTTATCCCGAGGAGGAGCCGTACTACAAGTAGAATCAGTAGTAGGTTCGTTACAAGAAGAACCCACATGGACCATTGGAGAACCTGTATTCGATTGGACAGAAGGCTTAGACGTCGATGCTCCTCCATTCTTTGGCTTTGTAGCCGGCCTATAGTAATACAAAACTTTAGGCTTTTGAAAACAAATCTCATCAACCTGGCGATTAGTACCCTGGAGCTTACCTTTTCCTTTCTTCTTATAAGCTTCAACGAAACCCTCTTCATCAACCAACGATTTATCTTGCACAACCGGTTTGACTCTCTTGGGACATCCATCATCATTGTGATAAAAAACTTTACAATTCTCACATCTTGGCGGCTTCCACTCATATTCAATATCAATTTTTTCTAATGAATGACCGGACCCATTAGGGTTGGGGATAGCAACCACAAGAGAATCAAGTAAAGCTTCCTTAGACGACACTTCCAAAAGGGCCCTAGCATAGGAAATACGACCCCATGACTTAAGGCACATTGTACTCGTGTGTGAATCAAGCATGATAGGACGACCAATTTGCGTTGTGATCAAACTAAGTCCAACATCAGAATACGCAACAACTGGAATATTATGGAGTTTGACCCAAACAGGAGCTAAAGTAATATCATCTTTTGTAAGTTTAGTGTTCGGAGTCCAAATATTCAAAAAGATAGGCACCGATCGTATCAACCATGGACCTTCTTCCAACACCCTTTCCATACCATCTTTGGTTTCAAATTGGAACATAAAAAAATCATTATTGAGCATAACCCTTTGTAAACCAAACTTTGCCCATGTGTTACTCACATAATTCTCAACAACCGGGAAACCGAGTCTCTTACCAATAAAATAACCATACAAAGTATTAGCGAATCTAGACCTTACCTCATCGACTGCTTCTAAAGGAATGGCAACATTAGCACCTGCTACACATTGCTCATTCCTCATCTCTGAAATCCTAACAATCTTCTTAGGAGTTTTATCCTTAAACATATCCGCAAAAGAAGAAGTAGCCGAACCTGGAAGATTAGTTGGTACAATTAACATTCGGATTAGGAGTACCATGAGGCTGATTATGTTGAGTCGATTCAGCTACATATTCCATAATCACATCAGATTCATTCTTTTTAGCCGACTTAGACGCACTACTAACGTTTAAAAAACCCTTCTCCATCTCTCTTATAACCCACGACCTTGACAGTACCAAATGAATTAGAACAAGTAAAACTAACCAGCGTAAAGCGATCACACAGTAACAAGCAAAAAGAAAACCCTAACTATGAAGTTAGGGTTTTAAGCGCATGAGAGCACACGACTAACCAACATCCATACTGATCGTAGCAATGGAAAGATAAACATTCACAATATTATGGAAGTAGCAAGATCAGTTATAAGCATGGAGAGTGATCAATTATATATTAATAATAGAACATGCAATCTAAATAAGTATATGTCACCGTCCCTCAAAGTCAGTGATTGATATTATATTAGGATAAAGGAGGTAATCATGCACCTATAGAATTAACTCTAACCAGAACACCAAAAAACGAATATTTAAATCTCACCAACCCACCATGGAAGTAACCAATTAATTATAACTGACCTACAAAGTGAGCAGCTTAAAGATTAAAAGGATTGAAGATCGATAAATGGAATCGTAGGATGGAGTCGTTTTTTGTCGCCAGAGAGAAAAGTTTTAGGGTTTACAGAGATAAATCTTCCACAAAAGAAATATGTAAATTGGCAGGAACACCCTGACCCTGGTGTCTTTTGGCATCAAGCATTTTCCACCCCGGCCACAAGAAGTAGCTGCGGCAAATCTCCTGGCCTAGTGGCCTATTACACAAAGATAAATCTTGAATGATCTTGGCCAGTATCTATGGGAAGGATCACCGCATCATGAATTTTCTGTGTTCATATAATGTGAGGAGGGCGAGCCTTTGACTCGAATGTACCCGGCTTAACTAAGGAATTCGCATGACCGTTTAAGACCCTTTCCCTAGCTATATTAAAATGTGTATCTAGTGAGGTGTAAACCCTAAACCTCGTGTGAGGACAGCAAAAACTTAACCAGCATGCCAATTTAGTTATGTTTCACATATTAATTATTTGTAACACTAAAAAGTTAATGAAACTTTATGTTAATCAACCCTACGTGATTAACACTTCTACTGAAAAAACACGTTTATCATGTTAAAATTTTTAAATAATTAAGCTAGATTTGGTACATTAGAGGTGCGAAAATGAATAAGGGGCAGGTCAAAATAAGAGGTAGGTGACCTAACCACGATTTCACATAGTTGTAAGGGTCCCTAGTTGTAACTTTTAACCGTGATTTATGGTACGGTGTTTGAAATAAAAGTACATTATTGGAGGCTTAGATTTGAAATGTACATATATCTTTCTCTTTTTATAATTAGTTATTGGGAATGTCTAATTAATGTCTTAAGGGCATTGGTTAAGATTTGTCTTCTTGTGACTTTTAATTACATAAATGATCCTTGTGTTTAACACAAAATTGCATATTTGGATATGGACCCACAAAAATAAAAATTAAAAACCACAAAAAGACAAATCTTAACCAATGCCTTTAGGGCATTGGTTAGTCATTCTCTTAGTTATTGTATAACATAACATAGTTTAAAAACTAGTTTGATGAATGAATTAATAATGATATACTAATAATGAGTCACATACAAAAAGTCAATATCCAATGTTTGAACTTTGAAGCATGTATTGCATATCTAAATAAAGTGAGACGCATAGTCTTATCAAAGTACTTATTCATACACTGTCTGACTTTTGTATTTGGAACGATGGACCACTTGGATATGATGCTTTAGTCAATTAAGAACCACAAGTTTTGTTTAATAAACATCAAGCTGGTCTATTTATTACAAATAAAGTTAAGGGGTAAATTGAAAAAAAATGTTTCAAAATATCACGAAATTGTAAAAAAGGGACCGAGTCATAAAGGCGTGCAAAATTGCCGTTAACGTTTCGTAAAAGTGCAAAATAACCACCGAGAGCGTTTTTTCGTTAGTTTCCTCGTTAAGTGCCAAGTCATTGAGGGTATTATTGTCATTTTACTGTTCATATTTAATCAGTTGCCGCCATAATAACCTCTGTGTTTGGGAATCAATGTGACATGACCTCAATTGCTAAATTTGCAAAGTAAATTATAACTTTTAAGCCCATAAACCCCCTACAACCCA
The DNA here is from genome assembly GCA_030686995.1 of Artemisia argyi. Classification (NCBI taxonomy): domain Eukaryota; kingdom Viridiplantae; phylum Streptophyta; class Magnoliopsida; order Asterales; family Asteraceae; genus Artemisia; species Artemisia argyi. The sequence continues at coordinate 49,252,280 of CM060685.1, forward strand.
CGCTTGCAAAACATGACTCGAGGTAACAGTAAAAAAAACACGGTTTACAGAAAATGGAATCATCACCGAACACCGCAGTAATAACCACCACCATCACCACAACCACCACCACCACCAACACACATGTTGAAACATCAACGTTAGTCACCACAACCACAAAACAAATCCCTGAAGAACGTCAATGTCCACGTTGTAGTTCACATGACATTAAATTCTGCTACTACAACAACTACACCATATCATAGCCTCGTCACTTTTGCCGTAGCTGCCGTAGACACTGGACTCATGGTGGCGTTCTCCGGAACATCCCTGTTGGAGGTGGTTGTCGAAAAAACACAAAAAGGAAAAAACCCATAAACCCCACCACCACTTCGGCTTATTTTACCACTTTTGATCAGCCGGAGTACCAGGAGTACATACTCCAAAAGTTCTTTAACAAATGCATGCTTGTTAACAACCTTCAGCTTTGCTTCGGCAATCTTCTTCTTCAATTCTAAAAGCTCGATTACGTCGGACTTTTGAAGTTTCTTAAAATACTCCAAACACTTGAACATCTGCACCGAGGGACGCACAAGTTCCATTTCATGTATGTACTTGTTCCTTTGATTAACAATATCAAGCAACTCTTCATATGTCTTTGTCAGATCTTTCGCATACTTCATATCCCGCTATGTCTCCCTATTAAAATAAACAGTCATTCTGAATGGTAACTCAGTTGTCTTAGCAGCCGCCGGTAGTTCCTCAAGAAGCACAAAACGAGACATTCTTATACCTTTTGCTACAACTTCTATTTGTGTGATTTTGTTAATGGATGAATAAGGAAGTTACTTGGGTTATGTCATATAAATAGGCGGCATAATTACATATGGAAATGTGTTTTAGGCATGTTTGGGTAATAAATTCTGAACAGTTGGGTTACCAACATACACATCCCAAGATTGCCTAGTTTTTTGGCTTCCATTAGATTAGATAAAATGTTATGCAACCATTGACCCTAGTAAATTATTACATAACCGGTAGATAAACTTTAGAACAAGTACATACTATTATAATATTCCACTACAACACCATAGCAGAATTATAACAGATTATTGACCTAAACATAAAAGCATAACCATTATTTAACATCATCCTTGGGTGTCTTGTCAGCCATGAGTCGTCTCCTCTTGATTGATTGATACGTGGGGATCGCACCAGGTTTTACCTCTCAAGGGGTCTCGAGAAGCTTACAACCCCCACCAGGCAGTATACTTGATCGTTGTCGTATAGTATAGTGACAAGTACCGGGGGATTGATCGTTCAACTCAGGAAGAGTGTCGCTAGGATTAGAAAGCCTCCAAAACTAGGTCTAGAGGTGAGGGATGATTCTTTTTTGTATTTTTATATTTTATAGAAAGCAATTAAAATCTCGGGTTTTCAAAGAGTGGGCGGAATTAGTTGCTAGCCAACTAACCCAATTTATCTAAGATGCAATCAAAATAAACTAACAGAAATGAAAACAAAACTAATTATACTAGTGGTTGAAACAATAATGAGGAAAGTTGTGTTTACTTAGGTTTCATTACTCCCTAGATATCTTTTACAGGTTGATAGCTTGTTACAATTGCATGGATGACGGGTCATATTCCTTAATAGTCGTACGGCCGTGTACAATATTCCCTAAATCTATAGGATCCTACTTCACTCCTATGTCGAGCCATTAGAAGCTCCTAACATGTGATCATTAGAATTCTCCTACGCATTAAATACAACCAAAAATAGTAGTACACCTCCGATCATGTTTCTTAAGACGTTCAAGCAAGTTACCAATGAAAGTCTGCCAGTTTTCTTAAGCCTAACAACGAAGACAATCATACGTAACAACTATAAACAAACAATCAACCCATAATTAACATCTAGGTTTCACTACATCTAAGCAAACACAAAAGAAATCTAGCCTAGCATGTTAAATTGAAGACAAGCGTAAGATATAATCAAACAACACATAGACATATTGAATGATTTGAAAGAGTACTTATCTTTAATTGAACATGAAAGAATCAAGGGGTTGGAACCCTTGAAAAAGCTGTAAAATTCGGCCTAGGGTTTATTCCCTCAAAGTTGCACACTAATGAATGAAATTTGGAAAACTATATATAGATTTTACAAGGTGACGGCGTCATGTATTAAGTTGTGACGCCGTCAACTCGCCGCCATAATGAAATCGTATTGCCTAGATCTACTTGTGACGTCGTCATGTAGGATTTTCCTCTGGGCCATCATTAATACTTGGACCATGACGGTCTTGGGTGACGCCGTTATTTCCTATGCACAAAAACTCTCTGGATCGTCACGTGTATTTTCCATATCCACCTCTTTTGTAACTCTTGACGTCGTCATGTGGAGAGCCTTGACGCCGTCCGGTACTGTTCCCAGCAAGGAAAATTGAGACTTTGCCGTTTTCTTCACTTTTATGCTCCAAAAACTTCCAAAATGCTTCCTTTTCCAGATTTCTCTCCAAAAGTACCTAAACTGACAAAATGAACGATTTAGGGCAATAATTGATCAAATAATCTTGAATTCGGGCTTAAATGACCCCTTAAAAGTGGTTCACTTTTCGCCTCATCAAATACCCTTACACTTGAGATTTGCTTGTCAAGCAAATGCGCTTTTTTTCTAATCAAAATACAAGTTAGGGGTCATTTAACACTAATATAAAAGTAATTAAAACAAATAATCATTCCACTAAAGACCAAAGACAAGCACGGAGGTCATACACTAGCACCTCACAAATAGTGTTAAATACTCACATCTCTCGGGTGTAATAAAGTATATACCACAATAAGGAAATGGAAAAAATCTCTCACTACCCGTCATAGCAAAATAGATTACCATAGGCTTGGTAAAGGGTCAAACCTCCACTACTTGGCGTAAGCACCTAGGATAAACTATCAAAGAGGTCTTTCAAAGGGTTATAACGTTAGGTGTAGGGATATGTAATACACGGTTTTGTTGGATAAAGGCAATATTTACTGGTGGCGAGTTAATCATCTTGGTTAATTACATGTACAATATGGCGTTGCTAAGCCAAGACTAGACTCGACTTAAGCTAATAAATCAAAAATAACAAAAACTTAAAACAATCATAAAATGAAACGGGATGGTAGTCCATATATTTTTCTCTCTTTTTTACTTTTTTATTTTTTATTTTATTATTTTTTTTTGCATACACTGTTGCTCTACCATCCAAAATAATACATCATAGGGAATGTACATTCCCCTTACATTTGAATTTTTACATACTTTACAATAAACTAATCTAATGACTCGAATCAAGATAATCAAAACAGATGGAGTACTTTTTAAGATTAACCCACATATGGGGGTAATAATTTGATGTTTTTCCCCATTACTTCATAACACAAGTACTTTACCCATGAGTCCCAATCGTCCCAAAACAATACGTACAAGATATGACTCGACTTAGCAACCATGTAAACAATTAGATAATTAACGAAGGGTTTAAGCATATAACAATAATGCACTAAAGATGAGTGCATACACGGAAGGCTAAGGCGATTTGGTTGCACATTTGGGTGGGTTGTAACAAATTCTTCCTTTAAGTAAGATGCTTAAAGTTAGAAACGAAAAGATAGCCTCGGAGGGGTGTACTAGGGGTTTCGTGTACTAAAAATGAGTAAAACGCTAAAGTGTGGGAAAAATTAATTGACTTTACTAGTCAAGTAATATGACTTAAATGGTCAAGTAATTATGATACGGGTCTAAACACAAGGGTGATCCTAATGCCTCTTATCATGTAGTAAATCCTACTACACGAATGTAGTCTCACTAGCGATCTTGGGATGCATCACTAATGCAAGTTCTAGAATCTAAATGCTACCGGTACACTCATAAGCACTAATAATAAATGTTTTTCCTATCAAATCTAAAGGCGAACCTCACATATTTGGGTGGAAAAATTTTCTGAATGGTACGGTTTTGTGCTAGTCATACAACTCCTATCTATGAGACGCTTGTTAAGGCTAAAGTTTCACTCCTAAATGTTGTAAAAAAAGTTAAATTTGGCGCTAAAATTACACTAACAAGTATTTCTCTTAGTTTTATTACACACCTACCATCAAACAAACAAACTCAAGTGCAATAGTATCCTATAAGGTATCATCATTTACCCTCCCCTTACACTTAGGATGAACATTGTCCCCAATGTTCAATTAAAGAATGTAAAAGTGAAATAGGTAAAAGAATGAAAGCAAATACTCCCCTGATTCGTTCGGTGTGGATAGTGTGGTAACAAGGTTAGATCTTCCTCCAAGAAAATGAACATTCAAAGCTTCCCTTCCAGAAAAATAAATCATCTTCTTGTCATATATAACCTGTTAAACCTGAGAAAACAAACAAGGCAACCTCACATAAAATCGGCAGAAATCTATATATACTAACAAATCCTAGAAAACAATTTAAGATATAATTCTTGTGGAATGAATGTTTGCAGATTTCCTGGAGTTTATAAAACTAAAGAATTAACAAAAACTTTAAGACTCCGTTAGAAAAAAAAAAAAAAAAAAAAAAAAAAAAAAAAAAAAAAAAAAAAAAAACTCGCAAAATTTCCAGAATTTTACACATGACGCCGTCAGGAGTTAACTCTTGACGCTGTGAGAAGTGACCTGCAGAAATCTTTACGTTAAGTTTCCGGAAAATTTCAGGAAAAACTTATGTCCTACTTCCTGGAAAATTCTGCAAAACATCATTATGACTCGATACAAGCATTTGACTCTAACAAATACTAATACACATGTTCATTTAATATTGTAGCGAATCATGATCATTTTCGTCCTTAGAAACAATTTTTGGGGTTACACTTAGCTTTTGCAAAATACATTTATATGAAGTTAAGACGAAGTTAAACAACAAAATAAAGTATTTCACAATTTTAGTTTGAAACATGATGTACCAGCAATAAATATAAAGCATGTATACGGAAGCAAATAACATTCAAACATATAAAAATCACACAAAACATGGGTTGCCTCCCAAGAAGCGCTTTTCTTTATGTTACGAGTCTTGTAGCTAGAATCAAGGTCATGGGCTACGTTTTCCTTTCCCACTTCTGTGCTAATTCAAAACATCTAACCCAATTCTCATCACGCTTGTACTCAGGGCCTAGATTCATGCAACCCGAATAGTATGTTCGCCTCCTCTCATAGTAAACATCATCATCAATTCCGTCGTCCTTAATCTCATAAGGCCGAATCTCATCAATTGGTAAATTCTTGATGTCCTTTAATTCTTCCCTCATGTGAGGCATCATAAAAGTGATCTTTTCTATCCCATCAGTAAACTGAACTATTCCCTTCCCATGATCACAATACATCTTAGTCATCTCAACAAAAGGTTGCCCTAGGACCATTTCTCCTAAGTGTGGATCTATAATACCTCTAACATCTTCTAGGAGTCGCATTGATAAGTAAAATTTCCTACAAAGATGTGTACCTCTTTCACTCTCCTAACAAAATTACATAGTTGATTAGGGTTGTAGGGGTCTTTTCTAGGGCTTAACCTTTCATTCATTATCCAATTGTAGTAGAGCCTAGACATAATATTCATGGGTGCTTTTAAATCAATGTATGTATGCTCTCTAGACATGTACCCAATCATGCAAGGAATTTTTATGTTCCTAAAGTTATGCCTCCTAATTCAAGGCATTTTCCTATATTTTGCGGGGCAGGGGTATTGTAAAAGGAATCTATGGTAACTCAATTCCTCCGGGGTTGGGGAGAAGTCTGTAAACTCAATTTTTCATCTGGAGGGGTTTATTAAATTCCTTAAATGTGTTAACTTCCCTCTTTCTTCTTTTACGCGCTATAAGCCTCTTGCTAACTTCTAAACGGCGATTCTCTAAATCCATAAAGACAAATCTTATACGAACAAAGACACAAAGAAATAAGATAGACTAAAGGAAACTTAAAAATTAAAATAAAATCTTACTAGAAAGGAATCTAGCAAGTAGACCTAATAAAAAAGAAATCCTAACCTAGACAATAACTATTCTCCGGGCTGCGCCGCCAAAAACTTGATACGTGGGGATTGCACCAGGTTTTACCTCTCAAGGGATCTCGAGAAGCTTACAACCCCCACCAGCCAGTGTAATTGATCGTTGTAGTATAGTGTAGTGACAAGTACCGGGGGATTGATCGTTTAACTCAAGAATAGTGTCGCTAGGATTAGAAAGCCTCCTAAACTAGGTCTAGAGGTGAGGGATGATTCTTTTTTGTATTTTTATATCTAAGATGCAATCAAAATAAAATAACAGAAATGAAAACAAAACTAATTATACTAGTGGTGGAAACAATAATGAGGAAAGTTGTGTTTACTTAGGTTTCATTACTCCCTAGATATCTTTTACAGGTTGATAGCTTGTTAGAATTGCATGGATGACGGGTCATATTCCTTAATACTAGTCGTACGGCCGTGTACAATATTTCCTAACTCTATAGGATCCTACTTCACTCCTATGTCGAGCCGTTAGAAGCTCCTAACATGGGATCATTAGAATTTTCCTACGCATTAAATACAACCAAAAATCGTAGTACACCTCCGATCATGTTTCTTAAGACGTTCAAGCAAGTAACCAATGGAAGTCTGCCAGTTTTCTTAAGCCTAACATCGAATACAATCATCCGTAACAACTATAAACAAACAATCAACCCATAATTAACATCTAGGTTTCACTACATCTAAGCCTAGCATGTTAAATTGAAGACAAGCGTAAGATATAATCAAATAACACATAGACATATTGAATGATTTGAAAGAGTACTTATCTTTAATTGAACATGAAAGATTCAAGGGGTTGGAACCCTTGAAAAAGCTGTAAAATTCGGCCTATGATTTATTCCCTTAAAGTTGCACACTAATGATGAAATTTGGAAAACTATATATAGATTTTACAGGGTGACGGCGTCATATATTAAGTTGTGACGCCATCAACTCGCCACCATAATGAAATCGTATTGCCTAGATCTACTTGTGACGCCGTCATGTAGGATTTTCCTCTGGGCCGTCACTAATACTTGGACCATGACGGCCTTGGGTGACGCCGTCATCTCCTATGCACAAAAACTCTTTGGATCGTTACGCGTATTTTCCATATCCACCTCTTTTGTAACTCTTGACGCCGTCATGTGGAGAGCCTTTACGCCGTCAGGTACTGTTCCCAGCAAGAAAAATTGAGACTTTGCCATTTTCTTCACTTTTAAGCTCCAAAAACGTCCAAAATGCTTTCTTTTCCAGATTTCTCTCCAAAAGTACCTAAAATGACAAAAGGAACGATTTGGGGCAATAATTGATCAAATAATCTTGAATTCGGGCTTAAATGACCCCTTAAAAGTAGTTCACTTTTCGCCTCATCATTGACCTTCCTTGATCTTCAAACTTTTCCTCTGCAAGCACTCCATCTTGACCAATTCCATTTTTTCAAGCACTTCATCTGGTATCACTGCCCTATATGGCTTATCTCCTTGTTTAGTAACCACTTTACCCTTAATCACATCTCCATCAACAACTGATATACATCCCTCATCTCCAACTACTACATCACACTGATCATCTGGTATCACAGCCCCATCACAAACTCTTTGTTCACCATCTCCAACTACTTTGGCACACTTATCATCTGGAATCACATCCCCATCACAAACTCTCTGTTCACCATCATCACCATCAGAAACTACTTGTTCACCATCATCACCATCAAACTCAGCAACTTCTAAAATTGCAAACATTTCTTCACCAACTACCACAAGTGGAAGAAAACTGAAACTAATTGGTTGAGCAAAAATAGCATACATCTGTGTTTCTTCTTCAGCTGCAACTACATCATCAAGTTCATCCAATGCATGATCAATTTCAGCAAACATGTCACTAATCTTTTGAGTTTCTTGTATCTCTTGAGGATCTTGAGGCTCTTCAGGTTCAGGAGGCTCTTGAGGCTCTTCAGGTTCAGGAATATCAACTAAATGGTATGGATCATCATTCTATTCAGCATTAGTTCCTTGGTCCACCTCTTCATCACTTATGTCATCATAATACGCATCATCAAAATCGAGCATATCTGTAGACTCCTCACTTGAATCCTCCACCATAAACTCTTGGTCAATCTCTTCCAATAACATTCTGAATTGAAACTCATCACTCATCCTTTTCATATGATTTGCAATCATTTTTTTGGCACAAAATGTTGGTGGGAAGTCATTGTCAGAATCAATATAAAAAACAAGTCCAGCCTTCTCAGGTTGGCTTGTCTTATGCCACTCTTTATGCCACTCTAACAATAGTAATTTTCCATTGTTTTCAGTCTCATAATCAACATCCTTTCCAGCAGCATCATTCAAATCATCATCCACTATTTCTTCTATCACCACACCTTTGCCCTTAGTCATCATTCGCTCCATCATCTCACACTCAACAATTGAAACACCGGTTTCAATATGCAACTCTAATTGTGAAAATATAAGAACATACTCCACAAGTGTCTTCACACCTTTGTCAGACTTTAGTGGTAGCAAACCATCATCTAGTGACTCTCCAGTTATCCTAAAATGAGTAAACATAATGGTACTATCCGAGTAACCTAAATCCTCTAACATTTCGCCCAATGAGTAAACACCGGTTTCAATATACAACTCTAATTGTGAAAATATAGGAACATACTCCACAAGTGTCTTCACACCTTTGTCAGACTTTAGTGGTAGCAAACCATCATCTAGTGACTCCCCAGTTATCCTAAAATGAGTAAACATAATGGTACTATCTGAGTAACCTAAATCCTCTAACATTTCGCCCAATAAGTCCATGGAGAAAACATCAGAGTGAATTCCGTCAAACCAATCTTTATCTCCAAAGAGATACCTTCTTCCTGGTTTTGAGGTAAATTCACCATTGTGATGGATTTGCAAAAAAAACACATTTTCATTCAAATATGTGCAACACATAAAACATCAATTACTTCCAATAACAATAACAAATTTAAATGGAAAACATTAAAATGGCACAGAGTATTCTTACTATTAAGGATTCCTAAATCAGGGATCGGGGTACTGCGTGCGTGATTTTGCCAAAAGCTTAACCATTCTCAAGATCTTTACTTGTGAATTTAATGTTCATGGAAGAAATTGGGACATATATATAAACTATTGCTTTAAAGGACTAAATTTGAAAAACAAACACTGGCAGTTGAGGTGAATGGCAGGAAAGGTACTAAAAAGACGATACTACCCTCAATGACTTGGCACTTAACGAGGAAACTAACGGAAAAAGCTCTCGTTGGCTATTTTGCACTTTTACGAAACGTTAATGGCAATTTTGCACGCCTTTATGACTCGGTCCTATTTTTGCGATTTCGTAATAGTTTAGTGATCATTTTTGCAATTTACCCTAAAGTTAAGTTATTTACTTTAATAAAGAAAAGTATATAAGATGTTGCATATATTCTCTATTGGAGGTGATTTGCACACTTTTAAAATTGATTGGCACACTCAAATTTTAAGTGTTTTGACATTTATATCCTCATATCACTTTTACTCATTTTCACCATGTAAGGTATAAATGTCAAGACACTTAAAATTTGAATGTCCCAATCAATTTTAGGAGTGAGCAAATCATCTCCCATTCTCTATCTATGCCTTTTGTAAAACACCAAAAATACTGTCATTTAGTGACTTATAAGAAAAGTGTCACAAAAAGTTAAAAAATGTCACTTAACAAAAACATAAAAGAAATGTCACTAATTTTCCATGCGCTTCTTTACATTTAAAAAGTGTAGGTGATAGTCAAGTAGATAAAAGTTCATTTATAGTGACACAAAATAAGTGTTAGGATACAATTTTTGTCTTTTAAAACATATTTCATTTATATAATGTGTCATTAAATCTCAAAAAGCTTTTACCTACGTTATCTAGAAATGTCACTAAAGAGCAACACTTTTGTGTGTCACTAACACTTCTGTTATGTTTATTTTCTTCCTATGATTGTATCAAAATGTCCGAAAAGATAAACAAGCACACAATTTTGCCTTTAGAAATGAAAAAAATGTTGAAGTCCGCTTATTCATTATGCTCCGTATTAGATTAAAAAAGGTTAACTAAACAACAAAAAGTATCATTCAAGGAAATAATAAATACATTGTGCATGGTCACATCATAATCAACTCGTGACAACTGACAACTCTATTTTATGATAAACAATTAGAATGAAAACAACACATGGAATCATAAGATAATCATAACGAATTACATCTCGTTTCAAGCACTCTTCCAAAACGTTCTATAGTCCATACTATCCCTTTCGATAATCAATAATGTAGGACATAAACATTGTATTCAACGACCGCAACGGTTAAGTTAAAAAAATGAGTTTTTGCCAGGGCATAACCACGTGCAAATCGAAAAAGCCCGCTTCCACCAACGATGGGCATCTCACGTACAGGTGAGAAAACACGATTTGTGCCTAGTATACTCAAGGTACTACCATTATACTTTCCTTCAACAAAAACATAATTTAAAGCCATAAGTAACCGAGTCTCATCTAAGCAAGCGGATGCATATATCCCTTGAGCTCTTCCCACAATCTTGGAAGTTCGTTCTGGCCCTACAGTCAATGGGTCACGACCATAAAACCAAATCCCGTACGTGATGTGTTGGTCACGGTTGCTTGAGCAACCCTGACCGCAGTGGGGTGGTCTCCCCCGACTATGTCATGGAAGTAGAAGTGGAGGTGGCTCAACTTTTCTTTCTTGAAACCAAGTGATTTTTGTGACAATCTTCTTGAAAATTGATAAGATTGTGCTAGAACTAGAATTGAGAAAAGCAATAGGGTAAGAATGGTAAGCTTGTGTTTTGGGAGAGTTTGTGCCATGTTAGGGGATGGATAGATAGATTTGTGGAATGTGGACTAGTGGTGGTGTTTCGGTCTTATAAAGAAACAAAAAAGTATTTGGTGTGGGGGGACTAGTGTCCGTGTCTAACTTTTGTAATGGCAATAATAAAACAAGGGATGAGTTAACCGGACCTCCCTACTATAGGGAGTCCACATACTTTAGTCAAAATGTACAAGTTTTAATGCAGACAGTACAGGCGGCGGCAGCACAGTCTTCCACAAACCCTCCCTATAGGGGGGGTCCGGTTAACTCATGCCTAAAACAAAATGAGTACATTTTACTGTCATAATAGTATGAGTAAATTACACGGATGGTCCTTTAGGTTTGTATTGACTTTAACGTTTAGTCTTTTGACTTTTCTTCAGACTTAGATAGTTCTGACTTTAAAACCTTTAACGCTCACAAATCACAATCCTCTGACCAAACAATATTAAATTTAACCAATAAAGTTACTAATGTGATGGTTATATTTGTCCTTTTGAACTAATTTTGTTTCAAAATTATTGTCATAAGACAAAAATTATACAATTTAATAAAAGTGTGATCGTTACAATTATCAATCACTCAAATAAAATATTCTTTCACTAAAATTTCTTTTTATTACCTAAAATAGAAAGTGATAAATTTTTTTGAGAAATCTCAAAAAAGAATTATGGACTTTAATTTTGAACTACTTCTGTCTCAAAATTATTGTCAGTGAACAAAAATCATACAGTTTAATAAAAGTGTGATCGATACAATTCTCAATCGCTCAAATAAAATATTCTTCCACTAAAATTTCTTTTTATTACTTAAAATAGAAAGTGGTCAATTTTTTTTGAAAAATCTCAAAAAAAAATATGAACTATAATTTTGAAATGGATGAAGTATCTTCTTTGATTCAAACAAGTAAGTTAATGTAAGTATAATATTTGTCCCGAATAATTGTTGGAAGTTCTAAAGGTTATTTTCCTACTACTCTTTACATTTTTTTTAATCTGCCATTTGATTTAAGATTTAATACATGCTATATGTTTTTGTGATTCTACTTTCAAAACGTGCTACAAATATATCTATAGATGTAAGAATGTTAAGCGGCTCCAAAACAATGTGGAAGAAAGGTTTTTTTTTTTTTTTTTTCAAAGAGGATGGCTAATGTGAAATGAATACTGCATGAAAGTTAATTGTCACTCATTTATATGGGTAAACACAACTCCAATATTTTTCATATTTACAGGTACTAATTTGTACGCACAACAGCGCATTGTACCTTGAATTACAACCTAACGTACCTACATAGTTAGGAGATATACCACATCACTAATATAGATTTTTGTTGGCAAAAGCCACAAATGCAAGTTACAACATACATTCTTGTTTTGATTGAACTAACGCTGCCTAGGCTTCCTGCTTTAGTTTCTTTGTGCTGGGAGGTCTCACGCCTCCTGTCTGGTGCCTCAAAGGTATTTCTTGTTGTTAGGTTGTGTTGTGTTCTTTTTGGCACGATGATTGTCTTCTTTGCCGAGCGGAGCTGATACTTGAACTGACTTGATGACATATTAGCTGCTTTCTCACATGGCCTAGTAGCAAAGCCTAGCATTATTGCAAGTGGTTTACCATCATTCGCAGTCAGGAGCATTGGTTTTTCAGCAAAAATATTGTCCTAAATGAAATCAATCTGTCATGATTTAGACCCATGACTAAAATGAAATTTTATGAGGTGCCTTGTTCCTTCAAGTGCTTGTAATAAATCTGGAAACATGTAGGGATCATTGTCCTCAACTTTTTCCAAGATCTGACCGCAGTTGCTTGGCATGAGTCCATCAGCCTCTAGACCGAAGCAAGTTAGTGAAACTGATGCAATCCCATCATCAATGAATGCTTTATAACAATAACTACAATTAAAACAGTATGCCTATAGTTCTGAAATGAAAATGATATTTGATAATACTTGCTAATGGTATACATACCAAAGTCAACAATGCAGTCAACAATGGAATGCAAAAGTCAACTGTCAATGAAATAGTGCAAGGTAAAGAAACATGCTGCAAAGGAGAAGAAGACAGTTACATTTCACCACACTGTATCAAGCATCAAGCTTACTTGGACAGGTGTGATGTAATTAGATAAGCTGTTAGTTATGTAGCTGTTAGTTTAGCATTGTATATTTTGTTAGTCAATGTAACAGTATAAATGGTAGGATTATGTACTCATTTTACTCAATTGAATAAAATGCAATTCCACAAATTCTCTCCACATTCTTATTTTGTTATATGGTATCAGAGCTGACCTTCAAGGTCCTCTGCAACAAACCATCATCACTGTCATAACAAACCACCATAATTGTCAAGTTTGACCACCATAACAAACTTTGACCATCACAATAACTGATTTTCCCGCCCTTTCTTCCGCCATTAACAACCATCACAAAGCTTCAATCATCATCAATCTTCATCAAATTCATTACTGAATTCATTCAAACACATCAATAACAACAAATCACCATCAAATCTTATCAAATTTCATCAAAAATGGCAACCACAAGTACTGATCCAAACATCGCTTCTAAAGATACTAATTCAGTTAATCATCCACTCTTTCTCCATCAAAATGATCATCCAGGGCTTATTTTAATCTCCAAGAAGTTAACTGGCTCAAAGAATTACAGTACATGGAGAAGATCTATCATGATAGCTCTCAATGCAAAGAATAAGTTGAAGATCATCACCAATGAATACCAAGAACCATCTGCTGATTCATCATTAAGAGCACTATGGGAAAGAAACAATGATATGATAATTTCTTGGATTCTGAATATTGTCTTAGATCAGATTAGCAACAATCTTAGTTTTGTTCATTCGGCAGCAGCTTTATGGAAAGAACTACAAGAGCACTACTCACAACTTGATGGTCACAGGATTTATCAACTCACTAATGAAGTTACTCAGTTGAAACAGGCAAATTGCACAGTTGAAATGTATTATCAGAAGTTAAAAGGACTGTGGGATGAGATAGATGCTCTTGAGGCTCCATATATGTGTACTTGTAATTGTGTTTGTGCTAATGGAAGGCTTAATAGGGAAAGAGAGTCAAGAAAGAGATTATTACAGTTTCTAATGGGGTTAGATGAGTGTTTTTCAAACATTAGGGGACAAATTCTGTTAATGCAACCCATGCCCAATGCAGCAAAAGCCTACACAATGTTAAGACAGGAAGAGAAGCAAAGGGAAGCAGTTGTACCCAAACATCTCACACCCACAGTTATGAATACTTTTACCAACCCAACTCCATCACACAACAACAATCACACCATTTCAAACACTAGACAAACCAGAAACATCTCTACTTCAAACACCAGAAGAAGTGCTTTTAAGCCAGGTGTCATTTGTGGTAATTGTCAGAAAGAAGGATATTATAAGAGTGAGTGTTATCAGTTAGTGGGGTATCATGTTGGTCATCCATTACATGGTAAAATCAAACCAGGAACAGGTGGACATAATGGTCAAAACAGATGAAACAGTGCAAATGGGCAAAGAGCAATTAACTTGGTGACAGGACAAAGTGGTCAGGATAACAATGGAGTTGAAGCAAGCACAAGTGGATCACAAGGTGATGATGCAATGTATGCAAAGATGGATTCACTCTAGAATCAGCTAAACCAAGTCATGCTGATGTTGCAAAACACCCAAGGTCAGTGTGATTCTAAACTCTTAGCTATAGGGAGATATTTGTTCATAGCTTCATGTGTTTCAATATTAAAAAATGCTTGGGTAGTAGATAGTGGTGCAACAGATCACATTTGCAAAGCACTTCACCTCATGTTTAATATTATACAATGCACAATACCAATCATTGTTTCATTACCTAATGGCCACACTGTCACAGTCACAACCATTCGTTCAGTACAAATCAAACCCAACCTTATCCTTCACAATGTGCTGTACATACCATCCTTTGCTTATAACTTGCTCTCAGTAAGCCAAATCACCAAAACAACCAATGTTTCCCTCATATTTAACCATACCACTTGTATCTTTCAGGGCAACAACAAGAGGATTGCCCATGGAATCCTCTCTGATGGACTCTATATCATCAAGCCATAAGACAACCAACCACCTTCTACCAAACCATAGTTTAAACCATTTCCTACTGTTATGCCTCATAGTAGCAATTTACATTTGTGGCATGCTAGACTAGGTCACCCATCAACCCATGTAATCAAACAAATAAAGCAATTGCCTAGTTTTACTGCTGATGTACCCAAACTTCATTATACTATATGTCCTCTTGCAAAACAAACATCTTTGTCATTTCCAACTAGTCACTCTCATGCTTCTGAGTTGTTTGAATTAGTACATGCTGATACTTGGGGTCCTTATAAACATAGCACACTCAACAATTGCAAGTATTTTCTCACCCTTGTAGATGATTGTTCCAGAATAACATGGACACTTCTCATACCAGCAAAACAGTATGTTACTTCTACAATAAAGAATTTTTGTTATTATGTGAACACTCAATTCAAAACCTCACTCAAAACACTAAGAAGTGATAATGGTACAGGAGTTCATCAATAACTCCCTCACCACATTTTTACAAGCCAAAGGGATTATTCATCAAACCTCATGCCCCTATACCCCACAACAGAATGGAAGAGCAAAGAGGAAACATAGACACTTACTAGAAGTTGCTAGATCACTACATCATCAAGCCAAATTTCCAATACATCTATGGGGTTATTCTCTAATGGCTGCTACTTACCTCATTAACAGACTTCCCACACCAACCTTAAACCACAAATCACCCTATGAAGTTCTGTATAACAAACCACCAGATCTCACAAACCTCAAAGTAATAGGCTGTCAAGCATTTGCAAGTATACATTCTCTTGACAAATTTCACACTAGAGCAATTCCTTCTATCTTTCTAGGTTATCCTCAACATCAAAAAGGTTACCTTCTTCTAGCTCAGGAAACCAAGAAGATCTTTATGAGTAGACATGTAACATTTCATGAACATATCTTTCCATTTCACTCCTCCACACCTTATTCATCTCCATAACCTGATAATTTCACCTCTAACAACATCTTTTATCCAACTCAAACCACACATACTTACATACCCACCCCTACACCATCTGAACCAAACAACCCCACCGATAACATATCACCAACATCAACATCACCATCATCATCACCTTCACCTGAACCTACATCACCAACACCACAACCATCTTCACCTGAACCTGAACCTACATCACCAACACCACAACCATCTTCACCTGAACCTGAACCTACATCACCAACACTACAACCATCTTCACTTGAACCTGAACCTGCATCACCACCACCATCACCAAGAAAATCACACAGAGCAAAGCACACTCCAACCAAACTCAAAGACTTTCACCACTATAAACCATCCACTGTCAACTCATTCAGAACCAAACACCACACCTCCAACTTCATTAATTATAAAAACATTCATAACAAACAACTTCTACACTTCATTAACTCTATACATCATGAAACTGAACCTACATCTTATACTCAAGCATCTAAGAATCCAAAATGGGTAGAAGCTATGGACAATGAAGTCACTACACTAGAGTCTAATCATACTTGGGAGTAAACCACACTCCCACCTCACAAACAAGCTATAGGCTATAAATGGGTTTATAGAATTAAGTATAATGCTGATGGTTCTATTCAGAAGTACAAAGCTAGGTTGGTGGCTAAAGGATACAATCAAAAACAAGGCATTGATTTCACTGAGACATTTGCACTAGTAGCCAAGAGTGGCACAATAAGAACTTTACTAGCTGTTTCCTCTATCAACAATTGGTTTGTCCATCAGGTAGATATCAACAATGCATTCCTCCATGGTGATCTTCCTGAAGAAGTCTACATGAAAGTACCCAGTGGATGCAACAAGAATCTTCCTCCAAACACTGTATGCAAACTCAAGAAGTCACTCTATGGAATGAAGCAAGCTAATAGGCAATGGTTTATCAAGCTTACCACTTTTCTACTTTCTAATGGATTTACTCAAAGTCATGCAGATTCTTCTCTTTTTACATAGTATAAGGGTCAAGATACTCTCATCCTACTCATTTATGTTGATGACATACTTCTAGCTGGCAACAACTCTGATTTACTCAAAAGCATCAAGCATCAACTAGATGAGGCTTTCAGTATCAAAGATCTTGGTCAACTCAACTATTATCTTGGTATTGAGGTTCTGAGAAACACCAAAGGTATCATCATGACACAGAGAAAATATGCACTTGACTTGATTGAATTTGCAAGGCTCCAAGATGAAAAACCAGCCAAAACTCCACTTGATTCAAGGAAGAAGCTTACCTACACTGATGGTGACCCTTTGCCAGACCCCTCTCACTATAGAACTCTTGTAGGGAAGCTTATATACTTGACCATTAGCAGGCCAGACATTGCTTTTGTTGCACAACTTCTGAGCCAGTTCTCCCACAACCCTCTCACAACTCACTTGCAGGCATTACAAAGGGTAATCAGATACATCAAACTAAGTCCAGGCCAAGGCTTAATCTTCCCCAAACACAACTCTTTCACTCTTCATGCCTACTGTGACAGTGACTGGGCTAACTGTCCATCCTCAAGGAGGTCCATTTCTGGTTATGCTATCTATCTGGGTTCAAGTCTAATCTCCTGGCATTCAAAGAAGCAATCAGTGGTTTCAAGATCCTCAACAGAGGCTGAGTACAGAGCTTTAGCAGATAACTTGGTTAAATTCTCTGCTTAAAGATCTAAAAGTCTTAATCCCACAACCAGTCAGAATTCTGTGTGACAACACCTCTACTATAGCTCTTGCATCCAATCCAATTCAACATGCAAGAACAAAGCACATTGAATTGGATTGTCAATTTGTGAGAGACAAGATCAAGGCTGGTCAAATAGTTATCTCTTACATTCCTACAACCAAACAAGCTGCAGACATATTCACCAAACCTCTTCCTACATATCCATTTCATCAATGTCTAACCAAGTTAGGCATGTGTGAGCCTTACACACTGCCAACTTATGGGGGGGATAATGGTATACATACCAAAGTCAACAATGCAGTCAACAATGGAATGCAAAAGTCAACTGTCAATGAAATAGTGCAAGGTAAAGAAACATGCTGCAAAGGAGAAGAAGATAGTTACATTTTACCACACTGTATCAAGCATCAAGCTTACTTGGATACGTGTGATGTAATTAGATAAGCTGATAGTTATGTAGCTGTTAGTTTAGCATTGTATATTTTGTTAGTCAATGTAAAAGTATAAATGGTAGGATTATGTACTCATTTTACTCAATTGAATAAAATGCAATTCCACAAATTCTCTCCACATTCTTATTTTGTTATACTTGCCTGAGTTTTATATGTAGCATACTAAGCAATTTATTTGCATGGTTCGTTAGTTTTAACCCATAGAGTACATGTGTTATTTAAGAAGGCAACAAACACATGTGAGACCAGTACGTAATTCTTAGGATCATATCGCAATTTAGCCCGGTCACACATTTAACATCGTGGCCCACATGGGTAAGTCAACTTAGTAAAGTTGTCATGTAAGACCAGTACGTAATTCTTAGGATCATATGCTCATACGGTACTAACACCGCGAGACCAATAATGTTTAAGTTACCACAATTCCTGTTTGCACCTAAGTAAGTCAACTTAGTAAAGTTGTCATGTACATAAATCATGTTGTTTCATTCTTTGAACCGAGTAGCACATGTCGTATAAAGCATGTTACACATATTCTGATAGCTTTATAAACATGTATGCATGCAAATTAAACTAATTAGTTTCTTGCTTCCTACAAAATATCAATGGAACTCATCTCACATTCTTGAGTAAAGGATCTGTATGTATCTTTAACCGAACCACCAACTGTTGGAATGTGAGAGTCGGATTAGCATAATACGGCTAAAGGTGTGTAAGCCTATTGGGGGCACACACATTAAACATTAGAATACGTTATTGTTATTTTATGTAAAGCTCAAAATGACCCGGTTTGGACACAAAATGAACTAGACAAGATCCCTTGCTTGTCCTAATCTTATGGCCTGATTTCAGAAGATTCTAGAAAGCAAAATCTGTCTAGGTACATATCAAAGTGATAAGAATTGTTCAAGAGTTGTGATAAAGCTCAAAGATGGTAGAGTTTAACACTTATCATGCTTTGTTTAAGCCTTATCAAGAGTAGGGTTAAGAGGCTATATATACTCCCTCATAACCTGCTCATCAGAGACGATACAAGTAAAAATAATATTAGATCATTCGTTGTTTACTTTTCTTCTCGTCCAAACTAATCACAGAAACAAGTTGGTTTGTTTGACTTTTCAAACATATCAAGCCAAGAATTAATAACTATAATATAGAGTCTTGAAGTTATTGTCCTCTTCTGTTTTGTACACATTCGAACGTATACAAGTTTGTATTCGAATTGTGTTTTGGGTTTACGTGGTACACGGCTAGCACTCCGGGCGTATTTGTTTGACGTGTTTGTGTGAGCACTCGTAGAGGTGATTGTTTTAATCACTTATTTGATTTATTTTGCCGGTGACTACGAGGGTTAGTTTTCTATTTATTTTTCATGTTTCTCTTCTCCTTTAATTTGTTTATTATTTGTGTGTTAATCATAATTGCTTAACTAGATCTAATATACGTTGCGTACTCGTAGTTAATTGGTTAACTTGATATATAAATTCCAACAGTGGCATCACGAGTCAACTCGTTTAGTGGTTATGGGTTACAC
The DNA here is from genome assembly GCA_030686995.1 of Artemisia argyi. NCBI lineage: Eukaryota > Viridiplantae > Streptophyta > Magnoliopsida > Asterales > Asteraceae > Artemisia > Artemisia argyi. The sequence goes on from CM060685.1 coordinate 49,271,977, forward strand.
GATTTAATAAACACGCGAAAAGGTTGCATGAAATCTAATTTAGTTATTTGTTTTATTTTTGTTTTGACAATTATCATGCAATACTTGTCATTAATTAATAAAAAAAATACCTAGACACAAAGGAATTAAAATTAATTGTTAATTAGATACATAAAATAGCAAAATATATTAAAAGTTAATTTGTTTGTCATGATTATTTTATGTGTGAATTCCGGCTATAAGACCTACGCAATCAATTTTTTGATGCATGTGGCGATCTAGGCACTTGATGAAAACCTAGTGAGGGTCTTATGGTTCTTCATTTGGGGAAGACTCCTAGTGGACTCGGTTTTTATATGTTTAATTAATGTTTAAGTTTATGTACTTGATTCTTTATTTGCATAATTGTTACATGTTTTATACACTTAATTGCATGCAATATGGATTACTACATATCGAAATCATGACATTAATATGGACTTAATTTACACGCCTATATACCATGCTCATTGTGACCTGCTATTTGATTTGTGGAAAATTGTTTTTGTAAAATTAAGTGACCTAAATTATTGAAACACGTTTTCATGAAATTAAAAACTAGACGCTATGGACGCTTGGGAAGTACGGCTCACCCACTAGAACAAACTATAAGGGGGGTTTAAGGATGGTGTGCATAGTCACACCTAAAGGATTTCCTGTCATTGCCTCACGCTGACTTGGTCCTCCGCCACCTTGCGAGTTCGATTGGAGCTACCGTGAACCATGATGATCACTACAGTGTCATTACTAAAAGTTTTTAAAATAAGTGCTACAAAGTTGTTTTGCATGTTTCTTTGTACACGATTTTACCACATTTATGTGTATACCCTATGTGAAAATTTTAAGTCTATGACAACCAACCAAGGATACGTGCTTTTGGAGTGACCTCTTTGGTCAGACCTTAGGGCCATTCCAAATCCATGGCAAATTTTGCTCATTGGTCAGACTTTTGGTAATATTTGCACGTTCTTGTTTGGTCGACTTATCTCGAGTATGCTTGGTCAGACATTGGACCCGAGGTATAAGATGAGACTATACATGCTCATGACATTACTACTTGTCTACTAATGTCTTGATCAGTCTCATAAGTCTAAGAGTTGCATTTTATGCAATTAACGCTCGTCGCTTACCTCTTGCCCCATTTGTTTACACATTGGTTAGACCTTTGGTAATAAGTGAGATGTTAAGTTGGATCTTAGTCTTAATTAGTAATTAATTGGGTAGTTAATTCTATTAAGACTTTAATTATCGAAAATACTAATTATTTGAACTTTTCTTATATTGTAGATGAATACCTCAGTCGGAAACAATTCGGTACTCAAGAGTTTCTTTGAGAAACAAAAACTCACTGGACCTAACTTCATTGACTGGTATCGCCAGCTTCGCATTATCCTGTCAGCTTAAGATTGGAGCATCCTATTCCTGCTGCACCTGTTGCAACTCCTGGACACCCAGTCCTTCCCGAAGCTCTTGCAGCTCACACTGCTTGGCTCAAGGGGTCAAAGGACATTTCTGCTTTCATGCTTATGACCATTGACTTAGAAATCCAACGAAATCTAACCCATCTTGGTGCATATGACATGTTACAGGAGTTGAAAAGCATGTTTGCTCAACAGGCAGAACAGGAACTTCTGCAAACCGCGAGGGAATTTCACTCGTGCAAGCAAGAAGAAGGTCAATCTGTAAGCTCATATGTTCTAAAGATGAAGAGCTACATTGACAACTTGGAGCGTCTCGGTCATCCCGTCACTTTGAACCTTGGAGTAAGTCTAATCTTAATTGGACTCTCTAGGGAGTATGACAGCTTTGTGCAGAACTATAATATGCACAACATGGGGAAGACTGTAAATGAATTACATGCTATGCTTAAACAACATGAGCAGACGCTATCCAAGAAAGATGTTGCACCTACACTTCATGCTATACGTGCAGGAAAGGTCCAGAAAAACCAAGATAAAAAACCGTTCAAGGCTGCTAAGGGGAATAAAGGGAATGGAAAGTATAAGTTGGCTTATGCTCCTGAGCATAAACCATCTTATGCCTCCAAGCCCAAGAAACCTCCACCACCTAAGAAGGATAGCCCTGCAAAGGACGCGACCTGTCACCAATGTGGTGAAATATGTCATTGGAGAAGGAATTGTCCCGTGTATCTCACCGAGTTGCTGAAAAAGAAGAAGCTATCTCCAGGAGCTAGCACTTCAGGTATTTTCACCATAGAACTCTATACTTTTCCTAGTACATCTTGGATTTATGACACGGGTTGTAGTACTCACATCTGTAATACTATTCAAGGTCTCAGGGGAAGTAAGAAGCTGAAGCCAGGAGTTTTAAGTCTGTACGTGGGCAATGGTCAACGGGCAGGAGTTGAAGCTATTAGAAATTATCATTTATGTCTCCCAAGTGGATTAGTAGTTGTTTTGAACAATTGTCATTTTGCTCCCTCTATTACTTGAGGAATTATTTTAGTTTCTCGTTTGTTTGACTATGGTTCTATTAACCGCTTTGAATCGAATGATACAATTTCAGTTTCTAGGAATAATGTTGTTTATTTTAGTGCTATCCCAAGGGATGGTATTTATGAAATTGATATGTCTTGTTCTAAAACAAATGATAGTTCTGTGTATGCTGTTAGCAATAAAAGAGCCAAGCTCGACTTGGACTCTACTCTCTTGTGGCATTGTCGTCTTAGACACATTAGCAAGAAACGCATGGAGAAGTTGCAACATGATGGACTTCGCAACTCAACTGACATTAAGTCATTTGAAAAGTGTGTTTCATGATTGTCTGGTAAGATGGCAAGAAAACCCTATTCACATCAAGTGAAAAGGGCTAAGGATCTACTTGGACTAATACACACCGATGTATGTGGCCTATTTAGAATTGTGTCAAGATAAGGAGCAAGTTACTTCGTCACTTTTACTGATGACTATAGTCGGTATGGTTATGTTTACCTGCTGAAACATAAACATGAAGTGTTTGAAACATTTAAAGTGTTTCAAAAGGAAGTAGAAAACCAACTCGGGAAGACCATTAAGTCACTACGTTCTGATCATGGAGGTGAATATATGAGTCAAGAGTTTTTGTATCATCTTAAGGAGCATGGGATTATTGCCCAACGTACTCCTCCTTACACTTCACAACATAATGGTGTGTCTGAGAGGAGAAATCGAACACTGCAAGACATGGTTCGCTCCATGATGAGTCAAACTACTCTTCCAAAGTCCTTTTGGGATTATGCCCTTTAGTCTGCTGCACGCATTCTCAACATGGTTCCAACTAAGAAGGTTGATAAGACACCATACGAGGCATGGCATGGCAAAGCCCCTAAGTTGTCTTACTTAAAAGTCTGGGGTTCTGAGGCACTTGTTAAGCGTGATACACTTACCAAACCTGACAAACTAGAACCCAGATCTATTAAGTGTATCTTCATAGGATACCCAAAGGAAACAATGGGATATTCTTTCTACCTTCCATCCGAGAACAAAATATTTGTTGCTCGGAATGCTGAGTTCTTTGAGAGTAATCTTATGGATCAAGAAGCAAGTGGGAGTCTAGAAGATCTTGAAATTTTTCAAGAAGAAGATACAAATCCTTCTGTAGACACTAGCTTAGGTCATGATGAGGATGATCAAGAAATTGATGAACCTCAAAGTGATATCAATCCCATTCGTAAATCCGCTAGGAAACGTCGTGCCCCAGATCGAATATGCTTATACATCGATGCTGAGGAGCATTAGTTGGGGGATCTTGGTGAACCCAAAACATATAAAGCTGCATTATTGGATCCTGAATCCAAGAAATGGCTTGGTGCGATGAATGTGGAAATACAATCCATGAAAGACAACGAAGTCTGGGAATTAGTTGAGCTTCCTCCTAACTGAAAAACTGTTGGTAGCAAATGGCTCTTCAAAAAGAAGACTGACATGGATGGTGCAGTACACACCTTTAAAGCTCGTCTCGTAGCAAAGGGCTTCACTCAAACCTACGGGATTGATTATGAAGAGACCTTTTCTTCGGTTGCAGACATTAGAACTATAAGGATTCTTATAGCCATAGCTGCGTTCTATGACTATGAGATTTGGCAAATGGATGTCAAAACCGCCTTCCTCAATGGACATCTTTACGAAGAAGTCTATATGGAGCATCCTGAAGGCTTTGTTAATCCAAAATATCCTAACCGAGTATGCAAGCTCAAGCGTTCCATTTATAGACGTAAGCAAGCATCTAGGCAATGGAATAAACGTTTTGATGATGAGATTAAGAAATTTGGTTTTACACAGAATCAAGATGAGCCATGTGTATATCAGAAAGCTAGTGGGAGTTATGTAACTTTCCTAATTCTATATGTTGATGACATATTACTCATGGGAAACAACATTCCAATGTTACAAGATGTAAAATCCTATCTTGGAAGATGTTTTGCCATGAAAGATCTAGGAGAAGCTGCATATATTCTTGGAATCAAGATCTATAGAGATTGATCAAGACGGTTACATTGAGAAAATATTGAAGAAATATTTTATGGAAAATTCCAAACGAGGAACTATCCCAATGCAAGAAAAGCTTAAATTGAGTAAATCACAAGGTGCTTAGACACCTGCTGATAAAGAGCGCATGCAAAGAGTTCCCTACGCCTCGGCTATAGGATCAATTATGTATGCTGTGAGATGTTCTCGTCCTGATGTTGCGTTCGCTCAGAACATAACAAGCCGATTTCAACAGAATCCAGGTGAACTTCACTGGACTGCTGTTAAGAATATTCTTAAGTACTTGCGCAATACTAAGGATATGTTTCTGGTTTATGGAGGTGATATGAAACGAGAGCTCAGGGTTTCTTGCTACACTGATGCTGGATATCTGACAGATGCTGATGACCTCAACTCTCAGACTGGATATGTATTCGTTTTAAATGGAGGTGCTGTTGACTGGAAAAGCACAAAGCAAAGTATTTATGCAACTTCATCTACAGAAGCTGAGTATATAGCTGCTTATGATGCATCTAAAGAGGCTGTATGGATTCGAAAATTCATTTTTGGGCTTGGCATTGTTCCCACAATTGAAGAACCCATAAATATGTATTGTGATAATACTGGAGCCATTACTATAGCTAATGAAAGTGGAATCACCAAGGGTGCTAGACATTACCGCGCAAAAGTTCATTATCTTCGAGAGACCATTGAGATGGGTGACGTGAAGATATCAAAAGTTCACACAGATGACAATCTAGCTGATCCATTTACAAAGGCTTTAGCATATCCTAAGCATTCTAAATTGACTAGGGATATTGGTTTGATACAAGCTAGTAGTCTCATGTAAATCTGTTTGTAATTAGTATTTGGATAATTTGGAATTGTAAGACAATTTTATTTTCTGATAATTAAAGATACGAGGTATTTGTTATTTTATTCATATAACCTATTATTCCATATTTCATTGGTACAAAAATGGCCTTTCGTCACACATGGTCGATTTCAAACGGTCACACTGTAACATATTTACGTGACTAAATGTATGAAAATAAAATAAACAGCCACACTCGATCCGACTTGTGTGACCATTTTGGAAGATATATGTCACACATTTGTGTATTTATGTGACTAGAGGGTAGCTGGTAAATATTTTTCGATCATTTAGTCACGTTTAATTTGGGACGTGTGGCCGATACAAATCAGCTTTAAGCATTAGTCACACTACAGATATACATATGTGACAAATATATGTCACACAATTGAAGAGCGTGACCAAAATAGATATATGGTCACATGAAGTAATTGTGTATGTGACTAAATTATATAGTCAAGTTTGTCACACATTATTTAAACGTGACTGCTATTCTTTGCTGAATATTTAGCCACATAGCGTTTGAAATGTGTGACAACTAAAAAGTAAGTTTGAAGCGTTAGTCACAATATGCATTTAATAGTGACAAATATATATGTCACACACTTGAAGAGTGTGACCAAATGTCATATATGGTCACACGAAACCATAGAAACATGATTAAGTGTAACGAAAATTCGATACATATGGTCACGTAAGTAAATATGTGTGTCTAAAGTTTAGTGTGTGTTTGCTTGCCACAACCTAATGTGTATAGTCACATTTAATTGTAGCATGATCATGTGACTATAGGCTTTACAATAGTCACACCATATCACAAATGTGTATCTAAATTATGTTTATTGCCACATTATAAGGGTATTATATGTGCAATACATTCAAAATAGTCACATTGTGATATTTATGTGACTATTATTTATAGCAAAATGTGATATTTAAGTGTAACGAAAATTCAAAATATGTGCAACACATTCAAAATTAATGTTGCTAGGCATAAGTTAATGCTGCTAGGCATAAATTAATGTTGCTAGGAATAAATCAAGCTTAATGAATAGATGAGAAATCAAGCTTTAATGAAGCAAGAAAGTTAAAATTCATATATAATAAACCAAAAACAAAACATTAGTATCCATATATAACAAAAGTAAAATAAAGCAGTTCATACATATAAAAAGTTTAACAATTAAATTTCGGAGATTTCTCCGGATCAAACGACAAATGCACATTATCGTAGTCAATGGAGTCGAATCTCTCTTCCTCACTCAAATATCCAACATCAGCCGCATCCTCTTCCACTGAACCAACCCGCGGCTTTGATCGCTTGTATTCCTTCTCATCTTTCTTAATTTGAAGCAAACTTGCTTTGCGTCTTGCCTTGTTTCTTCGAGAACTCCACGACTCATACCACTCTTCAATGTTAAATACCTTCTCTGGTTTCCTGAAATCAAATAAGCATTAGATGATAAATTTACAGATTATCCTTTTAATTCGGTATTCGTAATTATATGATGTATATAATGTAACATTCTAACACATTTTCATAACTGATTACCTAATTAGCTACCAATTGATAACCATTTTTATAAATTCATAAAATCTTAATACACCAAAATTATTATGGATTAACTAACTTCTACTAGAAAGAAAAAAAAAAGTCAACATGTACGTACATAACATCTTTACAAACTTTGAATGTTTATGTGTACAAAAGTTTAATTAGTAGTGTACTTACTTTGAACGCTTCTTTTTTGATGAAATGCACCTTTTCTTGTTTCCAGCCATAACTTCGATCTCAGATTGTTTTAAAAAGTGTGTTTGAAAAGCTAAGTGATGTCCTTAAAAAGAGATGCGACATACTATACGCCTAGGGAATTTTGAAAGTCTCAACATTAAAGATTATTGCAATTTACCAAGTTTAACGTCACATTAGCATGTGAAATGCACTAATTACTCGTGCCTAATTGTAATCATTTTAATTTTATACATTAAATGCGCGCTCCTAAACATTCTATAATTTTACTTTTAAACTTTAAATGGTAATAAGCATTGTAAGTGGTTTCAAATGTTTGAAAATATAGTAAGAATAAACATAATGGTATTAATCTAGTTATTAGTTGTGTAAAATTTGTGTTTACTCCTTGAATTGGCAAACTTACTTCAACACTGTTATGACCTGATTAATAAAGAACTTAATGCTGCTAGGCATAACTTAATGCTGCTAGGCATAAATAACCGTGAACCGGTGTAACTGTAAAAAAGTAACTGTAAACCGTTGTGACACTTAAACGTTGTGACATTGCGACTCTTGTGTGCCTATAAATACAAAGGAATTATAACCAACTTCATTCATCTTTTCATTACGTATTTAATTTTTGTTTGGAATTGCAATGGCTTCATCATCTTCAAATCCTGCTTCAAAGAAAACAAAACGTTCAAGGGATACTTCTCCTCCTCCTCCTCCAATGCCAGAAAAATATAAAATCCACGGCCTAACCCAAGAGTGCTGGGACAAATGCCATTCTCAAGGCCAATATGGTACTGAACAACAGTTGGTTGAACTTTACAACAAACGAATCGCGCTGTTGGAAGAACAAAACAAAAAAGACCAAGATATCATACTGGTGCATCAGAACAAAGTTAATGTTCGTAATCAAGAAATAGAACAAATCCGTGGAAACATTGTTGATATTTACAAAGGCATTCAAAATAGTTTGTATAATTTTCATTGAATTAACCATGATGTAAGATGATATTAATCATTAATATGTTATTTCTTTGAAGTTTAATGTTTTTGTGTTCAAAGAAAACATATCTTATGTTTCTTTGTTAATCAAGTTATCGATTATATTACTATATGATCAAGTTATCTTCTTGTTGATTAATTATGTTATGTTGCTTTGTTGACTATGTTATGATGCTTTGTTAAAAGTCAAACAAAGATTGTCAAACTTGATTGTCATTTGCAAAAGTCAAAGATTGTCAAACTTATCTTATGGGCAACTCCGGGTTTGGATTGGAATTTGGGTGAATGCTAGTAACTCAGAACTTAATGCTGCTTGGCATAACTTAATGCTGCTAGGGATAAAAATAAAATGCCACAAAAATTAACCGATTCATATTCAGTTCATTAATGAGAAAATTGAGCAATGACAACATTTTTATTCATAAAGTCAAATAAAGTAGTACAAACGGATTACACAGGTTTATTCAAATTACTTCCTAACTCAACAAATACATTTACTTTTTACCCTTCCCTTTTGAACAAACTTTGGGCATTTTTGGTTCCCATGGTTTTATACCCTTGTCTTCACAAGTCTTAGCATTGGGCAGGTCTAGCACCTGAACCCTCTCATCAAAAAGCTCTTTGGCAGTCTTGTTTGGAGTTTTAACCTTCCTAGCATCTTCCTTTTTTGTGCCTGATCCAGAATATCCCTTTGGAAAGTAGTCTGCCCATGTATTTGGAGGACCTTCAGAACTGCTTGATATGTGAAATGAACTTGAGTCACTGCTGCCAACATACGTAACCCTTCTAAGTTCCCGATACAACTCCTTTTGTCGTTTCAACTCCCTTTGAGCAAAGGACTGCACCAACCGCATTGCTAGATTGTTGAAAAAACAAAAGGAACTGTATGGGAACTCATAATGGAAAGGTATGTTGAAATGAACTTTAGTCACTGCTATCAATGTACGATTTCTGCAAAAAAATAAAAAAAATATATTAGAATTTTAAAAAATATAGTGTAAATGAAATAAAAGATAATGTTGCAATTCATGGTGTATTTGAAACAACCTTTGTTCTTGGAACTCCAATGGCCACATTACTTGGTGGATGGTTAGTTTTAGATCATAAAAAAGAATGAAATTCCCTGCTGCCAACATACATAACCCTTCTGAGTTCCCAATACAGCTCCTTTTATCGTTTCAACTCCCTTTGAGCAAAGGACTGCACCAGCCGCATTGCTAGATTGTTGAAAAAATAAAAGGAACAGTATGGGAACTAAGAATGGAAAGGTATGTTAAAATTACAGACTCATTTAGATCATAAAAAAGATTTGAATGCAAACAGAGCAAAGATGAATCAACAATGGATGAACAACACCAAAACAAGTTTATGCTCATACTTGAAAGTGGTGTCTGTTCATCCAACGTTGATACTTCTTCCATCTTTGATACTTGGATGTTTTAGCCTAAATATTCGCACACACATCCGCCACTTATCTTCATTATACTCTCAATACAAATGCAACATAATTCTTATATCAAAAATACATCATACATATATATATAAAGCAAACAGAGTGATACAAACAATCTACAAATGTTTAGTAAAGAATAGAGTCTAAGTAACATCACTCATCTTAAATGCGATGATGAAGGAGTGTGGCCTGTCATGAATAATACACACTATATCATCACCGCATTGAAGACATCTCAATGATCAAGCCAGATCTATCTAACGATGTAGATGGTTCCATCGCTTTAATTGGACCCCGTTTTCTAACGATGTTTAATCTTGATTATTGAAAGAACCATTAAACATCGTTAGAAATGGGGTCCAATTAAAGCGATGGAACCCATCTACATCGTTAGATAGATCTGCCCTGATAATTGAGTTTTAAGTTCTTAGCAACCAAATTCTTACTATCATTTATATTGCTCACTTAAATGTGACGAACATACATATTAGTTATGTAGGTCCTACGACATTAGAGAGCTAATCATGAATCAATGAAATCATATTAAATTTATATCAACAATGCAATGAAAATATTTTCATTGTAACTAAATACATGAAAAAACTCTTTAAGTTCTTGATATGTTTATTGCACTTCAACCTAATCCTAAGATAAAATATTTTCATTGTTTCTGTATTTTGGCAAAGAGGAAAGATGTATCAGTAATGGATGAAACACCAGAACAAGTTTATGTTCATACTTGAAAGTGGTGTCTTTTCATCCATCACTGATACTTCTTCCATCATTGATACAGATACATATTATTTTCATACTTGAAAGTGGTGTCGGTTCACCCATCCTTGACAAAGAACAAAGATGAATCAAGAATAGATGAACAACACCAGAACAAGTTTATGTTCATACTTGAAAGTGGTGTCTTTTCATCCATCCTTGATACTTCTTCCAGTTTTGATACTTGATGTTTTAGCCTAAATATTCGCACTAAAACTTAAAAACAACCATAAACCCTAACAATAAAAAACACAAATATACAGATCATACATAAACCCTAACACTAAGTAACACTAATTAAATAAGCACAAACAATGAAATAATCAGATAAACCAAAAAAACAACTAAATAATCAGATAAACCAAATCATCTGTCAAACTTAGGGTCAATATAGAAGCTATCTAAGTATGTTACCATATGCTTCCGATCTAACTTAGGGTCAAACTTAGGGTGTAGTAGTGAGAGAGAGAAAGAAAGAACAAGGCAGCTGTGTGTGATTGTCAGATAGAGATTAAGTATATGTTGGAGTGTGTGTAGTGTGTTTGAGAAGCTTTGTAAATAATATATATTATAAGTGATGTGTGTTATAATATATATTAATTATAAGTGTTGACCGGTCAATGTGTGTAGGTGCTAATGCTTAAATTGATTGTACATATAGCTTAATTTGTTGTATTTACTTAAAATGTATAGATAAATTTAAAATGATTAAAAGTATAAAACTAAAAGTATTAAAAGTTTCAAGATCGGGATCAGATCCTACCCAGGATCGTTTTCGTCTTTGCAAGATCATGATCGTATGATCGGATCGGGATCGTAAGATCCTACTAGCTATAAAGTAATTTTCTTAATAGTCTCGCTCTCTTTAACATGCAATTTCCTTGTAAAATCGGATACATGAACTTGCATGCATGCCTACCTTAACTCATTAGTACTTGTTTGAGTCAAATGCGTGTATCGAGTCACAATGAATGTTTTGCAGTATTGAATGGATGAGTTACACCACCGCCAAACTCATTAACTCTCTAGAACCGACTCACACCACCGCCACACTTCACCGCCTTATCTCGCCGTGGTACCACCAACTATCGATCCTCCACGCCATCACCGTCATCAAGACAAGGGAACTGTATGGGAGAGTTTGTTTGCTTCGGTTGTTTGGTTTGAGATAACCAATACATATTTTATATTACTTACAAGCTCGAGAACTCAACAATAACTCGAGTCGAACTTATATAAGATTGAGCTCAACTCATTAAACCTTTCTAGCTCATTTGATAGGCTTTCAATCTCTAAAATTTTAATCAGGCGCTCAAGATCTCAACATCCGCCTCTAATTTTCCCCCAAAAATCTCAATCTCCTGCTCAAGATCCCGCCTCTTTTTCCCCAAAATCAAAACACTAACACTTACACTAGTCAGATCTATCTTCTCTCTATTCATCTCTTCTCCTTCTCTCTAGAACCGACTCACACCATGCATCGCCACACTTCACCGCCTTATCTCGCCGTGGTTTCACCAACCATCGATCCTCCACGCCATCATCGTCATCAAGACAAGGGAACTATATGGGAGAGTTTGTTTGCTTCAGTTGTTTAGTTTGAGATAACCACCACATCCACCACCATCACAGTCAAGCCTCCATCACCCTCTCGATCATGTTATCCGGGATCGAGAAAGTTTGAACTCGGCTTGAGCTTGACTCGAAAAGCTCGATTTATCTTTAAAGATGTGTTTTCTGACACAAATTAAAATTGAAATATAATATAACCTAAGAATTGATTTCGGTTCGACTTCAGCTCGAAAAGCTTGATACATTCATAAATAAATATTTACACTTACTACGCTTAAAAAAAACATATTTTATATTACTTACAAGCTCGAGAACTCAACAATAACTCGAGTCGAACTTATATAAGATTGAGCTCAACTCATTAAACATTTCAAGCTCAGTTTTCCCCAAAATCAAAACACTAACACTTACACTAGTCAGATCCCGCCCCTAATTTTTCCCCAAAAATTTCAATCTCCCGCTCAAGATACCTCCCTTTTTCCCCCAAAATCAAAACACTAACACTTACACTAGTCAGATCTATCTTCTCTCTATTCATCGCTGCTCCTTTTCTCTAGAACCGACTCACACCATGCATCGCCACACTTCACCGCCTTATCTGGCCGTGGTTCCACCAACCATCGATCCTCCACGCCATCACCGTCATCAAGCCAAGGGAACTATATGGGAGAGTTTGTTTGCTTCGGTTATTTGGTTCGAGATAACCACCACATCCACCACCATCACAGTCAAGCCTCCATCACCCTCTCGATCATGTTATCCGGGATCGAGAAATTTGCACTCGGCTTGAGCTTGACGCGAAAAGCTCGATTTATCTGTAAAGATGTGTTTTCTGACACAAATTAAAATTGAAATATAATATAACCTAAGAATTGAATTCGGTTCGACTTCAGCTCGAAAAGCTTGATACATTCATAAATAAATATTTACACTTAGTACACTTAAATAAATAAATAAATAAATAAATAAATAAATAAATAAATAAATAAATAACATATTTTATATTACTTATAAGCTCGAGAACTCAACAATAATTCGAGTCGAGCTTATATAAGATTGAGCTCAACTCATTAAACATTTCAAGCTCATTTTTCCCCAAAATAAAAACACTAACACTTACACTGATCCCACCCCTAATTTTTCACCAAAAATTTCAATCTCCCGCTCAGGATCCCTCCCTTTTTCCCCCAAAATCAAAACACTAACACTTACACTAGTCAGATCTATCTTCTCTCGATTCATCTCTTCTCCTTCTCTCTAGAACCGATTCACACCACCGCCACACTTCACGGCCTTATCTCACCGTGGTTCCACCAACCATCGCTCCTCCACGCCATCACCGTCATCAAGACAAGGGAACTGTATGGGAGACTTTGTTTGCTTCGGTTGTTTGGTTCGAGATAACAACCAGCATCAAAGTCGAGCCACCATCACCCTCATCTCACCTATCCTACTTTGTTCATGGGTATGCTCAAACACATATTTAATTTATATTTTCTTAAATGTGTAATCGAATATAAAACGATTTGAATTGATTTTCGTGGATTAAGCTAGCCTAAAACATGTTTTTGATTATAAATTCGTGTTGTGGTAATCATTGCAGGTAGACTTATTAAGACGAAATAGAGTTTTCCTGTTTATTGGAATGGAGACAATCGACGTGTTCTAAGAGGCCACTGTTTTGCTCGTAAAGGGAGTCTTGATTGGTTTCCACTCCGAGAGGATGTTGCTGAACAGTTGGAGTTTGCTTATCGTAGTTGCGTAAGTTATCTATCAAAAGATTAACATAACATATGTTATATAGGAAATTAACTCAAATATGGTTGCTTTTTGTCAAACTGTTTCATTTATACCAAATGTTAGTGATTTGCTTGCTTGGTAATGTGTTTGACATTTATTCGTTCCACGTTTGGCACTGCATAAAATTGCAAACAATTGTATATTATTTGTTGCTCGAGTCGATATGCAACCCGTATGTTTGTTTTTGAGGCTAAACTTATATTTGGGACATCTAATGTTGTCTTCTTTTATGTTAGCATTAATCATGTTACTTGTTTCTTGCAGGGGTACATGCTATTTTCACGGGTGAGGATGATACATGGGATGCCTGGCTAAAAATTCCTTTAGATGGATTTTTGATGCTTATTAATTTTCGAGGCGTGGGTATGCTCCATCTCAGTCACCAAAGCCAACCAATGTATATTTTTACGGTTTCATGGTTGGCAGATCTTATATTATGCAGCGTTATTAGTGCCATAGTTTCTTACATTTCCCATATTTTTTTTGCAGAAAGAAACTGGCATTAGACTCAGATGTAAGCCACTTTTTATGTTGTTAAAAATTTCATTTTCTAATGATAACACCATTGTATTTCTTAATTTATATTCCAGGTGACCACTCCAATGGCCATTGAAACTTTGGAAAACGTACCAGTAATAGAAACAGTGGTAAGTAATAAAACATCCACCTTTGATTTTTTTAGTTTTACGTACATGACTAATGTACCGTGTTTTATATATACATATAGGAACCTGTTAAAACTATCGGACATACGAAAATGCTTGAGCTACGACAAACCGGTTCTACAGGTTACACCACCAACTATGATACCAAATATTAGTGAACAAAATGCAGGACTAAATATACATATTTGCTTCATTTATATACATTCTATTTTATATATATATATATATATATATATATATATATATATATATATATATATATATATAGCAGTAGTAACTCTGCTCCAGCAGTACTAACGTGGTACTAGTATTAACTCTCCTATCATGTTTGTGCAGATAGTTGAACCAGTGGCTCATCTAGTTATGTTATGTTGTGAGCTTTGACATGTTCTAGTCCTGCTCTCATCCTGATGTGTTGATATGCAGCAGCCTACATTTTCAAGGCTTTTATATCCAGATGATAAGATTAGATCAATGGGAGAAAAATTTGTAAGTTTAACTGCAAATTTTATTAGTATATTCATTGTTTTGGATTAAAAGTCTTCATGATGTCGTTTGAATTACTGCTGATCATGCTTGTGTTAATATTGCTTAGATGGATTTAGTGCAGCTCATGAACTTCAAAGAAAATGTGGCCAAGTATTTACTACTGCTAGTACAAAAGTTACTACTGCTAGTTAAAGTTGGTACTGCTTAGAGATTAAGACCGCTCGAAGTTGCTACTTGCTTATGGAAAAGATTATAGATACTTATAAAGAAACTATTGTAAGCCGACTAGGACTCCTTGTGCTAGTTAAAGTTGGTACTGCTTAGAGATTAAGACCGCTCGAAGTTGCTACTTGCTTATGGAAAAGATTATAGATACTTATAAAGAAACTATTGTAAGCCGACTAGGACTCCTTGGTGTATAAAAGGATTTCCAATTTTATATTTTGTTCAGTTATATACATTCCAATTTTATTGTATTTGAATTTGTTTTGATATATATTTGAATTGTTTTGATATATATTGATTTTTTAAATGTGATTAAAAGATGCATATAGTCACACTTATTAACACTTTTGGTCACTGTTTGCTTTAGTCGTTGTGTGACTAAATATTACCGAAGGCCACACAAACATAAAATTCACGTGGCCTTTGGATGATCTATAGTCACACAAAATACACATTTCTTCACTTTAAACAGCATATGGTCACACTTATTAACACTTTTGGCCACTGTTTGCTTAATGGTATGTGACTAAATACCCAAAACAAACATGCTTTGTGTGACTAAATATTACAAAAGGCCACACAAACATAAAATTCATGTGGCCATTGGATGATCAATAATCACACAAAATACACATTTCTTCACTTTAAACAGCATATGGTCACACTTATTAACACTTTTGGCCACTGTTTGCTTAATGGTATGTGACTAAATACCCAAAACAAACATGCTTTATGTGACTAAATATTACAAAAGGCCACACAAACATAAACTTCATGTGGCCATTGGATGATCAATAGTCGCACAAAATACACATTTCTTCACTTTAAACAGCATATGGTCACACTTATTCACACTTTTGGCCACTTTGTGCTAAAATGTATGTGGCTAACTCCAAAAAATTAACACCCATTGTGCGACTAAATCATCACAAACGTCACATTTATTGTATTATGTGGTCACAGGACGGGAAATAGTCACACAAAATACACATTTACTTGAATATATCATCTCAAATGTGACATACATTATATATTTATGTGGCCAAAGGTTGAAAAATAGTTACTCTCAAAAAACATTCGCGTGACTATAAAGTGTTTACGGTCACTGATAATGACTAATCAAACAAAACTTGTGTCTAATTTGTCACACATATTCGGGGTTTTGGTCACTCTTTTTCGATGGAAAAGGCCACGAACTCAATAACGTGACCATATACCACCTACGGTGGCGGGACCTTTAATGACACACAACAAAAAAACGTGTGTGACTATAGGCATATCGTCACACATTTTTGGCGTGACCAATACAACTTTTTGTACCAGTGTTTGCTTGTTTAATCCATGAAATGATTTATCATTCTAAATATGTCCATTGTCGATTAACAATATGGGAATGTTGTTATCCAAGACAAATGTGAGTGTTGGTTATATTCTATGAGAATGTGGATTGTTCCCGCCAAACTCATAACAAGGGATGCATATTGGATACCCCAACTTTCAAACATTTACTTTTGGATCCTTGTCATGAGTAAAATGTTGAAATGGGTTGTTAAGTCATCCTTAGACTTGATATACAAGCAAGTTCTGTTATGTGTGGATATCACTTTTGTAATTATATGCCAAACGCTGTCCTGAATAAGGTAGTTATAAAAGCTATTTTTTGGAGTGATGTGAAGCAGCATCCACAACACTTGTAGTCAACAAAGGATTTGTTACTCCATTTGATATGTGCATAAAGATACCATGGGCCCTCTACAGAATTAATCAGATAATTGCTCGGCCGAACCCAAAGGGTAATGCAAGATGATTCTTGATTACATTTGGTATATCTAATTAAATTCTATAACGAGAATCTAAATGGTTAAACTATATGGAATGAGTTAGGATCCATATCAATGGTTTAACGGTATCTATAACAAAGGGTGATGAAAGCAAGACATAAATGACCATGCTACTGAGAATGATTTATGAAACTATATCTCAGACACCTTTAGTTTAATAGCGAGTGAGAGCGTTGCTAGACGTTTCCGTCGTTGGTATTTGTGCTATCTGCTACTCCAACTCCCAAGTGGGAGCTGTTGGAATGTGAGAGTCGGATTAGCATAATACGGCTAAAGGTGTGTGAGCCTATTGGGGGCACACACATTAAACATTAGAATACGTTATTGTTATTTTACGTAAAGCTCAAAATGACCCGGTTTGGACACAAAATGAACTAGACAAGATCCCTTGCTTGTCCTAATCCTATGGCCCGATTTCAGAAGATTCTAGAAAGCAAAATCTGTCTAGGTACATATCAAAGTGATAAGGATTGTTGAAGAGTTGTGATAAGGCTCAAAGATGGTAGAGTTTAACACTTATCATGCTTTGTTTAAGCCTTATCAAGAGTAGGGTTAAGAGGCTATATATACTCCCTAATAACCTGCTCATCAGAGACGATACAAGTAAAAATAATATTAGATCATTCGTTGTTTACTTTTCTTCTCGTCCAAACTAATCACAGAAACAAGTTGGTTTGTTTGACTTTTCAAACATATCAAGCCAAGAATTAATAACTATAATATAGATTCTTGAAGTTATTGTCCTCTTCTGTTTTGTACACATTCGCACGTATACAAGTTTGTATTCGAATTGTGTTTTGGGTTTACGTGGTACACGGCTAGCACTCCGGGCTTATTTGTTTGACGTGTTTCTGTGAGCACTCGTAGAGGTGATTGTTTTAATCACTTATTTGATTTATTTTGCGGGTGACTACGAGTGTTAGTTTTCTATTTATTTTTCATGTTTCTCTTCTCCTTTAATTTGTTTATTATTTGTGTGTTAATCATAATTGCTTGACTAGATCTAATATCCGCTGCATACTCGTAGTTAATTTGTTAACTTGATATATAAATTCCAACACCAACATGCAAAAACATTTTTCTAAGACATATATCTTTAACAGAGCTAAACTGGTGAGCTGTTCATTCTAATATTCCGATGCTTATAAATTTTTGTTATGTAATTCGATTGATATTAAATTGTTTAAAACGGGATCAAAATTAAAGAGTGGTTTCGGGAACTTGGCTTAAAAAGAAAAGCAGACCTATCCTTGGAGGCTTGGATTTTTTACAGCCCAATAGAGAGGCCTATATGATTCAACCTTGTTTATCTATGCTTGATTGCTTGTGCATTACATTTTAGCCCAATATTAGTAACCCAGTTTATGCTTGTGCTAGTCATGACTCCAAGTCTCCAACTGTGCGTTCAGTAAATCTAGCATCCCAGCGTCCGTTAACAGTATAAGCGTAACGGGCAGGAAGCAATAGCAGAAGATAGTAGCGTTTGTATTTCATCGTTTTCTTGTAACAGTTGTAAAACTAGCGTTTAAAAGAATTTAAATAAAATCCAAAAATGCTACACGCCGCTTGCAAACAAGCTTTCTTTTCCAAAACTAACTTTTCTACTTTAATTTTATTTTTCTCTTTGGAACTCTACTGCTTCACAAGTGAAGGTGGCACTAAACCTGAAGTGATGTTAAAATATGGGACACAAAAACTCGAAACCTATTATTTGAAACACCTTAACATCTTTGTTGAAACAGTTTTGGTTTTAGCTAGTATTCTTATTTCTTTATGCCAATAAAAAGTTGTTTCATTTTCTTTAAGATTGTTGGATACTAATATGTAGAAGTGTAGAACGATGATATGTTCCCATTCTAAAGATGGAGACATCTATCACATACTCCACGAAAATGTGTGAACTGACCTTAGGTGCCTTTAGGTAACAACTATTCTCCACCCTAAAAGAAATAGCTCCGGAAACTCTCCTGCCTAATGGGGCACCAACTGGAGTGAGCACTAGCTGAGACTCGAACCCGTGACATTTTATCCACAAAATCTCTCCAGTAGACCAATGAGTTTTTCAGATGTGGGTACCAACTGAGCCAAAGCACTTTGGTCATCTATCATATACATTACACAACAATCCTACGCCACAATGTTGTATGGACCAAGATCATTGACATTATTTTTACTGGCTTAGAAGTGGCCTAAGGATTGGGTCGGTTATTCGCGGTCCCAATCTTAACTCGTCTCATCTGGAACAAAAGAATAGCCTAGCACTTGCCCATGAACAGGCTCCACACTTAACATATTCTTAAAGTGTAGAGTAGAAAAAGAACAATCTTGAATGATCCCGGCCAATATCTATTGGAAGGATCACCCCATCATGAATTTTCCGTGTTAATATTATTTGAGGAGGGCGAGTCTTTTACTCAAATGTACCTGGCTTAACTAGGGCATTCTCCTGGCCTTTTACGACCCTTTCCCTAGCTATACTAAAATGTGTATCTAGTGCGTGTAAACCTTAAACCTCCTGTGAGGACATCAAACACATAACCACCATGCCAATTTAGTTATGTTTCACATATTAATTATTTGTAAGACTAAAAAAGTAATTAAATTTGATGTTAATCAACCCTACGTGATTAACAATTCCGCTGAAAGAACACGTGTATCATGTTAATGTTTTTAAAATAAGCTGGATTTGGTACATTAGAGGTGCGAAAATGAATAAGGGGCAGGTCAAAATAAGAGGTAGGTGACCTAACCACGATTTCACATAGTTGTAACTTGTAACGGTGATTTATGGTACGGTGTTTGAAATAAAAGTATATTATTGGAGGCTTAGATTTGAAATGTACATATATCTTTCTCTATTTATAATTAGTTATTATAACATAACGTAGTTTAAAAACTAGTTTGATGAATGAATTAATAATGATATAATAATGAGTCACATACAAAAAGCCAATATCCAATGTGCGAAGCATGTATGACGTATAAATAAAGTGAGACGTATTGTGTTATCGAAGTATTATTCATACACTGTGTGACTTTTGTATTTGGAACGATTGACGAGAATATTTGATGATTCTTAACATGCTGGACCACTTGGATATGATGCTTTAGTCAATAAAGAACCAGAAGTTTTGTTTAATAAACATCAAACTGGTCTATTTATTACAAATAAAGTTATTTACTTTAATAAAGAGAAGTATATAAGATGTTGCATATATTCTCTATCTATGTCTTTTGTAAAACACAAAGTATTAATCACCACAAAAATACCGTCATTTAGTGACTTATAAGAAAGTGTCACAAAAAGTGAAAAAATGTCACTAAAAGAAATAAATGTTAAAAAATAAAAGAAATGTCACTAATTTTTCATGCGCTTCTTTACATTTAAAAAGTGTAGGTGATAGTTAAGTAGATAAAAGTTCATTTACAGTGATATAAAATAAGTGTTAGGATACAATGTTTGTCTTTTAATTCATATTTCATTTATAAAATGTGTCATTAAATCTCAAAAAGCTATTACCTACACTATTTAGAAAATGTCACTAAAAGGTTAGATACAGCAACACTTTTGTGTGTCATTAACACTTCTGTTATGTTTATTTTCTTCGTGTGAGTGTATCAAAATGTCCGAAAAGATGAATAAGCACACAATTTTGCCTTTAGAAATGTTGAAGTCGGCTTATTCGTTATATTAGATTAAACAAGTTAACCAAACAACAAAAAGTATCATTCAAGGAAATAATAAATACATTGTGCATGGTTATTTCATAATCAACTCATGACAACTGACAACTCTATTTTATGATAAACAATAGAATAAATATAACACATGGAATCATAGATAATCATAACAAATCACATCTCGTTACAAGCACTCTTCCAAAACCTTCTATTGTCCATGCTATCCCTTGCGATAATCAATAATGCAGGACATAAACATTGTATTCAACGACCGCATCACCGTTGCTTAAGTTAAAAAAATGAGTTTTTGCTAGGGCATAACCACGTGCAAATCAAAAAAGCCCGCTTCCACCAACGATGGGCATCTCACGTACAGGTGAGAAAACACGATTTGTGCCTAGTATACTCAAGGTACTACCATTATACTTTCCTTCAACAAAAACATAATTTAAAGCCATAAGTAACCGAGTCTCATCTAAGCAAGCGGATGCATATATCCCTTGAGCTCTTCCCACAATCTTGGAAGTTCGTTCTGGCCCTACAGTCAATGGGTCGTCAATCACGACCATAAAACCAAATCCCGTACGTGATGTGTTGGTCACGGTTGCCTGAGCAACCCTGACCGCAGTTGGGTGGTCTCCACCGACTATGTCATGGAAGTAGAAGTGGAGGTGGCTCAACTTTTCTTTCTTGAAACCAAGTGATTTTTGTGACAATCTTCTTGAAAATTGATGAGATTCTGCTAGAACTAGAATTGAGAAAAGCAATAGGGTAAAAATGGTAAGCTTGTGTTTTGGGAGAGTTTGTGCCATGTCAGGGGATGGATAGATAGATTTGTGGAATGTGGATTAGTGGTGGTGTTTCGGTCTTATAAAGAAACAAAAAAGTATATGGTGCGGGGGGACTAGTGTCTGTGTCTAACTTTTGTAATGGCAATAATAAAACAAGGGATGTGTTGACCGAACCTCCTCTATGGGGCTAGGTTGTACTTTTTGTCTCAGAATGTACAAGTATTAAAGCAGACAGTACAAGCGGCGGCAACTGAGTCTTCCACAAACCCTCCCTACAGGGAGGGTCCGGCTATCCTCACCCTAAAACAAAATGGGTACACTTTACTGTCATAATAGTATGAGTAAATTACACGGATGGTCTTTAGGTTTGCATTGACTTTCATGTTTAGTCTTTTGACTTTTCTTCAGACTTAGATAGTTCCGACTTTAAAACCTTTAACGGTCACAATCCTCTGACTAAACGATATTAAATTTAACCAATAAAGTTAGTAATGTGAGGGTATATTTGTCCTTTTGATTTACTTCTGTCTCAAAATTATTGTTAGGGACAAAAATCATACAGTTTAATAAAAATGTGATCGCTACAATTTTCAATCACTCAAATAAAATATTCTTCCACTAAAATTTCTTTTTATTACTTAAAATAGAAAGTGATCAATTTTTTTGGAGAAATCTTGAAAAAGAAATATGAACTTTAATTTTGAACTACTTCTGTCTTAAAATTATTGTCAGTGGACAAAAATCATACAATTTAATAACAGTGTGATCGCTACAATTCTTAATCACTCAAATAAAATATTCTCTCACTAAAATTTCTTTTTATTACTTAAAATAGAAAGTGATCAATTTTTTTTTTTTTTTTTTTTTTTTTTTTTTTTTTTTTGAGAAATCTCAAAAAAGAAATATGAACTATAATTTTGAAATGGATGATGTATCTTCTTTGATTCAAACAAGTAAGTTAATGTAAGTATAATATTTGTCCCGAATAATTGTTGGAAGTTCTAAAGGTTATTTTCCTACTACTCTTTACATTTTTTAAATCTGCCATTTGATTTAAGATTTTAAACATGCTATATGTTTTTTGTGATTCTACTTTCAAAACGTGCTACAAATATATCTATAGATGCAAGAATGTTAAGCGGCTCCAAAACAATGTAGAAGAAAGGTTTGTTTTTTGTCAAAGAGGATGCCTAATATGAAATCAACACTGCATGAAAGTTAATTGTCACTCATTTATATGGGTAAACACAACTCCAATATTTTTCATATTTACAGGTACTAATTTGTAAGCACAACTACGCATAGTACCTTGAATTACAACCTAACGTACGTACATAGTTAGGAGATATACCACATCACTAATATTGATTTTTGTTGGCAAAAGCCACAAATGCAAGTTACAACATACATTCTTGTTTTGACTGAACTAACGTTGCCTAGGCTTCCTGCTTTAGTTTCTTTGTGCTGGGAGGTCTCACTTCTCCTGTCTGGTGCCTCAAAAGGTATTTTTTGTTGTTAGGTTGTGTTGTGTTCTTTTTGGCACGATGATTGTCTTCTTTGCCGAGCGGAGCTGATACTTGAACTGACTTGAAGACATATTAGATACTTTCTCACATGGCCTAGTAGCAAAGCCTAGCATTATTGCAAGTGGTATACCATCATTCGCAGTCAGGAGCATTGGTTTTTCAGCAAAAATATTATCCTAAATGAAATCAATCTGTCGTGATTTAGACCCATGACTGAAATGAAATTGTATGATGTGCCTTGTTCCTTCAAGTGCTTGTAATGAATCTGGAAACCTGTAGGGGTCATTGTCCTCAACTTTTTCAAAGACCTGACCGCAGATGCTTGGCATGAGTCCATCATCCTCTAGACCGAAGCAAGTTAGTGACACTGATGCAATCCCATCATCAATGAATGCTTTATAACAATAACTACAATTAAAACAGTATGCATGTAGTTCTGAAATGAAAATGATATTTGGTAATACTTGCCAGAGTTTTATATGTAGCATACTAAGCAATTTATTTGCATGGTTCCATAGTTTTAACCCATAGAGTACATGTGTTATTTAAGAAGGCAACAAACACATGTGAGACCAGTACGTAATTCTTAGGATCATATCGCAATTTAGCCCGGTCACACATTTAACATCGTAGCCCACATGGGTTCATCATGAATTGCAATTTCAGTGACCACATTCATGTCAAGGTCCTCGTACTGTGTTGTTAACGCAAACACGTGTGATGGCAATTTGGGATGGGCTGGTAGCGGCACGGTGTGTACTGCTTGCTCCCCTATAGTTATACTATCACACCCCCAAAATCGGGTCCAGCGGAAGCATACATGTAACTGGGGTGTAACTCAATTGGTATTACAACACAAGTTCAAAAATGGTTTTCACTTGAATCATTTAGAATAAAATAGTTTAACCAAAATGTTGAATTTACATTGTTCAAAGTAGTGCGGAAGTAGGCCCTTAAAATAGTTTAAAACGGTCCCCAAATAAATAATCAGAGTCTTCTATGACCATGCCATGCCCTGCCAAAACCTCCAGTAGCGTGCCATTGCTTAATACCTGAAAATACATGCTAAAGTGTCAACACGAGGTTGGTGAGTTCATAGAGTCTTGTGAAAAAGAATGTTATGCATGTGAATGAAGATTTCCCAGCAAAGGCATCGTAAATCCACTCAGTTGCAAGTCCCACCATAAGAGACTTGTAACCTGTGTGTTCACAACCCACTGCTAACATATATAGTATGAGTAAAACATGTATAAGTTCATCACAACAGTTAAGCAATTAGTCGTGAGTCTACACTTCATCTCCGAAGACCTCACGTTTGTATGTATGTCTCAATGGTCATCCAACAACTTAATTTGGAGCCACTGGAAGTTTCACAATCATGTATGTATGATTACTGGGTGCCATTTCCCAAAGTATAAAAGATTTCTGGGTGCCATTTCCCAAAGTATAAAAGTTTAAACGTTTCAAGTATCAAATAAGTATTTGTGCATGTATCAATCATGTATGTATGAAATCAAGTATAATGCAATCAAGTATAAGCGTTATCAAGTATAAATGAAATCAAGTATAAATGTAATCAAGTATAAATGTTTTGAGTATCTGTACAAGTAAGCAAGTAGTTGAGCATGTATCTCCCCCAAAGAGTTAAAACAAGTATAAAAAGAGTAGGGGCTATGACTCACCTGGTGCAATAGCTATGATGACAAAGGTGGATACACATAAATGAGGCACGATCTCTAACCGCAACCTAATATGAATGATATGGTCTAATGTAAGAAATGAAATGATGCTACACATGCGAATACGTATGTTATCAATACCACTCGTTAGTTTTGAAAATAACGTTTATCGTCAAAAAAAAAATATATTTTTGACGTCTCGTTAAGTTAATAAACACTTCCCATGTAAATAGGTTGAAACGGTTCTCCACGATTCTCGTTTGGTGTTCTATCGGCAAATATAAGGTTTTCGACGTAAAATGAAACTTTTTATAACTTATAAATATGACCAAATGGCCTCGCAAAACTAGTCGCGAAATGTTGTACGTTGAGTGTTAGTGATCAAACTTAACGTTTTTGAAAACTTTGTAACCATATCTAGATGTCATCTCTTTTAACTTTTGACCATACGGGTCTTGCTCGATGAGAAAATCGACCCTCATTGTTGCTACTTGAAAATATAGTGTTTAACACTTAGTAATTTCTATTATAGCAAAAGCTGTCAAAAGTGTATATGTTTCGTCGGATTTCAAACGCTTGTATCTTTTTCGTTATAAGCTTGTTTTTTACGTTCTTTATATCCCCGGAATCGTGGGATGGCATATTAACATATTTTTGATAAGTCGGGACGGCTAGATCAAGTTTTATATCTCAAAACAGTCCATGAAAACTGTTCAACAGCAAACTATTTTCTGAAAAATATAGTTTTCGTAGTTAAACTTTGAAAAATCATATCTCCTTCGTTATTAACTCGTTTTTATCCAAACTTTCGGCCATAGTTTCGTCTCGGAATGTATTTTCTAAATCTTTGGCCAAAAAGTACACCCAACCCCCTGGATTTCCCACGTTTTACAAATAGGGACAGTAGGTATTTTTCTTGTTCAATACTTGGTTTCCTAGTTACTAACTTGTATAAAATCCTTCCAAACAACTTCAATACAACCCTTAAAATACCATACACCTTTTTAGAGTGTCATGGGGTCCTAAACTTCATAAAACATGGTAGGATTTCAAGGGATGATCATAGGTTATTAAAAATCTCATAAAACTTAAAATACTTGTAAAAGTGGTATAAATACATAAGTATATGAGCATGTTTACTAATAAATCTTGAAAATACATCATGTTATTAATAAAATGAGAGTATAAAAAGATCAAAAACTTTGCTTGTAACTTACTTGATGTTTGAAGAGGATTAGTGATAGATTACTTAGTTTAACTTCAAGGTTTCATCCTAAACCTTAACTAGATTACTAGGTAACCTTGTAAACACTTTGATTCTTGAAAAATATGGATCCCCCACGATGGTTGCTGCTGCCATGAGTTTCTAGGAGAGAAAAGAGATTGATTTTTGTGATAAAAATGAATTATTAGCTAGTTATTTCCTTATATAGTCCAAGGGCATTTTGGTAATTTCAACAAAAGGGTATGATTGTAATTTCAATGTCAAGTATAAGTATCTAGATATTATTTTTAGATTTTTAGGATGAGTAGTTTTTAATTTAGTAGTATCGGGTATATTGTTCATGCATAAAAATCATAATTACGTAAATTGTAGTAGTTATAAGCTTTTAACGTTATGTTAAATTGATAAATCCAAAACGTCGGGTAAATTAATAATATAACTTTTATATCATTATAATGAGTGTAAAAATGTGTTAGGACCATAGTTGGGATTGTCGGATTAATTATTCAAAATAATAGCTTATAGGATAACATTTATTAGGTAGATAACCGTACGTATACAGAAATGATGCAACTCACGCATGAATGACAAATTTTCTCCGTGGGTGAATAGTGTTTTATGAATAGTAAAATTTTTGAACGCTTCTCAGAATCACAAACTGACTCCGAAAATGATGAATAGTAAAATGACGAATAGTGTTCTGTGAATAGTAACTGATGAATAGTAAATGTGAAAGTTCGGAAAATGACCAGAATTTACGAGTTGTGATAGTCTCCCATCCTAAAAGGAACTTCGTCCCGAAGTTCAGCTCGTTCGTTCCACATATGTGCCTAGTGGTCTGATTCGACAATGCAAACTTTCCCAAACTCGAGCGTAGCCCTCAAAAGACCTTCCTTAGGTTAATCCTTTAGGTAACCGATTTTCACTTAATCCCGTAAATCATCAAACAAGAACTGTCATAAGATTAGGCTAAATCGGTTTGAGTGATGACTTTAACTTTTAGCTTGATTTTCGCAACTCATCAAACAAGAACTGTCACTAGAATCAAGCTAAAAATCAAGGTCTGGATTCAACATCCTTGAAAAAGGTCTTTTGAAAGATTGGCTCGACTTTGGAATTGCTTACACACAATCCAGACAAAATATCATTATAACTATTCTCAGTGTTGCAAAATTCATTTCTGAGTCGGATATAGGTGGTCAGCCTATGTCCTACTATCCCGGGTTGAATATAAATGACCAGTCTATATTCCACCGAGGTTCCATGAATTTTGAAATACTCAGCTCAGTTATACTAATACTATGTCCTTCACAAATACCAAGACGTTCAGAAAGACTAAGGCAGGTGACCAAACTCGAGGTCAAATGATGAAACTATGCAAGGAAAAACACAACGCGGTGACATATATGATACGTGAACATGCTTATATGAAAGACAATTATAGTAATCAACTAGAATACGTGAATATAATATACCAGATAATGAGATACAAATCTCATCACATATGTCAGCAACAAACCACAAGTGAGGCTTCAGCTTGGCAAACAGGCACGTGACGGTCATAGGGTTAAGTTTTTCGTAAAAGTAGCTATAGTCTAGGTTTTAAAAACACTCAGTTCGCTATAGCCAAAGCTCTGATACCAATCTGTCACACCCCCAAAATCGGGTCCAGCGGAAGCATACATGTAACTGGGGTGTAACTCAATTGGTATTACAACACAAGTTCAAAAATGGTTTTCACTTGAATCATTTAGAATAAAATAGTTTAATCAAAATGTTGAATTTACATTGTTCAAAGTAGTGCGGAAGTAGGCCCTTAAAATAGTTTAAAACGGTCCCCAAATGAATAATCAGAGTCTTCTATGACCATGCCATGCCCTGCCAAAACCTCCAGTAGCGTGCCATTGCTTAATACCTGAAAATACATGCTAAAGTGTCAACACGAGGTTGGTGAGTTCATAGAGTCTTGTGAAAAAGAATGTTATGCATATGAATGAAGATTTCCCAGCAAAGGCATCGTAAATCCACTCAGTTGCAAGTCCCGCCATAAGAGACTTGTAACCTGTGTGTTCACAACCCACTGCTAACATATATAGTATGAGTAAAACATGTATAAGTTCATCACAACAGTTAAGCAATTAGTCGTGAGTCTACACTTCATCTCCGAAGACCTCACGTTTGTATGTATGTCTCAATGGTCATCCAACAACTTAATTTGGAGCCACTGGAAGTTTCACAATCATGTATGTATGATTACTGGGTGCCATTTCCCAAAGTATAAAAGATTTCTGGGTGCCATTTCCCAAAGTAAAAAAGTTTAAACGTTTCAAGTATCAAATAAGTATTTGTGCATGTATCAATCATGTATGTATGAAATCAAGTATAATGCAATCAAGTATAAGTGTTATCAAGTATAAATGAAATCCAGTATAAATGTAATCAAGTATAAATGTTTTGAGTATCTGTACAAGTAAGCAAGTAGTTGAGCATGTATCTCCCCCAAAGAGTTAAAACAAGTATAAAAAGAGTATGGGCTATGACTCACCTGGTGTAATAGCTATGATGACAAAGGTGGATACACATAAATGAGGCACGATCTCTAACCGCAACCTAATATGAATGATATAGTCTAATGTAAGAAATGAAATGATGCTACACATGCGAATACGTATGTTATCAATACCACTCGTTAGTTTTGAAAATAACGTTTATCGTCAAAAAAAATATATTTTTGACGTCTCGTTAAGTTAATAAACACTTCCCATGTAAATAGGTTGAAACGGTTCTCCACGATTCTCGTTTGGTGTTCTATCGGCAAATATAAGGTTTTTGATGTAAAATGAAACTTTTTATAACTTATAAATATGACCAAATGGCCTCGCAAAACTAGTCGCGAAATGTTGTACGTTGAGTGTTAGTGATCAAGCTTGACGTTTTTGAAAACTTTGTAACCATATCTAGATGTCATCTCTTTTAACTTTTGACCATACGGGTCTTGCTCGATGAGAAAATCGACCCTCATTGTTGCTACTTGAAAATATAGTGTTTAACACTTAGTAATTTCTATTATAGCAAAAGCTGTCAAAAGTGTATATGTTTCGTCGGATTTCAAACGCTTGTATCTTTTTCGTTATAAGCTTGTTTTCTACGTTCTTTATATCCCCGGAATCGTGGGATGGCATATTAACATATTTTTGATAAGTCGGGATGGCTAGATCAAGTTTTATGTCTCAAAACAGTCCATGAAAACTGTTCAACAGCAAACTATTTTCTGAAAAATATAGTTTTCGTCGTTAAATTTGAAAAATCATATCTCCTTCGTTATTAACTCGTTTTTATCCAAACTTTCGGCCATAGTTTCGTCTCGGAATGTATTTTCTAAATCTTTGGCCAAAAAGTACACCCAACCCCCTGGATTTCCCACGTTTTACAAATAGGGACAGTAGGTATTTTTCTTGTTCAATACTTGGTTTCCTAGTTACTAACTTGTATAAAAACCTTCCAAACAACTTCAATACAACCCTTAAACTACCATACACCTTCTTAGAGTGTCATGGGGTCCTAAACTTCATAAAACATGGTAGGATTTCAAGGGATGATCATAGGTTATTAAAAATGTCATAAAACTTAAAATACTTGTAAAAGTGGTATAAATACATAAGTATATGAGCATGTTTACTAATAAATCTTGAAAATACATCATGTTATTAATCAAATGAGAGTATAGAAAGATTAAAAACTTTACTTGTAACTTACTTGATGTTTGAAGAGGATTAGTGATAGATTACTTAGTTAAACTCCAAGGTTTCATCCTAAACCTTAACTAGATTACTAGATAACCTTGTAAACACTTTGATTCTTGAAAAATATGGATCCTCCATGATGGTTGCTGCTGCCATGAGTTTCTAGGAGAGAAAAGAGATTGATTTTTGTGATAAAAATGAATTATTAGCTAGTTATTTCCTTATATAGTCCAAGGGCATTTTGGTAATTTCAACAAAAGGGTATGATTGTAATTTCAATGTCAAGTATAAGTATCTAGATATTATTTTTAGATTTTTAGGATGAGTAGTTTTTAATTTAGTAGTATCGGGTATATTGTTCATGCATAAAAATCATAATTACGTAAATTGTAGTAGTTATAAGCTTTTAACGTTATGTTAAATTGATAAATCCAAAACGTCGGGTAAATTAATAATATAACTTTTATATAATTATAATGAGTGTAAAAATGTGTTAGGACCATAGTTGGGATTGTCGGATTAATTATTCAAAGTAATAGCTTATAGGATAACGTTTCTTAGGTAGATAACCGTACGTATACAAAAATGATGCAACTCACGCATGAATGACAAATTTTCTCCGTGGGTGAATAGTGTTTTATGAATAGTAAAATTTTTGAACGCTTCTCAGAATCACAAACTGACTCCGAAAATGACGAATAGTAAAATGATGAATAGTGTTCTGTGAATAGTAACCGATGAATAGTAAATGTGAAAGTTCGGGAAATGACCAGAATTTACGAGTTGTGACATATACCCTCATAAAATTTTACTATAGTAGCTATTGGTCACACTAGAGTTCGAAACGGTCACGGGGAACTCACATCTTAGCACAGACTTGCCCTCTCCACTAACCTAAACATGAAAGCCTCATCCATGTACCCATTTCATTTGTGAGAGTTTACAATGGTAATCATTACTAGTTTTCCTCTTTCTTCGGTGCCACAATTTTTGTTTTGTGGTACGGATAGCAAAAACTATCGTTTGCTTAGTGTCACAAAGGGCATATATATAACATCTGTTGCAAACTTGAGAAGTTTCCAGAAAATATTTTATAGAAAGATTGTCACTAACCTTTTTATGTCCTATCGTTTTTAATTTTAATTTATTGCATGATGAGTGTTTATTCACACGTCATTTTTAGACATTAAATCAGACCAAAAACACCAAATACTAACCAAATATGCCAAGAGAATGTGTGTTTTTGTATTTGTGTATGTGCAGGTACGAATATGTGAAAAATGGACAAAAACAAATCCAAAACCGACAAAAACGAGCATGAGAATGGAAAAAGATCAAAAGCCGGAGCCGGGGAAGCTTAATGATCAAAGAAAGCTAAAAGTGTCAAAGAAAGTCCTCAAATATTCATAAAGTATTAAGATTAGTCCCTGATCAAAGTTTGGAGAAAATGGCAAATTTAGTCCTCCAAGTAGTGTTGCAAAAATCGGCTGAGGCGGCCGATTAATCGGCGATTAATCGGCCTCGGCCCTGGAACTTGTAGGAAATTACAAGGTAATCGGCCGAGTCAAGAAAATCGGCCGATTAATCGGCCAAAAATCGCAACTCGGCCCCCGACCGCCTCGGGACCGATTCACGATTTTTGCAACATTGCCTCCAAGTTTCAATTAATTACAAGTATGGTCCTTGAAGCTTAATTTTTGAAGGAAAAAGAAAAACAAGTCCTCCAAGAATTAAAAAATGACAAGATAATCCCTTGGAAGAAACTTTGGAAAATTTACAGATTTGATCCCTATGAATTTCAGAATTGCAACAAAGGTCCTTGCTTAATAATACTACTCCTAAACTAATAATAACAACCGGATCCAGTCCAAATCTACATGGCCCAGTCACATTCAAAAGCCCAATTCCCTTTTACTTTTACCCGTCCACCTAACCTTTATACCTGAGTCAAACCCAAGCCCAGGTCAAACACCCCTTATAATAAAAACACCCAATTCCCAAACTCCCGCCCCCCAATTCATTATTTACCCAGAAACATGTACTGTTTCTAGAACCCTAGTTTTCACCACATCAAATTAACCCTAATTAAATAGTAATTACCCAATCATTTGGCTTCTAGAAGCTCATTCATATGTCAGGGTATGTCAGAGGCTCACACGTGGACCAATAACAGTGGACACACAGGATTCACAAGTTACTCATTCACGATCTAAGGGCTGAGATTAAAAGATTGGTGGCCAAGGGTGATCTAATGGCTATGAAAGGATTCAAAGAAACACAAGGGCACAAGGATTAGTGACCTGGCAGCCTAGAAGCTTCACCCCTGCTCACCTATATAAACCCCCTCCTCACCAACGATTGAAGCTGTTAGAAATAGGAGTAGGAGTAGGGTAATTTAGATGTAGTTTAGTTTATTGTATTTCTGTTTTCAAATTGTACTCGAAATTTAGTTTTAATACAATTCAGATTTTCAATTAAATTCCTTTGCAATTTATTTTCAAGTATTTAGTTTCCTTAAATTATGTTCTCAATTTGCATTTGAATACTTTCAGTAGCTCATTCAAATTAATCAATAGCTTGTAGTGATTGTTGTGGTTTAAATTCTGTTTCAACTTTGTGCTTGGTCAATAATAGTTAAAGTCAGCTTATTCAATAAGTTGTGCTTATTTTGAAGGTGTGGAGTGATAGTCTAGACTGAGACAGGGAAGCAGCTAGCCTATCTAAAGATAGGCTGTGTGGGAGAGCCTCTCTGTTAGGCTGAGAGGTGGCTTGTAAGTTCTCATTTTTAATTTTCAAAGATTTAAATTGCAGCCTTAATATAATTTAGTGTTGATCGTTTAGTGTTGCTTGTTTCAGTCTCAAATTAGTTTTTGCATTATTATTAGTTTAGTAGTTATTTAGTTTGTCATTTCATTATTAGTTTATGGTCTATTGCTTCATTTCTGTTTAATATTACTGTCATACTCTTGGATATGTATTGATGTAGTTGTTTGGTGTCTGAAATCTTTGTTTTGGCTTCATTTTAGCATATTTGATCATAATTTCAGCTTGGTTGGTGGATTAGTTGTTCATTGATCATAACTGCTTCATTCATAGTTGCTTAGGTCTCATTCAAGGGTGTTTGGATTAGAAGATTGATAGGTATTAGTGTTGTTGAATTAGGGATATCTCTGCACTTGTAGACTCTCTTAGTCTCATATAGGCTAGAACAAATAGGTTAGTAAGTGGTAATTCAGCATAAAGTCAAAATTCCATTTCAGAATTAATTTCTGTTGGTATAAGTAAAATTAGGGTCTGAGAACTTGGCATCTGTTAGATATAGATTTAATTTAGAGTTAGTAACTAATAGATTAGCTTAATATTACATTTGGGTTGAAATTTGATAGGTAGAATTCCATTTAAGTCAAAAGTAGTTTCATAACAAAAAGTCAAAAAAAGTTGGAAATAAAAATTTGTCAAATCTTATAGATCACTTGTAGATTGGGGATTTGATTGGAAATACAATTTGCTTGTTGATTTATGCTCTTTGGTAGTTTGAATATCTGAATCAAAAATATAATCTCAGTTTGGAACTTGTTTGCTTATTAGAAATTGTGGCTTAAGCTGTCTGTATGGCTTATTAGTTCCCCTGCACCATTATTTTTCATCAGTTCTCAAGGAATCATTTAGGCCATCAATTGAGTAGTTTTGTTATAACTTCTATTGTTTCTGAGTATTCAGTAGGTTAGTGGAGTGTTTGCCCCCATAAGCTCACTCCTATCAGCTTATTGGCACAACTTAATTAGCTTATCAAGTAGTGTGGTTCTAACCAAGTTCTGTTTTCTAGTGTAGGCCTGCTATTGTGTTCTAGTATTCCAATTCTAAGATTTGTGGTCTATAAGAGTTCATTTGCACCTATAATTGCCTTTCTCATTGAGCTTTTGCTTTTTCCTTCATCTGTTTGCTAATTTACTTTTTCATAAGTGCTTATTTGTATCTGTTTTGCCCATTTCTAAATTTCTAAGGGCTTATTGGTCTTAACATTGTTCCACTGAGTTCATTTGAGTCTAAAAATCATTGGGTCAAAGTTTGGTTAAGTTTTGGTCAGTGTGCTTATTAATAAGCACTTCTTTATAAGCTGTTTCAAAGCATCAGCACTTCCAGTGCTTATTTTCCAATTTTTAATTTTTTTCCTAGTTTTAGAATAATATTTTAGAATTTTCCTGAATTTTTCATATTTTTCTGAGTTCATTTGCTATTTTTCTTATTTAATTTTAGTTTTTAATCAATTTTCAATTACCAAAAATACCAAAAAAATCAGAAAAAGCCTAAAAGAATCCAAAAATATTTTAGAAATTAGTTTTCTTTATTTTACATTTTTAGAAATTAATTTTGCATTTTTCCCATTTAATCTCAATTTTATTTGCATTTTTATTACTTTTTAATTAGTTTTATTAGTTTTTAATTCCTAAAAATTACACAAAAAGCCAAAAAAATTGATTTTCTGTTTTAAAATTACTTTTTAGTTATTTTAAATTTTTAAAAATTTATTTTGCATTTTTCTCACTTAATTATTATTTTCTTTAATTTTTAATTAATTAAATTAGTTTTTAATTCATAACAATTAAATAAAAAGTAAAAAAAAATATTCTTCTTTTTCTCAAAATTTTCTTTTATCATTTTTAACTTAGGAAAATTATTTTCAAGTCAGTAGGATTAGTATAACTTCAAATTCACGTTTTATTTCGCGTGTTTACGTTTATTTCGCGTTTAAGCTTACGTTTTTAATTCTAAGTTGCGTTTTAGGTTTGATTACTTGAATTATATGCTTAAGTGATTATTTGTGCATCATTTTCATATTCATTAGTGTAATCTCATTAAAATCAATTTTTACCACTTTCACGACACGTTTCACGAACCGGGAATTCGAAATTCCATTCACACCTTCGTTGGGACACGACCCGGGAAAATACTTTTGCAAATATACTTTTATAAGTATTTCTTTGGAAAAATAAACCTATACTAAAAATGACTGAATCATTGCATATCACGTTTATCACCATTCGATAAATAATTGATGCCTGCTGAAACGCGCGTTGCTTGTTTGAAGGTCATACATTTTTCACAAAAGTTAATCTAGCTACATTTGTTTATTTTTATTCGCTAATCATCAATTAGTTTGTTTCAAACATACGTTGATACAAAACTTTAATCTGATTAGTAGCTGACCATATGTGCTTATCTTGCTGGAAACTATTGGAATTACCATTATACTTTTCTTCAAGGAAAACCTGTTCATAACCATCATGGGCCCAAAGTCATTTAAGTGAGCAAAAGCATATATCCCTTGTGCTCTTCCCATAATTTTTGAGGTTTGTTTGGGACCAATTATCAATCAATAAGTCGTTGATCATGTATGTAGAGCCAAATCCAGTATGGCAGGTGTTAAGTTGCGCATGGCAGCCTGGGCCACGAGGGCCACTGTCGGGTCAGTGATTATGTCAAGAAATTAGAAGTGGGTGTAGTTTAGCTTCTCTTCCCTTTAACCATGCGATTCTAGTGACACCTAAGAATTTGTTGGATTGTGCTTGAAGTATTAGTGTCAACATGAGAGAGACCAGGTGATAAAGTGTTTTTATCGCATATAATTATTCCGAAGAAATACTTGTGAAAGTATTTCCCGGGTCGTTTTTCCAACGAAGGCAGAATGAAATCTTGAATAGTCGAATCACAAAATGGAGAATTAAAAAGTGAGAAAGTGAAAATAGCAATCAATATATTCAAGTAATAACAAACAAAAATGAAATATGCAAAAAGTACAAGTAACTAATGCACCAAAATCAAAAACGCGAAAACGGAAATGCAACCGCGAAATTTAAAACGTAACGTTTATTGAAAAATGATCCTACGAACTTGAAAATATTTTCTAAAAATCTTAAACTAATAAAAAGAATTTTAAGAAAAAGAAAAATATTTTTTTGAGTTTTTATTTATTTTCTAGAATCTATTTTCTATTTTTGGAATTAAAAAGTAATTAAAAATAAAAGAAATTGTGAAAAATAATGGGAAAATTATGAAAATTAATCTGAAAAATCTAAAATATTATAAAAGAATTTTCTAAACTAATTTTGTATTTTTTAAAGCTTTTTCTGATTTTAATTGGATTTTTGTTATTTAAAATTGATTTAAAAATGATTTAAAATGAAGAAAAATTAATAAAAATAGTAAAATAACTTGGAAAAATTTGGAAAAATTCCAGAAAATCAAAAATAATATGGAAATGTTGCAGAAAAATTTTGGATTAAAAACAATAAGCAGAAGTGCTTTTTCTAGCTTAAAACAGCTTATGGCAAGTGCTTATTTACAAGCACTTGCCACAAAACTTAACCAAACTGAACAATGAGATGTATAATACTCTATTAAGTACACAGGAACTCAAAAATGAACAGATATAAGCACATACTCCAAGAATGGAAGCAACAAGTAATCTAAGCAATAAGCAGATTCCAAACAGAATAAGCTAGTGACTAGAAACAATGAAAATTGCTCAACCACACTCAAGTCTACTCAGAAACCACAAATAAGCATAAGTACAAGCTCAATCAACACTAGCAGCCCTATTTTACCAACTCAGAAATCTAATTCTACACTACTAATTAGCAGGTTCAATAAGCTAGACCAAATGAACTCTAAACTACAAAATTAAGGGGGCAAATGATACACTACCATACTGAGATGCTATAAACCAAAAAGCTCATTTTAAAACTATCTTATGCTACTCTAAATCTATCCAAGTAAATCTACCAAAACCTGTGGTGCAGGGGACACAGTAGGCCTAGGGGGCTAATTGCAGCTGATAAAATGCTACTGATAAGCTAATGGAATAAACCATAAATCGAAATTCAACAAAGAACTACCACCACAGAATTTATAAATCAATCATGAAACAAATAGGGTATAAAATGAGCATGTTATGACTGTTGGAGTGGGACTTGTTTGGACAGTTCAGATGCAGGGGTGAGAACATGTGAATTTTGAAAGTCTCGCAAACTTGAAATGTAACTGTTGAATCTATGATATAAGCTATAAAATGATTATACTAAATTGTAACAAGTGATATTAAGCTAAAAGTATGCAATGTATAGATTATATTAAACTAAATGACCTGAGTTGTTGATTCTTCAAAATCAACCAATTGATGCAAAGCTTAAAGTATTACTAGAAACTGAATTATATCAACTAAAATTAACTAAACATGAAAGATTAAAGCTGAAACAAATTTAATTGTAAACTAAAAATTACCAAATCTAAATAGTATGACTTATACCAAACACCCCTATATATGCAATTATCACAAAGAAACTGTGAATCAAGCTATTGAATACTAAACTAAAGATCAAAATTAAGGGTGAGCAAACGGACCGGATGGACCGGACCGACCGACAAAACCGACCGGACCGACCACATTCGGTCCGGTCCTCGGTCTAGTCTTTTTGGCTAATTCGGTCCTCGGTCCGGTCGGTCCGGTCCGGACCGACCAAAAAACCGAAAAAACATGCCAAAATACGCCTAATTGGACCGGACCGGACCGAACCGGACCGACCACATTCGGTCCGGTCTCGGTCTATGGTTTTTCCGGTTCTCGGTCTTCGGTCCGGTCCGGTCTTGGCCGGTCCGGTCCGGTTTTTGGACCATGCTCACCCCTAATCAAAATAGCAGAGATAACACTATAAGAAGCTATAAGAACAACTAATTGCAGCAACCAACTACTAGAACTCAAAAACTCAGTTTAAACGATTTAAATTCAGTTAACTCTGCTTATTCATGAATTCAACTAAACAATCTAAAAAACTAATATCAACTATCAACTATTCTACTGTAAATGAGAACTAAATAACATAAATAACAACCAAGCAATTAGATCTAATCTATTTATATGATGAACTTCAACGTAAAACTGAATTAAGAGTGAGACCTTACTGATTCAATTCCCTAACTGACATAGGGTGCATTTCAACCAAAACCTATCTTTCAAATAGGCTCAAATTCACCAATAAACATGAAACTAACAGCTGAATTCCCATAATCACCATCACCAAACCAGGTTGACTTTTGTTGACTCGAAGCTTTTGAACAAATAAAGGCATAAACAAACTAAACAATTCCCACCACAAGCTATGATTTAAGCTTGGTTTAGCTTCTAAAAGCAGTAAATGTAAGCTGGAAACAAATTTAGAACAATGAAAAAGCTTAAGATGCAAATGGAAAAGGACATTTAAATGAAAACTTAATAGTGAATTAAACTAAAAAATTCGAGTTACAATTCTTTTGGATAGTGAAAAGCTGAAAACAATGCTACACTAAAGCTACTCCTAAACTATATTATGGCTACTCCTACTCCTAAAGCTAACAACTTCTAATTGTGAATGAGGAGAGCTTTTTATAGCCTTGAAGAGGAGTGAGGGTCTCCAATGCCAAGCTGGCGATCCGCGTCAATTTGTGCTACTTTAAAGCTAATCTTAGCCATCCAATCCAATCCCTAATATCACAACCCTTAGATCATGTGCAATGACGTGTTTGGACCAATGGTAATCTGCCACGTATCATTCCCTTATGCCATACCTTCTGACACGTTGTCAGGTTCTAGAAGCTCACTTAAGTAGAGTAATTGTACGGGTAAAATGGGAGGGATTCAGGGTAATTTGGGTGTGGTGAAGATATACAGTAACAATGAGTGAAAAGGCGCGTTTGGTTTTTATTATAATTTTGACCAGGGTGATTTGGGGGTTTGACCATGGGTACGGGTTAAGTGGGAGATGGTGGATCGGGTTATACTAAAAAGGAAATGGACTCGGGTCTTGTTTATTGTTTTTGGCCCAGGTTTGGGTTAATATCTTTGGGTTGGACTTATAAAAAGGGTTTTTGTTAAATTTGGATCCGGATGAGGTTTAGTTTTAGATTTAGGATAAAGGTTTTAGGGATTTTTTTTGTAAATTTGCAAAGCTCAAGGGAATTTTCTGCCAACTTTGTAAACTGATTTCCAAGGACCAATCTTGAAAAATAATGAATCTTCAAGGTTGATTTATTCATTTTGAACTCAAATATGATCTTTTCTTGAAAATTACTTCCTCAACATCGGCTTTTGATCCTTATTCCAATTTTCGTGCTCGTTTTGTCGTTTCCTTGTTCTTTTGTCCACTTTTCTCAATATCCGTACCTGCATATTCAAAAACACAACATATATGGCATATATAGTAAGGTTTTTGGTCGTTTAGGTCCGGTTTTGGTCGAATAAAAAGTGTGTAAATTAATACACACCAAAATCCCCCAGACTAAGGTATTGTGTGTCCTCACGCAATGTGATCAATTCACGCTTTTGAGATAAATAATTTCAAAACTCTTTCTACTAACTTTGTAAAGTAGCAAGGAAGTTCGAAAGAAGTAATAAAATCATTTAATCCCGAAAACGCTCCGTTTTCCAAAATTTTCCTTTATTCCTATATTCCAATTATACTTCCTATTTTTGTACTTTTCATTCTTCATAATTGTGACGGTTTGTTGAACTTTCATTATTTTGCAATAATTATTAGGGTCAACGAGTAGAAACACTTCTATTAAGAAGTGACCGTACGGATAAAAATCGTTATCCTTGATTTTTCACAAGCCCCCAAACTAAGCGTACAAACGAGATCACAACTTATCTACAAGTTAGATGCCAACACTACTCATAATATTTACTTGTGGAAACTTCTTACTCCCATATCCAAGGTTTTGTATCTCAATATTTTATTTTGTTGAGAAACGAATTTCTTCATATTTTCTCGTTACAATACTTTTTAATCCGATAGTGACACCTAAGTTTAAACGATAAATAGTTATTCATTTTCTCTTAAGAACCACTGCAATAGAAATTCGGTCCATATCAAGGAATTTTGGTACATACAATATCATAAATATAAGTTGCGGAGTACTACACGTGCACCTCATGTGTCCAATTTATAATCATTCACATGCACCTCACGCGCCAACAACTTATTTATACATAAGCTCTTATTCAAACAACTTTCAACTTTCATTTTTTCATTTTTCGCTTTTCTCATATTTTTCACTTTTTTCTTTCTTGACTTCTTTTCATAACATCAATGGAAGCTTATCGGGTAGCTCCAAAACCACATAGATAATCAACTTTTGACTTTTGATTTTTCACTTTTTGCTCTTATTTTTGATGTTCCTTGATATGTACTCAACTTCTAAAGCAAAAATCCTCTTAAGAAAATAAAGAACTAAATATTATTCAAACTGAAATACCACTAATTAACCTAGAACATCTATTATATATGGGTGACGTATCTGATGGGAGTAAAAAGCCACAAGTACCTCTTATGAGCTCTAAAGAGAACCACTACTCCACGTTTAGCATCTAACTTCTAAATAAACTCTATCATTTTTCGCTCTTCGCAATTTAAGATTCCAAATAATGAAACCCGCGAATACTTAACCGATAATCAGCCACACATATATAAAGTCAGTTACGGAAACTTGCAAATTCTAAAAGAAGAATTCGCGTTTTCTAGCTCCTGATGTAAAAGACTAGCGAAAGCTTTTAAGCTGCGCATGTATAAAGTCAAGTACGGGAACTTGCAGATTCTTAAGAAAGAATTCGCATTTTATAACTCCTGGTGTACAAAACTAGCACAAGCTTATATGATCATCATTGGTTAAGGGAACAAGCTAGGGCTCAACACGCCTGGTCAAGTCAAAATATTTATTCCTACTCTCGTTAACAAGAAAGTCAACAAGGTGTCAAAACACTTATTCAAACTTTATTATATTTTTGCACAACTTTTCAACTTTTTCTCATCTTTTTGTGCTTTTTCATGACCTTTTCATCAAAATTTTTGAAAATTTTTCAATTTTTTCAATTTTTTTATTTTTGGTGGAAAAACGGAGTTGCAAGAGTGCACGACATGTGAAAAATGCTAGGTCAAATCGAATAGAAGATTCACCCTCCCCCAGACTAGAATGAAACATTGTCCTCAATGTTTTACGGGTTAAGGTAATCCTAACAAAATTCTAGGCCGTTTATTAATTATGTCAAAGAAAACGTTAGTCGATAAGATTCACGTATATAGGATTTCCAAATAGCACCAATGAATGAAACTCGAGTGGAGAGAAAATAACGAGCACGAGAGTCTTCATTATTCGGCAAATCCTAGACATTCACAAACAACCACGAAACACAAGAATGGAAGAGGTAGCCCTCCTCACGTCACATTAGAAAGAAAATAGAAATTTAAGAAGATGAAAAGGATAAGCATGGGGTGCCTCCCACGAAGCGCTTGTTTTTGATTACCGAGTCACATGAACTTGACTCGATCCCCTAATTAATTTGTCCTTGGGGAGAGCAGATGAAACGGACACCAGGCACAAAAGACGGAGATGCCTGGGTCAAAAACGGTATCCTCACTCCCGGTAGAGTGGAAAGAAGAAATGATGGTATAAGTATAGAATGGTTTAAACACTTGGATGATAAAAAGAACATCTTGTTCAAAACTTTCGTCCACCACTTCAAAATTATCATCATTCGTACCGAATTCAAAATCTTCATCGGGTGGTTTCACGGGCGGACGAGAAGAAAGTAAATCGGAAGAAATATCATTCTCGTCATTCTCAATACCCGGTGGTATCGAGTCATCCGCAGCAAGAAATAGATCGACATCCTCTAAAAGAGGGTCATGTAACGGATTATCAGAAATAGGTATAGAGTCGATCTCAAAGTGAAAACACTCATAATCCGGAAGAGAGATATCAGCATGAATAGTGGGACTGCCACTACTCGTCTCTTCAAACCGAAAAATTTCAAGCTCGGGTAAGAAATCACTATCCATATCGGGGATAGGAGAAGAAGTAAGAGGATCATTCAATGCTTCAATTCGAGAGATAAGAAGATTAACATTCAATAATGTTTCACGAAGAGCTTCATCTTGTATTTCCGTATCAACTTCTTCTTCATTCTCTTCTTCTAAACTTACGAGCTCAGAAAGTTCTTCATCAACATAATCGATTTCTCCACAAGATATAGAATCGTCATCGTTAGAATCGGAGAATATTTCAACACGATTATCATCAAACGATATATCATTCGTATCAACATGATTATCAAGACGATTATTTTCAACATCGTTAGAAATCTCCTCGGACTCACTTGGGATTGGGACGAGGTTCTCAACACTTGATTTATTGAATTCGTCAAATTCCGTTGCCGGAATAGTGTTAAGATGCTCGTCCCCCATTGTTAGAGAGTCTTCGGGTTCTACGGAAGAAGAGATAGATTCATTTTGAGGATTAAGATTGATCGTAATCGTGGAATCATCATCGTACATGCAACACTCACAAAATTAGGCTTTTCTTTCTTCGGCAAGAAGTTCTTCCATCGATTTCTCATGAGGCTCGGGAGTAGATGTAATACGATTAACCACCATTTCTTTTAACTTTTCAATCATGGATTTAATTTCAAAAATTTGATTAGTAAATTCAGAAGTTTGTGGGGGTTGGTTAAAACTATGAGAATCGTAATATGAATTCGGCTCAAAAAAATTTTCAGACGATCCCCCACAATGTTCAAAATTTGATTGATTTTGAAATGAATCACCATTGTAATACGGGTCTTGCTCATAAAAGTTTTGAGGATAAAAATCAAAGCTCGGATCGTAAGTGTAAGACGTTTCAGCACTTGGGGCATAGCACATACAAATAGCGTATCCACATTCATTACAAAAACATTGCCCACACGGCACTCCTTCTTCGGCAGGGTTTCCACAATTATAGCATTTAAACGAAGGTGGTGGTGGTGTATAGTAATCGGGAATGTTTGACGGATTGTTGAACGATCTTTGATCATACTCAGGAGAATTACAATTCCAACAAACGCCATATATATTATCACCACATTGGTCGCACGTACACCACACACACAACCTTCCGAAGAAAGGTTCTCCACAATTAAAACAAATTGGATCCATAAGAATTAAACATAAGAGGGTTTGAGAAAAAGAATCAAATTTTAGAGGATAAGAAGATTATTTTTGGTTTTTATATTTATAGAAAAACAAATCACAAAAACTTTTATTTTCTTTTATTTTCTTTTGTAAAACCGTTACGTTAATTGAAACCGTTTCTTTCAAAACCACGCGCAATGAAACGAAAGAAACGAATTTTCCCGCTTAATCGGTTGTTGAATTGAAGTAATCCGATAATCAATTAATTTCACGTTTTCGTTATATTGTGAGACTTTTTTGGTTTACAACGCCCTTCCTTTCGGTCGAGTCGAGGCTGTAAATTTTATTATTATTACTATTATTTTTTTTTTTTGTATTTTGTAAACACTTAAGGAGAAGTGTTTTGAATTTTTCAATTTTTATATTTTTATAAAAATATATACAAAATAGAGGAAGGCTTAACAAAACACGATTTTTCAAAACGATATTCAAAAATTCACTTCGGCCTTCCCCGGCAGTGGCGCCATTTTGATAAAGTGTTTTTATCGCATATAATTATTCCGAAGAAATACTTGTGAAAGTATTTCCCGGGTCGTTTTCCCAACGAAGGTAGAATGGAATCTTGAATAGTCGAATCGCAAAATCGAGAATTGAAAAGTGAGAAAGTGAAAATAGCAATCAATATATTCAAGTAATAACAAACAAAAATGAAATATGCAAAGAGTACAAGCTACTAATGCACCAAAATCAAAAACGCGAAAACGGAAATGCAACCGCGAAATTTAAAACGTAACGTTTATTGAAAAATGATCCTACGAACTTGAAAATATTTTCTAAAAATCTTAAACTAATAAAAAGAATTTTAAGAAAAAGAAAAATATTTTTTTGAGTTTTTAATTATTTTCTAGAATTTATTTTCTATTTTTGGAATTAAAAAGTAATTAAAAATAAAAGAAATTGTAAAAAATAATGGGAAAATTATGAAAATTAATCTGAAAAATCTAAAATATTATAAAAGAATTTTCTAAACTATTTTTGTATTTTTTAAAGCTTTTTCTAATTTTAATTGGATTTTTGTTATTTAAAAATGATTTAAAATGAAGAAAAATTAAGAAAAATAGTAAAATAACTTGGAAAAATCTGGAAAAATTTCAGAAAATCAAAAATAATATGAAAATGTTGCAAAAAAATTTTGGATTAAAAACAATAAGCAGAAGTGCTTTTTCTAGCTTAAAACAGCTTATGGCAAATGCTTATTTATAAGCACTTGCCACAAAACTTAACCAAACTGAACAATGAGATGTATAATACTCTATTAAGTACACAGGAACTCAAAAATGAATAGTTATAAGCACATAATCTAAGAATGGAAGAAACAAATAATCTAAGCAATAAGCTAAAGCAATAAGCAGATTCCAAGCAGAATAAGCTAGTGACTAGAGACAATGAAAATTGCTCAAACACACTCAAGTCTACTCAGAAACCACAAACAAGCATAAGTACAAGCTCAATCAACACTAGCAGCCCTATTTCACCAACTCAGAAATCTAATTCTACACCACTAATTAGGAGGTTCAATAAGCTAGACCAAATGAACTCTAAACTACAAAATTAAGGGGGCAAATGATAAACTACCATACTGAGATGCTATAAACCAAAAAGGTCATTCTAAAACTATCTTATGCTACTCTAAATCTATCCAAGTAAATCTACCAAAACCTGTGGTGCAAGGGACACAGTAGGCCTAGGGGGCTAATTGCAGCTGATAAAAAGCTACTGATAAGCTAATGGAATAAACCATAAATCGTAACTGAACAAAGAACTACCACCACAGAATTTATAAATCAATCATGAAACAAATAGGGTATAAAATGAGCATGTTATGACTGCTGGAGTGGGACTTGTTTGGACAGTTCAGATGCAGGGGTGAGATCATGTGAATTTTGAAAGTCTCGCAAACTTGAAATGTAACTGTTGAATCTATGATATAAGCTATAAAATGATTATACTAAATTGTAACAAGTGATATTAAGCTAAAAGTATGC
Organism: Artemisia argyi; assembly: GCA_030686995.1. Classification (NCBI taxonomy): domain Eukaryota; kingdom Viridiplantae; phylum Streptophyta; class Magnoliopsida; order Asterales; family Asteraceae; genus Artemisia; species Artemisia argyi. The sequence continues at coordinate 49,316,561 of CM060685.1, forward strand.
AATGTATAGATTATATTAAACTAAATGACCTAAGCTGTTGTTGATTCCTCAAAATCAACCAATTGATGCAAAGCTTAAAGTATTACTAGAAACTGAATTATATCAACTAAAATTAACTAAACATGAAAGATTAAAGCTGAAATAAATTTAATTGTAAACTAAAAATTACCAAATCTAAATAGTATGACTTATACCAAACACCCCTATATATGCAATTATCACAAAGAAACTGTGAATCAAGCTATTGAATACTAAACTAAAGATCAAAATAGCAGAGATAACACTATAAGAAGCTATAAGAACAACTAATTGCAGCAACCAACTACTAGAACTCAAAAAACTCAGTTCAAACGATTTAAATTCAGTTAACTATGCTTATTCATGAATTCAACTAAACAATCTAAAAAACTAATATCAACTATCAACTATTCTACTGTAAATGAGAACTAAATAACACAAATAACAACCAAGCAATTAGATCTAATCTATTTATATGATGAACTTCAACGTAAAACTGAATTAAGAGTGAGACCTTACTGATTCAATTCCCTAACTGACATAGGGTGCATTTCAACCAAAACCTATCTTTCAAATAGGCTCAAATTCACCAATAAACATGAAACTAACAGCTGAATTCCCATAATCACCATCACCAAACCAGGTTGACTTTCGTTGACTCAAAGTTTTTGAACAAATAAAGGCAGAAACAAACTAAACAATTCCCACCACAAGCTATGATTTAAGCTTGGTTTAGCTTCTAAAAGCAGTAAATGTAAGCTGGAAACAAATTTAGAACAATGAAAAAGCTTAAGATGCAAATGGAAAAGGACATTTAAATGAAAACTTAATATTGAATTAAACTAAAAAAATTCGAGTTACAATTCTTTTGGATAGTGAAAAGCTGAAAACAATGCTACACTAAAGCTACTCCTAAACTATATTATGGCTACTCCTACTCCTAAAGCTAACAACTTCTAATTGTGAATGAGGAGAGCTTTTTATAGCCTTGAAGAAGAGTGAGGGTCTCCAATGCTAAGCTGGCGATCCGCATCAATTTGTGCTACTTTAGAGCTAATCTTAGCCATCCAATCCAATCCCTAATATCACAACCCTTAGATCATGTGCAATGACGTGTTTGGACCAATGGTAATCTGCCACGTATCGTTCCCTTATGCCATACCTTCTGACACGTTGTCAGGTTCTAGAAGCTCACTTAAGTAGAGTAATTGTACGGGTAAAATGGGAGGGATTCAGGGTAATTTGGGTGTGGTGAGGATATACAGTAACAATGAGTGAAAAGGCGCGTTTGGTTTTTATTATAATTTTGACCAGGGTGATTTGGGGGTTTGACCATGGGTACGGGTTAAGTGGGAGATGGTGGATCGGGTTATACTAAAAAGGAAATGGACTCGGGTCTTGTTTATTGTTTTTGGCCCAGGTTTGGGTTAATATCTTTAGGTTGGACTTATAAAAAGGGTTTTTGTTAAATTTGGATCCGGATGAGGTTTAGTGTTAGATTTAGGATAAAGGTTTTAGGGATTTGTTTTGTAAATTTGCAAAGCTCAAGGGAATTTTTTGCTAACTTTGTAAACTGATTTCCAAGGACCAATCTTGACAAATAATGAATCTTCAAGGTTGATTTATTCATTTTGAACTCAAATCTGATCTTTTCTTGAAAATTACTTCCTCAACATCGGCTTTTGATCCTTATTCCAATTTTCGTGCTCATTTTGTCGTTTCCTTGCTCTTTTCTCCACTTTTCTCAATATCCGTACCTGCATATTCAAAAACACAACATATATGGCATATATAGTAAGGTTTTTGGTCGTTTAGGTCCGGTTTTGGTCGAATAAAAGGTGTGTAAATTAATACACACCACCAGGATGGAATGCAAGTGTTTCGGTAGAATAATTAGGGCCATGTTGTATAGAGAGAGATGTATGCCTAATCATTATGGTGTTTGCTCTTATAAAGTGAGTAAATCATATGAACAAAATGTATTGCGGGTTTGCTACAACTTAATGAATTGAACGGAAAAAATAGTCGTATACGTATATCTCCTTTGAGACACTTAATTACGAGACTTATGAATGTTAATTATTTCCATTAGATTGATACTTGATGGAAATATATCATTTCATGAAAAGTTGCTTTCTTTTACCAAACTCGCTACGTACAATCTATCACTAAAAATAAAATCTTTAAGAAAACTTGGACACCAAAAATTCTACAACCCTAACTAATTTTGAAGGTTCTTTTCCTAAATGATTTACAACAATCTAAGCTTTTGAGTGACTGATACGTGGGCTACTAGTACAAGTGGAAATTCAAGTTTCCTTTAGTTTAAGTGTTAGTTTTCTGATTAAGTCTTGACTTGGTCACCTCCTCTACATGGGTCCGAATACCATGCTAATATGGAGACCAATTCTAGTTAACTGTTGCATGCATGTTCCATGTTTTCCTTATTATTCCTAAAGTCTAGTAACTAGTGGTAGAGTAACCCATGTTCTTTGTTAAAGTATACAACACCATCATGTGGGCTTCTATTTTACCAAGTCAATTTAGTTTTATTTATATTTATGTTTTACTTTTCAAAAAGGCTAGAGGAGTTACCTGTTACCTAGTCTTATGGGTTGTCCTAGTTTCTAGCTTAGTAGAGTCATGGTAGTTAGTTGAGTAAGTCATGGAGTCATGGAGTCATGCTTTCCTATTTGTTCTCTTTTGTAAGCCTACAAAAGGCACTAGTTTTCATTGAATAAACATCACAGAAAAAGCTCACTTGAGCACAAATCGAGTCTTCACTTTTCCATTATTATTCCTTTGTCAAGTTTCTTATATCAGATAGTTGTAGTTTGTTCAACAATCTGGTACCAGAGCCAGAGATGGGTGATCTTCAAGTCGTTGGTGGAATCAAGAAACTTAACAACCAGAACTACAATACTTGGTCTACCTGTATGTCGTCTTACATGCAAGGCCAAGACTTGTGGGAGGTTGTGAACGGGAATGAAGTCAGACAACCAGAAGCAGAAGATGCTAATGGGGTGCTAAGGAAGTGGAGGATCAAAGCAGGCAAAGCAGTGTTTGCTTTGAAGATGACAGTCGAAGATGATGTGCTTGAGCACATCCGAGATGCGGCAACACTGAAAGAAGCTTGGGATACGTTCGCTAAGCTGTTCTCGAAGAAGAACGATACGAAACTCCAACTCCTGGAGGGTGAGTTGCTATCGGTGGCGCAACGCGATCTAACGATCACACAATACTTTCACAAAGTGAAGACATTATGCCGAGAAATTTCTGAATTGGATCCGGATGCTCCAATTGGTGATACTAGGATGAAGCGAATCATCATCCATGGTTTAAAGCCTGAATTTAGGAGCTTTGTTGCTGCGATACAAGGTTGGCAAACTCAACCATCACTTGTTGAATTCGAGAATTTGCTAGCAAGCCAGGAAGCTTTAGCTAAGCAAATGGGAGGAGTCTCGATTAAAAAGGATGAAGAAGCCCTCTATGCTAATAAAGGCAAAGGGAATTCTAAGCAACATTTCAGAAGCGGTTTCAAAAAGAATGATGACAAGGCGAAAGACCATGACGACGAAATAGTTCTCGTACAGGGGGAGGCCCAAAGAGTCATTCTAGTGGCAAGAAGTTTTCACTAAAATGCTATAATTGTCGTAAGAAAGGGCATCTAGCAAGAGACTGTCGATCAAAGAAGGTTGTAGAAAGCAACAATGTTACTTCAAAAAGTGAAGATGAATGGTATTTAAAGGCATCATTTGCTGCTGATGAAGAAGAGTTCGCTCTTGCAACAATAACATCAGATAAGACGATCGATTATGAAAATGATTGGATCGTTGACTCAGGATGTTCGAACCATATGACCGGTGATAAAGAAAAGTTGAAGAACGTCTCAAAATACACACGAAGTCGAGTTGTTGTGACGGTAAACAATTCAAAGTTACCGATAGCACATGTTGGTAACACGATACTTTCTCCCTGTTGCAATGATACCGATGTCTCACTAAAAGATGTTTTCCATGTTCCTGGTATGAAGAAAAACCTTATGTCCGTTGCGCAATTAACATCTTCTGGACAATATGTTTTGTTTGGTCCGCAAGATGTGAAAGTTTATCGAGATCTGGAGGTTCACGGTGATCCGGTAATGATGGGACAAAGAATGGAGTCGGTTTATGTGATGTGGGCAGAGACCACGTACGTAGACAAGGCAAGACGAAATGAGACGGCTGATCTTTGGCACATGCGGTTGAGTCATGTTAGCTATTTCAAGCTAGAAGAAATGATGAAGAAGTCAATGTTGAAGGGATTTCCAAATCTTGATGTGAGAACAGACACTATATGTGAAGGTTGCCAATATGGAAAAGCACATCGATTGCCGTATGAAGAGTCCAAGTTCAAAACGAAGGAACCATTAGAGCTTATCCACTCTGACGTGTTTGGACCTGTCAAGCAACCTTCCATTGGAGAAAATATATACATGGTGACCTTCATTGATGACTTTTCGAGGTATGTATGGGTTTATTTTATGAAGAATAAATCTGATACACTTGCGAATTTTAAAGAGTTCAAAAAGTCAGCTGAAGCGGAGATTGGTAAAGATGTTCGATGTTTGCGTACTGATAATGGAGGAGAATACACTTCAGATGAGTTTTCAAACTTTCTACTAGAGACTAAAGTACGTCATCAGTTTGCATGTGCCAACACTCCACAACAAAATGGGGTTTCCGAGAGAAAGAATAGGCATCTCGCGGAAATATGTCGAAGTATGCTCCATGCGAAAAATGTTCCTGGACAATATTGGGCAGAAGCAATGAAGACTGCAGCCTACATGATCAATAGGCTTCCGCAACAAAGGTTAACTTTTCTATCTCCATTTGAAAAACTATGGAACGTTAAACCTGTTGTTGGTTATTTTCGAGTATTTGGATGTGTATGTTATGTATTTGTTCCAGTTCACTTACGTAGCAAAATGGAGAAAAAGGCCATTAGATGTATCTTTGTAGGATATGATGGTCAAAGAAAAGGATGGAGATGCATCGACCCAACAACCAGGAAATGCTACACATCTTGAGATGTTGTGTTCGATGAAGCCTCATCTTGGTGGTCCTCTAATAATGAAGTACTACCAGATTCTGGTGTGTTCAAAGAGGCATTAAAAGACTCCCATATTCAGCTTACTTTGAACGAAAATGAAGCTTTGGATAGTGATCAAAGTGCAGAAGTAAGAGTTGGTCAAAACCCATGGCATACGGGTGTGTATCAAAGGCACGAAGAAGGTGAACCAAATCAGCCAGAAGTAGAAAATGGTCTCAGGAGATCGACAAGAACCCGCAAGCCAAATCCAAAGTATGCAAATGCTGCTATTGTCGAAACTGATCCCAAAGAACTAGAGACTTTTGAGGAAGCATTTCAGAATGCGGAGTGGAGGAAAGCTATGGAAGAAGAACTTGATGCACTTGAACGAAACCAGACCTGGGAGCTTTCTCCAAAGCCCAAAGATGTGAAACCCATATCTTGCAAATGGGTGTACAAGATTAAACGTCGCACTGATGGATCAGTTGAGAGATATACGGCTCGTTTGGTAGCTAGGGGGTTCTCTCAACAATATGGACTAGACTATGACGAAACGTTTAGTCCAGTAGCAAAACTTACAACGGTGCGTGTTCTATTAGCACTCGCGGCGAGCAAAAGCTAGAAGTTGTGGCAGATGGATGTGAAAAATGCATTTCTACACGAAGAGCTAGATAGGGAGATCTACATGAATCAACCGATGGGGTTTCAGAGTCAAGATCATCCCGAATATATGCAAGCTCCGTAAAGCACTATACGGGCTCAAGCAAGCACCGAGGGCCTGGTACGGTAAAATTGCCGAATTTGTTACTTTTAGTGGTTATTCGGTTACATCTGCAGATTCTAGTTTTTTTGTTAAAGCTACCGAAGGGAAGCTCGCTGTTGTGCTAGTGTATGTCGACGATTTAATTATCACAGGAGATTGTGAAGAAGAGGTGCTGCAAACAAAGAAGAATTTGTCAGTTCGTTTCCAAATGAAGGAGCTTGGACACTTGAAGCACTTTCTTGGTTTGGTGGTTGATCACAGTGAAGAGGGAATGGTTCTTCATCAACAAAAGTACTCTCGAGATCTTCTAAAGAAGTTTGGAATGACTAACAGTAAACCAATCTCGACACCCATGGAGCCGAAAGCAAAGATGTGTGCTCATGAAAGACATGATCTGGAAGATGCAACGATGTATCGACAATTAGTAGGTAGTCTTATCTACTTAACTATAACAAGGCCGGATATCTCCTTTGCGGTTGGAGTGATGAGTCGATATATGCAAAATCCGAAGAAGTCTCATTTTGAAGCGGTCCGACGAATTCTGAGATATGTGAAGAGTACACTTGGCTATGGTATTATGTTTAAAAAGGGTGGAGATTGCAGATTAGTTGGCTATTGTGATGTTGATTATGCAGGAGATCATGACACGCAGCGTTCAACTTCTGGATATGTGTGTTTGCTCGGGTCAGGAGCAATTTCATGGTGCATCAAAAGACAACCAACTGTGTCTTTATCAACAACCGAGGCTGAGTACAGGGCGGCAGCTATGACAGCTCTAGAAATCACTTGGATTATGCAGTTGTTGAAGGAGTTGCATCAAACAACCAACTATAGTGTCCCGTTATATTGTGACAACTTGTCGGCAATAAGGTTGGCAGAAAACCCTGTCTTTCACGCGAGAACTAAACATGTGGAGGTGCACTATCATTTCATAAGAGAGAAGGTTTTGCAAGGAGAAATTAACTTGAAGCATGTTGGAACAGATGGTCAAGTTGCAGACGTGTTTACAAAAGGCCTGCATGCTAACAAGTTGGAGAATTTCAATCAGCAGCTTGGCATGGTGGAAGTAATAAAAGTTGTTTCTATTTTACCAAGTCAATTTAGTTTTATTTATATTTATGTTTTACTTTTCAAAAAGGCTAGAGGAGTTACCTGTTACCTAGTCTTATGGGTTGTCCTAGTTTCTAGCTTAGTAGAGTCATGGTAGTTAGTTGAGTAAGTCATGGAGTCATGGAGTCATGCTTTCCTATGTGTTCTCTTTTGTAAGCCTATAAAAGGCACTAGTTTGCATTGAATAAACATCACAGAAAAAGCTCATTTGAGCACAAATCGAGTCTTCACTTTTCCATTATTATTCCTTTGTCAAGTTTCTTATATCAGATAGTTGTAGTTTGTTCAACATTCTCATGTTGTCATTCATGTGTCCTATAGTCTAGAAAGTAGTTGTTATTGTTTACTATAAATATGTACTTTGCATTGAGAATCAACAAGAAGAAAGAAGAGAAAGATTGTTCCAAAGTTTCGTATGTTTACTTTGAGTTACAGTAGTATTTACTTTTCATAGAGTAGTCTAGTTTAGATATTGACCATTGTTAGTTTTAGTAATACCAGTGACTCTGAAAACGATCTAGTGACCGTGAAAACAGTTGGAGATAGTGGAAGAACCCGGGTTAGTCACGACATGAAAGTGATTGGACAAATAACCATGAAAAAAGTGATCCTAGGTGCAAAAATGTTATGCTCATACGGTACTAATACCGCGAGACCATCAATGTTTAAGTTACCACAATTCCCGTTTGCACCTAAGTAAGTCAACTTAGTAAAGTTGTCACGTACATAAATCATGTTGTTTCATTCTTGGAACCGAGTAGCACATGTCGTATAAAGCATGTTATACATATTCTGATAGCTTTATAAACATGTATGCATGCAAATTAAACTAATTAGTTTCTTGCAAATATCAATGGAAGTCATCTCACATTCTTGAGTAAAGGATCTGTATGTATCTTTAACCGAACCGCCAACATGCAAAAACATTTTTCTAAAACATATATATATCTTTAACAGAGCTAAACTGGTGAGCTGTTCATTCTAATATTCTGATGCTTATAAATTTTTGTTATGTAATTCGATTGATATTAAATTGTTTAAAACGGGATCAAAATTCAAGAGTGGTTTCGGGAACTTGGCTTAAAAAGAAAACCAGACCTATCCTTGGAGGCTTGGATTTTTTACAGCCCAATAGAGAGGCAACCTTGTTTATCTAAATGCTTGTGCGTTACATTTTAGCCCAATATTAGTAACCCAGTCCCAGTTTATTCAATAAACAATTTCGTGTTTATCATGACTCCAACTGTGTGTTCAGTAAATCTAGCATTCTAGCGTACGTTAACAGTATAAGCGTAACGGGCAGGAAGCAATAGCAGAAGATAGTAGCGTTTGTATTTCATCGCTTTCTTGTACCATTTGTAAAACTATCGTTTAAAAGAATTTAAATAAAATCCAAAATGCTATGCCGCTTGCAAACAAGCTTTCTTTTTCAAAACGTTAACTTTTCTACTTAAACTTTCTTTTTCTCATTGGAACTCTACTGCTTCACAAGCAAAGATGGCAGTAAATCTGAACTGATGTTAAAATATGGGACACAAAAACTCGAAACCTATTATTTGAAACACCTTAACATCTTTGTTGATACAGTTTTGGTTTTAGCTAGTATTCTTATTTCTTTATGCCAATTAAAAGTTGTTTCATTTTCTTTAAGATTGTTGGATAGTACGTAGTAATATGTAGAACGATGATATGCTCCCATTCTAAAGATGGAGACATCTATCATATACTCCACAAAAAGGTGTGAACTGGCTGGAACACCCTTACCTTGCGTGCCTTTAAACGACAACCATTCTCCACCCTACAAGAAATAGCTCCGGAAACTCTCCTGCACAATGGGGCACCAGTTAGTGTGAACACGGAGACTCGAACCCGTGATAAAATCTCTCCGGTAGACCCATGAGTTTTTCAGAAGTGGGTACCAACTGAGCCAAATCCTTTGGTCATCTATCATATATACATTACACAACAATCCACTGCCACAAAGTTGTATGGACCAAGATCATTGACATTATTTTTACTGGCTTAGAAGTGGCCTAAGGATTGGGTCAAATATTCGCGGTCCCAATCTTAACTCGTCTCATCTGGAATAAAAGAATAGCCTAGCACTTGCCCTTGAACATGTTAGAATATAAGAATCATGACAATCATAAAATAGGTAAACACATATGCGGAAGCGTAGGAACATCTATAACACATAAGAGATTAACATAAATTAAATAGGAACGTACCGTGGTGATTCTAGCCCGAACAAGAATCAAAAGCAATTGTCTTTAACAATATGAAGAACCCTAATTAGGGTTTATATGGATCAATGATTAACCCCTTACCGTTTTGTTAATCGATCCCTTGATAACAACAAAAGTATGTTGTTACCTCGTTCTTGTACACACAAACTACTAACGAATTAAAGGTGATGCTAGTGACAAAAACACAAGAATTTTATTATATAAAATTCGATCCAAGAAACCCTTAAGGGTTCTTGATCGATCGGCATTAAGGAGAAAACAAAGAAGAGAGAAACTTTTTAGGGTTTTGTGTGTGTGCACAAAAGGTACCAAAGTTTGATCCCTATGTTTGCTTATATAGTGAATGAATATCTTGGAGGACAAGTTAGGGCAAGGGAATCCCTTCCCTTTGATGAGTTCGACCGGCCACAAGCCCAAGGATGGGTCTTCCGGATCCTTCTTGTCCTCTAATTTCATTCTAGTCCTTATTGTTTGCCTTTAACGATAGTTAGTCCATACGTTTAATAACCAACGATCATTAATCCTTTTACTTGTGTTTAATTAATAAATACACATAACATTTAATATTTATTAAACTTTAATTCTCGTTTGTAATGTGTGCAATCCCGAGGTCTCGGGTTCGATTCTAGACATACGTTTATTAATATATATCCATAAACTCCAACAGCTCCCACTTGGATATCTATTAATAACATAATGACATTGGTAAGCGTCTAGCAACACGCCAATGCCCCTAGATCAACTCGAGGAAGTTTTCCTGGAAAAACCTATAAGGGTTATTAGACAAAAATGTTACTAAAGTTTGTCAAAAAGTGCGATTTGGTTACTAAAGTTTTTTTGGTTACAAATAGGTTACTCAAGTTTGGTAACCGGTTATATAAGTTACTATGTATGTTTTAACCTTCTACTACAGGTTTTTTTTTCGTTAATTTCAAAAATGGTCCCTCGGACTAACTGTCGTTAGTTTTTCCGTTAGCTAACGGCCGTTTGCAACAAACATTTGCACTGTTAGTCCTTTATCCTAATGACCGTTTATACTTAACTCAAAATTTGGTTTTCATACATTTTTGTCCATTTTTCTTACGCTTTTTTGACCCTTTTTTTTACGGGTTTTCCGTTTTTATACGTTTTCGTTCGTTTTTATATGTTTTCGCCAATTTTCTTACACTTTCATCCGTTTTTTTTACGTTTTACCCGTTTTTCTTACGTTTTTTCCGTTTTCATACGTTTTTGTCCCTTTTTCTTACGTTTTGTCCGTTTTTATAACTTTTCGCCCAGTTTATTATGTTTTCGTATGTTTTACTTATGTTTTTATCTGCTTTTCTTACTTTTTTTCGTTTTCAGACATTTTTTCTTACGTTTTTTTCGTTTTCATACGTTTTTGTTTGTTTTTACACATTTTCACACATTTTTATATACTTTTTATACACATTTTTATACACATTTTTAAATACGCATAAAACATAACAAGTATAAAACATACAAACGTGTAGAAAAACGTAAAACTAGTATGAAAACGTAAAAAGATGTTTGAAACGTACACAAGCGTATAAATGCGCACACAAATGTAATAAAAAAAATTATGAAAACCTATGAAAACGTATGAAAATATACGAAAAATAGATGAAAACGTACAAAAATGGACAAAAATGTACGAAACTAAAGAAAAATGTACGACAACGGAGAAAAACGTACATAAACGTAAAACAATGTAAAGATAGTACGACAAGAGGAAAAAACATACATAAACGTATAAAAACGGATAGAAATGTACGAAAATATACAAAGATATGTGAAGGAGAAAAATGTAAAAATAAAAAAATTATAAAAGAAAATTACAAAAAAAAAAAAAAAAAAAAAAAAAAAAAAAAAAAACGCATAGTAACTTTTTGTTAAAGTTCAGTAACCTATTTAATAAACCCGTAAACTATAGTAACTTCTTTGTAACATTTTAAACTTTGGTGCTGACGTGGACAAGGGGAACCGGTAATTAGCCGGTTGCCCACCCTCGCAGTAACATTTATGTAACATTTTTAATCTTTGAGTAACCTAAATGACAAACCCGTTTACTTAAGTTACCTCTTTGTAACCAAAAAAACTTTAGTAACCAAATCGCACTTTTTGGCAAACTTTAGTAACTTTTGTGTCTAATAACCCAACCTATAATGATTCATCATTATTATTATCATCCTTTTGTTTCTAATACCACGTTAATAAAGATATGGATCTTAGTCATTCTTTAATTAACAATTCTGTTTCTCGTTGTTTATGATTGAGCAAGATTACCAAAACATCTGAACGTATTCCAGATAGACTTTGGGCGTGCGCACGCATACATCTTGTCAACCCTGCGAGGGGCCCAGCAGTATTAAACTTCAAAACAAATTTGAAGGAACAAATTCTTTCTTGACTACAAGAATAACCCATGAACTTTGCAACACTTCTGAAAACAACCCTTATAACTCCCTGTTACGGTGAGCGGGAGATTGCTTCACAAAAATGCACTACATCCATGACTCTTATCTGGTATCTCAAGTCTGAGGATAACAAATTCATGATTTACTTACTGACAAGATCCATAAAGTAAAATCATGTAGTTGGGATAAGTCCTATATTCAATTCATCAAATATCATGTGAAATTGGTATGTCAACGCATCAATATACTTTCAAGTATATTCTTAACCAATACTTAGATTTGTCTTAGTTTAATGATATTCCCATATCATTAATCGACAATGGACAATTTAGAATAATATTAGTTATTCACGGATTTTAAACATGCAAATATAGGACACAATATATTATTAATGAAAACAAACGTACTAAGTACTTTAATTCATTATAAATAATAATTGCTTAATGTCCTTTATCCAAATACCAAAATAGATCAATGCATGATTATACTAGTTAATGAATTTTCCTCAAGTAATAACTTGAAGACAATTATGCCTCAAGTAATGACAATCATACTTGTTGACAAGGCATTATTTCATCTAACTATGATCTATCCGAATTTTGAGAATACTTCTTTCAAGAATTCAATAATTAAAATTCTTGTATGTGTAAATCCAACTATCTTGATATAGCCACATAATTTTTCATAAATAGTGTGATATCCTCAATCACCAACTTATGACAATCAAACTTTCAAACCTTTTAAAGTTTAAAACATTCTAATTCTTTAATGTTTAATGCAACTATGCTCTTAGTTGAGCACAACTAGTTCTCATGAAATCCTTCATGACTAGTTATTGAGTGTCATCTCAATTAAACCAGCATCATTGTATATTAAACACAATATGCTCTTAAAATTTTTCGTAAACTTAATATCCAATGTGTAATGTTTAGGAGCTATTCCAGTTTGAGGATCATTATTCTAATTTCAAACATTTCCATTAGAATATCTATTACACAAGTTATATAATAACTTTTAATTGGATATCAAATATTGTCAAATCATTAAGCACTTAAGCATGATACAACAATAATATAATGCACATGAAAATCCTTCAGTCAAACTTAGATTTATATTCATGTTCTATCTTTTCATAATATATATCCATTTTCTAAATGATATATTATGTTCTATTAGAATTTATTTACCGCACATGTTTATTTAATAATAAACTTTTGTTCCAAGGTTGTATGTTTTATTTTCTAAATCCTTCACTTACAGTTTCATTCCAAACTAAGTCTTAACATTTCACTTATGTGGAATGTAACTTCTTATATGTTATACAACATATATGATTTAGTAAATCAAACATAATACTCCCACTAGCTTTCAGGAATACTTAGAAATTACCTTATTTTAATTATAAACCTAAACATAGATTTAATAATTTATCATAAGAATAATCTCCTAGATGCATGCATTTATCCATTCATGGATTATTGCACTTTGTACACTTCCAAAGATTTTCTTGAATTCATAAACTCCTTTTGATTACTTATCGTCCTCGCTCAAGTAATTATTCAAGAAAGAGTTTTTGATATTCATTATCAAATTTCATATTCATATAAATATGACAATTAACCATCTTTTTATCTTTAATGTGCTTAGGAAAGAGTATTCAATCATAGTTAATTGCTTAAGTATGATTAATAATCTTGTCATAAGACATGCATTAAGATATGTGTACAATTTTTTTTTTCTCATATGATTTCTACTCAAAGATTTAACCCACTAAGGTTACATTATCTTTGAATAAACTCATCTTCATTCTCTAACCATTAAGAATTAAGATAAACCAAATTTAAATTTGAATATCTTTATGAACATCATCTATAACATTCATATTAAGAGTAATTTACCCAATTCATTATTTTGGTAATACTACATCATATAATCGTCAGTATATTTATTAAATATATGAGATATCCAAGTGGATCTATGAATGATAATTCCATCATCTTGAGGTTTATCATTTACATGTTAAGCCTCATCATGATTTTAACTAGTGTGGTTTTAGAAGATTATGTATCTTGTAATTCTATCTTTTCAAGATAAAATACTCCCACTTGCCTTTAGCATTATATAAAATATAAGTACTTAGCAATTAGAGCAACAATCCAATTTTCTCTTTTAGGACTTTACAAATACGCATTGATAGCTCTTTGTTAATAACCTTCACATAAGTAACTTAACAAATTCAGAACTTCAATTTTAAGACTTAATGTGATTCATCACATTTCATAATTCAATAACGTCTTATTAATCATCTAGGAGTCTAATTGAGTATTTTCAATACATACTCAATTTCTAACCTTGATAACTTTTAGAAGAAAAGAAATCATAGTTATCTTCAATCAAACAATCTAACAAGAGTTTGATTCCCTAACTGAACATACTATCCATATGTGGTACTTCAATTAGAATTAATATTGTAAGAAGATCTAACAATATATATATATATATATATATATATATATATATATATATATATATATATATATATATATATATATATATATATATATATATATAAGATAACCATATTCCTGTTGGCATACCTATTTACCAACTAAGTCAACTTAATGGTATAATAGTATTTTCAAGCCAATTGCATGCTTTATAACCCAAGTACTTAGTCACTTCATGTTTATGTCGCATCAAAACATAAACGTGTTATAATCCCACTATTCGTTATTAATCATTGATTAACTCAATGACTTCTTGTATATGTCTTAATTAAAAGACCATAAAAAGCTAACGTCTTACTTAATTATAAGTCTTGTAATACTTAGAAGACTTCATGTTTATAACTATACAATAAAGTATAAACATGTATAATTAAAGTAATCATAAACACCATCATTTGGTTTCAATAATATTTTCAAGTTAACACACTACTTTATTTATTTATGTCATTCTAAGAATACATAATTATTGAAGTAGTATTATATTATTTATGTCATTCCAATAATACATAAGTATTAAAGCTGAAGTAGTATTGTTATTTGACACAATATTCTAATAGACGTCTAATTTAGAAACTGTAAATTATCCATGTTGGTCTCACGCATACATGAAATTCACCTTGTTGTTAATATTTAGTCTGCGTCTCACGTTTACTAAATTTCAACACCAAGTGTTTCTTAGATTAGATGTATTAATCTAATTAGAATTGTAATATCTTACTTTGCAGTTAAGAGAATCTTTTAAATCATATTCTTATGTGTTGTACTTTGCACATAATGAAGATTTCTCCCACTTGTGCATGGTACAACACCATGTATCATATAAACAACACGCACGCGTTTGTTAATGTGAACAATATGATTTGTGTCATTAACATAACTTAGTAGATATAGAGTTTACTCAATCAATCAAGGAAACGTACATGACTATCCTTGAAAATATTAGTGTCTATATTTGGAAAGTAATTACCTTGAGATATTCAAAAGATAATCTAAGTTACAATCAAGACAATAAGTCTTGTAACTCCCACTGAATTAGAGAATATAGTAATAATCCTTTATTCAGTAATAAAAACACAATACTCCCACTGAATTTGACAACATTGTAAATGTTTCATTAATCAGTGAAAGGAAATAGTGTACTTGTTTACTTTCCTACATCTTTTAAGAAAACCTATTCCAACAATTATATATAGGTTATAAAAGGATGTATTTTACTACATAAATGTGATTCATCACATTCCAAACTATTAACTTGAAAAAATTGGGCATGCAATTTCTTCCTGTATAGATCTACCATTCCAACAATTGTATGTAGTATCTTTAAATGGTCAAATCAAAACAACTAGATAAAATAATCTAATTCGTCTTTTACCATTTTGCAGTACTCAGTCTAGCTTCTAATTTAATAACTCATAAAGTGCAAATAATCTTACTATTAAATTTTGCTATGAGTTATGTATTTATAATTTAGACAATTCTAATCATCTTATTATACCTTTCTCATTCATGAAAAGGATTAGGATTTAAGTCTCACACTTCTCCTAATGGAAAGAAGACTATATTTATTCTTTTTGTAACATTGACTCTAACCAAAAACCCTAACGGGTGTAGATCAATTAAAAGAATAACTTACGTTTACGGTTTTGAGTTGCATTAATACATTTAAAGAATTTACAAAATTCAATTTTAGTATTTTCGATAATTTATATTTCCAAGAAAATATAATACCCAAGGTTATATTCATATAACCAACTAATTTCTTGAAAATCTAGGATCCAACTTTACATAGATTCTACCACATCAGTTGATCTGCTAGTGGTGAAAGTATAAAAGATGGTAATCTGTCGAACAATAATTGGCAAACACTTTTCCAATTCCTAGATCATTATGGGATTTACATCAAATTGATTCATCAATTTGTCATGTAAGCACGTTTCATCCCATCTCATGCCTTAAGCTCTAGGTCTCACGCATCAACTTAATTAAGTCGTCTAACTTAGAAACTGCAAATTCTCCATGTGTGGTCTCACGTACACTCGGAAATTTACCTTGTCATTAAAATTTAGCCTGCGTCTCACGTTTACTAAATAATAACTTCAAGTGTTTCTTATAGTTAGATGGCATGTAACTTAAATTTTTAAGGGTACTTCAGTTTGATGTGAAAATCAAAACATGTATAAAGATGCATGCACTCATCTTTATAACATAGGTTTTCAAAATCTTTTTATTACCAATTCGTGAAATTAATACACAAAGTTTTACTTGAGGTTTAATAAACCCTAAGATGACTTTCTACAATTATGATTTTAAAAATAATTCGTTTAAGACATATTCAAGATTGTGATAACCAAGGCAGACTCTAAGGCTCTTTTCTAAGCCTTCAAATCACGGTTATGAATATCGTCTTAAAGGACTTAATTTTAAAAGCATATTTGTACAAAACATCAATCAAGCAAAAGTTTATGGATTCAATCTCAAAATCATGTAATAAAGTATGAATTTTGCTAGTCTCGCCTGGGAGCTGATTACCGTGCGAATCGGACCACTAGCGGCACTTAAGACCTTGCAAGATTCTTACTTTATCACTTTTGTTTCACCGTTATTAGTCCATATTATTTTCTTTTATAAAAAATTACCCTTTTATTGCTTACAAACTTGTCCAACAATTAAACAATAAAATAAGTAATAAAGACAAAACGAAACAACTAATAACATAACAATTATAAAGGTGAAACAATTAGCCACATGCAATCTTTTTAGAAAAGATCCTAACATAATCAATTCTAGGTTTTTATATGCATATAATTAACTAGGGCCTTCACCTCTTAATGGAAATGAGCCACATACATTGACAAGTCAATTGCGTAGGCCAAAGCTAATCACATACCACATAGCACATAATTGATTTTAATAATTATGGGGTCTTCCCCAATATTAGATCTATCTAAATATGTGAAAAGCTTAACAATTAATAAACAATTAATAACCCATGACTAACATGCATGTTTCGTCACGGATCAAAGCATAACAATTACCAATTAGGTCAAGGATACGCCCAAATAACACATAAACATGTAGGCAACCTAGGGTTTCTAATCCAATTAATTAATAAAACCACAAACCCTAATTAGGGTTCATGGAATAAATCGACCCCCCCCCCCAAAAAATTAGGGTTAGGGTAAAAAAACAAAACCCTAGATCCAAAACATGTATCTAAAACAATCAAAAATTGTTTTTTATGTGTTTTATGTAATCAATTACATGTTATAGCAAGCTCGTGATACCACTGTTAGAATATAAGAATCATGACAATCATAAAATAGGTAAACACATATGCGGAAGCGTAGGAACATCTATAACACATAAGAGATTAACATAAATTAAATAGGAACGTACCGTGGTGATTCTAGCCCGAACAAGAATCAAAAGCAATTGTCTTTAACAATATGAAGAACCCTAATTAGGGTTTATATGGATCAATGATTAACCCCTTACCGTTTTGTTAATCGATCCCTTGATAACAACAAAAGTATGTTGTTACCTCGTTCTTGTACACACAAACTACTAACGAATTAAAGGTGATGCTAGTGACAAAAACACAAGAATTTTATTATATAAAATTCGATCCAAGAAACCCTTAAGGGTTCTTGATCGATCGGCATTAAGGAGAAAACAAAGAAGAGAGAAACTTTTTAGGGTTTTGTGTGTGTGCACAAAAGGTACCAAAGTTTGATCCCTATGTTTGCTTATATAGTGAATGAATATCTTGGAGGACAAGTTAGGGCAAGGGAATCCCTTCCCTTTGATGAGTTCGACCGGCCACAAGCCCAAGGATGGGTCTTCCGGATCCTTCTTGTCCTCTAATTTCATTCTAGTCCTTATTGTTTGCCTTTAACGATAGTTAGTCCATACGTTTAATAACCAACGATCATTAATCCTTTTACTTGTGTTTAATTAATAAATATACATAACATTTAATATTTATTAAACTTTAATTCTCGTTTGTAATGTGTGCAATCCTGAGGTCTCGGGTTCGATTCTAGACATACGTTTATTAATATATATCCATAAACTCCAACAGAACAGGCTCCACACTTAACATATTCTTAAAGTGATAGAGTAGAAAAAGAAAAATCTTGAATGATCCCAGCCAATATCTATTGGAAGGATCACCCCACATTTTCCGTGTTCATATTATTTGAGGAGGGCGAGCCCTTTACTCAATATACCCGGCTTAACCAGGGCATTCTCCTGGCCGTTTATGACCTTTTCCCTCTAGCTATACTAAAATGTGTATCTAGTGCATGTAAACATTAAACCTCCTGTGAGGACTTCAAACACATAACCACCATGCCAATTTAGTTATATTTCATATACTGTATTAATTATTTGTAAGACTAAAAAAGTAATTAAATTTGATGTTAATCAACCCTACGTGATTAACAATTCCACTGAAAGAACACGTGTATCATGTTAATGTTTTTAAAATAAGCTGGATTTGGTAGGGGTGCGAAAATGAATAAGGGGCAGGTCAAAATAAGAGGTAGGTAAGCTAACCACGATTCCACATAGTTGTAACCTGTAACCGTGATTTTGGCAAATTATTAAAAAAAAAGTATTATACTTGTCACTGTTTCATTTTCTGAGTAGCGAACATTTTTTTTTTTTTTTTTTTTTTTTTTCATTTCATTTTGAGAGTAATTTTCTTTCAAATTCATCATTTTTAGGGTAATATGTGACATTTTTGCCCTTCGGAAAAAAAAATTTGTATTAGTTAAGAGGGGCAAAAATGTCCAAAAATTTCGCAAAATACCCTAAAGATGATGAATTTGCAAGAAAAAAATTGACCCTATAACCAAAGTTATATACTCTATAACATAGGACTTATCCACACAAGTAACGGGAACACACGAAAGCTTCGGAATATTATTTTCGAGCGCTCGAACGAAACCCATTCTTACCACAAGCTTTTAATAATATGGCCGTGATCTGTCATTACGTGCGACTATCTCCACTATAGAAATAAAAAAGAAAAGAAAGATTAAATTCGCTAGTAAATACTAGAAAAAGGGCTTTCTACATATGTATCGTCTAAAACAATGATTTTTATCAGCTGTAGAAAAGAAAGAAATTTCATAGAAGTTTCAATATGAAGAAATATATATGCCTAGCTGTTTTATTCTATGGGTAAAGGATCGAATTGATAGAGTAAGCACCGTAAAGATCAGTTAGGGAGGTTAATGAAAAAAAATTGTTCGCTACTCAAAATATGAAACAGTGGAAAGTATAATTTTTTTTTTTTTTTTTTTTTTTTTTTTTTCTTAATTTGCCCCGTGATTTATGGTACGGTGTTTGAAATAAAAGTATATTATTGGAGGCTTAGATTTGAAATGTACATATATCTTTCTCTATTTATAATTAGTTATTATAACATAACATAGTTTAAAAACTAGTTTGATGAATGAATTAATAATGATATAATAATGAGTCGCATACAAAAAGCCAATATCCAATGTGTGATGCATGTATGACGTATAAATAAAGTGAGACGTATTGTGTTATCAAAGTATTATTCATACACTGTATGACTTTTGTATTTGGAACGATTGACGAGAATATTTGATGATTCTTAACATGGACCACTTGGATATGAATCATGATGCTTTAGTCAATAAAGAACCACAAGTTTTGTTTAATAAACATAAAACTGGTCTATTTATTACAAATAAAGTTATTTACTTTAATAAAGAAAAGTATATAAGAGGTTGCATATATTCCCTATATATGCCTTTTGTAAAATCAAAGGACTTGTGGTCTAGTGGGTGGGGCTTAACTTGTTAAGCGAGCTACAAGTGGGAGTAGTACCGGGTGGGTGACCACCCGGGAAGTCCTCACTTGTGGTCCACTTGTAGACCATATTGTTCCGGAGATATATTGCAATGATAGATTTGAACCTTCAAGCCACTCGTTGCGGGGGTTCAAATCTTGAGCATGGCCCGGTTTTCATCTGGCTGTTTCTCCAGCAAGGTAAACTTATGTGGAGGCAGTACGGTTTCTGGGGAAAACCCGTTACCACCTGAGATCAGCGCGGACCCGGTTAAGACAACATAGTCTGGCGGGGTGGCGATGGGGCCTTCGCTGTCCGCGAAGGTGGTCGTTTCTAAGTTGAAATTCACCTTTAAAATATATATATATATATATATATATATATATATATATATATATATATATATATATGTGTGTGTGTGTGTGTTTTTTGTAAAACACAAAGTATTAATCACCACAAAAATACTGTCATTTAGTGACTCATAAGAAAAGTGTCACAAAAAGTTAAAAAATGTCACTAAAAGAAATAAATGTCAACAAAAAAATGAAAGAAATGTCACTAATTTTTCATGCGCTGCTTTACATTTAAAAAGTGTAGGTGATAGTCAAGTAGATAAAAGTTCATTTATAGTGACACAAAATAAGTGTTAGGATACAATTTTTGTCTTTTCAAACTTTTCATTTATAAAATGTGTCATTAAATCTCAAAAAGCTTTTACCTAGATTAGATACAACAACACTTTTTTGTGTCACTAACACTTCTGTTATGTTTATTTTCTTCGTGTGATTGTATCAAAATGTCCGAAAAGATGAATAAGCATACAATTTTGCCTTTAGAAATGAAAAAAAGGTTGAAGTCAGCTTATTCATTATATTAGATTAAACAAGTTTACCAAACAAGAAAAATTATCATTCATGGAAATAATAAATACATTGTGCTTGGTTATTTCATAATCAACTCGTGACAACTGACAACTCTATTTTATGATAAAACAATAGAATAAATATAACACATGGAATCATAAGATAATCATAACAAATCACATATCGTTTCAAGCACTCTTCCAAAACGTTCTATAGTCCATACTATCCCTTGCGATAATCAATAATGCAGGACATAAACATTGTATTCAACGACCGCATCACCGTTGCTTAAGTTTAAAAAATGAGTTTTTGCTAGGGCATAACCACGCGCAAATCGAAAAAGCCCGCTTCCACCAACGATGGGCATCTCACGTACAGATGAGAAAACACGATTTGTGCCTAGTATACTCAAGGTACTACCATTATACTTTCCTTCAACAAAAACATAATTTAAAGCCATAAGTAACCGAGTCTCATCTAAGCAAGCGGATGCATATATCCCTTGAGCTCTTCCCACAATCTTGGAAGTTCGTTCTGGCCCTACGGTCAAAGGGTCGTCAATCATGACCACAGCACCAAATCCCGTACGTGATGTGTTGGTCACGGTTGCCTGAGCAACCCTAACCGCAGTGGGGTGGTCTCCACCGACTATGTCATGGAAGTAGAAGTGGAGGTGGCTCAACTTTTCTTTCTTGAAACCAAATGATTTTTGTGACAATCTTCTTGAAAATTGATGGGATTGTGCTAGAACTAGAAATGAGAATAGCAATAGGGTAAGAATGGTAAGCTTGTGTTTTGGGAGAGTTTGTGCCATGTTTGATGGATGGAGAAATAAATTTGTGGAATGTGGACTAGTGGTGGTGTTTCGGTCTTATAAAGAAACAAAAAGGTCCTTAGTGGGGGGAATTACATCAATAGCCCTACTTTCCAAAGAAATGGTGACAAATAGAAGTGTCTCCGTCTTTAACTTTTGTAATGGCCATAATAAAACAAAATGTGCACACTTTTACTGTCATAATAGTATGAGTAAATTGCACGGATGATCCTTTAGGTTTGCATTAACTTTCATGTTTAGTCTTTTGACTTTTCTTCATGCTTAGTTCTGACTTTAAAACCTTTAAAGCTCACAATTCTCTGACCAAACGACAATAAATTTAACCATTAAAGTTACTAATGTGAGGGTATATTTGTCCTTTTGAACTACTTCTTCCGTCTCAAAATTATTATCATGGGACAAAAATCACACAGTTTAATAAAAGTAGGATAATTACAATTTTCAATCACTCAAATAAAATATTGTTAATGTGACCAAACGACAATAAATTTAACCATTAAAGTTACTAATGTGAGAGTATATTTTTCCTTTTGAACTACTCTTTCCGTCTTAAAATTATTGTTAAAGGACAAAAATCGCACAGTTTAATAAAAGTGAGATCACTACAATTTTTAATCACTCAAATAAAATATTTCTCCACTAAATTTTCTTTTTATTACTTAAAAATAGAAAGTGATCAATTATTTTGAGAAATCTCAAAAAATAAACATGGGCTATAATTTTGAAACGGATGAAGTATCTTCTTTGATTAAAACAAGTAATTTGGCTATTACGCGTTGCGGCAAAGTCAATTTAAGTATAATATTTATCTTAAATAATTGTTGGAATTTCTAAAGATTATTTCATACTACTCTTTACATTTTTTTTTAATCTGTCATTTGATTTAAGATTTAAAACATTCTATATGTTTTTCCCAAAGAAATGCTAACATAAATAAAAGTGTCTATGTCTTTAACTTTTGTAATGGCAATAATAAAACAAAGAGCATTGATATATCTTCTTACATAATCCTCCTACTTATCATCCTACTCACACAATCATACAACATGTATCATTCACTAACTCTTTCTCTTGATTAGATCATTGATCTTTCCTCTTGTCAAAATCATGCAAGTAGAAAGACTTGTAGGCCAAATTGTAAGAACAAATATCATATATTCACACTTTTAATGTCATAATAGTATAAGTAAATTACACGGATGGTCCATTAGGTTTGCATTGACTTTCATGTTAAGTCTTTTGACTTTTCTTCAGATAGTTCCGACTTTAGAACCTTTAATGCTCACAATCCTCTGACCAAACGACAATAAATTAAACCATTAAAGTTACTAATGTAAGGGTATATTTGTCCTTTTGAACTACTCTTTCCGTCTCAAAATTATTGTTAAAGGACAAAAATCACACAGTTTAATAAAAGTGAGATCACTACAATTTTTAATCACTCAAATAAAATATTCCTTCACTAAATCATCTTTTTAGTACTTAAAATAGAAAGTGATCATTTTTTTTTTGATAAATCTAACAAAGGGCAACATGGACTATAATTTTGAAACGGATGAAGCATTTTCTTTGATTCAAACAAATAATTTAGCTGCTGCGCGTTGCGGCGAAGTCAATTTAAGTATAATATTTGTCCCAAATAATTTTTGAAAGTTCTAAAGGTTATTTCCTATACTCTTTGCATTTTTTTTTAATCTTTCATTTGATTTAAGATTTTTAAAACATGCTATATATTTTTGGAATAATTTTCAAAATGTGCTCCAAATATATCTATAGATGGAAGAATGTTAAGCGACTCCAAAACAAATGTGGAAGAAAGGTTTGCTTTTGGTCAAAGAGGATGCCTAATGTGAAATCAACGCTGCATGAAAGTTAATTGTCATTCATTTGTAAGGTCAAACACAACTACAATATTTTTCATATTTACTGCTCATACTACCTTGAATTACAACCTAATGTACCTACATAGTTAGGAGATATACCATATCACTAACATTGTTTTTTGTTGGCAAAAGCCACAGATGCAAGTTACAACATACATTCTTGTTTAGACTGCTGCCTAGGCTTCCTGCTTTAGTTTCTTGGTGCTGGGAGGACTCACGTCTCTTGTCTGGTGCCTCAAAAGGTATTTCTTTTTGTTAGGTTGTGTTGTGTTCTTTTTGGCACGATGATTGTCTTCTTTGCTAAGCAGAGTTCATACTTGAACTTACTTGGAAGACATATCAGCTGCTTTCTCACATGGCTCAGTAGCAAAGCATAGCATTATTGCAAGTGGTTTAGCGTCATTCTCAGTCAGGAGCATTCGTTTTTTAGCAAAAATATTGTCCTAAATGAAAACAATCTGTCATGATCGGACTAAAATGAAACTGTATGGTGTGCCTTGTTCCCTCATGTGCTTGTAACGACTCTGGAAACCTGTAGGGATCATTGTCCTCAACTTTTTCAAAGACCTGACCGCAGTCGCTTGGCATGAATCCATCAGCCTCTTGACCAAAGCAAGTTAGTGACACTGATGTAATCCCTGTTGGATCGTAAACTTGATTTAGTCCAATAAAGATTGGACAATCCATAAAAGCCCAAGCCCATGATCAAGAAGCTTCTAGAATGACGAAGAATGGTATGGAAGCTTCTAGAAAGTCGTAGAATGGTATGTAAGCTTCTAGAATGACGAAGAATGGGATGGAAGCTTCAAGAAAGTCGTAGAATGATATGGAAGCTTCTAGAATGTTGTAGTAGATGATATCTACTAGAAGTATGTAGTAAATGTGATAGAAATATTTAGTGGTAGTTATCTAAAATTAGATAAGGATAAGAATTATCTAGATTATGTTAGAATATCCATGGAAGTATCTTGGTTCTAGAATCTTCCATGGAGTAGTATAAATAGATGTTAGTGTAATGCATTTGGAAGTACCAAATGAAGCAAAGTTAAGGAATAAAAGTTCCATTGTAAAAGTTCTCTAAGTATTCTTCTCTTCGTAAGCCTAAAAGGCCCTCGTGTTTTCCAACAAAGTGGTATCAGAGCTAGAAGATCGAGATGTCAGGTGCAATGAACTTGTTACAATTTCCTCGTCTTACCAAAGACAACTTTGGTAGTTGGTGCATTCGAATGAAGGCGTTACTTGGTTCACATGATGTGTGGGAGATAGTAGAGAAAGGTGTTGAGAAAGTTGATGATGAAAGTTCGTTGAATGCCGCCCAAAGGGTGGAGTTGCAAAAGGCAAGAAAGAAGGGTCAAAGTGCTCTTACACTCATCCATCAATGTCTTGATGATGCGATGTTTGAGAAAGTTGCAAATGCAACCACTTCTAAAGAAGCGTGGGAGATCCTTCAAAATGCTTTCAAAGGAATTGAAAAGGTGAAAAAGGTATGCCTTCAAACTCTTAGAGGAGAGTTAGAAAAGCTCCAAATGGAGGAATCCGAAACCATTTCGGAGTATTTCACTCATGTATTGACCATTTCAAATGAAATAAAGAGAAATGGTGAAAGCTTGAGTGACACAAGGGTGATAGAAAAGGTTCTTCGCTCTTTGCCACCAAGCTTTGATTACATTGTTGTGGCCATAGAGGAGTCAAAAGACATAGACTCTATGACCATTGATCAACTCATGGGATCTTTACAAGCCCATGAAGAGAAGTTGAAGAAAAGAAGGGGGAAAGAAGCCTTAGAGCAAGCTTTATACTCAAAGGTCTCTTTCAAAGAAAGAGAAAAGAGCTTTCTAAATGGAAAGGAACAAGGACGAGGACGCGGTACTTTTCAAGGTCGTGGTGATTTCCAAGGCCGAGGACGAGGAAGAGGAAGAGAAGATGCCAACAAAGAAGATGAAAACCAAAGGTTTTCATATCGAAGAGGTCGTGGGAGAGGCTTTCAATCTCAAAGAGGAGGTAAGCCCTATATACGATGTTACAATTGTCGCAAATATGGTCATTATGCCAATGAGTGTAGTAGCTCAAGACAAGTTGAAGAAAAAGCCAATCTTGTGGAGGTAGATCGAAGACAAAGATGAGCTTACATTCCTAATGGCAAGACATGACGAACAAGAAGAGAGGATAGAGCCATGGCATATAGATTCCGCTGCAAGTAACCATATGACGGGTGAAGAAGACTTGTTCGTGAAGATGGAGGAAAGTAAAGGTAATGTCACCTTTGGAGACGAATCAAAGGCACCTGTGAAAGGAAAATGGAATGGTGAAAGGGTTAGATCAAATTGATCATCCCAATCAAGTGTGTGAAGGATGTCTTCTTGGGAAGCATGCTAGAAGTTCGTTCCCGAAAGAAGCGACATCAAGAGCTAAGGAGCCGCTACAACTAATTCATACGGATTTGTGCGGTCCCATTACTCCACCCTCTCACGGTAAGAATCTTTACTTTATGCTCTTTATTGATGACTTTTCAAGAAAAACTTGGGTATATTTTCTAAAAGAAAAATCCCAAGCTTTTGAAGCTTTTAAGACATTTAAAGCTATGGTAGAAAAGGAGAAAGGTTTAAAAATTAAATCCATGAGATCTGATAGAGGTGGAGAATTTTTATCAAAAGAATTTAACAAATTTTGTGAGGATAATGGGATCCGGAGATTTATAACGGCTCCTTACTCCCCACAACAAAATGGAGTGGTGGAGAGAAAGAATAGAACCATTCTCAATATGGTCAGAAGCATGTTGAAAAGTAAGAAGATGCCAAAGGAGTTTTGGGCCGAAGCGGTTGATTGTGCAGTATATCTATTGAACCGGTGTCCTTCAAAGAGTTTAGATAACAAGACTCCACAAGAAGCATGGAATGGGATGAAGCCTACCGTCTCTCACCTAAGGGTATTCGGAAGCATAGCGTATGTTCACGTTCCAAGCCAAAGGCGATCCAAGCTTGATGATAGAAGTGAGAAGCATGTGTTCGTTAGCTACGACAAGCAGTCGAAAGGTTATAAGCTCTATAATCCAATCACAAGGAAGGTGGTAGTGAGTAGAGACGTGGAGTTCGATGAAGAAGAAGCATGAGATTGGAGCATTAAAGAAAATGAAATGTATGAATTTCTTCCTATGACTGATGAAGAAGAGACGGGTGAATCAAGTGAAGAAGTCCATCAACCTCAAAGTCCAACTCCAACCCAAGACTCACATTCAAGTTCAAGTGAAGGAGAACAAAAGACAAGAAGTTTGCAGGAGCTCTACGAGGTAACTGACGAGATACCCCTTCTTTGTTTATACGCTAATTGTGAACCTTTAGTTTTTGAGGAGGCTATGAAAAGTAAGAAATGGAGACAAGCCATGGACGAGGAGATAAATTCAATAGAAAAGAACGATATATGGGAGTTGACGACCCTTTCAAAAGGCCAAAAGGCTATTGGAGTTAAGCGGGTATACAAGGCTAATAAAAACGCCAAAGGTGAAGTGAAGAAGTACAAGGAAAGGCTTGTGGCTAAAAGGTACAAGAAGAAGCATCGTATCAACTATGAAGAGGAAGGATGTACGTGTGATACATGCGAGATCCGAAAACCAAGTTGTAGATATCCACACCAAGCTTCTCAACGAGCGAGATTTCTCAAGACTAAGGACGATGCTTGGAGTCGGGAAATCAAGTTTAAAGGGGGGGTGTTGGATCGTAAACTTGATTTAGTCCAATAAAGATTGGACAATCCATAAAAGCCCAAGCCCATGATCAAGAAGCTTCTAGAATGACGAAGAATGGTATGGAAGCTTCTAGAAAGTCGTAGAATGGTATGGAAGCTTCTAGAAAGTTGTAAAGCTTCTAGAATAACGAAGAATGGGATGGAAGCTTCAAGAAAGTCGTAGAATGATATGGAAGCTTCTAGAATGTTGTAGTAGATGATATCTACTAGAAGTATGTAGTAAATGTGATAGAAATATTTAGTGGTAGTTATCTAAAATTATATAAGGATAAGAATTATCTAGATTATGTTAGAATATCCATGGAAGTATCTTGGTTCTAGAATCTTCCATGGAGTAGTATAAATAGATGTTAGTGTAATGCATTTGGTAGTACCAAATGAAGCAAAGTTAATGAATAAAAGTTCCATTGTAAAAGTTCTCTAAGTATTCCTCTCTTCGTAAGCCTAAAAGGCCCTCGTGTTTTCCAACAATCCCATCATCAATGCAGGGATTACATATTGCTTTACTCCGTCTTTTGGTATTTTTGGATGGTCCATTTCAAGACACCGGTTTCCTGACAATCTTTCTTTTATTTGGTGTCGTGAGTTTATAATACTGTAATTTATCTGGTTTGACAAGCAAAAACCACTTCAAACTTAGTTGTGTTAAAATTATTTCCATAATTTTAAATAATTGTATAGTGTGGGAGACTGGGAGGAAAAACAGGGTTATAAAACAAAAAAGTATATCGCAGTGGAGTTGTTGAAAACTTGAAGGTATGTGAGTTGAGTACAAAAGCTTAAAATAGTATCGACTAAAATGTATATTCTATTCTGTATCTAGGGTCACAAAATTCGTTTTCTACAAAACATGCTAACGAAATATAACTTTATGCTCTAAATATTATTTGCAATTAAAGTTAGATTGTTAGAATACTACTTATTTGTTTCAATGATTGATATGATATGTTTTTCATGGTTATTTTTAGTTATCATATCAAATTTTGCATGCACATTGTAACACCCCGAAATTTGATTAAGCAGCGGAAGTCTTATCGGGGTCATTACAGTTTAGTACACAGTCATACTCATAGAAAACAATTCAAAATATTTCCAATATCATTCCATGAAAACTCAAATATTCAGAGTTCCAAACATTTTTCCAAAATGTTAATTGTTTCACAAAAGTGGTGATGAGTTTGTAAAGAATGATATAATTATTGAAATAAAAGGGAGGTCCTGTGCCCTTTTGCCAGCTCCGTGCCGCCATGCTTGCTAATTTCTTGAGATAAACATGCTTAAAAAGTCAACACAAAGGTTGAGTGAATCTATAGTAGTTTAAATTGTAATAGAGTGAACACAAGTCAAGCATTTGAAATAAACAAGCCAAGATAGACAGGTCTTGACTAAATCGGGTGTAATATTGCTCCTAAGCCTCACGAAACGCAAGCCTTAACAATGATTTGACATATCATAAAGATAATAACAATCATCTACACCACAGCGGATGTAAATGACAAGGGGCCCTCGGTGACAGGAAATGTGCCAAATTTCCATAATACCTCGAATATAGCACACCTCCTGCCAAGTGATCACCTTGACAGAGGTGGGCTGCCAACCAATAGATCTATCAACTATATTCGCGCTCACTCGCAAGTGATTAAGGTTCGTGATATGAGGGACTTGTAGCACAGGTGTCAACTTAGGCAATATCAGGTGATAACAGCATACAGAAAAATACTTGTGTTCGATTTATAGCATGTATCTCCCCACGGGGTTTAAAAACAATTAAAAATGTGGGACCATGAACTCACCTGAAAGGTGCGGGTGAATCACAACGGTGCTCAAAAGTGATGGTGTATTGCTATGATTAGCAATGAAATTCCTCCGACTTGCGACCTATAAATATATTGTAATCGGTGTTTTAGATTCGTGTCATAAATGACGTGTGATATATCACGTGTAAGGTGATATCCGTTCGGGTGTCCTAAAATATATTCCAAATAACTTTACGTAGTTATTTGTCAGTGTTGATATGAATCGGTGTTTGATTAAATATTATCTCGTTGAGAAAATAATATCGTTTAAAAATATTTATGTTTAAATATTTTTAAATAAGGTTATGTTTATTTATGTATGTATGTATATATATATATATATATATATATATATATATATATATATATATATATATAAGTAAAAAAAAAATACTTATATATATGTCTTCATAAAGTTTGTAAAATTAATTATGAAAATATAACTTGTCACATTTTAACCCTTAACTTTAACAAAATTTACACTTTTTACCTTTGGTTAAAAATAATTAAAATTTTAGTCCCTTCGCAAGCTTTTACACAATATACCTTTGATTTTTGGGAAATGGCAGTTTCCACCCTCGAGTTTTATAAAAAAAAAAAATCGATAATATACTATTTAGTCTGAAAGTTTCTATGTTTCGCCATAAATAGTCCCTCAACGTGGGACTTTTTGCAAAAGAAGTCCGAACTCTAATTTTTCGAAAACTTAACTTTTATCTTTATAAAAGTCATCATTTTTATCTCTTAATATTTATGAAAATCAGCTTTTGAAAATCAAATGTCATTCGAAAAATCCTTAAACTTTCTAGTCGCAATTTTCACAAAGGAAATCCGTTTGGGCTCGTTAGCCCGGCAAGGCCCAAAGTGGGTGTGGCTTGTTTATAAAACTCGTTCGACTAGCATTTGTTTTTGGTCTAGTTTTCGTGTCTAGAGGTCGTATAAGTTATGCATGTTTGGTGTTCTTGGTTGGGTTCGAGCCACATAATGGGAGGGTCGAAGAAAGTACATGAGTTATACGTGTAGAAATAAAATGGCGAGGCCTTAACTTGAGGGTGTCGAGGTGTTTCTTAACAATTTTACTAGTGTATTGTGAGATAAGTAAAGAATGTGTATGTGTGTGATATGCATAATACGAATCAAGTAGAAGAGCAAAAAGATGGTAACTTACAACACCAAGAAATGGTGGTGAAAAGGTCGAGTGTCCAAACAAGAGAAACGAGCAATAACACCCTTCGAATAACAACTCCTTGCTCCAATATTTCTTTCCCACTAACTCTTAACCCCAACGCCTTGCTTGTTCAAATCAAAACCTTGCTTGAATACCTTGTGCTTGTCGATAGTAACCAAAGAAAAGTGGAGAGTGTTTGTGGTTTGAGAGATTTCAAGTGTGTGTGTGTTGTGTGCATTAAATGAGACTTATATAGCGAGTTAGGGGTGGTTCGATGTTTCTAAGATCTCAACACAAACCGAGTGGTCTTGTCGAGTTCGACAATCTTGTCTACCTATCCAAGGCATTGTCAAATCTAGTTAAACAAGTCTTTAGGAGCTATGGTGTACTTTAGTTATTGTTTATGTTGTGTTTGTGTTTAGTGGAACATTCGATCCAAGGGTTACAAGTCGAGGGTGGATATTAGTTTAGTCCATCGGTTTGACGGCTCCATGGTGGCTCAATGTAGCGTGTGGCAAAGTCAATGGAGGGGGGGGGGGTGTAGGTTGGTGTCTAGTGAAGAGGAGACAAAGGTTTTAAAAAAAAAAAACATGTGCAAATCTAGTTAGCAAAGAAAATGTTTATTTATGTATGTATATATATATATATATATATATATATATATATATATATATATATATATATAAGTAAAAAAAAAATACTTATATATATGTCTTCATAAAGTTTGTAAAATTAATTATGAAAATATAACTTGTCACATTTTAACCCTTAACTTTAACAAAATTTACACTTTTTGCCTTTGGTTAAAAACAATTAAAATTTTAGTCCCTTCGCAAGCTTTTACACAATATACCTTTGATTTTTGGGAAATGGCAGTTTCCACCCTCAAGTTTTATAAAAAAAAAATCGATAATATACTATTTAGTCTGAAAGTTTCCATGTTTCGCCATAAATAGTCCCTCAACGTGGGACTTTTTGCAAAAGAAGTCCGAACTCTAATTTTTCGAAAACTTAACTTTTATCTTTATAAAAGTCATCATTTTTATCTCTTAATATTTATGAAAATCAGCTTTTGTAAATCAAATGTCATTCGAAAAATCCTTAAACTTTCTAGTCGCAATTTTCACAAAGGAAATCCGTTTGGGCTCGTTAGCCCGGCAAGGCCCAAAGTGGGTGTGGCTTGTTTATAAAACTCGTTCGACTAGCATTTGTTTTTGGTCTAGTTTTCGTGTCTAGAGGTCGTATAAGTTATGCATGTTTGGTGTTCTTGGTTGGGTTCGAGCCACATAATGGGAGGGTCGAAGAAAGTACATGAGTTATACGTGTAGAAATAAAATGGCGAGGCCTTAACTTGAGGGTGTCGAGGTGTTTCTTAACAATTTTACTAGTGTATTGTGAGATAAGTAAAGAATGTGTATGTGTGTGATATGCATAATACGAATCAAGTAGAAGAGCAAAAAGATGGTAACTTACAACACCAAGAAATGGTGGTGAAAAGGTCGAGTGTCCAAACAAGAGAAACGAGCAATAACACCCTTCGAATAACAACTCCTTGCTCCAATATTTCTTTCCCACTAACTCTTAACCCCAACGCCTTGCTTGTTCAAATCAAAACCTTGCTTGAATACCTTGTGCTTGTCGATAGTAACCAAAGAAAAGTGGAGAGTGTTTGTGGTTTGAGAGATTTCAAGTGTGTGTGTGTTGTGTGCATTAAATGAGACTTATATAGCGAGTTAGGGGTGGTTCGATGTTTCTAAGATCTCAACACAAACCGAGTGGTCTTGTCGAGTTCGACAATCTTGTCTACCTATCCAAGGCATTGTCAAATCTAGTTAAACAAGTCTTTAGGAGCTATGGTGTACTTTAGTTATTGTTTATGTTGTGTTTGTGTTTAGTGGAACATTCGATCCAAGGGTTACAAGTCGAGGGTGGATATTAGTTTAGTCCATCGGTTTGACGGCTCCATGGTGGCTCAATGTAGCGTGTGGCAAAGTCAATGGAGGGGGGGTGTAGGTTGGTGTCTAGTGAAGAGGAGACAAAGGTTTTAAAAAAAAAAAACATGTGCAAATCTAGTTAGCAAAGAAAATGGTTTTTCCCTTGTGTTTGTGTAATTCGGTACGCAAGGCCAAGAAAACAAATAAACCATTGGGCTATGGAAAACTCGGCCCATATCAATACAAGAAAGAAAAAAAAGAAACTCGTATGGGCTTGTGAAATATAGCTCGGCCCAATGTTGTGAAAAGAAATATACGTGTGGGCTTAGTGGTGGTGATTCGGCCCAAAAATGTCGGGGTGTCGGTGTCCCGTAAAATTGTGATATTAACTTTGGTGTCGGTTCGTGATAACCATAAGTATTTAAGTTGTGTATACATGTATATACTCATATATATATATATATAATAAAATTGTAAAAGTTAATATATACATAGTGTCGTATATATATTTATTGATTGTTTCTCGGTGTTCAATTTGGGTGTCGGGTCGCAAGTGGGAGTTACCGGTGCTTAACCTCATTGGGTGATATCCAAGAGTGACAATGCATAATCGGGTGCTAAACCAACGGTGTTCAAAACAATCGGGTGTCAATTAAACAGTGAACATAACAATCGGGTGTCCAAACAAACAGTGTCTCATGTAAAAAAATTTAAATTAGCCCGCAAAAATGGCTTAGTTTAGAGTAACGTTTATAATTAGCATTAATAAATGACCTGGGATTTTACGGTGTATTACAGTACCCACCCGTTAGATTGGATTCGTCCCGGAATCCAAAGTTGAATCGGTGCTCGGGGTTGTCTCATCAAATAGTTGTGGGTATTTGGCACGCATTTGATCCTCGCGCTCCCATGTGTACTCGGGTCCTCTCTTAGAGTTCCATCTGACCTTAACAATGGGAATGCGACTATGCTTAAGTCGTTTGACCTCCTTGTCCATAATCTCAACGGGTTCCTCAATAAAGTGCAATTTATCATCGATTCTGATCTCTTTCAGTGGTATTACAAGTGTCTCATCCGATAAACACTTTTTCAAATTTGACACGTGGAAGGTGTTGTGTACTCTACTGAGTTCCTCAGGTAGTTCCAATTTGTATGCCACAGGACCGATCCTTTCAATGATTTCGAAGGGTCCAACGTATCTTGGGTTTAACTTCCCACGTTTTCCAAACCTAATCATACCTTTCCAAGGTGATACCTTAAGCATGACCTTGTCTCCAACTTGAAACTCTATTGGTTTTCTTCGCACATCGGCATAACTCTTTTGCCGATCCCTAGCGGCTTATAATCGTTGCCTAATTTTCACTATTTTCTCAGTGGTTTCAAGAATCAACTCGGGACCTGAGAGTTGTACATCTCCAATCTCAGCCCAACAAACTGGTGATCTACACTTTCTTCCATAAAGTGCTTCAAACGGTGCAGCCTTAATGCTAGCGTGATAACTGTTGTTATATGAAAATTCTGCTAACGGTAGGTGTTTATCCCAGCCTTTTCCAAAGTCAATCACACATGCCCTAAGCATGTCTTCTAGGGTTTGTATTGTCCTTTCACTTTGACCATCAGTCTGTGGATGGTAAGCTGTACTCATATCTAACTTGGTTCCCAAGGCTTTCTGTAAGGATCGCCAAAAGTTAGATGTGAAACGGCTGTCTCGGTCGGAGATAATAGAAATCGGTACTCCATGCCGAGAAACTATCTCCTTAAGGTACAAACGTGCAAGAACATCCATATCATCAGTCTCTTTGATCGGTAAGAAGTGTGCTGACTTCGTGAGACGATCAACAATAACCCATATTGTGTCCAATCCACTCAATGTCTTTGGTAATTTCGTAATGAAATCCATTGTAATCCTTTCCCATTTCCACATTGGTAGCTCGAGTTGGACCAAAAGACCGGATGGTTTTTGATGTTCAGCCTTTACTCTTGAGCAGGTCAAACATTTACCGACATACTCTGCAATGTCCGCTTTCATGTTTGGCCACCAATACAACTTTTTTAAATCTTGGTACATCTTGTCTGAACCAGGATGAATGGAATATTTAGACTTATGAGACTCGTGCATGATGAGGTCTCGTATTCCTCCATACAATGGAATCCAACTTCTGTCCTTGAAACACAGCCTTCCATTTGGTTTCTTGACAAACCATTCGTGCTTTCTGGCATACCATAAATTTTCTCATGTGGTCTATTCTCTTCCTTAAGAGCCTCAGTTTGAACTTCAAGAATTTGAGACGGAAGTGGTGATCTAATTGTCATACCCAATGACTTAACTCTAAGGGGTCTAAGTCGTTCCTTTCGACTCAAGGCATCTGCTACAACGTTTGCCTTCCCCGGGTGATAACGGATCTCACAATCATAGTCACTTAACAACTCTAGCCATCGACGTTGCCTCATGTTCAACTCCTTTTGATCTAAAATGTGCTGAAGACTCTTGTGATCGGTGAAAACCGTACACTTGGTTCCATACAGGTAGTGTCTCCAGATCTTCAGAGCGAATACCACCGCTCCTAATTCTAGATCATGAGTAGTGTAGTTCTCCTCGTGGGGTTTAAGTTGTCTAGAAGCGTAAGCGATTACTTTAAGTCTTTGCATCAATACGGCACCCAAACCTTGGATTGATGCGTCACAATATACCACGAAGTCCTCACTTCCTTCGGGTAGTGCTAATATCGGTGCTTCACAAAGCTTCTGCTTCAAAAACTGAAATGCCGATTCTTGCTCATCTCCCCATTCAAACTTTTTTCTTCTTCTGTGTTAACTCGGTCAAAGGTTTAGCAATCCTTGAAAAACCTTCAATAAATCTCCGATAGTATCCGGCAAGACCTAAAAATTGGCGTATCTCAGTAGGACTCGTAGGTGACGCCCAATTTTTAACTGCTTCGATCTTGGCGGGATCAACATGAATACCCTTACTGTCAATAACATGCCCGAGAAATTGTACCTTCTCAATCCAAAAATCACACTTGGAAAATTTGGCGTATAATGTCTCTTCTCTGAGCAGTGTTAGTATAGCCTTCAAGTGTTCTGCGTGCTCCTCCTTACTACGTGAGTAAATAAGGATATCATCGATGAATACAATCACAAACTTATCCAAATAGGGTTTGTACACTCGGTTCATTAAGTCCATAAATACAGCGGGTGCATTTGTTAGACCGAATGGCATTACTTGGAATTCGTAGTGACCGTACCTTGTCCTGAAAGCCGTCTTAGGGATGTCTTCTTCCCTAACTCTCAGTTGATGATAACCCGATCTCAAATCAGTCTTCGAGTAGACACTCGATCCTTGCAGTTGATCAAATAAATCATCAATCCTTGGCAACGGATATCGATTCTTAACCGTCAGTTTGTTCAACTCACGATAATCGATACACATCCTGAAGGTTCCATCCTTCTTCTTTACAAACAACACCGGGGCTCCCCACGGTGATGAACTTGGGCGAATAAATCCTTTATCCGACAATTCCTCCAATTGTCCAGATAACTCCTTCATTTCCGACGGTGCTAGCCTATAGGGTGCTCGTGCTACGGGTGCGGCTCATGGTATCAAGTCAATTTGAAATTCCACTTGACGAGTCGGCGGAAGGCCAGGCAAGTCCTCGGGGAAAACCTCTGGAAAGTTCCTGACTACTGGCACATCCTCGAGTCGCTTTTCTTCCGACTTCTTCTCGGTGACTTGAGCCAAAAAGGCTTGACATCCTCGTTCGATGTACTTCACAACCTTGACGCAAGAAATGACGCTCAAACGTGTCCTACTTCGCTCTCCGCGAACAACCAGGGTTTCGTTATTTAGTGGGATGTGAATGACCTTTTCGTCACAAATAATCTTAGCACGGTTCTCGGATAACCAATCCATTCCTACAACGACGTCGAAACTACCAAGTCTAATAGGCATAAGGTCAATGTCAAATGGGGTGTCTAATAGTCGTAAGGTGCAACCTCGGAGTATAGTGTTAGTGCTCACTAGCTTTCCATCAGCTAGTTCAATCTCATACGTGGTGTCTAGTCGGGTGGGTGCAATATTAAGCAGGGGTGCAAGAGAAATAGATACGAAACTTTGATCGGCTCCGGAATCAAATAAAACTTTAACGAGGCGGTTGTTTAGAAAGAACGTACCCGTGACTACGTTCGGATCTTGTTGGACATTTCCATCTCCCAGCACGTATGCTCTCCCACGTGCATTGTTATCCTTATTAGGGCACTGTCGCCTGTAGTGTCCTTTCTCTCCACAAGCATGGCATACTACAGCCACGGGTTGCAAGTTGGCTCCTGTCGCCTTGCAATCTTGTGTCTTATGTCCAACCCTTGAACACTTCCCGCACTTAGCATAGCAGGGTCCATTGTGATGCATCTTACACTTGTCACAGTATGGAAGAGGTCCAGCATACCTAGCATCCTTAACTGGTGCAGCGACATAAGCTCTGACAGCTTCCTGTCGTCGGTTCTGTTGGTTGTGGTGGGTGTTTCTGTCATGGTGGTAGTTACGGTTGGGGTTACGGTTGTTGTTGCTGTAGCTGTTGTTGTTGTTGTGATTGTTGTTGTTGTTGTTGTTTGTCCTTCGATCATCAAACTTCCTTTTGTGATCATTGTTTCCCTGAGCAGAGTTACACTTAATCTCCCGGTCTAGCAGTCTTTGGGCAATGGACATTGCTTCATCCAAAGATTGAGGCTTAGACGAGGTGACGTTTCCCTCAATGCTCCTGGGTAATCCTTCAATATACCTCTCCAACAACTTTTCCAAGTCGGGAACCTTAGAAGGGCAAAGTGTAGCAAGTTCCTGAAATCTCCTGTCGTAAGCCCTGAGATCATTTCCTTTCATAACCAAAGTGTGAAACTCATCTTCCAACTTTTTGATCTCACCTCTAGGGCAGAACTTCTTCAACATCTTTTCCTTAAAATCAGCCCAGGTAATCTGATAGGCCTCTTCCACACCTATCTTCTGAGCAGTTGCATTCCACCAAGACAACGCGTCTTCCAGCTGTGTTCTAGTAGCAAACGAGACTCGGCTTTCCGCGACACAACCGCTCCTCACAAACACAGTCTCAGTTCGCTCAAACCATCGAGCAAGCTCTGTTACTCCTTCAGTTCCTTTGAAGTGAGATGGTTTACAAGCAATGAAGTCCTTGTAGGTACACTTCCGAGTCGCAGCAGACTCGCTCTCAGCAGTGGCTCGGTTATTGCTACAAGTTCGTGCCATTGCAGCAGCCTGTACTTCCAAAGCTGCAGCAACGCTGTCGGCAACCAACTTTCTGATAGCAGCATGGGTCATAGCGGGTGACGAGGTAGCAGTAGTGGTTTTCCTTGGGGCCATAATTCTATAAAATCGTAAATGCATAAGTACAAATCCCAAACATCAATAACAAGTGAAATAGTGTATCCAACTCATAATAGTCGAGATCATCACAAAGTACATATCACAACCACACCATAAATACATACATAACCATACCATTCATAAATAAACATCACGACATGTAACAACACACATGGAAATTATAATGAATCTCAATATGGGAGCATAATAAAAAGAAAGATCAGACAACTAGAACCTCATAAATCAATATCAATACGTTACAATCGTAACCAACATAAAGTTTTAATAATTTTTGAATTCATTGTTACAAAACAATAAGTTACAACAATTATTAATGCCACAAGCGGCAAGTTAAGATGTCTCTGTAAGTAATGACATGTCATAGATCTATGAAGGTCCAGGTGCGCCTCCTGATCTCCTCTGTAGCTCTCTGATCATCCGGATCATCCCCAACATCTCCATATCTCTGGATCTCTCACGGGCCTGAATCTCCTCAATAGTAGTCGAAAGTGCATGGATGGTAGAACTGGATGCAGCTAACTCCTGTGCCTGATGCTCCATCATCTCCTGTGTAATGGCCGCAACCGCTCTCAAATCATCTATCTCGTGCCTCTGAACATCTAGACGATGACCAAACTCAGTGATGGTAGCCTGTGCCTCTTCGATCTCTGTCCCCATCATCTCAAATACCATCTCTAAAGCTGTCCTATGTACCACGAGGTTTGTGACCTCCTCCTGCATACACTCAATCCTCTCCAAGGATATATCCTCGATAACACTCAACAGCTCATCAAGTCGACTCTCATGTCTAATCAATCTAGCAGCCAAAAGAGGGATAGTGTGGTGTATCGGCTCTCCTGTGACCGGTAACACCGCTGAAGAGCCATCTCCAAGCTCAGCAGCCCTAGGTGATCCCTCAGCTAATCTCCATCTACGTATGTAGTCTAACAGAAACGACCATCGACGAGCATCAACCAATCTATGAATGCCGGGTGAGGTGGGTGTCTCGGTGGGAGCAGGTGATGGTACAGGTGATGTAGCAGGTGATGGGATCGGTACAGTGGTAGTCTGTGAGTAGAAAACTGTAGGTGGTGGCATGGGTGGCAAAACCTCAAAGGTAGGAGGTGCGGTGTAAGTAGGCAACATGTAAGGATGTGGCTCAGGTGGGGGTGATACAGGTGATGGTGGGGGTGCTGGTGATGCCACAGGTGTCAAATCTGGCATACAAACAGGTGGTAATACAGACATAGTGATGATACAGGTGTAGGTACAGGTGTAGATACAGGTGGTGCAACAGTAGAA
This sequence comes from Artemisia argyi, assembly GCA_030686995.1. Lineage (NCBI taxonomy): Eukaryota > Viridiplantae > Streptophyta > Magnoliopsida > Asterales > Asteraceae > Artemisia > Artemisia argyi. The sequence continues at coordinate 49,355,409 of CM060685.1, forward strand.
GCAGGCAAAATGCAGACTCGTTTCCGAGCCGTGCATTTGCGGGTATAGTCTCCCTCATGATATCGGAACAACTCGCCAAAAGGCTCAGGCTCATAGGGCTCAAGAATCCTCACTCGCTTGCGCCGACGAATCGGTGCAGGCGGGGATGATGGTGGAATAGAAGCAGCAGTGTCAGAAGTATCGGAGTCAGAAGACTCGTCATCAGCATCTGAACCGGTGTGGTGACTAGCAGGTGGTGTAGGACGATCATCAGCCGCAAGAAACTGCTGAGATGTCAGGTACTGATCATAAAGGTAATGTCCCTGTGTCATAGGTCCACAAACAGGACGAAAGAGAGGCTGAATAGCAAAGGAATCAACGGGTGTAGAAGCAACCTCACCCTCCTCAAAGGGCTCAGTGTCAGCAGAGGGGTCTCCAGATGGAACAGGAGATGGTATAGCAGGTGATACAGGTTGGGTGTCACGGTCAGAATCATGGGTGTCTTAGGTGTCATGGGTGTCATAGTCAGATAAGTCAATAGTAGGGTGAGTGGATGATGCTGGTACGACGTCGTCACTGTCGGACAAAATAATAACCGGGGGCGACATGGTACTGTAATATCCCAAAAATAGCAGTAATATAAGTCATTTAGTCTACATAATGCTACATGCACAGTGATCATAGTGTTATAGTGAGCTAAATGCGATGGGTGCTAAAAATCAAACCTTAAAATATAACGTTGGCAAGCGCTGGCACGGAGGGCACTTCGGTGATAAGTAGTTGTTTAAAATCTGGTGAGGTTATAGTCCAATATTTTGAAAAATCATTTGGTTCTCTATAACCATGGCTCTGATGCCAATCTGTAACACCCCGAAATTTGATTAAGCAGCGGAAGTCTTATCGGGGTCATTACAGTTTAGTACACAGTCATACTCATAGAAAACAATTCAAAAGATTTCCAATATCATTCCATGAAAACTCAAATATTCAGAGTTACAAACATTTTTCCAAAATGTTAATTGTTTCACAAAAGTGGTGATGAGTTTGTAAAGAATGATATAATTATTGAAATAAAAGGGAGGTCCTGTGCCCTTTTGCCAGCTCCGTGCCGCCATGCTTGCTAATTTCCTGAGATAAACATGCTTAAAAAGTCAACACAAAGGTTGAGTGAATCCATAGTAGTTTAAATTGTAATAGAGTGAACACAAGTCAAGCATTTGAAATAAACAAGCCAAGATAGACAGGTCTTGACTAAATCGGGTGTAATATTGCTCCTAAGCCTCACGAAACGCAAGCCTTAACATTGATTTGACATATCATAAAGATAATAACAATCATCTGCACCACAGCGGATGTAAATGACAAGGGGCCCTCGGTGACAGGAAATGTGCCAAATTTCCATAATACCTCGAATATAGCACACCTCCTGCCAAGTGATCACCTTGACAGAGGTGGGCTGCCAACCAATAGATCTATCAACTATATTCGCGCTAACTCGCAAGTGATTAAGGTTCGTGATATGAGGGACTTGTAGCACAGGTGTTAACTTAGGCAATATCAGGTGATAACAGCATACAGAAAAATACTTGTGTTCGATTTATAGCATGTATCTCCCCACGGGGTTTAAAAACAATTAAAAATGTGGGACCATGAACTCACCTGAAAGGTGCGGGTGAATCACAACGGTGCTCAAAAGTGATGGTGTATTGCTATGATTAGCAATGAAATTCCTCCGACTTGCGACCTATAAATATATTGTAATCGGTGTTTTAGATTCGTGTCATAAATGACGTGTGATATATCACGTGTAAGGTGATATCCGTTCGGGTGTCCTAAAATATATTCCAAATAACTTTACGTAGTTATTTGTCAGTGTTGATATGAATCGGTGTTTGATTAAATATTATCTCGTTGAGAAAATAATATCGTTTAAAAATATTTATGTTTAAATATTTTTAAATAAGGTTATGTTTATTTATGTATATATATATAAAAGTAAAAAAAAAAAATACTTATATATATGTCTTCATAAAGTTTGTAAAATTAATTATGAAAATATAACTTGTCACATTTTAACCCTTAACTTTAACGAAATTTACACTTTTTACCCTTGGTTAAAAATAATTAAAATTTTAGTCCCTTCGCAAGCTTTTACACAATATACCTTTGATTTTTGGGAAATGGCAGTTTCTACCCTCGAGTTTTATAAAAAAAAAATCGATAATATACTATTTAGTCCGAAAGTTTCCATGTTTCGCCATAAATAGTCCCTCAACGTGGGACTTTTTGCAAAAGAAGTCCGAACTCTAATTTTTCGAAAACTTAACTTTTATCCTTATAAAAGTCATCATTTTTATCTCTTAATATTTATGAAAATCAGCTTTTGTAAATCAAATGTCATTCGAAAAATCCTTAAACTTTCTAGTCGCAATTTTTACAAAGGAAATCCGTTTGGGCTCGTTAGCCCGGCAAGGCCCAAAGTGGGTGTGGCTTGTTTATAAAACTCGTTCGACTAGCATTTGTTTTTGGTCTAGTTTTCGTGTCTAGAGGTCGTATAAGTTATGCATGTTTGGTGTTCTTGGTTGGGTTCGAGCCACATAATGGGAGGGTCGAAGAAAGTACATGAGTTATACGTGTAGAAATAAAATGGCGAGGCCTTAACTTGAGGGTGTCGAGGTGTTTCTTAACAATTTTACTAGTGTATTGTGAGATAAGTAAAGAATGTGTATGTGTGTGATATGCATAATACGAATCAAGTAGAAGAGCAAAAAGATGGTAACTTACAACACCAAGAAATGGTGGTGAAAAGGTCGAGTGTCCAAACAAGAGAAACGAGCAATAACACCCTTCGAATAACAACTCCTTGCTCCAATATTTCTTTCCCACTAACTCTTAACCCCAACGCCTTGCTTGTTCAAATCAAAACCTTGCTTGAATACCTTGTGCTTGTCGATAGTAACCAAAGAAAAGTGGAGAGTGTTTGTGGTTTGAGAGATTTCAAGTGTGTGTGTGTTGTGTGCATTAAATGAGACTTATATAGCGAGTTAGGGGTGGTTCGATGTTTCTAAGATCCCAACACAAACCGAGTGGTCTTGTCGAGTTCGACAATCTTGTCTACCTATCCAAGGCATTGTCAAATCTAGTTAAACAAGTCTTTAGGAGCTATGGTGTACTTTAGTTATTGTTTATGTTGTGTTTGTGTTTAGTGGAACATTCGATCCAAGGGTTACAAGTCGAGGGTGGATATTAGTTTAGTCCATCGGTTTGACGGCTCCATGGTGGCTCAATGTAGCGTGTGGCAAAGTCAATGGAGGGGGGGGGGGTGTAGGTTGGTGTCTAGTGAAGAGGAGACAAAGGTTTAAAAAAAAAAAAAAAAAAAAACATGTGCAAATCTAGTTAGCAAAGAAAATGGTTTTTCCCTTGTGTTTGTGTAATTCGGTACGCAAGGCCAAGAAAACAAATAAACCATTGGGCTATGGAAAACTCGGCCCATATCAATACAAGAAAGAAAAAAAAAGAAACTCGTATGGGCTTGTGAAATATAGCTCGGCCCAATGTTGTGAAAAGAAATATACGTGTGGGCTTAGTGGTGGTGATTCGGCCCAAAAATGTCGGGGTGTCGGTGTCCCGTAAAATTGTGATATTAACTTTGGTGTCGGTTCGTGATAACCATAAGTATTTAAGTTGTGTATACATGTATATACTCGTATATATATAATAAAATTGTAAAAGTTAATATATACATAGTGTCGTATATATATTTATTGATTGTTTCTCGGTGTTCAATTTGGGTGTCGGGTCGCAAGTGGGAGTTACCGGTGCTTAACCTCATTGGGTGATATCCAAGAGTGACAATGCATAATCGGGTGCTAAACCAACGGTGTTCAAAACAATCGGGTGTCAATTAAACAGTGAACATAACAATCGGGTGTCCAAACAAACAGTGTCTCATGTAAAAAAATTTAAATTAGCCCGCAAAAATGGCTTAGTTTAGAGTAACGTTTATAATTAGCATTAATAAATGACCTGGGATTTTACGGTGTATTACACACATCACCTCCGTTAACATGTTAATCAACTAAAATGGTATACAAATTATCTCTAGTTCTGTATTAATTATCTAGTTTCGCATTAAGAAAATGTCATTATGCATTAGATGATAGTTTTCGAAAGAATGATAATTATAATATATATATATATATATATATATATATATATATATATATATATATATATATATATATATATATATATTTCTGTTTCCTTTGGAACAAACTATCTTTTATATAGAACATAATTTGCAACCCACGCAATACAAGTAAAATTTGGCTTATTGATGCACCACTTCTTGAAATCTTTGGTAGTGGATATTTAAGAAGTTTCGAATTACCAAAATAGGAAATCGACCTCACAAAGTCTTACAAACACACTTTGAAAATTAGACATTATATTTCCGTTGTTAACGGCCGTAACAATATTCAGTAATGTAGGACATAAACATTGTATTCAACGACAGCATCACCAGTGCTAATGTTTAGAAAATGTGTCTTTGCAAGTGCATAACCAAGTGCAAATCGAAAAAGCCCGCTTCCACCAACAATTGGCATCTCCCTCACCTTTGATGTCACCAAGTTTCTCCCTAGTATACTCAAAGTGCTACCATTATACTTTCCCTTGACAAAAATGTAATTTAGCACCATTATAATAGAAAGTTCATTTAAGTCATCAGCTGCATATATCCCTTGAGCTCTTCCCACAATCTTGGAGTTTCGTTCTGGACCAACTGTCAATGGGTCGTCAATTATGACCGTAAAACCAAATCCTGTACTAGAGGTGTTGGTTGTAGCGGCTTGAGCAATACGGACTGCGGTGGGGTGTTTACCACTAACTATGTCGTGGAAGTAGAAGTGAGGTGGCTCAACTTTTCTTTCATTAAACCAAGTGATTTGTGTGGCATTTTTCTTGAAAATTGATGAGATTGTGCATGAACTATTAACGAGAATATTGTTAGACCCGTTTCCCGGGTGTTGGGACCCCACCCTAGATGAAAGAGGACTAAAGACTTTACGTGATTGATTAGTCAAAAAATGTTACGTGGAAGTCAAACCCGATAGTCAAAGAATGTGTAATGTCGTTTAGAAAGTATTATGAGTCACCAATATAAAGGAAAAAAACTTGAGGGACCTAAGTTGACTGAATCTAAAAATAGTACTAGAACCAACTTGTTCTAGTACTAGAACCAACTTGTTCTAGCCTGCAGGGATTAATCTTGCCAATTCCTCAAACTAGTACTAGGACCAACTTGTTCTAGTACTAAGAATGAATTGTGGTAGTGCCAAAGGGACTAAAGCTGCCATTGAGGTAAATGAGTTATGAGTAGGATGTGGCCAAAGTAAAAAGAAAGAGACTAGAAGGACCAATCTTGCCATTTTGCCAAATATGCCACCTAACTAGTATATCTAGGAAATTCTAGACTTTTCTCTCATTATGGAGATAAGTGATGGTCTGGTTTTAGAAGAGAGAAAAGGGAGGGAAGAAAAGCTAGATGATGGCTTGAAATGAAAAAGGTGAAGATCAAGTGTTAATAGTCTTCCTTAGTTATGATCATCACAAGTAAGTATCTATGTTCTTAATGATGATGAAGCTTTAGATTTTGGATTAAGTGGGTTTTCATCATATGATCAAGATATGATCATATGGTGATGTAGAATGAAAGATAAGTATGTTTTATGGGTTATGTTAACCCTTGTTTATGTTATTAATTATAATGTTATTAGGTTTTCAGATATTGTAAAGGATGATGATGAAGATGGAAGATTGTGAGGATGATGATGTCTTGTTATTTAGCTTGGATTAAGGTAAGTAAAATGATAATAACATGTGTTATATGGATTTCTAACACACGTGTATTATGTATGTTGGTGTCTAGTATATGGACTTGGAATATGCTTATGTGATGCCATGAATATGGCTTATGTGATGCGTTGATGCTATGGAATATGTTGGTGTTAGGTGTTAGATGAGACTTGTGTAGTAAGCCCGTAAAGTAAGTGTTTTATGTATATGATGCTTATGTGTGGGTTGAAGTATAATGATATGTTATGGTCATTTTACTTACTAAGCCTTTGTGCTTACGGTTTAGTTGTCTAACCGTTTTTTAGGTTGACATGTTTATATGGATGGCTTGGAATGATGGAATAAGGATTTGGTTAGGCGAGGATGAAGGTAGTTTGTATTTAGGAGCTTCAGTAGAATACCGAGCTCAAGTTTAAAGTTTATACCCCCGTTGGTCTTTTATGGAGTTATAAAGTGTAGTCGTGTGTCAAATTGTATGCTAAGAGTTGTATAACGATTTGGTAGTCATTTGGTATGTCAAAGTATGTTTTATGTGTTTAGCGTCAAAGTTAAAGGGGTGTTTGGCAAACGTTTAAAAGTACCCATTTTGGGTGGTAAACGGGTCAAGTGTATATGGATCATGTTTTATATGTCAAAGTAATGATAATGGTCAAGTTTAGTGAGAAACTAAAGTGGTGTAAGTCATTTATAGTGTAAATGGGTCAAAATGGGTTCAATGCATAACCCGTCAAGTTCTAAAGTACTATTTTGGAAGGTCAAACGGAAGATGTTCTTATATGAAAATGAACCCAATGATAAAAGAAGTAAATCTGGGAAGTTTCGTTAATTTTCGGGTCATAGAAGTTGTCTTTCCGAAAAATGGGTCAAAAAGATGTATAAAAGGGTTATGCAGTTAAAGGGGTGTTTGGGTTAAGTGTGTTTCTACCCATTTTGGGTAGTAAACGGGTTGATTGATTATGTAAATGAATTAGTATGAGATGTTAATGGCTTTGAGTGAGTTTGGTGTGAAAATAAGGTAGTATGGGTTGTTTATGGTGAAAAAGGATGAAATTTCGGTTTGTACCGAAATTTGGACAGATTTTGGTAAACTTTGAAAAATCATATCTTTTAATCCGTAAGTCTTCACGAGTCGTGACACCCGTTGTTTTGAAGGTAACTGAGTCTAGTTTAGTTTAAAATAGTCTCAAGGTCTGAATGTTTATAGATTTTTGTCAGTGGTCAAAAGAGTAACCAGATTTCCGTAAAAGTCAAGCATTTTCGCGTAAAAAGTTTTAGTTTTTGGTCTAAGCGGACATGGGGTGTTACAACTTGGTATCAGAGCCTCGGTTTAAGTGAATTAGGTTTCCACTATAGGTTTCCTAGTCTTAAACCACTATTAGATGCATTGGACGTAAGTGTTAGTGATGTGGAAGGAAATTATTAAGTTTGAGACGAATTATGTTTTATGCTAGTTGAGAATTATGATGATAAGTGATCGATCCATGTATAGTATTGATGGGTATATGATATAAGTCCGTGAAGGACTTGAAGTGTTTGAATGATTAGTTAGCCGTGTACTTGGTTGGTGTCGGTGATTATTTCATGATTATGTAAATGTACTATAGAGTTATAGTGATGGAATGCGAATAAGAATGCTAGTGGTATTAAAGATGGGTTAGTAAGTGGATTAAGGTTTTATGATGCCTTAGATATAAGGTAGACTAGTGCTTGCGGCTAGTTAGAATGTTGATGCTTAGACATGGTTTGATTGTGCAATGTGATGTGTGAGCCATAAACTATATGAATTGATTATGATGATGAATGTTCAAACACCTTGGGGATAAGTGTTGAATGTTATTGTTTATGTGACGCTAAGTCTATGTTAGTAGTTATTGTATGTCTAAGATTTATGTGATGAAAGTCCATGGTGGACTTAATGTGTTAAAGTGTTGAGATCACCATACACCTCTGATAGTGTCGGTGGATATTATGTGATTATGTGAACATGTGTTGTAGTAATGATAATGGTATGTGGATAGATGAGAGCAATGGTATGAATGCTCGTTGAGTGGATATGTTTGATGATAGAAGTTGTGTGAACCATGGACTATGTCCAAATGACGTAAGTTTCCATATACACGTGAAGCATGAAAAAATTTAGAGATAAGTAAGAAATGATTAGTGAAGCATGATTTTACATGCTTAATTAAAATGAGAAAAGTTAAAGTGTATAGTTAAGATGTGAAGAGATCATGTTATATATAAACCTGATAAGTAAAATGTGTTCGTGCGTAATTAGTTAAGCGTGATGAGTAGAAGTGATGAATGAGATAAGTGATATGAAGCGCGCTAGAAAGAATTGTAAAACATGAATCGAATCATGTTAAAATATTGTAATATGTAAGTTGATAAGATGTACAATTTATGTGCATGAAAGAGTTGAATAGGCCAATGTGATATAATGGCATATAGTGAAAGTGTGAGTCAACTTGGAGTTGACGGATAAATGATGGATTGCATTATGGAATGCAAGTATAATAAAGTTGGCAAGTGTCATATAGAAACTTGTCTAGATGGAAATAAACATGGTAGCGAATGTTAAGATTGCTTAAGGCAATGTGAATTGAGAAAATGATAGTGTGTACTTGATGATAGAAGTACATGAAAGATAAGTGAGTAAAGATGTTATTGTAAGTATAGCTTGGATCCAATGCTCCAGTTTTGGCATCCTTCGGGATAGCCTAGCTTGCCTTTTATGGCATGGTTGTTAGCTTGCCGTTATGGCATGGTTGTTAGCTTGCCTTTTACGGCATGGTTGTTAGCTTGCCGTTATGGCATGGTTGTCAGCTTTCCGTTATGGCATGGTTGTTAGCTTGCCTTTTATGGCATGGTTGTTAGCTTGCCGTTATGGCATGGTTGTCAGCTTGCCAGCTTGCCTTTATGGCATGGTTGTTAGCTTGCCTTTCATGGCATGGTTGTACAGCTTGCCTTATGGCATGGACGATAGTTTTGGCATCTTTCGGGATGGCCTAGCTTGCTGCGAGGGCATGGATATTTTGGCATCCTTCTGGGTGGCCCAGCTTGCCGCAAGGGCATGGATATTACGGTATCCTTCGGGATAGCCAGCTTGTCTTTATGACATGGATGGAAAATTAGAGAGATTGGATCCAGGGCTAGAAAAGATGGAAAGTAAAGAAAGTATGATTGTTGTTTCGAAAGTACGTGAGTAGGATGATTTATAATCTCTTTATTTAAGTGGATTGGGATGCCTCTTCATTTAAATAAAGAAATTGTAAATCGCCGAACCATAAGTTTATAATTCCTTACTTACATAGATTGGGACGCCTTTTTATGTGAATAAAGAGTTATAAACGAGCGGGCTTATGTGTAACCGATATGGCATGAATACGGGTAGAGAAATGAGAAAGTGAAAACTAAAACATGTTAGACGTCATAAGAAAAGATAGAAATGAATAAAACTTATAGTGGCGTTAAGGTCATGTGTGAAACCATAAGATAGACGCCTAGGATGATTTGTGTATTAAGTTGATAAGTAATTGGTGAGTATTCCCAAGATTGATAGGAAAGATTGCTTAAGTGATGCGTGTGTAAGATTTTTGGAAGGTGCCGTTTGTATGGTACTTTGTATAATTTGAAATAAATTGGTCGGTATATGATGTTATTTCATGTTGGTGCATGGGAGTATAAAGTCAAAATAGTAAAATTTTCCATATGACTAGTCGTCAATCGTGGGAAATTTTAGTTAAATTGTGGTGAGAAGTGTGTTTTAGCGGATTATGAGTTATGATTGTGTATAGTGAGTTTAGAATTTGCAAGATCATTTAGATCGTTGCAAGGTAATAGCCTAAAGAACATGAGAATAAGGACATGTATATGTTGAGAATTGGGTTTGGATAGTAATAGATGAGAGATTTCGGGGACGAAATCTAAATAAGGGGGTAGAATTGTTAGACCCGTTTCTCGGGTGTTAGGACCCCACCCTAGATGAAAGAGGACTAAAGACTTTACGTCATTGATTAGTCAAAGAATGTTACGTGGAAGTCAAACCCGATAGTCAAAGAATGTGTAATGTGGTTTAGAAAGTATTATGAGTCACCAACATAAAGGAAAAGAACTTGAGGGACCTAAGTTGACAGAATTTGAAAATAGTACTAGAACCAACTTGTTCTAGTACTAGAACCAACTTGTTCTAGCCTGCAGGGATTAGTCTTGCAAATTCCTCAAACTAGTACTAGAACCAACTTGTTCTAGTACTAAAAATGAATTGTGGTAGTGCCAAAGGGACTAAAGTTGCCATTGAGGTAAATGAGTTATGAGTAGGATGTGGCCAAAGTAAAAAGAAAGAGACTAGAAGGACCAATCTTGCCATTTTGCCAAATATGCCACCTAACTAGTATATCTAGGAAATTCTAGACTTTTCTCTCATTATGGAGATAAGTGATGGTCCGGTTTTAGAAGAGAGAAAAGAGAGGGAAGAAAAGCTAGATGATGGCTTGAAATGAAGAAGGTGAAGATCAAGTGTTAATAGTCTTCCTTAGCTATGATTATCACAAGTAAATATCTATATTCTTAATGATGATGTAGCTTTAGATTATGGATTAAGTGGGTTTTCATCATATGATCAAGATATGATCATATGATGATGTAGAGTGGAAGATAAGTATGTTTTATGGGTTATGTTAACCCTTGTTTATGTTATTGATTATAATGTTATTAGGTTTTGAGATATTGTAAAGGATGATGATGAAGATGGAAGATTGTGATGATGATGATGTCTTGTTATTTAGCTTGGATTAAGGTAAGTAAAATGATAGTAACATGTGTTATATGGATTTCTAACACACGTGTATTATGTATGTTGGTGTCTCGTATATAGACTTGGAATATGCTTATGTGATGCCATGAATATGGCTTATGTGATGCGTTGATGCTATGGAATATGTTGGTGTTAGGTGTTAGATGAGACTTGTGTAGTAAGCCCGTAAAGTAAGTGTTTTATGTATATGATGCTTATGTGTAGGTTGAAGTATAATGATATGTTATGGTCATTTTACTTACTAAGCCTTTGTGCTTACGGTTTAGTTGTCTAACCGTTTTGTAGGTTGACATGTTTATATGGATGGCTTGTAATGATGGAATAAGGATTTGGTTAGGCAAGGAAGAAGGTAGTTTGTATTTAGGAGCTTAGGTAGAATACCGAGCTCAAGTATAAAGTTTATACCCCCGTTGGTCTTTTATGGAGTTATAAAGTGTAGTCGTGTGTCAAATTGTATGCTAAGAGTTGTATAACGATTTGGTAGTCATTTGGAATGTCAAAGTATGTTTTATGTGTTTAGAGTCAAAGTTAAAGGGTGTTTGGCAAACGTTTAAAAGTACCCATTTTGGGTGGTAAACGGGTCAAGTGTATATGGATCATGTTTTATATGTCAAAGTAATGATAATGGTCAAGTTTGGTGAGAAACTAAAGTGGTATAAGTGATTTATAGTGTAAATGGACCAAAATGGGTTTAATGCGTAACCCGTCAAGTTCTAAAGTACTATTTTGGAAGGTCAAACGGAAGATGTTCTTATATGAAAATGAACCCAATGATAAAAGAAGTAAATCTTGGAAGTTTCGTTAATTTTCGGGTCATAGAAGTTGTCTTTCCGAAAAATGGGTCAAAAAGATGTATAAAAGGGTTATACAGTTAAAGGGGTGTTTGGGTTAAGTGTGTTTCTACCCATTTTGGGTAGTAAACGGGTTGATTGATTATAAATGATTTAGTATGAGATGTTAATGGCTTTGAGTGAGTTTGGTGTGAAAATAAGGTAGTATGGGTTGTTTATGGTGAAAAAGGGTGAAATTTTGGTTTGTACTGAAATTTGGACAGATTTTGGTAAACTTTGAAAAATCATATCTTTTAATCCGTAAGTCTTCACGAGTTGTAGAACCCAAGAATCACCTTCTGGAGGACGAGGTTGATCAAAATACGCCATTATTCTAGAGAGAGAAAGTAGAGAGAAGGTGAGATGAAACAAAGATATTTTTATTATGATAAATTATGTTGCACACCCACACCTCTCAAGTGAAGCCTTGAGAGGTATTTATAGGCCTTACAAAAGACAACTTTTACAATATTACATTAGTAGTCCCTGTACTTTATGCATTCTAGTTGTCTACTTCAATTCACGTAAATATCGCTCAGCTTCATTTCTAACAATCTCCCTCCAGCTGGAGATATACGTGAATTGGTTACAATGATTCCTAACAAGTAAATAAAACAATGAAAGTAAGCGCAGCAATGCTGAGGAAGACTTCATAGCTCTTTTCTTCATAAATATCCCCAGCAATCTTTCTTTACTTGTAGACGAATCACTTCAAACAAAAACTCGTTTTCAAAAATAGAAATCTTGAGCACTTTTTCAAGATTCATCAAAAGATTTTTCAAAATCTTTCAAATGAGTGCTCAAGATAACTCCCTCTATACCCTTAATTGATTTTCAAGTGTGCTATCATTAAGGGGGAGTACAAAAACAAATTGTTCTGAATTCATGCAAAATGAAATCTGTCTTTCTCTCCAAATGCTTTTTCTTAATCAGTTGATATCAAAAATATCACGATATGCTATTTTTGAGGGGGAGAAGACATGATTAAAATGTGATCAAAGATGTTTAAAGCTTGTGACTGAATCTCAAAAGAGCTCGACTCAGAAAGTACCAATGAATTGACGAAACTTAATATGTCAGTAATCGAAAAGACTTGTCCTGGACGGGTAATAATTTCAAGCTAGTCTAACTAGTGATGTAAGCGTGTCTCAAATAGGACTTGTCTGAGTAGAATGTACCGTATCGAGAGACTTTCTTTGGACTTGAACAGGACGGGTAATAACTTCAAGCTAGTCTAACTAGTGATGTAAGCGTGTCTCGAAACGGTCATGTTCACTGAAAGTGGATCAATTCAAAAAGTGCAAACTCCTCACGCATGTGCAAATTTCTTAAAAAATTCATGAGCACATGTGAAGGGGGAGTCCTTCAAAAGAAACAAAAACTCTCAAAGTGTCAACAAAAATGTGTTTATATTCATAAACACTTTGAGAGATTTTCAATCAAAGGTTTCATGGCAATTATAGGATTCATGGAGTTATAAGGTGACTAAGGTTAGGGAAAACCGTCCTATGATCCGCCAGAGCCGGAGGGATCTACCCAAGGACAATTCCAATAGATTAGAATTAGAAGTCCTTAGGTATTATTGAAAAAAGGAGAAAATGAGAAAGGAGAAAGAAGAGGTTGAAGAATTAAAAAGAAAAGTTATGAAAAAGGGTGAAAAGAAATAGCCCTCCATATGTTCAACCTTAGGGCAGACACCGGGTTCAATTCATATGCTACTGGTTGTTACTAAGGTGACACCGGTATTGAAGACAAAGACGTCATGGACCCAGTGACGCATTGCACTAAACCTTCTAGCCACTCAAGTTCTCTTAAAAGAGCTTGTTTCATTCTCACGGGGAACCGACATAATCTATCGACCTGTCTCTTAGAGATGGTTGATATTGAAGCAGGAGACCTCTCCCTAATCTCCGCATAGGAAACCTAATGTGCACTTATCGAGTCTAGAGCCCCGAGATTCATCAAAAGATCTCATAGGAACACATGATATTTCTACACTGGTTGTTCAACATTAAGGACACCAGATGTAAACTTAAGAGTCCTACGCAGATCTTAGCAATCTGCCAGAACATTTATAAGAGAATTCACACAAGTGTTTCTCAATGATTGAATGGAAATTCCTGCCAGGGTCAACATCAAGCAGCCCTGACAGCAGGTCACTTCGGTAATTCTTTATGGGTTACGCTTAGTGTTCGCGGTGGTTTCAAACGGTCTACAGTCGTGGAGTGATCCCCAGCGACTCACCCAGTCATTGAGCTACTTAGTAGGTCTCGTAAGCTCTTTCGGGAGTATCTGATATGGGAACGGCCATGGTAAGGGTTAGAAGGAGTCTTCACACTATGCTGTTGACGATCTCTAATTCCTTATCTGTAAGTACCGGTTGTTTATTGCTAACTGTTTACCTGCAGCTATACATCATCTCCATGGCGAAAGATTCCACATGCTCATACATGCATCAACAAAGTCAAAGGAAAGTTCTCACAAGGATCAAAGGATAGCAACAGTGAAAGAAAGATTCTACGCCAAAAAAAAGAATCTACAAAGTTAAGTGACAAAGATCAACGTGAAAGAACGGGAATAACAAATGTATGTATGACAAAGACTTAAGACGTATGAGCATGTTGGAATGGCAGACAACCACCACAAACACAGAAGTGACGAAAGGCAGATGACATCATCGGATTACTTCAACAACAATGAAGCATGATGAACTGGAACTATGATTCATCTAGTGATTCTTAAAGACGTCAAGAGCTATGAATGATAAAGTTTAAAGACAAAGATGATGACGTCGCGCAACCTTCAATGACCAACACTTAGGGGGAGATTGTTAGCATCGTATTTTATTTATAAAAAGTGTCGGTCATTAACGTATAGTTATAGGTTGCTTTAGAATATCATTATGATGAAGTTTATGTGTAGTTTTCATGATTTTAAAAAGTCTAAGGGCTAGTTATGTAATAAGGTCAAAGATTAGAAAAGCCCTAGACTTCAAGTATAAATACTCTTGTAAACCTCATTTGTGAGGTTGGTTCTCTTACTCATTAACAAGGTTATTATTTTCACACACTAGAGTTCCCATCCACTCTCTCTCTCTCTACTTACTTTCTCTCTCTAGGTTTAAGCTTGAATCATATGTGAAATAGGTTGTTCTACGGTCCTACACAAGTCCACCTGGGTTTCCACCTGTGCAAACTAATCAAAACCGTTATCCTCAAACTAACCAAGGTTATCAAAACCAAGGTTACAATCAAAACCGTGGAACCAATTATCAAGTCCCTCCACCACAACAAGTTTATCAACCACCGCAACCTTCTCCTGAGCTTGCTAATTACATGAAAATGAACGATGTTAACATTCGAGCAATGCAAAATCAAGTCAACAACATGAGGGTTGAACTTAAGAAGGAGATCGACACAACCATGACTCGACAAACGAATGAGCTTAAGCAAATGATGAGCAGTTTTATGCAAATGAATCAAGCATCGACGTCTGGTTCTCTCCCGAGCAACATAATTGCTAACCCGAGGGGTGATGCAAAAGCAATTATGACTAGGAGTGGTGTTGTAATCGATGGACCAACGGCTCCGACTACCCCTTCTTCTTCTTCGTCTCCTAAGGTAGTCGTCCGTGAAACCGAGGCGACAACGGATACAGAAATTCCTAGTAATAATGGAAGGACCGAGAACATCCAACCTCCGGTGGTCCCGACGTCCAAAGGAAAAGATAAAGTTGTTAACGAAACTGAAAATCCTGTCAAAACAAATTTGCCTTATCCGTCACGCTTAAACGAACAAAAGCACTGTGAGAAAGATAAAAACCAGATGGAAAAGTTTTATCAGATTTTTCAAGAGCTACATTTTGATATAACTCTCGCGGATGCTATACTTTTAATGCCTAAATTTGCTTCTATGCTAAAAGGTCTTTTGAATAACAAAGAAAAATTGTTTGAAATATCACGAACCCAGATGAATGAGAATTGCTCGGCGGTTATCCTCAAAAAGCTTCCCAAAAAGCTTGAAGACCCCGAACGATTTCTCATTCCGTGTAATTTTCCTGGGATGGTTCAATGCTTCGCCTTGGCCGATCTTGGTGCTAGCATTAACCTAATGCCGTTATCCATTTGGAAGAAGTTGTCTTTACCCGAATTAACTCCGACTTGCATGACCCTCGAGCTTGCTGACCGAACTACTTCTCGCCCGATGGGAATAGCCGAGGATGTCTTCGTTAATGTGGGAAAATTCCATTTCCCTGCCGATTTTGTCGTTGTTGATTTTGATGCTGATCCGCGGGTACCTCTTATTCTCGGGAGAGGTTTCCTAAGGACCGGCCGTGCTTTAATTGATGTTTTCGATGAAGAAATTACCCTACGCGTTGGTACCGAAGCCGTAACTTTTAATTTGCATCAAACCACGAGGTACTCCTCCGAGTCTGACAAATATTCCGTTAACCGAGTCGATGTTATCGATGAAGTTACGGAGGAGTATGCTCAAGAATTACTTGGCTTTACCGAAAATACTTCGAGTGGCAATCCCACTCATTCTTCTGAACCGATAATTTCCGATCCTTCCCCTTCCCTTACTCCGTTTGAGGGAAGTGATTTCATTTTAGAAGAGATCGAGGCCTTTCTTGCTAATGATTCGATTTCACCGGAAATTGATCATTCCGATTGTGACCCGGAGGGGGATGTTCTTTTGATTGAAACAATGCTAAACGAAGATCCCAACCCGTCCCTCCGTCCGATGGACCTAAAAATGGCCGACGTAAAAGAAGTTAAGCCGTCTACTGTGAATCCTCCGGAGCTCGAGCTCAAGGATTTGCCTCCTCATCTCGAATACGCATTTTTGGAAGGAACCGACAAACTTCCCGTCATTATTTCTAAAGATCTTAAAGATAAGGAGAAGAAACGTCTCTTAGATGTGCTCAAGAAGCATAAGAGTGCCATCGCTTGGCAAATTTCTGATATTAAGGGTATCGACCCTCGTTTTTGCACGCATAAGATCTTACTTGAAGATAATTTCAAACCGTCCGTTCAGCAACAACGACGGGTTAACCCGAAAATTCATGAGGTTATCAAAAAGGAAGTTATCAAACTCCTCGATGCCGGAATGATTTATCCAATCTCGGATAGCTCCTGGGTTAGCCCGGTCCACTGCGTACCGAAGAAAGGTGAAATGACCGTCGTAACTAATGAAGATAATGAATTGATTCCAACACGTCTTGTCACCGGATGGAGAGTTTGTATTGATTATCGTAAATTGAATGATGCGACTCGTAAGGACCATTTCCCACTTCCATTTATGGATCAAATGCTAGAACGCCTAGCGGGAAATGAGTTCTATTGTTTTCTTGATGGATTTTCCGGCTACTTTCAAATACCGATTGACCCTCCGAACCAGGAAAAGACTACCTTTACTTGCCCTTATGGAACATTTGCCTATCGTCGTATGCCTTTTGGCTTATGCAATGCTCCAGGCACGTTCCAAAGGTGTATGATGTCTATATTCTCGGACATGATCGAGAAAACCATGGAAGTTTTCATAGATGATTTCTCGGTTTATGGAGATTCTTTCACTTCGTGCCTCTCCTATTTAGAAAGTATGCTGAAATGGTGTGAAGACACCAACTTGGTTCTAAATTGGGAGAAATGTCATTTCATGGTCAAAGAGGGCATTGTCCTCGGCCATAAGATATCGAAATCCGGGATTGAGGTTGATAGAGCTAAAGTCGACGTGATTGCAAAATTACCTCATCCCACCACCGTAAAAGGAATTAGAAGTTTTCTCGGTCATGCCGGCTTTTACCGACGTTTCATTCAAGACTTTTCTAAGATAGCCCGGCCCCTGACCCACTTGCTTGAAAAAGATGCTCCGTTTATCTTCTCAAATGAATGCATCGAAGCATTTAATATTCTTAAAAAGAAGTTAACAGAGGCTCCTATCTTAGTTGCCCCTGATTGGGACTTAACCTTCGAGCTAATGTGCGATGCTAGCGATTATGCCATTGGTGCAGTCTTGGGGCAACACAAGTCAAAACATTTTCAGCCGATACACTATGCTAGTAAAACAATGACCGACGCTCAATACCATTATACGACTACTGAGAAAGAGATGTTAGCCGTCATTTACGCCTTTGAAAAATTTCGACCTTACTTGCTCTTAAAGAAATGCATAGTGTATACGGAT